>OZ018325.1:151205816-151826474 GCA_963969495.1 Ceratothoa steindachneri
TACTTGTTCTGGAATTCTAGATTACGAAATTCCTCAAAAAGACCCTCCTGCTGACCAGATTGATTCAATATTTATTTATCTTAAGTATTGCGGGCCAGACGATTTCGGGTTACTGGCCAGATGAGGCCCGCGGAAGGTAGGTTGCCGACCACTGATTCTCTAGATATTTATTTTGTCTTTTTATATTTTTTGTCTAATTACCCACGGCCTCAGTGTTTTTAACCTTCCATTTTTTCTTCCGTAGGCAGAGCCTCACTTACTTTTCATATATACGAGTATGAGACAGAGAGTCATAATTTAAAATTAACTTCGTTAGTAAGCCAATAATTAGAGGATGACCATTAGCTTAAAATCGAAAACCTTAGGGTAGACAACAAATTGATATGTTTATTTTCAAGAAACGACAATCGAGATTGGCCTTGAGAAGTTTACAAGAGCTCTTGAACGCCTTTCGAAAGATTTTGTCTCAGATTTTTCAAATCGTTGATTCAGCGTCTATCTTATAATGGCTTGCCTAAGTATATTTCCCTTTGTTTCTCTCGATTTAAATATTATAAATTATTATGGCTGTTTAAGGTGCATTTTTCGAGTAAGTTTCCTCTAGATTGCATAAATATATTGGTTCTATTTATCACTATAGAATATTTCCCGAGAGGGAGCGTGTTAGCTCGAGATGTAGAAAATAACACATTGGCTGAATAAAATTTGGGATACTCCTAGTCGTCGGCATTTTGCTGAATAGTAAAACGAAGCTTTCCTGAATAAATTACTTTAAATTTTGAATATATATATATATATACATCTTTTATTAAAAACCAGGTTGTATTTTGATTTTATCAATTTTATTTTGGAACGTTCCAACTGGCAAATGCAGTTTATTTTGTATCTGGTTGGAGATTAAAGATCAGTTGAGGAAGATCCATTTTATTTTTACATCTAAACCTTCGCTGCCTGAAGATTCTGGAGGCTCTTCTCATTAAAGAGATGGGCCCCAACGCATCAGTTCCGAGCGACTACTTCACCTTTCCTGCTCTAGAAGCATATAGAAGCATCAAAGGACAAAAATCAATTTCATTCTTCAAACGCCCTCACCAGACAGATATCCACCCTAATATCCCTTTTCGGAAGAAGAGAACTTTTAAAGAAGAAAGAAGCACACATACACAAGAAGGAAGAGGGGCAACGCTGCCAGAAGGGGGCCATGGGGCCACCCAATCTCGAGCTTAAGCGAGCCCTCCTCCATACCATCCGGGGGTCCACAAAACTACCTTGAAGTACGGTCGTCGAAACAACTTTGGAGTCCTAAATATAGCCCTCATCAGGCTTATTTAGACTCCCCACGGATACGCCTCGCTATGTTGGACTAATGACGAAATTAAGAAAATAGTGATAGAAGAAGCCAGAGAGCCCCTTCGAAAAATTGGGCTTGAAGCTTCCGTACCCCAATAAATCCTTGTAAGAAGAACGATAATCCTTAAGGAGGCTCGACCCATTCTTCACTGACAATAGTTGCGAAGACATCAAGGCCAAGCTAACCAAGCACCAAAAATGAGCGAAGATTTCCAAGGTTGAAAAATTTGGGGAAAATATTGGCAAAATAATCTTCGAGAATGTCGAGATGGCTCAGAAAGTCATGAAGGAGGGCTTCTTGGGTTCTACCTTCGAATAGTCCCTGAGCAGGTCGAAGCTGAGGAATTTATCAGTCTGGAAAGCTGCTTCCGTTGCTTTGCCGTGGAAAAACACCCCATGATGGAATGTACGGTGCCCAACGTCACTTGCTCCGTATGCTCAAAAATTGGTCACGGATGGAAAGAGGGTACGTGGGAAAAACCAAGATGCGTGAACTGCGGAAAGGACCACAGGGCCTTGGCCATGAGATGTCCTGTCCGCAAAGAAACCCTCAGAACAAAACGGGAAGTAATAAAGCAACAAAAGGAGGCAAAAAAGAAAACCTACGTCAAAGCGGTGGCGACGGCTACAACGACCATCAGTGGAACCGCAGCTCCGAAGCTAGTGATGCCAGGTGAATGCAAAAAAATAATGACTATCGTTATTGTTGCTCACCTGGCGAACCTAGCCAACATCGGCACTTTTTCGGATGAATTAAATCGTCTCCTACAAAAGAACGGGGTTAATGAAAAGCTGTGGTTCCCGCCCAACCCCGCGTCTCAGGAAATACTAAATATCTAGTTTGTCGACGAAAACAAAAAGACGCAAACAAAGAAGATGAAGCATCAAAAAAGCAACAAAAGTACACAAAGAAAGAAGTAACAACGGAGGAAGAAGAATCGGAAAAGTGCAGAAACTCAAAAAAGAGCTCAAAGAAAAAAGTAGAAGACGGAAGTGAGACAAGAAACAGAAAAGGAAGAGAGTAAAGAAATGTAACAAAGCTCAGATGAAGACGAAATCCTGGACTATCCTGGAGTACCCTTCACGGGGAAGAGGGATATCCTACTGCGGGGTTTCTTCTTCGACACCCAACACTTGAATCTCAAAGTCTTCGGTGCTTCTGTATGCAGAAACCCCCAAAAGGAAACAGAAAAACTGCTCGGAGGCATCTGCCGTGGCGACTACATGTGGACCTACGATGGGATGGACCTTGATCGCCCAAGGATAAAGGAGGACTACTGATGGGGCGCCGCCATGTTCATCCCGGACTCGTGCACTCACACCGTCAATATATCCACCTACAAGAAGATAAAAAGTGGCCCAAAAATAGTACGAAAAAGTGTATAAAATAGCAAAAAACGAATAAATAACGATAATAAAGCGATTAGTGCGAAGAATAAATAATAATAATAATAAAGGAAAGTGAATAACCATAATAAGTGAATAAATAGCGATAATAAAGTGACTAAATTAGTGGTTAAAACAAGTTATTGGATAATAACGAAAAGTGAATAAATAAAGTAGAAAAGCGAATAAATAACGATAATAAATTGATTAAAACAAGTGACTAAAATAAATAATGATTAAAACAAATTATTGATAAATAAACTAAAGTGAGAAAAGTAAATAATATTAACTTAAAGTGAATAAATAATGACACTAAAGTGATTAAAATATGTTTACAATAAATAACCAGACATAACTAAAATAAATAACAACGAATAAAACAATAACTCAAATTGTAAATATGTAAATACTATAGTAATTGAATGCGACCAAAAATGGTATATGTTTATATTAAAATATAATAATGTTAATAATGTAAATAACCTATTCTAAAAAATTGTAATATATTTTTATACAAAAACAAACTCAATAAATGTAAAATATAAAATATAAAAATAAATAACATTTAGATTAAAAGAATATGATCCCCCAAACAATTCCAGGGGAAACCCCTTTTTTTTTCTTACACATACTCATATCTTACTCTTCTCCGCTAATTTAACCAAACCTTTCACCACTATTACCATTTATTTTTTTATATATATGTATTAAATATCTGTAAAAACTTATTGTATTTCTGTCTCTAAATATATCTTAACAATTTCATTCTTCACTACCTACGACCACCAATGAGTTACCTCACTGGTAAAAGAGGCAAAACCAAGGGCAAACACCAAATCAACGCAGCCTCAACAATTACGAAGAATTCCGTCTGAAGACGCCCTAAGAAAGGCGAAAGGTCAAATGAGTTGTAGAAAATAAAATGTCTCTTCTTCAACTTATCTTTAATCTCCAACCAGATACAAAAATCTGCATTCGCCAGTTGGAACGTTCCAAAATAAAATTGATAAAATCAAAATACAACCTGGTTTTTAGTAAAACATGTATAGACCAGAAGCTGGTCCCAACATACACCGATATATATATATATATATATATATATATATATATATATATATATATATATATATATATATATATATATATATATATATATATATAATACTGGTAATTGATTTGTTCCTTGGGAATCTGGTATGTAGCAGGAATATGAGGCCCAGGTGATTAAACTAATCATTTATTGGCCGGACGTTTCGGACCTTTACTAGGACCATCTTCAGTGACTATGTCGACTAAAGAGAAGGAAAAGGAACATTAATTGATATCAGTTAAAATAATGCATTAAAAAAAGCGGAAGAAGGCAAGTTAAAATAATAAAATTGACAATTATTAAAATTAAAGTAAGAACACTAATAACAATATATAGAATTAAATAATATTACCCAGTGTGATTAAACAAAAAAAATAATAGAAAGTGAAATTATAACATAAACTGACTTGATTATCACATATTAAAAGTTACTGAAGTAAACATAAAATAACCCATTATATTAAATTGTGAAAAAGAAAAAAAAACCCGAAAACAAATCAGAATGAACAAAGTGGCTAACCTTTATCGTGGCTGGGAGTTGAGAAATCAACTAACTAAACATATAAAACTACTGACGAAATTTATTCGGTTGGTTGGTTGGCTAGTTAATCTATTGAAGTGTTGGTTGTTTATATTGTGAATAATTTAATTGAGGAAGCGTAATTATTTAGGTTTGGATTTATTTTATTGATATATAGTGCCCCTAAGATTTTCAAATCGGGAGAAGGTAAGGCTGAAGATAATATAGTAAATGAATTAGAATTAAGAGGATGATGGTGATACTCTGAATGTTGCCTGATGGAAGAGGCTTCAGGTTTAGAAATGGGAATACCAGTCCTATGAGACAAACCCAAGTGCTTCGCGATCCTGCATTTGAGTTGTAAGCCAGTTTGGCCTACATAAAGACTGTGGCAGGTCGTACATGTATAATTGTAAATTATACAGGATCGCAAGCCCAAAGAGATTGGCTCCTTATGGAGGAAAAAGGAATTTAACGATACAGGGTTGGAATTTATACAAATGAATTGGAATTGAGGGAACGATGGTAGAGAGAAGGAGTTTGTTAAACTCAGATGTCAAATGCTCGAGATAGGGTAGCTTAATGGAAACCTTCTGTTTAGAAACAGTAGTAAGTAAGGGTCGAGGATAGTATATTTTGGAGAGAAATTTAGGTACTAACTGGTCGAAGATGAAATCGGGGTAATAATTAAATTTGAAGAAATTCTTTAAATAAGTCAGTTCTTCATGAACGATATTCAGTTAGAGCATATATGGTAGGCTCTAAAAATTCGGCTATTTGATAATCTCATTGACCCCCCTCTCTCCTGCATAGAAGTTCCTAAAATGCCCATATATTTACTAATCTCAGAGATAGGTTTTTAAACGATACTTTTAAAAGAAAAATCCTATTCATTTTTAAAAGATATTTTCCCCAAATCAACCCACAAATAGTTTTTATAAACAAACTATCGATAGGAAGTTTTTTTAGCAGTAAAGATCCTATCTCTTTGGGGTTCCGCAGTGATAATGTTTATTTATTTAAATGTCCCAGTTGTACTGGAGCCTCTTACATTGGCAGCACTTTTAGCTCTCTTGGAGGTAGGTTCTCTGCTCATATGGGGATTAGTTGGCGCACAAAAAAAATCTTAAATAAAAAGGAAAAGTCATCTATTAGAGAACACACCATAAGCTGTAAAACTGACATTTCTATTGATAATTTTCAAGTATTAGCCTTTAACAACAACAAACATTGCCTAAGAACCCTCGAATCTTTATATATCAAACACTACAAACCTACAATCAATGAAATTTAAGTGCAATATCTTTATTAATTAACTAATTTTAACTACAGTTTGTTAGTTCGTTTGTTTATTTTAGCAAACCAAGCGTCACTGTAACCTATAAATAGTAGCCCCTTGTTAAACCTACCATTCATTCTCTAGGATGGATCGACTTTAGTAAGTAAACAAATTTCCAGTCTTTATATTAGATGGTTTTAACTCTTACAGTGTTTACAAAATTAAAAACAAAGTTTAAATTTATTATTTTTAACTAATGCTAGGTCAATTTCTCATAGTTTTGAATTAATTTCTGCAATAAACTTTAAATTTGTAACTAATTTTTTGAGTCAGTTTTAAAACAAATTTAACTGTTGCCAAGTCATATTTAAAATTTAAACTAATAGTACATGTGATAGAACGGGTTGAGGCCGCGTTAATTTCAACCCCTATCACATATTATTTAAAACCACGATGTTCCCACGTGCATCTTCGCTTTGAAGCATGGCGCCTTATCGCAGCCACCTGAGTCAATGTTTAAACAAGGATGTCTATCTTCCCCCGTTCGCCCCCCTACGCCGGCCTTGCTAGATTGAGTTAGGCTTATGGGCAGATAAGGCATTGTTCCCAGGCTCGGCTGTGCATTCCCTCGAAGCTCCCACTCCATTGTCCCCCACGCCAAGGAAGTGTCTCGACTATTTAGATGGAAACTTTACCACTAAGATCAGATTGGAGATCCAGATTTTCGTCGCGAAACATCACCCCCGACCCTCTCTCACTTTGTGCGCCAAGGGACCTCGACCTCGAGATTCACCATCACTTGTCCAGAAGAAGGACAATATCCCTTGAGTGCCAAGGTTCGAGCCTTTCGTGACGCCAAGTCCACAAGGCTTCCCCCTTGTTGTTCAGAAAGAGAACAACGTTAGAACAGCAATTGTTCGTTCGAGCCCGTTGACAAGAAACGGTTTTCACCCCTTCCCCTGTTGTTCAGAAGAGAACAACGTAGAACAGCCATTGTTCGTTTGAGCCCGTACGCCAAGAAACGGTTCTCACCATTCCCCCTTGTTTTTCAGAAGAGAACAACATTTGAACAGCCATTGTTCTTGAGCCCGTAGACAAGAGACGGTTCTCACCCCCCCCCCCCCTGTTTTTCAGAAGAGAACAACGTAGAACAGCCATTGTTCTTCAAGCCGTTCGTCGAGAAACGGTTCTCATTCCCAAGAAGCCACGTCAGGATAATTTTATTCCCCCCCTTCGGCTGGAACTTGCCAGCGGACCGAAAATTCCTTCACGTCGACTTCCTCTGCACCACTAGTATAAAATTACGTAAGCCGAACGTTACCTTTGAGTACTTAACCCTTTTGTCAATTCTATCCTGTGCTTTAAATGGTTTAGCGAACCATCCCATCTCTTTAACTTTATATTTGTTTTACCTTTTTAAATATTTTAATCCTCGGATTAGCCCGAGCCCCCACGACCCTTTCCATTCTCTGTTTATGTCAATATTTTCCGTTTTGTGTATTGTTGATAGTTATTATTAATAAAACTCTATTTTATTAATGATAGCAATATTATTATCCTTGAGCTCAGTTCCACTTCTTAAGCATATAGAAGATAAATAATATCGGCCCGCCAGACATCCACGCACTCTAAAGATAATTAAAGAAGTTCCCTCAACGAATAGTTATATATGGTATATCGTCGAGAGTCCATTCTACGACAGTACATTTTACTGATATGTTATAATTGGTCACCTTTTAAAATAATGTTTTGTTGGCCTTTTCACGTTTTTTTCATATGTATTAACTTTTGTAAACTTATTCTAGCCTGAAGATGAAAACATGTAGTTTTCGAAACGTTGTGAAAGATTATAAGATTGTGCATCCGTTTTTCGTGGCTCTGCGATTTATCCTCAATATTTAATGCAGGCTTCACGGCCGAGCTCCAAATAGATATATATATATATATATATATATTATATATATATATATATATATATATATATATATATATATATATATATATATATGGTGCACCACAAAATGATAAACCAAAATAAATATTTGAATCTGATTTATTTATAAAAACAGGACTAGTTTCGGCATGATGCTATTATCAACTCTATAATGAAATGCAAGGCAAGTTATTCTTTTATATAAAGTCGAGAATTTTCATTTATCTGAAGGGCAACATAAATTCATCAAATATATCTCCAATAATGTTGCCAAATTCATATATAAACTGCCGGAACTAGTCCTTGGCTGGGATTAGAAATTTGTACCTGGATCCACGCAGATATTTATGTTTTACAGTTTGTTTCCTCTGCTTTCATTTAGTTTAGTCTGTGTTCGTAATTATATGCTGAAGTCACTTGCCTTGCAGTGTATTATAAAGTTGATAATGGTATCATGCCGAAACTAGTCGTGTTTTTTAAATAAATCAGATTCAAATTTGTGGTTTATTATTATTTTTTGCATTAGATATGTATCGCGTTTATGTGATATATATATATATATATATATATATATATATATATATATATATATATATATATATATATATGTAGTGATCATGTACACACAAGTTGTGCACATTTATATACACGTTCTTTCTTACACTTAGGGATCGCCTAACGACTATGTGAGCTACATTCATTTCATCGTAAACTCCGTCAGCACAAGCCCTATAAGCAGTATTTATTGCCCCATGACAACTGACACCAATAATTCAGTTTTTCAATTCCCCTCGAGAGGTAGTGTTAGGTTCACACGACTTCGCTCCCTCTCTCTCTCTCTTTCTCTCTCTATCTCTCTCTCTCTCTCTCTCTCTCTCTCTCTCTCTCTCTCTCTCTCTCTCTCTCTCTCTCTCTCTCTCTCTCTCTCTCCCGTATTGCCGATGAAACCAAGCTTGGTATGAACGTTGCAAAGGAAGGAAATACTTCCCGTCTTCACGATGTTCTTCGGAAGATTCGGGAGTGGTCAGAGACGTGGCAAATGCCTTTTAACGTGAACAAATGCAAAGTGATGCACATCGGCCACAGAAACCCTCAATCTCAGTATATCCTTAAAAGAACTGATCTTGAATCTACCGACACTGAGAAGGACCTGGGTGTAAATATCACTAGTGATCTCAAGTTCTCGAGAAAATGTAATGAGGCGGAGAAAAAAGCCCGAAGGATGTTAGGTTATATAAAGCGACAGTTTATAAATCGGAACCAAGGAGATAGTACTCTGTCTGTACAAATCCTTCGTCCGACCGCACTTGGAGTATGCAGTACAATTTTGAAATCTTTCGTTCAGAAAGGACATCGAGAGATTGGATCGCGTTCATTCAAGCCAGGGCAATCAAACTGATTCCCTCTATCAGGCATATGAGTTGTAATGATAGACTAAGGGAATTAGATATGTTCTCGCTGGAGACCCTGAGACTACGTTGTCAGCTTATCGAAGTGTTTAAAATACTTCGAGGCTTCGACAGACTGGACTAAAGGGATATTTTCCAGCTCAGCGAAGGGAGAACAAGAAATCACGGCTACAAAATTGAACTGAAGCGATACCACCGTGATTTGTGTAGGAAATTCTTCACATACAGTATCTGTGTTAGGTGAAACGCACTTCTGGCGGAAGTTGTCAACAGTGAATCTGTTGAGCAGTTCAAGTAAAGACTAGATAAAGTCTTGCGAAATCAGCGTTAAGATCCTCGCGAGTGGTCTTCGAGGTTGCCAACGGAAACCTTTGAGAATTGCGCCAAAAGTACCCTCCTTGAATGGAACGTAAGGTCTTCTAGGGTTCCTCATTTTTCGTGTAGCTCCTTGTAGCTCTCTCTCTCTGTATGTCAAGGATAATCTTAACTCGACGAATTGCAACATCGTATCCGATCATGAACTACTAGGTGTTGACCTTGAAATAAGTACTGCCAAATACAGGACCCTGCTGCTCTATAGACCTTCTGCCCAACTTGTTGAAAATGACAGAGATCTGTACCAGCTACTAGGAGGACTTGTCGAAGACAGAGTGTGTATCATCATGGGTGATTTCAACACACAAGTTGACTGGGAAAGCATAGAACCATCAGTGTTTACTGAAGAGTGTGGTCCCATCGCCCAGCCAAGGGATTCCTACTCTGGGGAAAAGCTGAAGGATATGGACTTGACCGAAGAAAAAATAAAAAAGATCACTGACCTAATGAAGAATAAGTCACCTGGGCCGGATGGGTTTCTACCTAAAGTGTCGAAAGAAGTGCTCGATAAAGTGTCACGACACCTGAGCGCAATCTCCAACATATCAATCAGGACCAAATGCGTTCCTAGAGACTGGCATGAAGTGGAGATGATTCCTATCTTCAAGAAAGGAGACCTTAGCCAACCGTCGAACTACCGACCTATCAGTCTGAATTCGATAGTCGGTAAACTCATGGAAAGCATGATAGTGGACAAAATAACGTCGCATTTAGAGTCAAAGCTGCTACTCAGGAGTTTCAGCATGGATTCTGAAGGCAACGATCATGCCTGACGAACCTTGTGAAATTTTTCCACTTCCTCTTCAGTGAGCACGATCGGGACAAGGCGGTCGATGTTGTCTACCTAGACTTTCAGAAAGCCTTTGATAAGGAACCACACCGCTGCCTTCCCCGGAAAGTGCGAGCGATTGGCAAAGACTAAAAAGTAGCCGGCTGGATTGAGAACTGGCTAAGTGGCAGAAGGCAATGGGTTGTGGTGAATGGACAGGCTTCTGAGTGGGTGCCCTTTACTAGCGAGGTTCCTCAAGGTTCTGTCCTAGGACCACTACTATTCATCATCTACGTCAACGACATGGACGGTGACATGGTTGCTAAGATTTTCAAATTTGCCGACAAAACCAAGCTTGGTATGAACGTTGTAAAGGATGGAATATTGCCCGCCTGCAGGAAGATTTTGAGAAGATTGTGAAGTGGTCGGACACGTGGCAAATGCCTATTAACGTGAACAAATGCAAAGTGATGCATATCGGGCTCCGAAAAACCCAATCTCAGTATATCTTTAAGGGCATTGCTATTGAATCCACCGACACTGAGAAGGACTTGGGTGTATTAATCACTAGTGACCTCAAGTTCTCTAAACGGTGCATTGAAGCAGATAAAATAGCCCAAAGGATGCTAGGCTACATAAAGCACCGACACTGAGAAGGACTTGGGTTTAATAATCACTAGTGACCTCAAGTTCTCTAAACGGTGCATTGGGGCGGAGAAAATAGCCCAAAGGATGCTAGGCTACATAAAGCGCCAGTTTGGATATCGTAACAAGGATATTGTATTGTATTTGTACAACTCACTTGTCTTACCGCACCTGGAGTATGACATACAATTTTAGAGTCCTTCATTTCGAAAGGACATCGCGAGATTGGAACGCGTGCCATCCAGAGCAACCAAACTGATTCCCTCTATCAGACATGAAAGTTTTGAAGATAGATTAAGGGAATTGGATCTGTTCTCGTTGGAAACCCGTAGACTGCGAGGTCAGCTCATCGAAGTTTTCAAAATACTTCGAGGGTTCGACAATGTTAAATACAGAGATATTTTCTCACTGAAGCGTTACAACCGCAATCTGTGAGATACATTTTTCACGTACAGTATCTGCGGTAGTTGGAACGCACTTCCAGTGGAAGTTGTCAACTGTGAAACTGTTGACCCGTTCAAGTCAAGACTAGACAGGATCTTGAAAAGTGGCCTTTTAAGGACGTAAAGCATTTTAGCAGAGATGTGCCCACTCGACTGCTAGTCCAAAGGTATCCTCATTAAATGGACCGTAAGGTCTTCTAGGGTACTCTCTTTCCTTGTTACTCCTTGTTACTCACACTCTCTCTCTCTATCTCTCTCTCCCTCCCTCACTCTCCCTCCCTCTCTCTCTCTCTTTCCCTCCCTTACTCTTCCTCCCTCTCTCTATCTCTCTTTATCTCCCTCCCTCACTCTCCCTCCCTCTTTCCATCTCTCTCTCTCTCTCCCTCCCTCCCTCACTCTCCGTCCCTCTCTCCATCTCTCTCTCTCTCCCTTCCTCACTCTCCCTCCCTCTCTCCATCTCTCTCTCTCTCTCTCTCTCTCTCTCTCTCTCTCTCTCTCTCTCTCTCTCTCTCTCTCTCTCTCTCTCTCTCTCTCTCTCTCTCTCTCTCTCTCTCTCTCTCTCTCTCTCTCCCCCCCTCCCTCACTCTCCCTCCCTCTCTTCATCTCTCTCTCCCTCCCTCACTCTCTCCATCTCTCTCTCTCCCTCCCTCACTCTCCGTCCCTCTCTCCATCCCTCTGAAATGCCTCCATCTGTCTTCTGTTCAACCAAAGTGGTTTAATCGAGAAATCGGCCAACTGCTTAGGGAGAAGAGAAATCGGGAACGGCAATCGAAGATCTCAGGTGCCTTCGACGAGTACCGGAGGCTAGCCAGGAGAGTGAAGTCCAGCATAAGGGTGGCTAAGCGTACTGAGGAACTCCGAGTGGCGAGACTCTGCAAGGAGAATCCCAAGGAGTTCTTCGGCTATGTAAATAGCCGAAAACCAATACATCGTAGGATTGGGCCCTTAGTGGACGAGGAGGGTGCATTAACTCAGTCAGATGCAGAAAATGGTAACATTCTCAATGACTACTTCTCCTCAGTGTTTAATAAAGAGTGTGGTCCCATCCCCCAGCCTACGGATTCCTACTCGGGGGAAATGCTGGAGGCAATGGACTTCACCGAAGGAGAAATAAAGAAAAAGATCACTGACCTAAAGACGAATAAGTCCCCTGGACCGGACGGGTTTCTACCCAAGGTGTTGAAGGAAGTGTGCGATGAAGTATCGCGACATCTGTGCGCTATCTTAAACATGTCAATCCGGACCGGATGCGTTCCTAGAGACTGGCGTGACTCCGATCTTCAAGAAAGGAGCCTTCAGCCATCCGTCAAACTACCGACCTATCAGTCTGACTTCGATAGTCGGTAAACTCATGGAAAGCATGATGGTGGAGAAAATAACGTCGTATTTAGAGTCAAACCTGCTACTGAGTAGTTCCCAGCACGGCTTCCGAAGGCAACGGTCATGCCTGACGAACCTTGTGAAATTCTTCCACTTCGTGTTCAGTGAGCACGATCGGGACAAGGCCGTAAATGTGGTTTACTTAGACTTTCAGAAAGCCTTTGATAAGGTACCACACCCCCGCCTTCTCCGGAAAGTGCGAGCGCTGGGCATAGACGGAAAAGTAGCCGGCTGGATCGAGAACTTGCTAAATGGCAGACGGCAACGGGTGGTAGTGAATGGACAGGCTTCTGAGTGGGTGCCCGTTACTAGCGGGGTGCTTTAAGGTTCTGTCCTGGTACCACTACTATTCATCATCTACGTCAACGACATGGACGGTGACATGGTTGCCAAGATTTCCGAATTTGCCGACGATACCAAGCTTGGTATGAACGTTGCAAAGGATGGAAATACTGCCCACCTGCAGGAAGATCTTGGGAAGATTGGGGAGTGGTCGGACACGTGGAAAATGCCTTTTAACGTGAGAAATGCAAAGTAATGCATATCAGACACAGAAACCCCCAATCTCATTATGTCCTTAAGGGCACTGCTCTTAAATCGAGTGACACTGAGAAGGACTTGGGTGTTACTATCACTAGCGACCTCAAGTTCTCGAAACAGTGCATCGAGGCAGAGAAGAAAGCCCAAAGGATGTTAGGCTACATAAACCGCCAGTTTCGATACCGTAACAGGGAGATAGTACTTTGTCTGTACAACTCCCTGGTTCGGCCGCACCTGGAGTATGCCGTACAATTTTGGAGTCCTTCGTTTCGAAAGGACATCGCAAGATTGAAACGCGTACAAGCTAGGGCAACCAAACTGATTCCCTCTATCCGACATATAAGTTATGAGGATAGACTAAGGGAGTTAGATCTGTCCTCGCTTGAAACCCGTAGACTGCGTGGTCAGCTCATCGAAGTCTTCAAAATACTTCGAGGGTTCGACAATGTTAACTACCGGGATATTTTCACACTGAGTGAGAACAGAACGCGCAATCACGGCTTCAAACTTGAACTGAAGCGTTACAACCGCTATATGTGTGGAAATTTTTTCACGTACAGTATCTGCGGTAAGTGGAACGCACTTCCAGTGGAAGTTGTCAACAGTGAATCCGTTGACCAGTTCAAGTCAAGACTAGACAAAGTCTTGAAAAGTGGCCGTTTAGGGACGCAAAACAATTGAACAGCCATGTGTCCGCTCGATTGCTAGTCCAAAGGTACCCTCTTTGAATGGACCGTAAGGTCTCCTAGGGTACCTTCTTTCCTTGTAACTTCTTGTAACTCTCCCTCCCTCACTCTCTGTCCCTCTCTTCATCTCTCTCTCTCTCTCTCTCCCTCCCTCTCCCCATCTTCCTCCTTCTCTCCCTCTCTCTCTCTCCATCTCCCTCCTTATCTCCCTCTATCTAACCTATCTCTCTCCCTCTCCTTAACCCATCTCCCTCTCTTTCTCCCTCTCCTTAACCCATCTCCCTCTCTCTCTCCCTCTGCCTCCCCCTCCCCCCTCTCTCTCTCCAACTTCTCCCTATCCACCCCTGTCCCCCTGCCCTCTCCTCCACTCCTTCTCATTTTCCGCCCCCTCGCCCGCTCCTTCTCCCTCTCTCCCTCTCCCTAACCCATCTCCCTCCCTCTTCCTCCGCTCCTTCTCCCTATCCGCCCCCTCCTCCGCTCCTTCTCCTTATCCTCCACCTTCCCCTGCCCCCTCCTCCGCTCCTTCTCCCTATCCACCCCCTGCCCCCTCTTCCTTTCCCCCCTAACCCATCTCCCTCCCTCTGCCTCCCTCTGCCCCCTCCTCCGCTTCTTCTTCCTATCCGCCCCCTCCTCCGCTCCTTCTCCCTATCCGCCCCTCTCCCTCTCTCTATACCCCTATCCCTAACCCATCTCCCTCCCTATCTCCCTCTGCTTCCACCTGCCCCCTCCTCCGCTCCTTCTCCCTATCCGCCCCCTTCCCCTGCCCCCTCCTCCGCTACTTTTCCCTATCCGCCCCCTCCCCCTGCCCCCTCTTTTGATCATTCTCCCTATACGCCCCTCCCCCTGCCCCCTCTCTCCCTCCTTATCTCCCTAACCCATCTTCCTCCCTATCTGCCTCTCTCTCCCCACCCATCTCCCTCTCCCTCTATCTCCCTATCCATCTTCTTCTCTCCCTCTCTATCTCCCTATCATTCTCCCCCTATCTCTCTCCCTAACCCATCTCCCCCCCCTCTCCCTCTCTCTCGCCCTCTGCCTCCCCCTCCCCTCTCTCTCTCCAACTTCTCCCTATCCGCCCCCTCCCCCTGCCCTCTCCTCCACTCCTTCTCCTTTTCCACCCCCTCACCCGCTCCTTCTCCCTCTCTCCCTCCCTCTCCATCTCCCTCTCGCTAACCGATCTCCCTCCCTCTCTCCCTCTGCCTCCCCTGCCCTTCCTCCGCTCCTTCTCCCTATCAACTCCTTCCCCCTGCCCCCTCCTCCGCTCCTTCTCCTTTTCCACCCCCTCACCCGCTCCTTCTCCCTCTCCCTAACCCATCTCCCTCCCCTGCCCCTTCCTCCGCTCCTTCTCCCTAGCCACCCCCTCTCCCTTTCCCCCTAACCCATCTCCCTCCCTCTGCCCCCTCCTCCGCTTCTTCTTCCTATCCGCCCCCTCCTCCATTCCTTCTCCCTATCCGCCCCCTCCCCCTACCCCCTCCTCCGCTCCTTCTCCCTATCCACCCCCTCCTCCGCTCCGCTCCTTCTCCCTATCCGCCCCCTCTTCCTATCCTTAACCCATCTCCCTCCCTATATCCCTCTGCTTCCACCTGCCTCCTACTCCGCTCCTTCTCCCTATCCGCCCCCTCCCCCTGCCCCCTCCTCCGCTCCTTCTCCCTATCCGCCCATCCCCCTGCTGCCTCTCCCTAACCCATCTTCCTCCCTATCTCCCTAACCCTTCTCCCTTCATCTCCCTCTCTCTCTCCCCACCCATCTCCCTCTTCCTCTCTCTCTCCCTATCCATCTCCTTATATCCCTTTCTATCTCCCTATCATTATCCCTATCCCTCTCTCCCTAACCCATCTCCCTCCCTCTCTCCCTCCATCTCTCCCTAACCCATCTCTCTCCCTCTGCCTCCCCCTGCCCTTCCTGCCCCTCTCCCCTCTCCCCCTCTCCCTTTTCATTGTTGGTGATTTCCTGTTAGTTTTATTAGACTCTCGCTGTCGCCTTGGCAACGACCTTTTGATTGCTTCTAATCCGAATTTTCTTGTGTTCTTGGCTCATTAGAACCAAGGCTGAACCCATATTTACCCAACGGGTAAATTTCTCCTAGAAATGGTCAAAAGAAAACTTCGTGAAAAACTGGTGGGGTTAGGGAAATGGATCACGCAACTCTTCTGGAACGGTATCTGCCTCATTCCTTTGAAGCCTTAAATATTTCTCTCTTCTCGCTGGTGGTGTCATCAGAGTGGCCCTCAAGAGAGACTATGTATCATTAATAGAATATATGTAGTCACTCCGTAAAATGACTTGCATTTCTAATAGAGAATTGCGCATCTCCTAGGTCCACATCTGTTCACTTCTCCTAACTTTACCACCTTTACATACATTTCTTAAAATCTCTTTATAAGTGATGCCATCGTTGTTTTTGTCTTTTATGGGATCTGTTTCGAGTAAGAAAGCACCTGATGCGACCGCACGGTGCTTTGGGGTTCATGGAGTCCTCTGGCCACCATAGAACTAAAGGGAAACTGTAGATGATGTTGACTCTCAATGTACCCACTCTGGAGCGGACCAACTAGTCTCCTCCTATGAATAGCCGGGTTTTTATTTCCCCAACGTTTATATCCTAACCTCACCACTTTACAGCTGTTTAAATCCGTCTATGATTTTCCACGTTGATTTTTGTTACTGAGTCAAGTAAAACGAAGAACCCTTGTTTTTAATTGGCAACGAAAGGGTACTTGCGTAACCGACGTGGCATTTTTACTTGGTGACGAATGAGGGAAGAAAGGAAATACGAAAGGAAAATGTGAAGAGATAGGACGAGGAATAATGAGGAAAGTTTAGATGACAATTACATTTTGTTCCCTGAATAACGGGTCCAGGAGAGCACGATGAAGCTTCAAAGAACAGGGTTCGTACAAGGAACACACGGGTATCTCGAATCAAGAACACTGCATCTATCCATGGTGGTTTCGGTAAAGAGGACCTTGACATTCTCTTTCGCGCCTCCGAAATTAAATTCATTCAATAAATTTCAATTCAAAATAGAAATGCAGTGATTTAAAATTATTGACCATTTCTTTCCTATAGTACAAGGAACTGGAGCTAGGACATATATGAATGCAACATTTTGTCAAACACCCAAACATTCGACATTTTTTTCCAACATCACGCGGATAGCAGATGTAGCCAAATCTGCGGCTTCCACTACATCTGAAATATCATTTAACTTTTGTGTGGCAACGAGAGAATGACTGAATGGAAACCGTTTAGGAAAAGATTCTAGGGGAAGGGGTTATCGCTTGTAGATATCTTGTGGTGGTATCAATCATGCTCCTGGAAGTATTTTAGTTTGAGGAAGATTTGAAAAAAAATTAATATATAGTGGTGTTGCAGAATGAGGTCAAAGTGCAACCACGTGCCCTTCTGTGCCCACGTGTTCCTGAGATAACCGCATGGAGCTGGGAAAGAATGGCTGACCCCGGGTAAGAATACAGCCTATGCAGTCATCACACGCCCCAGCTGTATTTGCCTAGGGACTGATTTCAGCGTCTCCCACGGCATCCTTTCAGCAAACATTCTTGCCTTCCCGCCTGAAGATCGAAGTCTGTTGGACATTCAAAGCCAACGATATCACAATTCCCCCTCACCCCGAAGGAGTCGCTGACTTTTCCCCCAAATCACATGCGGGTCTGGAGGGCCGTCATAGCCACCTCACCAGGCGTATATATAACCCTTCGACTCAGTTTAGTAAGCAGCACTTATAGACTTCCCACCTTCTCCCGCGAACGAGCTAAAGGATGCCCCCCCATCTCCCCTCCGCGACTATTTCGTTTCGAGTCAAAGGCTAAATCGATCCGTAAACTCTGCCATAGTCAGCTGGGAAAGAATCGCTGACCCCGGGTAAGAATACAGCCTATGCAGTCATCACACGCCCCAGCTGTATTTGCCTAGGGACTGATTTCAGCGTCTCCCACGGCAACCTTTCAGCAAACATTCTTGCCTTCCCGCCTGAAGATCGAAGTCTGTTGGACATTCAAAGCCAACGATATCACAATTCCCCCTCACCCCGAAGGAGTCGCTGACTTTTCCCCCAAATCACATGCGCGTCTGGAGGGCCGTCATAGCCACCTCACCAGGCGTCTATATAACCCTTCGACTCAGTTTAGTAAGCAGCACTTATAGACTTCCCACCTTCTCCGGCGAACGAGCTAAAGGATGCCCCCCCCCCTCCCCTCCGCGACTATTTCGTTTCGAGTCAAAGGCTAAATCGATCCGTAAACTCTGCCATAGTCAGTCGGCAAGTATCGACATCCGTGAACTCTGCCATAGTCAATCCGCAAGTATCGACATCAGTTAATGTCATAGTGAATCGGTAAGTATCTGATGAGAATTCCCAACTCCGAAGGCCCTATGAGTGCTCACTCATCTGAAGTAAGAGGTAACCTGACTTCTTCCGGCGCATTCATCGTATTACAACTGACCCCTTTTCTGCAACGAGCACGTAAGAAATTGTAAGCGACGCCGCCTGCAGATCGATCTAGAATCTGGCTTACCCCATTGATCCATTATTTGTGTGAACGCCCCCGTTTTGAATCCCCTTTAAAATCACCGACCTGAATCTGACCTACCTAATCCCCTAATTAACCCAACTGTATCTCGTGTGGACATTACACCCCGTCTGTGTGACCATTCCCTTTAAACCCAATATTTGTGTAAATATAAATATCATTTTGTTGTTAGTAAGGATATATTTTCGTCATTTTTTTTCTTCTGCAATCCCAACTCGTACCAGCTACCTGTTAATCTTTGGCCAACTTTCACTCTGAAATATTTGTTTTAAAAAAGGACCTCGCAAAGTTAATGATAAACCATCCCCACTGGACTCATAACAATTTCCCCATTCACTAACGGCCTTCAACCCACTTATGCCCCAAACTTCAAAGTACCTACGTATATATATATATATATATATATATATATATATATATATATATATAGAGAGAGAGAGAGAGAGAGAGAGAGAGAGAGAAAGAGAGAAAGTCTGACTATTCCACGACAAGTGGTTTGAATGTGCAGTTTCACTGCAAAACAAATATTTCGACTTTACTTCCGCTGAAATCAGCGCTCATAAGGCGTTGTTTGTACGGCAATGTGAGTTCTCTCTGACGTTACGGCGAAACTTTTTATTCCGTACATCAGCGAGGTTTTGCATAAAGAAGCTTCCACTCTGAGGTTGTTCCTTCTACCTGCCAATTCCATGTGGTAAACGGGAAAGAAGTCGGTAATGAGAATCGGAGAACACCGACGAGCGAAACGAAGAAAGGAAAGAGACTCACCAATGGTCTAATACTGCCTAAACAAAGAATCTAGAATGTAATAAGAAAGAAGGTCTGAATCCGTATTCAGAATTAAAATGACAAAATGTTTTTTTCTAACAAACTAATATAACTAAAAATCCATCAAAGTCTATACGCTGATTTTAGTGATTGACAATCCTATAGAATTTGTAGTGTAACTATGCATTTGCAAGAGAAGAATTGCTCATTCTCAGTTCTTCTGAATGGTATTGCATTTTTACTTCTTTGCATCCTTTTGTCTTTCATATAATCATCAGTATTTTTACTATTTCTCTTTTGAGTCTTTATTTATTCATTTTTCTTCCCTTGATTCTTTATGTTTGAGGGTGGTACTTGAACCGCTTAAGGTACGCCACTGTTTCTAATCTCTTTAAGGTTCTTCTGTTCGTGAGCATAACCCGATGAGGTGACCCAATTGCTTGAATCACAGAAGAAGGTTTGGGAGAGGCAAGCTCTCAAGGTTCCTCACCTCCGAAGATTCTATTCAGGCTATGCCCATTTCATGAGCATTTCCATCCTCTTCTCGCTCTTGATATACTTCTACAGAAAGTGTCTTCGGTCGGACCCCTGCTGCATTTCCCCTCTTTAATTTAAAAATTATTTTTCCTTGCAGGAGGGTTCTCTTCCGTACGTTCTTAGTTTTTAAGCCATCAGGAGTTAGGACTGTTTGCCCATGTAGGATTTACTCACCCCTTATTTTCATCTTCAAGCCCTTCCTCTCTGATGTCTTTCTCTCCTCCTGTTTCAACTTCTCAGCCATTTGGAGCTGTGACGGTGGCGATGACGGTCGACCCCTTTTGTCTTCGAGGATCCTTTGAGTAAATAATAATAGAAATAATACAGTTTTATGTTCTTCTTACAGCTCCCAAAGATTGCTGAAGGGAAGAATTTCCTCTAAAGAAGAAACTTGTGAGCAACGAGGTAAGAATGGTGAGTGAAAGAGATGTAGAGAAGAAGAAGCGAATAGAAAGAGCAGATATTGTAAACAGGTGAGGTGACAGGGTCTATTATATGCCCCAAGATATAATTTAGGCGTACTTTGAACTTCCAGGGATAAGATTTTACGAAGGTCCCCGGAGACTTGGAAGTACCCCCTTCGCGCCGCGCCTCTCCCAAATGCCACGGTGCCCCAAGCACGACGGTTCGTTCGTGCGAGCGAACGAACCAGGGGCCGCCGCAGTCCTGCATAAAGAGAAGCTACATTTCCTCAGCCCCGAAAAATAATGACTCGAATTCCATTTCTGCTGAATTCTTCGCACGCGAAATTTCTAAAAAACAATTGCTACAAGACGTTTCTACAGGACGTTTTTACAGGGCTCGCAGTCGCCTCGAGATAAATTAAGGAAATGCGACTCGTTTTTTTTTTTGTTTAGCCTTCCTCGCAAAGAGACGCCTCGAGATGGAGGATTTGTGTTCGCTTTCATTGCGGCGAGTAATAAAAGTGAAGTGTGTGGGAGTGTATTCATGATGGGGTGTATTTTGACATAAAAAATGAGCAAACGTGCGGGAATGAATAAGGACGCAGAAGGACAAAGCATGAGAGGAAAAGGGGAAAGAAAGAAGGTTGGTTACCGACAATGGTGAGGAAGACAACGAATTTTGAACCGAGTTTTCCGCTCCCCGGACATCTTACGTTCAGAGGTTCATTAAATTCATCTGAACACTTGAACATTGTTTTATCTTTCTCATTTTTTTATATTTTATGAGCATATGGGAAAATATTGCAATAATGAAATGTCATAATTAATGAATGTTGGATTGCTATAAAAATTGACTCCATCAATGATTGGTGATGTGCCCCAGGGAATTAATTTATTTCCTATTGAAAAAAATTGAATGTTTAACGTGTTTATTCTTTGAACTAAGTCTTGCTATTGTCTTATTTGTATATGAAATGTGCATCAGTAATTCATTATTTGTAATACAGAGTGTGGTATGACAATTGATCAAAAATAAAAAAAGAACTTAACGAGGTCTTCCTGCCACCGGGATTCAATATTCCGGCTGAGTCACTTGCCAAAACGGGGGAAGCTTTCCCCAGACGTACCTGATTTTAGTGTGAAAGCGACTACTCCTTGCTATACTAAATGCATACCATCACTCCCTACGTTTAAGTTTACCTTATCACTGTCCTAAGATAGTTTTATGTTTAGTAGTGAGGGATTTAACTCAACATAACCCCTCTACTAACTAAACTTACCTAATAATTCGCTGTTTGATTTCGCTTTCATTTTAACCGAAGTTCTGTTGCTCAGATTCATTCAAACAACTGTTTCTTCCACGGTAGTCAATAAATCTGTTCATACACCTCATAACAGATTCCTATGTGTTTATCTTGATGGGGCAAACAAAGATGTTATTCATATTTTATCGCTCTTCCTAGGAATGTTTATGATCCCCTTAACGATTAATAATACTAATCTGATCTTATGGTGTTCCAAGAGATCTTCTTGGCTATATAGGTAGCGGGAAGTTGTGTTTGCCAGAAAGTTCTGCAATTGCATCCTACTAGATGTTGTCTAAACTCGCTAATGACTCCACCTAAAGGTTCTCTTTACAAAACATAATCGGTTGATTCTTAAAATCATCTTTAAAAACAGCTAAGGTGATTAAGTCTCCGTCCACCGATCTCAGTTGTTCCAATCTCGTGATTGCTCAGACACTTTTTTATTATCTCAAGGGCCTTTTTCCTCGCCAGACCTTTCCCCTTTAGAGCTATTATTGGAGTAGTGGTGGAGTAATGCGAATTTTTAGTTCAGGTGAAGAGAATCTCTTATCTGGTTATCATACATTAAACGTTAATATCCATAGGATAAGGAATGAGCGCAGACGAGAGAGGAAGTGTGAAAGTATAAAACGAGAATTGCTCTACTCAAAAGTAATGAAATTTGAAAACACGCGTCACTAATGAGTACACAATTTAGGGAGAAATGAGTATAAATGGCGCTTTCCCGAAAGGGGCACGACAATTTGTTTCCCTGGCTGCTGTGATGACGGGCCTCAGCACCCCGTTTGGCCCCAGCTTAGTTTCTTCACCTTTCTGACACCTGGTCTTCTTACCCTACTTCCTCATTTTCTTTACAACCTCTCCCACATCTTTCTCTGCTCGGCCGCTAATTTCCTAGGGTAGACACCGACCAGCTTTCTCTCACTCAGCCATCACGGATCGGGACTGGGAGGGAAGGGGACAACGCTCCCTCACTTCTGAGCTCCGGTTTGGGGTGGTAGGTTTTTAACAACCTGACTCAGCCCCACCCTCACTTTTCTCGTATACTCCCTTTCTCTCTTATCACCGACTATTAATTTTACGCCCAGCCTAAAGTGGATCCGCCATACTAATGTGCTGCCTGTCCACTGAGCGATAGAAATGGCCTCTAATGGCGACTTTGGATTCGCCGGCCTCGTATTCACCCCTCGCAGAGCGGCTACTGTGCGGAGAGAATTGCGTTTGCGTCTCGTGATAATTATAGGGTCCTAATGCCTAATGATGAAAACTTTAAAACTATTGATCCCACTACCCTTGATCGCTACTGGATACGATTACAGACTTCTCCTCGAACTTGGCGAGTTCGAGGCCTACGCGACAGCCTCTATCTTCCCCTCAAAAGGAAAACGTCGCAGCCACAACTTCGAGATCACCTCCTCGCAATATTAACCAACATTACAGTGCTCAACAGCACACCGACCTTCACCCAAAACGTTTGACAAACCTAAATAAGAACTAGCTCCCTCTGCTTTGTCTCGCTATATATCTCTACGTGTTCTAAAAGAACAAAAGGTCTGTGGCTTACTACGTACCACGCCCTAAAAGATATATTCTCTAAATCCGCCCCAGATTTTTCAATTGCTGACTCATGCTTGCAGATTAAAGTCCGGGTTAGTATAGAGTCATTTTCCCAACGCCTGCTTAACCTCCAGTCTCTTGGCGTTTTTTAGAATCTCGATGTCGAAGTTTAGTGAGTGGGTAAACCCAGTTCCACTTCATGGACATATATTTTATTACTGCACTGAGGTGAAGCGGAGATGAAGTGTTTCCAATACACCTACCTTAGCCACTCCCGGTCAATAAGAATAACTCCGGTGCGTACCTTTTAATAAAAAGAAAGATGATGATCCCCTGAGAGTATCCCCACTCAGTAAAAGCCAATCATGGATCGATTGGTGTAATATTAAGATTTAAGCCGAGTGGATTGCTTAATAATTACCGAAGGGTAGTCCAAAATAGTTAAACACACAGATACAAAAACAATTTTTAATGTACATGAATTTGAAATAAGCAACAGCGTATATAAATATAAATAGAATTAATCTTGCACTGAAAAAGTAAGTCTACAAAAATGTCGTGAGGATTACTTGAAAATTACTCACTAGGATGTTTGCGTCTTAATGACACTCGACAGAAAGAATAGAATATTATTATTGATTTAAACACTGAATTAAGCATTTCTAATACTCGAGGTTATGGGCTCGGGATGGGAAGTCTAGTTCAAAAACAAACAAGTGAAATTAGGGGAGGTGATAATTTAATTAACGATACCTTTGAGTTCGTAAGTATTTTTGAAAATGACGGTGAAGATCTTTTTCTGGTGATGATGATCGCACTTAGTCTGGTCGTCCGAGGTTACCGAATAAGAAGGTAATCCTAGACCAGTGATATAATGATCCTATGCCGGATCACGAAGGTGAGCCAAACTGTCGCTCAAATCGGACTTCTTCTTCCTCGAAGCGACTATCCGATTATTCGGCTCCGGGAGTTGGTAGCCAAAACCGATTACCTAGCTACGTCTAGTGTAATCCGCAGAGGGAGGTCCTGTGTAACCTCTGACTCTGAATGAGGGGGTCTGCAAGAAGTGTGGCACCTACAAGTACTGTGACGGCAACACACCAATTCCCCGAGAAGTTTCTTTCTTACAACGGGCTAACTGTTTCTTATGTGGATCAAGCTCCACCTCACAACGTAGGTCCAAGGTCTTCTGCCTGACTCCAGGGAGAAGTTCTCCTTTTATTTCCTACGCGAGCAGAAATCGAAAAAGAGCACCGAATTCTCATAAAGTCCGTATCGCCGCGCGAAAGACCTTTTCATCTGTGGGCAGACAGTATAAGTCTTTCGCACCTTCGAGACACGTCCCAGTATACGATGGCGCGAAAAGGGGCGATAGAGAATTCTAGGCTGGTGTATTTGGAAATATGGGAGGGACACGTAGCTTGTTTCGGCGTATTTCTGCGTACACCTCTGTACGCGGTATTTAGACTTCTACACTCGGCCAGTGACAAAAATTAATTTAATGACAGAAAATGCACGGTCCTAGTGGATAACTTCTTCCAGGGGCCTGACACCAGATACGAGTTCATCGATTCCGTCATCAAAGAATTATTCACCGACCAACAACATAATGTTGTGTCGGTCAATATTTTGTAAAAAAAAACAACATCTTTTCGCTCTTCCGCTGCGTTTATGGTTGCTAAGATAACTCAAAACAACAAACCTACCAATGTTTCTAAAATTTGCAGTACCACGTATACAAGGTAAAGAAGAACTCCCCATCCAACTCCAGTTCCGTACCTGCAGCAGGTTTGCCCACTCCGCGAAATATTGAAAGAGCACCGCGAATCCGTGCTTTCGTTTTTGACAATTGGGACACGAGACCCTAGCATGTACAGAAGAGATGCACTGCCTCAACTGTGGAGGCCCACATCATGCTCGCCACAAGAAATGTCCTCACTAACTCTGCCACCAGAGTATTCCGCGTTTGGTCCCTACAATGCGGTATCTCGAGATGCCATGCAAAACTAGACATGCGTAAAGAAGGCCTTACACTATCAACACCCGCATATTCGTTGTCACGAGTGGTACTCCGAGCATTCACGGCACTACACCCACGTCTTGCACATCGGCGCTCAGGAACGAGCAACCGGCACCAGCCTCTCTATCTACAATGCACAAAGACACCTTTGCGACACACCCAGATAAGCCTTCGCAACAAGTTAACGCAATAGAAGAACCAGTATCACCTTTTGATCTCGATTTAACACAACCCATCTCTCCACGTCGCAGAGTGCCACCTGCTCGAAGTACTTGTCGTTCATCCATCTTTAAACTATGCACCTTTCGAGAAAACCCCCGCATGTCATCATACATTAACTATGAAAGACAATGTGCCTTCACCCGCCGGACCATCCGCCAGGCAAAACGTCACACCTAGATTCAATACATTTCTTCCATCTCATCCCGCACCCATCTAGCCAAGGTCTGGCAGCGAATCTATAAAATTCCTGACTCCTCGCGACACCCTGCCACCTCCCCATCCTGCGTCATAGCCCCGTAAGGGGCACGGAGATTTGCCTTCTTGCCGCCGTGCTGACAAGACTCAGCGCCCCGTCCGGCCACAGCTTAGCCTCTTCTCCTCCTTTAAGGCAACCTGCACTTCTACCTTACTTCCTTACTTTCCTGCAACCTCTCCCACAACTCTCACTGGTCGGCATCTAATTTCACAGGGTAGACGCCGACCAGCTTGCCCTCACCCATACTCCCCGTAAGGGGCATGGCGATTTGCCTTCCTGGCCGCCATTCTGTCGGGCTCAGCGCACTGTCCGCTCCCAGCTTAGCCTCTTCTCTTTCTTTCTAACAGCCTGTAATTTCTACCCTACTTCCTCACTTTCCGTACAACCTCTCCCACATCTTTCTCTGGTCAGCCTCTAATTTCACAGGGTATAGATACTGACTAGCTTCCTCTCACCCAACTACCCCGGATTGCAACTGAGAGGGGCGGGGACAACGTTCCCTCACCCCTGAACTCCGGTTTGGGGTGGTAGGTTTTTAACAACCTGCTTTATCCCCATCCACACCTTCATCACTTCCACTTTCTTTCTCCTTTCAATCTCTATCCATTTTACGCCTTTCCTAAGGTGGAGCCGCCATGCCGATGGGTTTCCAGGCCACTAGGGGGGGAGTAGTGGCCACAAATGGCGGCAGCTGGCTTTACCTGCTTCGTACTCACCTCTCGAAGAGCGGGCTACTCTGCGGGGTGAATAGCGTTTGCATCCCGTATTTAAAACAGGGTGTCAATGACCAATGATGAAATTAAAAGAAATACTCATTTACCTTTCGATCGACCTTCGTCGGATCCGCACTCGGGCAGCTCCAGTAAAAAAGATTGAGGGATCCCCCTGTGCCTTCGCAGGGGAACCTAGAAAACCCTTCAGTCGGAGAGGAGGCTTACTTCTCTCCTTTCTGCTTTACCCACGGGTGAAAGGGACTCCCCTCACCCCCCTTCTCTAGAGGTGCTCTCGGGTGCATCTCTTTACTTTCTAAGGGGACTGTCAAGAAAGGCAGGCGGCCCATAATCGACCGCTATCGGTGGAAGCGGCACAATAGGGCCAACTCTCTTAGGGGGAAAAGATAAGACAGGCCCCGTAGGCTTCTTCCCTCTAAAGACCGGCGAGCTTGCATATTGAACTTAGAGGAGGTGACCATACGTGACCCCCTCTCTTGCCTGACAAAAGACACTGATCAATAGGATCCGTGATTTCCAGGGAGTGGGGCACATGGAGGCCCTTCATGAGATGGACATGATTCCTGAGGCGACCCTGCCCGAGAGTGTACGACTTTCAATGGGAAGCAGCCTGGGCTCGGTGCCAAGCACCGAATCTGAGTCCACCCATGTGGCAGCCAAGACCTTCTCCATCTCGGAGAAGGATCTTGCTTAGGCCGGTATATCTAGCCTGGGGGCTTCTGCCACGGAGAGGAGAAGCAGGTTCATTCCCCGCCCTTCTCTCCTAAAAAAAAAAAGACGAAGAAGACACGGGGCCCCTCTCTTTCCACTGGGGCCGCGGGGGCGGACGGTAGCTGCATTTTTGGTAAGCCACCAAGCCAATATCGACACGTCCGGTCCCGTTGCTTTCCCGTGTGGGAACCGCGAGACAAGGCCAGAACTGCGCAGAGCGGAGCCTCAATTACGTCGGGACCCTTCATTCACAAGTTACCTGGCGTTTTGGAGCCTGCTGGCTTCAAGGGTTTTCTCGTTATTCGCTCCACTGAGGGCAGCATGTTGGCTAAGGGCAATAGGATACATCAAAAGAGCGCTTTAGCTAGTGTGATTGGTAGAGAGCCGAAGCTGACCCATCTCTCGGACGAGAGCCTTCTGGAGAATACGTTGGATCACTTCGAAGCGGAAAAGATTAGTGGTCTAAGGACATCGCCCTCTACCATGAACTTCGTGAAAGGAGTAGTTTATGCGAGAGAACTCGTGGACTACTCCATAGATGACAGCACTCTAGAGCTGGCCGACCAAGGGGCAGACAAGTTCGAATGTGTGATGAGAAAACAGGGAGGGGCCTCGAGACCCTCGCCTACACTCTTCGTCACGTTCGACTGTGACAAGCTCCCTGAATCGGTGCATGCCGGTTGGTATCGTTACTGCGCGAAGGCATTCGTGCCACTGCCGCGGAGCTGCTATTACTGTCACCGCTTTGGCCATACTAATTGCTCCTGTCGACGTGCAAAGTCGGGGTTACTTGAAGTCTCTGTATGTTGTTCCAAGGCCTCACACGATAAGTCCAGTTCGTGTGTGGTAAATTGTATGAATTGCGGAGAGCCACACCCCGCTTCTTCGAACCAATAGGGTGCATATCTACTTTACAAAGAAATCCTTGCACTTCAAGCTCAGGATCGGCTCTCATTTCGCGAGGCTAAGGACTGGGTTTTGGCGCGCCCGGCGCTGCCCGCTATGTCCTATGCCTTAATGTTGAGAAAAAGAGACTCTGCTCCTTGCCCATCCAGGCCTACGAGCAGTGTCGTTTTCTCACCCATTTTGAACCCTTCTGATGGTTCTACACACCTCAGATGCTTCCCTGGTAGAGCTTCACACCCAGCCCCGGCTAAAACTAGGGCTCTCCTCCCTTCCCCCAGCGTGACAGTTTCATATAAGGCAAAACGGCCGCGCACCTCCAGCGAGTCGTTAGACTCGCAGTGGCAACACCCCTGAAGTTGGTCGTGGAGCCATCTTCTTGGGTTCCACAAGCTCCCCCCGGAAAGGATGACAGCACTAAAGGAGCTTTGGCTCCTTCGCTAACATTCAGTGGCAAGCTGGGTTGCGCGGATACGGTGGATCCTCCAAAACAGAGAACTCCGCCTCCAAAGCACCCCCGCTCGCCTACGGTTATGTAGCGGAGGGAGTAAAAGACTCGCATGGCGAGCCAAACCTCCCCCGGTAAGTCCTCGAAGGCGACAGCTCCTTCAGCGCTTTGTCCGGCCAACAGCGTACCGAGTTGTGCCTACGGGAAGGATACTTCCATTCCCCTGAGGGTGTCCTCTTCGAAGAAGGTCCCCGTATCTCCTCCGAGCTAGGCCTGGAGGACATATTTCTTTAATAGAATTGCTGTTAATTCCGGGCCAACTGGCAAAAGCTGCGGAGGCTCGTCTCGTCCCGTTCCCCGTCAGGTATCTTTATGCAGGAGACCATGCTGGGCACGTGCTCCTTGCCCACTTTCCCGGTCTATAAGGGTTTTTCCACTCCACCACCACGGAATTAAGGGCGAGCAGGTGGTTGCGCCATTTACACTCGACATGATGTCTCCGTTCTTCTCTTTGCTTTAGATTTATAAGTCCTTCAGTCAGTAACTGTGCAGATGCACCTAAATAGGAGGTATACTGTTATTTCCGCGTATATTCCACCATCAGCTGACTTCGACGCGGGGGAAATCCCCTCTGGGGAGCCTACTCGATTAATCTCCGGAGTCAAGTCCTTGAGACATGATCAACGAGCTGGAGATAGGTGTCCTAAATGTGGATTAGTTTATGCATCACTGCCCGAAAATCGCTTTATTTTCCAGAGTGTGAGATGGCCCTTAAACAGAAGCGTTATGCCTATATGCGCTATAAACACCCCCGAATGATTTCACTGTCAGTGAATTTCGTTGGGTTAGGGCTAGGTTCCAGTATATTTAGAAGCACGCTCTCCGCTCTTCATGACAGGCATACGTGTCTTAACGGGAAGACCCCTTCAGCAGAGGTGTGAAAGCGAGTCATTAGGATTTGGAGCTAGTTCTCGCAGGACCCCCTACCCGTTCTCCAGAAGAATGGGACCGCAATCTCGGAACCCGCTTCTGTCGCTGATCCTTTGCGACCGCTTTCTCCACATTCTCTAGCCGAGATGCCGTTCCGCTAGCATTTAATGCCCATCGTAATTTCTCGAAACGCCGCCGACTGGACTTTACCTACAGAGGCGGAGAACACTTCAACGACAGTGAGTGAGTTGTGCTCCGCTCTCGCCTCGTGGGAGGCGTCCACTCGCCTCGATCGTGTTGAGAGTTTTGCACCCGTGAAATGGATATTCTTTGCTACATGACATTCAGCGCCTGGAGCGCTGATATAACTACTGCCTTACTTTTTTATCGGTCCTTTGTTCGCTCGAATTTCGATTACGGATTCAAGTTTTATGCATCCGCAGCCGAGCGTGTGCTGCGGAAGGTGGACTCGATCCACCACACCAGTCTTCGCATGGCGAGCTGTGCCTTCCGCGTTTCCCCAATGAGAGCCTACTTGTCGACGCTGTGGAGATGCTACTCTTTCTGCGCCGTGGACAGTGCATTTCTCGCCAGTGCGCGCGAGCCCGGCTCCTCCCTAGTTCGTCAACAGCTATCACTGCATTCGCAGCTGATCTCGACGGTACCTATGCCGTAAGCCCTTCGACTTTAGGGCCAGGGAAGAAAATGCATATGATACCGTCTGGTGTCGCTTGATTGTACAATAGCTATACGACATGAGAGTTCAAAGACACTTGACGTTCTTTATATTTAACTTCCTGAAGGACCGCCGTTTCTGTGTCGATCTTCGGGTCGCCCACTCTTAGAAATTCGTACAATATCACGTTGTCCCCCAGGGAAGCGTGCTTAGCACTACCCTTTTTATAATCGCAATCAATTCTTTCTCAAAACATATCTCACCACCTGTTCGCTGCTCCCTTTATGTAGACGACATTGCTATCTGGGTGACGAGCTCGGCCGCGGCGGTGGCCACCACCATATTCCAGCGAGCCATCGATTCAGTCGTGGCTCATGCCTCATCTACAGGATTCACCATCTTCCTCCCTAAAACAACGGCCATTACCTTTATCCGACATAAATCGATTCTAAGATAAGTCTCAATATTTTGGGATAGGCAATCAAATTAACCACCCATGTTAATTTCCTTGGTCTTATATTTGACCAACATATGACATGGCGATATCATATTGAAGACCTTATGAGAAGATGTGTGCCCTTACGTCCCCTTATGGCCTCTTTATCGAAGCTACAATGGGTCGCTGATCGATAAACCTTCCTCGAGATCCACAGCTCACTTCTCCTGTCAAAGCTTGATTACGGTTGTCACCTGTATAGCTCAGCTTCCAAAAGCACGCTGAATAAAATGAATTCGCTACATCACCGAGGCCTCCACATTGCTACAGGAGCCTTTAATTCTTCCCCTGTGATATCTCTCGATGCTGAAACGGGATTCTTTCTCCTCTAAACTCGCTCAAATTCTTTGTTCTACGATCTCTCCACCAGAGATTCGCCCTCGTACCTTCTATTCACACACCCTGCGTAAAGCACAGCTCTTAGAAACACTAGCGCTTCGACTCTACGCTGTTGCTCTGGAAAGAGCACCTACGCTACCCCCATGGATTTACAGGACTGCCACGGTCCTCCCCTCACCACACCTTACGCTCCTTCCTACCCCTACAACATCTGTCTTCTCAGCAGAACTTTTAGCTATCAAAATAGCCGCACACACCCTCGGTGTCCATTCCCCAGGGTTATAAATCATATTTTCAGACTCTATGAGCGCGCTGACCTACCCTCAGCGATTGCTCCCTCGCAACCCTCTAGCCATGGAGATACTGGAAACCATACACTTCTTGACCGGATGCTTTTACTCCTTATTGTTATGTTGGCTGCCCGGACACTCAAACTTCCATGGCAATGAAACGGCTGACCTAGAAGCTAAGAAGGCCGCCCTCCATACTGCACCGTGCTTACCTGGCTCACTCAGCTTCCACCGAGACTACATCCCTCTCATCTTTAAATTGGTTAGAGAAGAATGGAAGCGATACTGGAACTCGTAGGAACAAACTCACGTACTCCAACTTCGCAAAATGCTTCCCCGTAGTCATCATCCTACTTCCCCACGAAACGGCATGAAGTTATGCTGTGTTGCCTGTGAATCGGCCACTGTCGCCTCACCCACGGATAATTAATAGATAGCGAGGAATCACCACCTAGCGAGGAATCACCACCTAGCGAGGAATCACCACCTGGCGAGAAATGTCATTCTCACATCTCACTACAACATATCTTATTCACTTGCCCGCGATACTCCACCCATCGAAAGAAGTACTTCTGTCCTCACCCGACCTTTGCTTCTATTCTCGGAGATTCCCCCATGTTAGTTATGCTCAACTTAGTACGATTCCTCTAAGATGCCGGCCTTTCCTCCAAAATCTAATACCCTAATTACCTTCTTACTGCCCTATATTTAAATAGTATTTTACTTCCCTTACTCTTATTCAAGCCTTGTCCATTCATATTTTACATGAATGACTTTACTTGATCGCCTGCTCGTGTTCTCCTTTATTTTGCTTTTAATCTTTTTCCACATTATTTAATCGCCTCTTTTGCTGGCAGTGATTCTATAGGGCAAAAAGAGCTATAAATCCTTAAAATTAATAAATAAATGGTGGTTCAAATTGTTGGTCAAAATTTGTCGCATCAGCACAACAAAGACTCGAAATTGAGTCCGCGGAATCCAGGTCGTTTGTTTTTTTTTATCCTTTGCATTCGCAAATTCAGAACGTCGCCTCATAATAGAGGAAATTATGAAAATGGATTAATATGAGAGATTTGTATAATTCCTTCTACCAACGAGCCTTGGTTATGCGATTTGATATTGAGATTCCTATCCATTTCAATTAGCCAAACATCCACGGCTGATTTAACAATTCAGAAAGAAGGTGGCGATGAATAATGCCCAAAATGGAGGCCTGCACCGTTCCTCGTTTATTTGCTTTAAATTTGAAAATTTCCATTGCAAATTTGCAATTCGAGTTCTAAGACTAACAAGGAAGAAATTTTTAGAGGGGATGAGGGTCTACGAGGTATTTTATTAATCCTCAGCTTCCGATCGATTACGAAAGATGGATTGGTGGTGGTGTCTAGAATGAAGGCCGAGTGCGATAGCAAATCTTCAATCTCCTCAGTCATTTGTGTCGGTCAAGTTGGAGCAAAATTTTACGGATCACGACTTTAGAAAAAAGGAGGTGGATTGGGGGAGGGAAATTAGGGCGGATTTGTGGGCAACATTTTTAGATACTCCCGATCACATTTGTAGTTGTGTCACAGGAGCAAGTATAATAAATGGAAGAAGTGAAATTTTATGGATAATAGTTAAATAGATGTGTATTGGACGGGGAGAGGGTTTATAGAGAGGGTTTATAGAGAGGGAAATAAATAAGTTAAAAAAAGTGAGTTGGATTAAGTGAATGGGAGAGAAAGACTTAGTGAAGGAAGAAAAACAAACACCAGAAAAGGAGCAGTTTGGAGGATAATGGTGATAAGCACTGTTGTAATAGAGGTTGTAAGTCTTTTCAAGGGGGAGGAAACAGGACAATAATAAAATGGATGGAAAAAAAGATGGGATTGAAAATGGAGTAAACATAGGAAGAACTTAATGAGAAGAACCAAAATAGAAAATTGGCATATGGTATCGGTTGATTTCGATTGATTCTTAACTGTGGAATTATATGCCACTTGACATCATCACCTTTCTCTCTCCCTCTCTCTCTCCCTCTCTCTCTCTCTCTCTTCCTCTCTCTCTCTCCATCTCTCTCTCTCCCTCTCTCTCTCCTTCTCTCTCTCTCCCTCTCTCTCTCTCTCTCTCTCTCTCTCTTTCTCACTCTCTCTCAAAGCCATCTACCAAGGGATCTTTCTAAACATCCACGTTCTGCCATACAATACCATGACATGAGTAGGGATCAGGAGATCAATCCTTGACTGGGTATTTAAGCAAAAGGAAAAAAATAGAAAAATGGCGACGAATCATGACGTTGAGAGGGAAAATTCTGAGAGGAAAGAAGCAAACGACAGGGATCGAATATACCAAATTTCCTAAGGCAGAACTCAGCTTTCCGAGTCTTAGAGACAAATGAGTACAAAGGAGAACAAAATATACACAAGAGCCCTGGGAATCGGTCCCTTTGTATCTAGGAAGCGTCTAAAAGGGGATAGATGTCCCCTTAAATAGAGAAATATGGATTACCTAATCAAGATCTCATAGGGTAATCTACCTCTATTGCGTAATCGGGCCAGAAGGGGGAGATATTCCCCCCCCCCCTCTTACACGAAGAGGATTTCTTTGAACAAACAATTTGCTGAATCTTATTAACAGATGCCTCGTTGGATTATCTTTCCATCCATCCTCGTAAGGGAGAGGGGCAGTTCCCGGGCTTGTGGGTAATTCAGCGCCCGGATAAAGACAAAGCGAGAGGTTCGTTTTACTTTAGAAAGGACAGGTTAGGTTAGGTTATTTGAACCTGACCTAACCTTAATTCAGAAAGGACAACGAGTACATTATTCACTAAGTGAATAAAAAGGGAACAAAGAGTGAAAGAAAAAAGGTAAATTAATAAGAGAGGGAAAGGTGAAAAGGAGGGCAATAAAGGCTCAGTGAACGAAGAGATTTTTAATCCCCCAATCTGGAGACTGCCAGGAATGGCACAAGTCACCACCATCGGCCATCTTTCTTCTTATTTGCAAGCATTGCGGAGGGCTGATCTGATTCATTCTTTCAAAGCAGTCACTGTGAGGAAGATCAAAACGCTCGTCTGGTCGCCCAGTCCTCGAGGACTCTTGGCACCCTTATCGGAGCCTCATTCCCTACAATCTCTACATGTTTCCAGCAGAAAATAATCTCGACATCCACCCGGTTCGCGGCAACAGTAGCTACACAAATAATTCTATCCGGGCTGTGCGGAGATTCATATTCCACCAGAGCAAACAGGGCGTTTGGTGATTTGCCAATAATGACCATCGAGTTTCCGAACCGGTCACAACGCATTATCTCCCGTACCAAGCGGTGTATTGCAACAACTCCATCCATGAGTTGTTGCATGATAGAGCCCCGCTGACTTCAAAGAGAGGAGATACGGCATGGAAGCCGACCCCTTCTTCGAACTTGTAGCCATCTGTGTACACTGGCAAGGCTCTGGTGTGGTGAATCAGGTTCACCTTCTGCTGCGGATGGGTAAAACTCGCCTCTCTAGTCAGACTTTGAGTAAACAAAGGAACAATAAAACAAAAAAAGCGGTATCCCTATCAGCACTTCAAGTGCTGAATGTTACCGAACGCAAATTTCCATTAGCCGGGTACAAGAGGCGCTTACGTTGCGAATGTGTTGGTTCCAGGTGAGGCGTCGGTCTAAAACAAAACTAATGAAAGAGTGTGTTAGACCCCTTCCGGGCCTTTTCCATTTAACAACAAATCCGGGTCAATGTAGAGCCATGGATGGCAACAGAAGTGCACTATTTTAGTCGTATCAGGGAAAATTGAAACCTGTCCGCATAACTTTCATACAGATTATACCTCGTATACAAGGGTAGCTACAAAAGTAATAAAAAAGTAGACATCATGTTGGGTGTAAATCGTGTACCTCTCTGCCTGACACACATCCCGAGACAAGAGAGTGGGCAGGTAGTACGCGCCCAGCAGTCTTCTTACAGAAAGATAGCTAACGGGAATGGTAGACAATCCTCCACAGTTCATCCCCCTCGGCCCTAAGTCCACGGCAATTCCATTAAAGGAATAGGCCCTCCAGTTTTAGCTCGGAGATATGGGGGCCGCCTTCTAAGAGGAGAACCTTACACGAATGGACCTATGCTTCCCAGGAGACATAACTCCGGTGAATGATAGTTGTACAAGACGTTTTCGCCTTCGAAGAGTTATGGGGAGGGTGGGGGAGCTCGTTATGCGAGTCTTTTGCTCCCTCACCCTCGTAACCTTTGGTGGCCGGTTGGCTTCTGAGGTGGGGGCCCTCTTTTGAAGGGTAACGCTTCTCTAAATCGCCGGTCCTCCCTTGCATGGGGTCGGGGGAGTCGAAGCTCCTTTGGTATTGTCCTTCTTTCAGGGTCCCTGACGACGGTCTCAATGCACACAATTAGCATTGCACAATACGCATTTATCATGCAATGTATGAGCAGTTTGCGCGACTTGGCGACTTGGCGACTTGGCACGAATGCAGGTTCGAAATGTAGGGCCAAAGGGGTGGCAATGGCGACACATCTGAGTCATTAACACGAATGCCTTGAGGCAGTAGCGATACTAAAGGGCATGCATCGAATATCAGTGAGCTTGTTACGATCGATCTTGATCGCTCCTTGTTCGGCTATCACTTCGGTGATGGCTTCTAAGGAGTAGGTCTATGAGTTCCCTCGCATAAACCACTCATTTTACAAAATTCATGGTAGAGTACTGTCGCCTGCTCAGGTGAGCCACCGAATTATCCTTCCCCCTTTGACTCCGTCCCTAGACAACAACCCCCGAGAACACAATTTTTAACTAATGACCCAAAAAAATTTCAATCCCAGAAGATGACCTCCCCAAAATAGTTAAGAACCTCATAAAATATTGGTATATTTAAAAAAATAATCGGTAAAATAACTTCTATTAAAAAACAATAATTATACAAACAATTTAAACAAACACAATTAAAAGAACAAAATAGCAAAATATTAATCTAAGGGGTAAAAAAGAGAAATATGATGGCAAAAACATTCAAATAATAACCTAACCTAACGAATCTTTTTTTAATCAAATTCAATGCAAGTAGAATTTTTACTTTGTCTTTTTATCTTAATCTTATCAATTATTATTACTTACTTAAAAATTTCAATCCTAAATAATGCCCCCCTCCCCCGCAAAAGATCATGCCTTGATACTGACCCCAAAAAGCTCAAGATTGATCCAAAAGTTAAAATTTAAATCACCGAGATTTGGGGGTAATTTATTTTTTTAGAAATTACCCAATATTTTTGAAGAGGGTATTTAATTAGTGTACACGTGGACATGCCTAAGCGTACATAAATTCCTACCCAATATTTATACATACATTCCTATCCAATCGATCTATTTAGGTCAGAAAAATACCCGCGTAATCCAACGAATATAGCGGAGAGAGAAGCATGGGGGTAAACAAAAGAGAAAGTGAAGAATATTGCAAAAAAAAGGATTGAAATGGAGTTCATCATCGACCAGCATTATTGTAGCCCAGAAGGCGTACTAAAAGGTACACATTCGTACTAATGAGATGCACGAAAGTCCGAATTTGAACCCCATTGCCCGAATTCATGAAGGAATCGTGTTTATGAGTTAGTGTAATGTACACGTTGATTATAATTAATGAAGAGCAGAAGCTTTGAGAGAGAATGGCTATTTTTAGTCGCGGACGACTATATGTACATCTCACTATGTCGGTCGGTCGGTCGGTCCCCGTTTTGCTTTCTTTTTATTGTTTTGGCAATAACATCATAACTATTCGGCCGATTCTAACGTAGTTTGAAAGCCTTATGTTAATTTACATTCTATTTCGAATGATATAATTCCCAAGCTCCTCCAAAGGATAGTCCGTGAATCTTTGAAAGTTTTTAAGGTCCTGAAGTCATATATCAGAATAAGTGAAAGCAAGCGACTTTTGATCAGCATACCTTGTTATTATTCACACAACAAACTAGATGTAGCTAATCTCAAAGGATTTAGGGACACTATTGTGTACACACGGGCAACGTGTCTAAGGCATTCTTTCAAAACATTTGTGCAACCAACCACAGTGTCAATTAGGACAAAGTGGAATCTATATAAACATGAAATGACCTGGTTATGCGACAGGTAGGCTAATCCGCACTAATCGATTTTATCCTAAACTTTGATTTCTCGAAAAGTAATGTAAAATTTAACCCCGTGAGTTAGGTCGCTTATCGCCTTCCAGATGGGTATCATCTGAACCCCAGGAAGAGCCAGCCCCTCCTTATAAATATTGTCTCCGCGTTTCTTTTGTGTGTATCGCTATTCCTATTGTTTGACGTTATTTTTTTCTCAAGAATTTTTTTTTATCTAAAAACTGTGTTAAGGTAATATATTGTCAGTCTTTGTAAAACTGAATGATGGAGCCTGATGGTCCGAAAGGACTCCTGTATTTGTGAATAAAAGAGTCGTTCTCTCTCAAGCTTTTCTTTTTATCAAGAATCAAGTTTCTAAAACTCACAGGTTCCTGTGTCCATAGGCACGAGTCTCCACTTCGCCCATCATCTTTCAAACTCTCCCTTCGGTCTTTACTTCATCTCTATCTCTTCCCTCACAACTTCCCGTTTTCCGTCTTGTCTTGCAATCAATGCCTCCTCTCTTTCAGACTTTATTCTATTGACTCCATCCCTTCTCCACGCCAGCCATTGTCTCGCCTCCCATTTCTTCACCACTCCCCCCATCCCTGATATAGCTTACTTTCAACAGCGTCCGGTGAAAACACGAGGGCTGGAAGCCAAGTGATTTACTCCGGGGGAGGGGGTCAGCTTGTTTGTATAAGGGGACTTGGATTCGTCCTACCCATAAGGGAAGGAGCGGCGCGAAATCCGTAGAAAGAAGGGCGCTAATCTGAATCTTTCACTTGGAGATGTTTATATTTTTTTAAAGTGAAAATCCACCACGGCATCTTAGAGACACAGTTACGTATCAGCCTCCCGTCAACCTCATCTTGGGGGACTCGAAGGAAGACTCGGGACATTTGTACCCAGATATTCGACGACTCATCCAAATGACGGTTGCGAAGATCGAAAATACACACACGTTACGGCTTGACGAGCACTCTCGCCAATCACCCTACCTCAATTTATTCTGCCTTCTTTCTCCTCCTTAGCTTCCATCGCCTAGAGTTATTACGCTTTTATTTCAATTTCACTTTTATTTCATCAAATAATTTGAAAAATTGTGTGCGGGGAAATGCGCGGAAATTGTCGAGGGGGAAAAACGGTGGAAATAAGAACAAACACGGGGGAAATTGGATAGAGGCAAAAAATGTGATGGTAAATGCGGGAGATTTCTAAGGAAATGTAAGGAAAATGCGAAATAACTGAAAATACGGAAGAATTGCGGGGGTAATTGGGAAGAGAAAATGCGAGGGAAGAGGACAGACAGATGAAAAATAAAGCACACATAATGGATTCTTAATCAACCAGGGCGACTGCACAAATAGGTGACCACCGAGATCAAAGGTCATATTTTTTTGCCAGAAAAATAAAGCCAAAACCAACGTGGGCATATCCCTAAGAAGGTTTCTAAGGAAAGACATGTAAAAAAAAGAGGTAAAACTAAAGATATAAAAAATGTTTGGAAGATTTATAGCAGCAAAGCTTCCTACAGAGATTGAGGTCAAGAGGGAACGCTTATCTCTTCATTGGGGCGCAGAGGGCACGCAAAGATATAGATGTAAGCTGCAGCATGGTTTCCATGCTAAACTTGGCTCTCCCTTCCGGAGGATAGTAATTGAGAAGAAAGATGGAGGCCGTATAAGAAAGAAAGGGCTGGAAGAAAGCAAGCATTTTAAATGCCATTACCCACTATGGGAGTCAGAAGCAAGGAGGTGAACTCCCCATTTCCCGACTTCGACCAAAGATGAGTGGAAGAAAACTGGTCGGCGACTAGCCTACCAAATTAGTCGCGGGTCAAGAAAAGGTGAGTAGGGGCTCGTAGAGCAATTGGCTAGAGATGCCTATAGGGATTAAAGCTGAGGTAGTTTCAAACCAGTTTCAGTCGACCCCTGGCACTGGATGGGAAATGGGGTGCGGCAACTTGCAGTGCAACAGTCCACGCAGAAAACCCGATCGAGGGGAGGGAATCTGATAGGAATAACGAGGGAGAGGGGAAGAAATTCAGGATTCGGCATATATTTAATTTTATAGATACCAGGTGGCATACGGGAAATCAAGACAGAAAATTCCATTATATATATATATATATATATATATATATATATATATATATATATATATATATATATATATATATATATATATATATATAATAGAACCGTTTCCCTCTGTACAATGTATAAGAAATGATGACAATTTTCCTTGTAGAGGTTGGATAGGGTGAAGGGAGGAGGGGTTGAGGAGGAGTTACATAGAGTTACATAGATACACAGATCACACGGGCCTTACGGCCCAGACTAAGGTGATCTGGCCTTAAATCTACTGCCACTTACACATAGAATAGTAGAAGTAAAGGATAGAAAAGTTTTAGGCTCTCCCCACCCTCCACTCCCTCCGGCAAAAGCCGTACATGAAATAATTTGGGAAAAGTACCTTGCAGGTGTAAGAAGACAGTACCTGAAGGAAATTTGCATTGAATAGTAATTAAATGAAATGAATATGAAAACCACTTACATAAACCTGAAAGAGTTATATTTTTGTAATATTATTTTATTTGTAGCTTATGCTAAACAATTCCAATATTTGTTAAGTGTTTGTCTAATCTCATTTTAAATGAATCTATAGTTCTGCTGTCCACTATTGCGTTTGGTAAATTATTCCAATCGTTAATAATCGAGTAAGTGAAAAAGTTTTTTATTACATCCATAGTGGCTCTTTTACCCTGAAGTTTTGAATCATGTCCACGGGTGGGACACTCCCCTGTCAGTGTGAACAAGTTATTGGCATTAACGTTGTTAAATCCTTTAAGTATTTTGAAGCACTCTATAAGCTGCCCCCTTAGTCTTCGTTTTCTGACGGAAAATAGATTGAGTTTTTTTAGCCTCTCGTGGTAAGGTTTGTTACGTACTGACGGGATTAGTTTTGTCGCTCTGTGTTGTACAGCTTCTAATTTATCTATGTCTTTTATTAAGTAAGGGGCCCAGAACTGTACAGCGTATTCGAGATGGGGCCTGACAATACTTTTATATAGTGGCATAATTATCTCCTCGCTTTTATAAGTAAAGTTTCTTTTTATAAATCCTAGTGCTGTGTTAGCTTTGTTTGCAGCAGCTGCGCAATAGTTTGATGTTTTTAAGTTTTCTGTAATTATTACTCCTAAATCTTTAACCTGCGGGGTTGTGTTTATTAAGCCGCCTTGCATTGTATAGGTGTATTTTTTGTTTTTTGTTCCGCACTGAAGGATTTGGCATTTGTCGATATTAAATGGCATTTGCCATTTCTCAGACCATTCGGTAATTTTATTTATATCAGCCTGCAGGCTAGCCCTGTCATCTTCGCATAATACTGAGTTACCTATTTTCGTGTCATCTGCAAATTTAGATATGATATTATTTATTCCAACTTTTATGTCATTGATGTATATAGTAAATAAGATAGGCCCCAGGACTGATCCCTGGGGAACACCGCTGGTAACAGATACCCAGTCAGATTCCACGCCATTTATTATCACTCTCTGCTTCCTGTTTTTTAACCAGCTACTAATCCATCCGTATATATTACCGTTAATTCCTAGCGTACGCACTTTGTTCATGAGTTTCTGATATAGAGATGGGGAAAGAGAGGGGCAGAAGGGAGGAGAGTGGGGGGGTTGAGGGAGTGAGGGGAGAAGAGTGTGGAAAGAGAGTGGGGGGGAGTGGAGGGAGAGAGGGAGTGAAGGGCTAGAATGGGATTTTATATTCTTATAAATGCACAGACACGCACACATACAGACAGATTCAATTTATATTATATAGATATAGACAGACATTTTATGGACAGATACGCACACACATACATTCAGACAGACTTAATTGTTATTATATATATACTAGTGTATACGTGCCGTTAAAAATGACAGCATTATTTTTAAGTTAGCGCTATATTTCATTCGTTAACTGGAACTCGGCAAAGTTTATTTATCGTTCCAATGACCCAATAAAAAGGAATATCATTGAATGTACTTTTATAAGCAAATGGGATAATTTTAACCTTTCCCCTGGTTTATATAAAATAGATGCTATAATTAAAAAAGTAATACTTAAAGAAATTAGTTCTGACTTTGGTCTTTAGTTTTATATACAAACATTAGTTATGTGGATCCATTTTGTTTTTTTAATTATGTCACTGCTCTATTATGTACATTGTATTTTCCCCACTCTTTCGCTCTTCGTGTCTTATAATCTCCCACGTTAGGCTTTTTCCATTTCTTTTAATCTGTTACCCTTTCGTCTTCTCAGTTTGACCTTACTACCTGCTTCTTGTAATTCTTAATGTGAATCTTTACCTTCCGTCTTCCTCATTGGTGATTTCTTGTTTTTGAGGCGGTCTTTCATACTTTTTTTTCTTATATATACCTCTAATATAATATTATTTCTTGTAATTATCCTTGATAAGGAACTTAATAAAGTTCGAAAGTACTCGGAAACACCATTTCATTTTTTTCCTGCGGGACATTGCATTTATTTGCTACCCTAACGTGATACTTTGTGAGCTTTATATATATATATATATATATATATATATATATATATATATATATATATATATATATATATTAAAGTCCCAGAGAAATGAAAAGTTTTTTTTTGTTTTTTTTAAGGGGCTATCTGGCGACTGCCCACTTAGGCATAAGTCGCCGTAAACAAACAGCCTAGTTCTAGGCTACTTGAAAAAATTTGAACAGGAAACAACAATAAAAAGAAATAACAATAACAAAACAATAACAAAAACAACAACTAAACCTAGTTAAATGCAAGGGAGAAGGCCGGCCTCCCCCCAAATAGTCAACAAGTCCACCAGTCAATGTGCACGCCTCGTTCCGAGTACAAAGGACAGGTGGTAGCGACCCTGCTCATCCCGATACCGGGACAGGTAACGTGCGCGAAGATCAGCCAGACTGGGAAATTCGACAAGAATGTGCCGAACAGCCTGGGGGACGACGCAGTCATCGCAATAGGGCGCAGGCGAGCGCTCCATCAAATAGCGATGCGTCACACGAGTGTGTCCGATTCGGAGACGACAGAAAGCGACCTGAAACGGGCGTGGCATTGGATGATAGGTCCATGGAAACAGTCGCGGCGCAATGGCACGCAACTTTAAGTTCCCTTCGACCGTCTCCCATCTTCTTTGCCAAGTAGTCCGAAGAGCTGCCCGTATTCCTGCAATGTAGTCGGTGCGAGGAAGAGTGAAACGCTGGTCCGGTCGCAGAGTCCTCGGGGACTTTTTGGCGCCCTCATCGGCGCGCTCATTGCCCGCAATTCCTACATGTCCAGGAACGCAGCAGAAGATAATCTCGATATCTGCCAGGCTCGCCATAACCGTGGAGTCACGGATATCGCGAATCAGGGAATGCGGAGATTCCAATGCCCCGAGAGCACTCAGGGCGCTTTGTGAGTCGCTATAGATCACAATCCGGTCTCCGAACCGAGCACGTCGCGTAATCTCCCGTACCGAGTGGTGTATTGCCACCAGCTCAGCCGTGAAGACAGACGCAGCGCCTGGTAGAGCCCCGCTGACTTCAAACAGAGGGAAAACGGCGTGGAAGCTGACCCCCTCTTGGGACTTGGAGCCATCCGTATAACCTAGCACGGTTGCAGCGTACCCGAGGTGTGCTCCTAAAGGTCGAAAGCAATACTCCCGGCGCTATACAAGCTTTGGGAGCAGAGGCGGGCGACAAATAGCCAAATGTGGTACCCTCCAGGGTGGCGTCCTGGGCAGAACGAGGGGCGCCACCGGCCCGAGCGCTATATCTAGCTCTCGAAGGAGTTTCCTGGCCCTAAACCCAAAGGGCTTAGGGTATGACTGGCGTCTCTCGGCCGCATAAGCAACGTCGAGATCAGCTGCGGATGCAGTGAAAGCTGTTGGCGAGTGAGGGAAGCGCCAAGCTCGCGCGTACAGGAGAGTGATGCACTGCACGCGGCGTAAAGCGAGTGGCATCTCTCCAACATAAACCAACAGGCTCTCAATGGGGAAAGTGTGGAAGGCACCGGTCACAAGGCGAAGGCCAGTGTGGTGGATCGAATCCACGTTCTGCAATAAACGCTCGGCTGCGGATGCATAAAACTCGCATCCGTAGTCGAGCTTCGAACGAACAAAGGATCGATAAAAACGTAGAGCAGTAGCCCTATTAGCGCCCCAAGCGCTGAACGTCACGGAACGGAGAATATCCATGGCGCGGGTACAACAGACCCTAAGGCTGCGAATATGAGCCTCCCAGGTGAAGCGTCGGTCGAATACAAGACCAAAGAAACGGTGCGATTCAACCACATCCAGGCCCACCCCATTAAGAAACAAATCTGGCTCGGGGGGAAGCCGTGGATGGCGGCAGAAGTGCACCACCTTAGTCTTGGCCAAAGAAAACCAAAACCTGTGCCCTTCGGAATAGCGAGAGACGCGGTTCAATGCCTGTTGGAGTCGACGCTCCAGAGTTGACATCTGGGCCACGCCAAGAGAGATCGAAGATCGGCCACGTAGAGCGTAGCGAGAACATCTTTTGGCAGCACCAAGGTGATGCCGTTGATGCTCAGGGCAAAGAGTGTGACACTGAGGACACTTCCCTCTGGGTCTCCCTCTTCCTGATCCTTTGGGCCGGAGAGGGCTCCCCCAACCCGTAAACCCTATACGCGGAATCGACGATCTCGCAAAAATTCAGATATAAACATTGGGAGGTGTCCCTTCGCCCTCATCGTGTGGAGAGTCTCCATGATACCGTATCGCCATGCGGTATCATAGGCCTTCTCCAGATCAAAAAAGACCGTGGCGTAGTGCTGTCTACGAAGGAGAGCCTCACAGACGCCATTTTCCAGTCGGAGCAGAGCATCCGACGTGGAGTGGAACTTACGGAAGCCGCACTGTGAGGAAGACAGATGGCCTCTACTGTCCAGGAAAAAGGCTAGTCTAACATTTACAGGTTTCTCCATCAACTTGCACACGCAAGAGGTTAGAGAGATTGGGCGGAAACCGGTCGGAGGAGAGTGATCTCTTCCCAGTTTGCGAAAGGCGAGCACAGTAGCGATTCGCCAGTAGTCTGGGAAAAGACCCTTCACCCAGATGCTGTTGAACAAATCTAACAGAAAGGCCATGCCTCGCTCACCCAGGAGTCGAAGCATGGCGTAACGAACATCGTCCGGACCATGGGCAGTATCCGCGCACGAAGCAAGAGCGGAGCGAAACTGACTCATAGTAAACTTATCGTTAAAGGGTTCTCCGCCTCTGTAGGTAAAGTCCAGCCGGCGGCCTTCCGCGACACCACGACGTGCATTGAATGCTGGCGGAGCAGCATCTTCGCTAGAAAATGCGGAAAAAGCGGTCGCTAACGATTCCGCCACGGACGCGGAGTCCGAGATTGCGGTCCCATTCTCCTGGAGAACGGGAGGGGGGCTACGATAACTTGACCCAAATCCTTTTGACTCGCTTCCATACCTCTGCTAAAGGGGTATTTCCGTTAAGTGAAGACACGTATGCCCCCCAAGAACAGCGGCGGGAGTGCTTCGAAATATACCGGAACCTAGCCCTAGCCCGACGAAATTCAGCGACAGTGAAATCGTTTGGGCGGCGCTTATAGCGCATGTAGGCATAACGCTTCTGTTTGAGGGCCGTCTCACACTCGACCGACCCCTCCCAAAACGGTCAGACGTTCTATGAATAGTAGTCACCCCCACGGCAATGAGGTTCCTGAAATGCATACCACCGCGTCCGTGCCAAGCACCACCGAAGTGAGCTCTCAGGCGGCAGTTGCCCTGAAAATGATATTTAGATGGGAAAGTGATCAATACCATGGAGGTCATCGACCAGCCCCGAATCAAAATCAGGCTGTGCATCCGAAGAGCACAAAGATAGGTCAAGGCAAGAAAATGAAGCGGTTCTCGGACAGTGATGCGTAAACTCATCCACGTTTAGGACACCCATCTCAAGCTCTTCGATCAGATCGGCAAGGACTTTTCCCCTGGGATATATTGAGTAATTTACCCAGAGAGGATGCCTGCCGTTCAGATCTCCAAGCAAGAGAAAGGGCCTTGGCAACCACGCCATGACACGGCGGAAGTTCCCCGCCTCGAAGTCAGCTGACGGTGGAATGTACGCAAAAATAACAGTGTACCTCTTATTCAGGTGCAGCTGCATAGCCACTGCCTGAAAGGAGGTATCTAAAGAGAAAGGAAGAACAGAGACATCATGCCGGGTGTAAGCCGCGCATCCCCCAGCCCGGCCATCCCGTGGTGGTGGGGTCGCAAGACCCTTATACCCCGGGAGGGCGGGCAAGGGGCACCCGCCTAGCATATTCTCCTGCAGAAAGATAGCTAACGGGGAACGGGACGAGACGAGCCTCCGCAGCTCCTCCCAGTTGGCCCGGAGTCCACGGCAATTCCATTGAAGAAATATGCCCTCCAGGCCTAGGTCGGAGGAGACGCGGGGGCCCACCTCGAACTGAAAACCCTCACGGGAATGGCCGTATGCTTCCCGGGGGCAGAACCCTGGGCGCCTGTTAGCCGGACAAAGTGCTGTCGCCTTCGAGGACTTATTGGGGGAGGTTGGGCTCGCCATGCGAGCCTTTTCCTCCCTCCGCCTCGAAACCTTAGGCGGGCGTTGCGGCTTCGGAGGCGGGGGCCCTCTTTTCGAGGAACCACCGTATCCGAGCCCCCCGCCACACATCGGGGCATGGGCGAAGGAGCCGAAGCTCCGTTGTTGCTGTCCTCCTTTCGGGGAACAGCTTTAAGAACCCCGGAAGATGGCCTAGCGACCATCCTCAGGGGTGTTGCCTCCCTTGAGTCTAACGACTCGGTGGAGGTGCGTGGCCGTTTCGCCTTACGGGAAACGTTCACGCTGGGGGAAGAGGGGCAAGCCCTGGTTTTAGCCAGGGCTGGGTATCGTAGTCGTCGTCCCATTTGTCGTGCTACTCATTTTGCCTCTTTCCGATATCCCGACCGCAAATGAGGCAAAATGAGTAGCACGACAAATGGGACCGCGGATAATGAGGCTTGACAGGCATATTGGATGGGGTCAGGTACCTTTCATCGCCTCACTGTAAGGCTGCGCAGAGCATAAATGTGGCCCTCAGGGAAACGGGTTTGCTAGTTGCCGATCATGCTGGGACGAAGATCAAGGAATTGGTTTCGCACAAAAAGTTTAGGGCCCAAACGGATAGGGGCATAATCTATCAGATTCCGTGTGAAGGGTGCGACAAGAGTTATTACAGAGAGACTGGTAGGGACATTAAAACTAGACTTAGTGAGCATAAGAGGGACGTCCGGGCACATAGAACTTCAAACTCGTTAGTGGTGCATATAGATTAATGTGGGCATTTACCCAAATGGGATGGGGTGAGTATAATTCAAAAAGGTTTATCAAAACGTGAGCGTAGGATTATTGAAGCTACATATATTCTCTCCTATAGGTCGACAAATCACCGGGACGGTTTCTTCAAGCTGGCGACAGGTGCGGCAAGGCTCATTAATGAAGAGGCGAAAGGGTCGAGACGAGGGGGAAACGGCCGGGGGAGAGCAAGTGACCGCGACCCAGACTAACTTTACGAATGGTCGAGCGGCGATCTTCCATCTCTCTTGTCAGTTCCATTCTGAGGAAGCCAAGAGGCGAAACGTCAATAAAGAGCTCTGTGTAGTGTCTGGACTTTTCTTTCTCCCCATCCATTCTCACCTATACGTCGAGTCTTTCATGCATATATATATATATATATATATATATATATATATATATATATATATATATATATATATATATATATATATATATATATATATATGTATATATTATATATATATGTGTGTGTGTGTGTGTTAAAACAATTATTTTTAAATGTAGGCAATGTTTTTTCTTGCGCAAATTAAAAAAACAACTTTTTTTGTTTTTTTTTCTGTTAGCCTATTGAAATCGCATCATATTGTATTATTTCATTTTTAAGGTAATTTTGAGATGGGGCATAGTGTATTTCTACGATATACACTATATAGCATTAGCGTATTTATAAAAAAATAGATATAGTTATAAGAAAGCACCCATAAAATTCGAGGGCGAGCATAATCCCCAAATTAACCAATATGTCATTTGATGATATTTACATTGATGTCTTATTTTTCAGGACTGCTTCAATTCATTTTTTCATAATGGAAACCAAATTTCTGAATATATCTTGACTTATTTTGCTCCATTTTTATTAAATAAGCACCAGCAAGTGCTCACAGTTGGATCCTTTCTGTTTATCACCCGCCAGTTTGATTATCTCCCATAAAGTCTCTATTCGGTTTAAATATGGCGATTTCATGGCCGAGGTTCCATAAGTTCAAACTTATTTTCAGCCAAGACATTTTTATTACTTTTATTTTGGTGTAAACTATTGCAACATTCTGAAAAATACAGTTCTCTTCCCTTAATTTGGTCGTGAGTTGTTTGGAAAAGGTGCTGATGAACTTTGTATTGGTAGCATTTTGGCTTCATAGCAAGTTTCTTGGAAAAAATTTTTAGTGCTTAAGTTCCCTTAGGTGAGAAGCATCCCTAGACAGTGTCCGGATGATGATAATTTTCTCCAAATAAAATGAATGTCAGAGAGAGAGAGAAAGCGAGTCGCGCAGACAAACTTCCAGAGCGATAACGAGTCAAATTGGGTCTGGGACCCTATTTAGCGATATGGTGCTAAGACCCTCGCGGCCGTGTCTTTGCGACAGAGTCGGAATCGCTTCTATCGACAAGCAAAAGAGCTTCCGGCGGAGTCGTATATATTCCCCAGCCCGGGAATGATCAAATGAGTATTCTCAGATTATTCGGGACGCGAGCTGTATCCAGGCCGCTTTCACGCAAGCAAGATTCACGCAGTACTGCCATAGTACTCCTGCACCATCTTGAGAGGTCAATGGAATTATCCAAAGACGACGCGAACTTCTCGAGTGACAACTCGCCACCCTAAGGGCTCGCAGGCAGAAACCTTATTCGGAACGATGGAGGTCATTGAAGAAAGACTCGGTCAAGAATAACGCGCTTAGCTACGTTTCCCCGAGAAGAATACTCGAGGTCTCCTCCAGAAAATTGTAAGCCATTACACTTTCTTTGTCATCGTCGAAGAGGCGTGACGCTCTCCGATCGCAAGACTTGCTTCATAGTCTCCTCCCGATCCCCCTCGGGTAATTATTGTGCCTCGTACGGCTCAGATAATATCATTCTTTAGAAATTCAATTCAACTATCATTTGCCGAACGATTAACGTAATTGTTAAAGTGCATCATTCTTTTTAATCTCATTTGTTGTTTGTATAATACCCTAAAGATTATTTTGTTTCACTTGTTTGTATCATATATATAGTATCAAAGTCGGCCAATATTATAATTTGCACTCGTCTTTAATTCCCACGCAATTAAGAGGGAGACATTCCCTAAATTTGTGTGTTGCCTCCTTCTCCCCACGTCTAGGGAGGACTGCCTGATCCTACGATAATGAAGTTAAAATTAAATTGCAGGTAGTCTTGTTAAAGCAAAGCTAATTATAAATGCTTTCATTAGCAAATTAACGTTCTACAAAGATAGTTGTGTGCCGATGACACAATGGGCTCACGCACATTAAGCAGAAAAAAACTATAAAGAGAGCATGACAAATCTATAAGTAACAGGAAAACAATGATACTGATTTAATATTATATTCCGATCTGGATTTCTTGTGTTTTCATCTGCAAATACTGAAAGAACCGTACATGACAAGATTAAAAGACGTAAACTCAAAAATCCCCGATTGGGTCATAAATCTTTTTTCATTTTGATGACACAACTGCTCATCCAAATTTACGTTGAGAATTTATCGACTTCCAAATTTATCTCGAAGCTTCATTACAGTTTCAACCGCACAGATTTGAACCATTATAGTAAAACTTGCAAAGAAAGTTTCTTCATCTTTGGCACAAAATAAAATTACTGCTCATTGCTTTCCCTTCTCCAGGGTTGTTCGAGAAAGGATTCGGTGTAGTGCTGCAATTGCTAACTAAGCGGCAAAATAGATTGCAAATTAGTCAAAGATGATACTTAAGACTTCGCTTGTCAATCATTGGGCCTGATGCTGAAATATTAGACGGATCTCATCCGGCTCAGGGAAGCCATTCGCTTACTAAATAAGGTAAGATTAAATATTTTTAGGTGTAAAATTTCATTTGTATCGATATTATTATTTTAAAATTAACTATCAGTTAAAATATGTTGATGGTAATTTACTTTTGCCGCCTTACATTATAATGTCATTAATAGGTTATTGAACAAGTGTAACGTTGAGCAGACGGTGCGAGCCATACAAACAGTAGAAAGGGGGCGCTAGGCAAACACAAAAGGTTAATAAGCACTGGATTTGATTAACCAACCCCTGAGATTTGGTCGCTTGATTCCTCCCCTGGGTACCGTCTCGCACCAAAGTGCGTAACCTTGTAGGGGGACACGGCAATGCAGTAACTCTTTTCGCTTTCCTGAGTCACGTCAGAGGAGAGATGTAGAAGTGACGACTGGACGGAATGTATTGTCAGTAAGTTTTAGGGACGCCTTCTACCTCGTGAAGGTCACAGACCTTTCGTCTATGGACGAAAACTGGGTTGATAGAATAAGTGAGGTTTTAAGGCACGCTAGAATTCATCTAGGGAGAGGAGCGTATGGTAGCAGTCAGTCCATTCCACATTTATCAGCAACTAACGAGAAAATACGATCACTCATGCAACATAGACGACTACGATAAAAAGTAGGGGAAGGAGTTGGACCGTGCGGCTCTCACGGACAGGAATATATCTAGTGAGGACAAGTATAATTCGCTTACTTTAGGAATTCCTTTGAAGAAGAATTCTCTCTTTCCAGGAATTGGTTTGTTTCAAAGTCGAATTTACAACTAATCTTGAATTGATTGGAAACAGAGCCTCATTTATATATATATATGTACTCAGAGAACAATATGGCCCCGGCACGTTCGGTTAATGCCAAGCAGTTTCATCTGCAAACTCCAAAAATGGAAATTAATTATTATCACTTCTCAAAACACAGAGGCAGGTCCATGAACAAAGCAGGTTGCAACCCCGTACCACGTCTTGTTTATATTTATTTAGTTTGCTTGTCTGGACCATAACCACCAGATGGACCAGAAGAGCACGTTTATGAACTCAAAGATTGAGTATGACCTCACATATACACTTAGATTCAAATATATAAACTCCGCATTCGCATGTGGAGTAAATTGCCCGAACGAGACCTTAAAATATGCAAATTTAACCAACATAATTTGATCGAGTACATATCTACCTCTGACTGAATAGTTAATCACTAGTTAAATGAACAAAGGTAATTCCTCGAAAACTGGCAAAAAGTAATCACCACTACACCGCAAGCGTTAATTGTCAGTCGACTAACCAGGATTAATAAACAAGCGACTGACCAAAGGCTTATTAGTCTAAGGCCCCAAAATAACCACTAATTCACTGACCAAAGACTTACCAAATGTAATCAACACCAGTCGACTGATTAAAGATAGTCGCCCCAGTAGACTGATCAAAGTTAATCACCAGTCATCTGACTAAAGGTTCATCACCAGTCAGCTGACCAAGGTTATTCTTCGCTCGACTGACCAAAAGTAATTATTAGTCAACTGACCAAGGGTAATCAACAGTAGAATGGCCAAGGGTTATCAACAGGAGACTGAGCAATGGGAATCATAAGGTTTTTGACCACGGATAATCATTAGGAGATTGATCAAAGGTAATCGCCAGACGACTGACCGAAAAAAAATCACGTCGGCTGAGTAAAGGTAATCCCTAACATATCGACCCAAGGTAATCACTCGTCTACTGAACAAAAATAATCAAAGGCGACCGACAAAGGTTAATTGCGAATCGACTGACCAAAGGTTAATAATTAAGCGCTGACCAATGGCTAATCAAGCGAATAACCAACGGTTAATCAGATGGCCCTGGCCAATAGTTAATCACCAAATCTCCAAAGGTAATCACAAGTTGAATGATGTCGAGGTATGCCTGTGTAGACTAGCTCGGCGTACAGAGTCGTACACAAGCACTGGCAGAGAGCTGACCAAAGGCGGCTTGAGATATGTTTTGGGACGATTAATAAAGAGTGTGATTTACGCTTGAATGGGTTTTAAGTAATGGCTTGCCAAGTTGCAGTTCAAAAGATATATAAAGAACATTACCCCCAAAATATAATTTAGGGGGCAATTGATATATATATATATATATATATATATATATATATATATATATATATATATATATATATATATATATATATACAAAAGGGGTAAACAAATTACTTAATAAAAAAAGTTAAATGAATTATGGGAAGATTAACGAAGTAATCCGAGGATAACCATACAAGATCGCTTTACCTTCAGACGTGGGCGAATTGGAGGGGTAGGGTGGAAGAAAACGTCGCAGGTCTTCAAAAAGATACTTCGGGGAGTCCTGACGAGGAGGACTCGAAGATGGGGTTGGATTACTTCGTGATGAAGAAAGAAATTTTGTCTGCTCCAGAGAGAGAATCTCAACTCGAGACGATTCTACAGATCGGCAAAGTCTCTCTTGTATCGAAAAAACGGGAATCTTGAAGGGTTAGTGAAGATGAGAGGGCCGCACAACTTTCCTGGAAGGGGCCTCGATAGCTTTCCTCTGAACAGGAGCCAAAGCTTAACGAAGGTAGATCTGCTAGCAGATCTACGACGACTTGACGACGGGTTACAGAGATTATCGGGGAAACAGGCGGCAGTCTGAACGGAGTGAATGAGGAGCTTCCAATCGCCTCGAGATATGGTCAGCTCCAGGTTATATAGGCGGGAGGCTGGTCCGATAGAGGCTTCAGGGCCTGGCGCTCCCTAGAGGATTATTGGCGCCAGTCTATGCAAACACATTTCATGATAACGAGTAGGTCCAGAGCGTGAAACTTTCCTCGTGATATAGGGGAAAGGTTCATGTGGCTGCGCACGGTTTTATCGCAGGGAAGGGGGGGAAGGGACGAGTGGCACCGAAAGCAAACACAGCTGTGACGGGTGATCCAGTGAGGGACTAATTTTTTCTCGAACTTTCTAAAATTCTCACGCTAGACGCACGTGGTCTTGAAAGAAGAGAGGGGTATTTCCGTGGGGGCTTCCTCCCACGGTGGTCCTTGGAAGGCCTATCCTCACAAATGACAAGGTTTACTTATCATTAGACTGACCACAAATAATTAACACACGACTGACCATGGTCAATGACGAATCGACTGGCCAAGGGTAAACACCAACAGGCTCTGAACCCGAAGAATGATTTCGAGCACAAAAACACGTAAGTTTATATGTATCGACTCCAGACTCGATGCGGAAAGAAAATTGAAGTTAATTTGACTTAAAAAAACTTAGAACGCAAAACTTCGGAATTTGATCGAATAAATAGCCACCACTGAGTGTAAAGTTAATAATCAGTTGAATGCCGAAGGGTAATCATCTATTGAGCTACCAGAGATAATCACTACTGACCGAAGATTATAATTGTTGTGGTATGACCAGCTGTGCGCGGTTATACGCATACTTGCCTACTGGCCGACCGAAATTAAGGCTCTACCTGGGGATGTTCTAAGAGTGCTTGAAATACACAGTGCTAGGCCAAGGAATATTCAAAACAAGGCTACAAAAATATACTTTAATAGGACTAAAGTTTACATATACATAGAGGGCAAGTTAAATGGAAGGCAATTAAATATTGACGGTTTAAGGCTAAGATGATTGACACTATCAATTAAGTTTGAACAGAAGATAATTAATTAAGTAATGATTTTACAATTATGCAAGTTCTAGAGCAAAGGGGTTCCTTAAGGTTCGACGCGGTAAAGGTGGGAGGAGCGTGACGAAGCGAAGGTTAAATCCCTTTTACCTTGATGTGCGGCAAGTAGGACCAGGTAGGTAAGTTCGACCTTGAACTTGTCGGCGTCTCACGGGACGCTCAATTAACTTCGGGAAACTGAAGTTGGGGCCTCTTATTCTGTTTATCTCTGTCTTTCTTCTGCTTCTATTTGTGCTTTCCTTTCTGCCCGTTTGTTTCGTTCTTCCTCTTGAACGTAAGTGATTAAGTCATTTCCTGATAGTCTTAGGATCTGTCCCTGCTTATGAAAACGATTGAACGAAGACATCCTGAATATGTTGCGATCGTCTTTCGGCACAAGAGAAAGCTTACCAGAACCAGTGAGGCTCTCCCTAAATATCTAACCTACTTGTAATTAACAATTGCCCCCACCAAAAAAACTTACTAAAGTTTCCAATTAATTATGCACACCAGAAAAAGAAAATAACTAACGAGTGGACCTGACTCAGGACTGAATCTTCTAGTAATTTTACCACAGCAAAACTAAAATATGGCGGCTATTCTTGCCGTTTAATTAGTGGTATCTTGACTCACTTAAATACGCTCAACAAAAAAATATACATAACTGCCTATTAAAGAAAATGGTCCTATTATGTTTGCTTGAATATTCTTGGCACTTGCAACTGTATAGAGTGGAAATAATGATCTTTAAGGAAATTGCAAAAGATCAGGTAGGGTGGAATCTTTAACAAATCCAAAGACCTGACGCCAGTTTTATGTCGTAGTATAACCACGTGTACGTGGTTATACGCACACTGGCCTCCTGGCCGACCAAAATTTAGGCTTCACCTGGGGATGGTTTACATATACATATAGGGCAAGTTAATTTAGCAAGGCAATTAAATATTGACGGTTCAAGGCTAAGATGATTAACACTATCAATTAAGTTTGAACCGAGGGATAATTAATTAAATAATGATTTTACAATTATGCAAATTATAGAGCAAAGGGGATACTTGAGGTTCAACGCGATAAAGGTGGGAGGAGCGTGACGAAGCGGAGGTTAAATCCCTTTTACCTTGATATGCGGAGAGTAGAACCAGATAGGTAAGTTCGACCTTGAACTTGTAGGAGTCTCACGGGACGCTCAATTCAACTTCAGGAAATTAAAGTTGGGGGGTCTCTTATCCTTAAAAGGCAAACGGAGGGTGCTTCGGGGATGGCTTTTCCGATCCTTAAAATCCGAAGATGTTGTCAGAAGGGTTGAAGCGCGCCTATCTCCACGAACAACACTGAGTGACGACTAGCTCTTCCTTGTCTCTTCAACAATCACTCAATTCTTCTCTGGACGAGAATGTAGTCGATTCCCTCTCGACTAACGAAGAAGTTACGGCTAACGTACTGGACGGCGGCCTCGTACACAATCTGCATGTGAACTCTGAGGTATCGAATATATACCCCGAAATTATCTAGACGGGAAGAGAGATTCATCGCCAACAGACTTCCTTAATTGCTTGGGTAGCGATAAGGGCCCATAGTGATAAGACGCGATGGCCCCTTAATGGTTTTTCCATTGTTCTAATTTTCGCAGTATATAGGGCAGATGAATTTAGAGCAGTCAACGGCGAACTCGAGAAGTCAGGGGTGGGTGGGGAAATTTCTTATATCTCTCCCCCCAGTATATACTCATATATAAAAAAATATTACGCTGATATTGTTCACATCTGACGCTACCGTCTGACGTCATAAGAGATGCTGTAGCCCAAAATTGTAGCCGACTAACAGCGCCATCTACCGTGCGCCCCGAATCTGAAGTGTTACCCTTACTGGAATTTTTGGATTATGTAACTAAACAAATAGATAAGGAAGAAAATGTTGATGTAATTTACTTAGATTTTAGCCAAGCTTTTGATAAGGTTCTGCATAAGAGACTAGTGGGCAAATAACAAATGCATGGGATATGTGGGAAGTTTTGAAGTGGCAGCTGTAGTAAAATTAGTTGATGGTAATTTTAAAGTGCAGAGTGACTGAAATAAGTTATTAGGTAGAGCACAAATTTGTCATATGAATTTAAACTGAAAAACCTTAAAGATAAGAGAATTTGGTAATACTTCAGTTTAGGGCCTCAGAGTAGGGGGCGCTGTTTCTGGGCTACAATTTAGGCCTTATGACGTCAGAGGCCATAAGGCGAAGCCCCTCATTTCCAAAGTAGCTAAAAATTTAATTTTTGGCGTGAATAGCCTAAAGTAGGCAGCGCTATCGTCTTTATTATTTCGATAAACGTCCAGAGCCGATCGCACGTTTATCAAAATAACAGACGATAGCGCCGCCTAATTTAGGCTATTGCCGCCAAAAATTAGGATTTTCTACTTACTTTAGAAATGGGGGGTCTTTACTTCCCATACCCCCGACAGTCCCAGTAACTTTTAAAAACTCTTAATATTCCTAATTAGAAAGGTTAGCACCAGATTTGAATTCAAAAGGCGATTGCTAAATGTCGGCGGTACTATCGTCGTCTTAAATTATCTAATAAATAATTTCAATTCACCACAAAAGTTAAGCCATCTCCAACTTTTACTGTTACAATCGATCCGCGCTTGTTTTCCATTCTTGTTGCAAAAGGCGTATTAAAGCTGAATAAAGCGAGTTTGCAAGAATCGCGCTCTTCTAACTGCTTGCCTCCTGGTTGCCGATGTTTGAAATAAGAATGAAATAAGGGTTGTCAGTGTGTGAAAATAAAGGTTTAGTTTCACAAAAATAGGTAAACGAAACTTAAAAAATTTAATACAATAGTAAACATAAAAAATCGATGCATTACTAAATAATATAATTGAGTAGAAGTGCAAGCATTTCTAAATAATAAAGAAAAAATGTTAAAAACAAAATTAAAAAAAAACAACACCGCGATTGGTCACATCTGAAGATACCACCTGACGTCATAAGGGGTAACCTGTAGCCCAGAAACAGCGTTCCCTACCATGCGCCGATAAACTGAAGTATTACCGATAATTTAGCTATAAAATAGATGGGCATTGACTGAATGCAGTAGAAGATGAGAAAAACTTAGGAGCAGTAGGAGAAAAGTCACTGAGGTTTTCTAGCAGTGTATCGAAACAAAAATTTGAGCAACTAAAGAATTGGGCTTCATTAAAAGAAATGTTAGTTACAAAAATAAGGATGTTATCCTTAAACTATATAACTCAGATTTCTGGCCACATTTAGAGTACTGTATTTAAGCATGATTCTCGCACTTTAGACATGATATCAACCTAGTAGAGTAGGTGCAAAGGAGGACAAGAAAGATGATACCTTCCCTGAAGCACTCCAATATGTAGATAGGTTGAGGGTGCTTAATATGTTAACCTTGGATAGAAGTTGTGTGGCGGGGATATGATTGATTTTTTAAAATTTGTTCGAAGCTGGATAAATTTGATTTTAGCAAGTTCTTTGAGTTAGTTGCACTAGGAGGCACCTTTTGAAAATTAAAAAACAGAAGTGTTGTTCGGATGAGAAAGTAATTTTTCCCAAACAGATGGTTTACAACAGGATATTACATCGATATTACCTACTGTAATATCGGTATTGTTGTAGATTGAAGGAGATGTAATGAACGGATTCTTGTGGATGCAGATTTGGGAGTGAGTTTTTTCATATAAATTATATATATTATATTATTGATATTGTGTATTGTAGCTGTATGATTTAGTTTACGACAAACCATAATGGTGATGCTTTTTTAAGCAGTTGTTTGGACGCAATCTTGTGGATGCAATTTATGGGGCAGCTGAATTATCTTTTATATATATGTTAATTATCAGTATGCTGATCAGTATACACCAGTCGACTGACCAAAGTGTATCATTAGTCGACTAACCAAAGTTTATCACCAGTAGGATAAAAAAGGATTAATCACAGTCCGCTTTAACTAAGTTTATAGGGGAATTTTTTCTGTTATAATAGTTGTCACATTTCCAGCTTTTTTTCAGGCAGATTTTAATTACTCAGCTTTGAGTTCGAGGGTTTGTTGATGCGTACCCTTTCTTAGATGGGATGAAATAGGCAGTCGTGAAATTCTTGATAGTCACAAGCTTTTGTTCTCTCTTTCGTTGCCATTTTGGACTTTTAGGAAACTGTTCCTATAAACCAGCGCGATCCCTACATACGACTATAGTACCCTTTCTAGAACGGAATGAATCTAGATTATTCCTTCATTTCCATCCAATAAAGGCCATATTCAAGAGAAGATGCAGTAACTTTAGTGGGAAATGTCTCTTTTGAGCAGATATTTCGCCCAACAATGAGTCAGGGAAATTAAGAACGCCATTTCCTTCATGAAAATCGTCTGTAAAATTCTTTATACCTCAGGGCATAGAATAAAAGGTCCCCATTTCCTTCTAGGATTCTTTCTGGGGCTTATGAAATATCTCGCATTTCTTGGCCCAAATTATTTCATTCAACTTTAATTAAGTGCTAGTGTCGATCCTCTATGAAAAAAACACGGGATTTCTTGAGAAGTTTCTTGTTTTATGAGCTTGGTCATGAGGCGGGAGAAGAGACATCTTGTGCATTTGTTTATTTTATTTCCTTCATTTTTCCCATTCCAGAGTTAAAATAGGTTCCTGCATCGCATTTGAGAGGGGTAATTTGGCCTCTCTGCTTATTATTAATCCGGGCGAAAACTCTGAGAATGAGTAATGCCGCCATTGAGACATTCCACTTCAGCGAGAGAAATCTGAACCCTGAGAGCACATCTAAAAGATAGGTTGATTAAGAGAGGCTATGAGAAAGGCTGCTTATTTTCCTCCTGCAGTCGGAGTAAGTGTGGTGGTGCAACGTTATATTATTTATCTGGGCAACTGCGCAGACGACATTAGCAAGCTGCATTTCGAGGGGAAGAAATTAAGCATGAGCCAAAATACCATTCAATATTTAAGGAAAAGGAAAAATCCTGGAGTTTTACATTTAAGTTTCTACATAAAGGGTCATGGGCTTGCGTAGGATTCATCCTAACCCCCATAGATATTAATGGAAAGGTCTGATGCAGCATTGTTTGTCATTTGCGCTTCCGCATTCTTCCACATTAACTTTCCCCCTCTAAGCTCGTTGGCTTCCGTCATCATCTGCGATTTACTTTTTCCTTCCCTTAAATAAAGTAAATGAATCGAAAGGAAACAAAGGGTCTTTTATATCTCGGAGTGATATCACAAGTGCGATGTCGAATCAAGAAAAAAAATCATTTTCAAATGAGAAATCCGTTATCGTTCTGTTAACTGCTCAGCAGAGAGATGGAGGGTGGACAGAAGAAGAAATCAGCAGAGAGATGGAGAGCGGACAGAAGAATGAAATCAGCAGAGAGATGGAGGGCAGACAGAAGAATAAAATCAGCAGAGAGATGGAGAGCGGACAGAAGAATGAAAAAAGCAGAGAGATGGAGAGTGGACAGAAGAATGAAATCAGTAGAGAGATAAAGAGCAGAAATAGGAAAGAAATCGGCAAAGTGATGGAGCGCGGACAGAAGAATGAAATCAGCAGAAAGATGTAGAACGGACTGAAGAATAAAATCAGCAGAGAGATGGAGGGCGGACAGAAGAATGGAATCAGCAGATAGATGGAGAGCGGACTGAAGAATAAAATCAGCTGAGAGATGGAGGGCAAACAGAAGAATGAAATCAGCAGAGAGATGGAGGGTGGATAGAAAAATAAAATCGGCAGAAAGATGAAGAGCGGACTGGAGAATGAAATCAGCAGAGAGATGGGGGACGCAGAGAAGAATGAAATCAGCAGAAAGGTGGAAAGCGGACTAAAGAATGAAATCAGCAAAGGGATGGAGAGCAAAAAGAAGAATGAAATCAGTAGAGGGATAAAGGGCGGACATAAAAATTAAATCAGCAGAGAGATGGAGGGCTTACAAAAGAATAAAATCAGCAGAGAGATAGAGGGCGGACAGGAGAATGAAATCAGCAGAGAGAGGGAGAACGGACAGAAGAATAAAAACAGCAGTTAGATGGAGGGTGTACATAAGAATAAAATCCGAAGAAAGATATAGGGCGGACATAAGAATGAAATCAGCAGAGAGATAGAGGGCGGACAAAAGAATGGAATCAGCAGAGAGATAAAGGGAGGACAGAAAAATTAAATCAGCAGAGAGATGGAAAGATGACAGGAGAATGCAATCAGCAGAGAGATAGAGGGTGTACATAAGAATGAAATCAGCAGAGAGATGGAGAGCGGACTGAAGAATGAAATTAGCAGAGAGATGGAGGCCAGGCAGAAGAATGAAATCAAAAGAGAGATGGAAGGCGGACAGAAGAATGAAATCAGCAGAGGGATGGAGGGCGGAGAGAAGAATGAAATCAGCAGAGGATATAGAGGGCGGACAGAAGAATGATATCAACAAAGAGATGGAGAGCGAACAGAAAAATGGAATCAACAGAGAGATGGAATGTGTACATAGGAATAAAATCAGAAGAAAGATGAAAGGCGGAGAGAAGAATGAAATCAGCAGAGAGATGAAGGGCGGACACAGGAATAAAATCAGCAGAGAAATAAGGTGCGGACAGAATAATGAAAACAGTAGAGGGATGAAGGGTGGACATAAGAACAAAAAACAGCAGAAAGATAGGGGGCAGACAGAAGAATGAAATCAGTAGAGAGATCGGGATTGAACTGAAGAATGAAATCAGAAGAGAGATGGAGGGCGGACAGGAGAATAAACTTAGCAGAAAGATGAAGGGTGGAAAGAATAATTAAATCAGCAGAGGGATGGAGGGTGGACAAAAGAATGAAATCAGCAGAGGGATAGAGGGCGGAGAAAAAAATGACATCAGCAGAGGGATGGAGGGCGGACAGAAGAATGACATCAGCAGAGGGATGGAGGGCGGACAGAACAATGAAATCAGCAGAAAGAAAGAGAGCGGACGTAAGAATAAAATCAGCAAAGAGATGGAAAGCGGACAGAAAAATAAAATCACCAGAGAGATGGAGGGCGGAGAGAAGAATGAAATTCAGCAGAGAGATGGAGAGCGTACAAAAGATTGAAAGCAGTAAAGGGATGAAGGGCGGACATAAGAATAAAATCAGCAGAGATATAGAGGGCAGACAGAAGAATAAAATCAGCAGAGTGATGTAGGGTGGACGAAAAAATAAAATCAGAAAAAAGATGGAGGGCGGAGAGAAGAAGGGAATCAGCAAAATGATGGAGAGCGGACTAAAGAATGAAATCAGAAGAGAGATGGAGGGCAGACAGAAAAATGAAATCAGCAGAGAGATGGAGAGTGGACTGGAGAATGAAATCAGAAGAGAGATAGAGGGCGGACAGAATAATAAAATTAGCAGAGAGATGGAGAGGGGACTGAAGAATGAAATCAGCATAGAAAACGAGGGGGGACAGAAGAATGAAATCAGTAGAGAGATCAAGATCGGACATAAGAATAAAATCAGCAGAAAGATGGAGGGCGGACAGAAGAATGAAATCAGCAGAGAGATAGAAGGCGGACAGAGGAATGAAATCAGCAGAGAGATGGAGAGCGGACAGAAGAATGAAATCAGCAGAGAGATGGAGAGTGAACTGGAGAATGAAATCAGAAGAGAGATAGAGGGCGGACAGAATAATACAATCAGCAAAGAGATGAAGGGCGGAAAGAAGAATAAAATCAGCAGAGGGATTGAGGGTGGACAGAAGAATGAAATAGCAGAGAGATGAAGAGCAGACAGAAAAATGAAATCAGAAGGGAGATAGAGTGTGGACAGAAGAATGAAATCAGAAGAAGAATGGAGGGTGTACATAGGAATGAAATGAGACGAAGGATGGAGGGCGAAAAAAAGATTGAAATCAGCAGAGAGATGGAGGGAGGACAGAAAAATTAAATCAGCATAGAGATGGAGAGCGGACAGAAGAATGAAATCGGTAGAGGGTTGAAGAGTATACATAAAAATAAAATCAACAGAAAGATAGAGGGCGGACAGAAGAATGAAATCAGCAGAAAGATGGAGTGCGGAGAGAAGAATGAAATCAGTAGAGGGATGAAGGGTGGACATAAGAATGAAATCAGCAGAAAAATGTAGGGCGGACAGAAGAAAGAAATCAGCGGAGAGATAGGTAGTGGATTGAAGAATGAAATCCGAAGTGAGATAGAGAGCGTACAGGAGAATGAAATCAGCAGAGAGTTGGAGGGCGGACAAAATAATGAAATCAGCAAAGGAATGGAGGGTAAATATAAGAATGAAATTAGAAGAAGGATGGAGGGTGGAGAGAAGAATGAAATCAGCAGAGGGCTGGAGGGTGCACAGAAGAATGAAATCAGAAAAGAGATGGAGGGCGGAAACAAGAATATAATCAGAAGAAAGATGGAGAGTGGACTAAAGAATGAAATCAGAAGATAGATGGAGGGCGGAAACAATAATCAAATAAGCAGAGAGATGAAGGGCGAAAAGAAAATTGAAATCAGCAGAGAGTTGGAGTGCGGACAAAATAATAAAATCAGCAAAGAAAGGGAGGGTAAACATAATAATGAAATAAGAAGAAAGATGGAGGGCGGAGAGAAGAATGAAATCAGCAGAGATATGGAGGGCGGACAGAAGATTGAAATCAGTAAAGCATTAAAGGGTGGACATAAAAATTAAAGCAGCAGAAAGATAAAGGGCGGAAAGAAGAATGAAATCAGCAGAGGGATGAAGGGTGGACAGAAGAATAAAATCAGCAGAGAGATTGAGGGCGGACAGAAGAATAAAATCAGCAAGAGAGTTGGAGTGCATACAGAATAATGAAAACAACAGAGGAATGGAGGGTTAACATAAGAATGAAATCAGAAGAAAGATTGAAGGCGGAGAGAAGAATAAAATAGGCAAAAAGATGGAGGGCGGAGAGAAGAATGAAATCAGCAAAGAGATGGAGAGTGTACAAAAGAATTAAATCAGTAGAGGGATGAGAGGGCAGAAAAGAATGAAATCAGCAGAGAGATGAAGGGCGGACAGAAGGATGTAATAAGCAGAGAGATGAAGGGTGGAGAGAAGAATGAAATCAGAAAAAAGATGGAGGGCAGAGAGAAGAAGGAAATCAGCAGAAAGATGGAGAGCGGACTGAAGAATAAAATCAGCAGAGAGATGGAAGGCAGACTGAAGAATGAAATCAGAAAAGATGTTGAGAGCGGACTGAAAAATGTAATCAGCAGAGAGATGGAGGGCTAGCAGAAGAAGAAAAACAGTAGAGGGATAAAGATCGGACATAAGAATAAAATCAGCAGAGAGATGGAGGGCAGACAAAAGAATGAAATCAGCAGAGAGATGACGGGCGGACAGAAGAATGAAATCAGCAGAGCGATGGAGGGCGGAGAGAAAAATAAAATCAGCAAAGAGATGGAGAGTGTACAAAAGAATTAAATCAGTAAAGGAATGAGAGGGCAGAAAAGAATGAAATCAGCAGAGAGATGAAGGGCGGAGAGAAGGACGAAATAAGCAAAGAGGTTGAGAGCGGACTGAAAAATGTAATCAGCAGAGAGATGGAGGGCAAGCAGAAGAATAAAAACAGTAGAGGGATGAAGATCTGACATAAGAATGAAATCAGCAGAGAGATGGAGGGTGGAAAGAAGAATGAAATCAGAAAAAAGAAGAAGGGCAGAGAGAAGAAGGAAATCAGCAGAAAGATGGAGAGCGGACTGAAGAATGAAATCAGCAGAGAGATAAGGAGTGGACTGAAAAAATAAAATAAGCAGAGAAATGGAGAGACGACCGAAGAATGAAATCAGCAGAGAGATGACGGGCGGAGAGAAGAATGAACTCAGCAGTGGGGATCGAGGGCGGAGAGAAAAATAAAATCAGCAGAGAGATAGAGGGTGGACATAAGAATGAAATCAGCAGAGAGATGGAGTGCGGACAAAAGAATAAAATCAGAAGAGAGATGGAGAGTGGACTGAAGAATGAAATCAAAAGAGAGATAGAGGGCGGACAGAATAATCAAATCAGCAGAGAGATGAAGGGCGGATATAAGAATAAAATCAGCATAGTAAAGAAGGGTGGACAGAAGAATCAAATCAGCAAAGAGATAAAAAACGGACATAAGAATGAATCAGCAGAGAGTTGTTGTGCGGACAGAAAAATAAAATCAGCAGAGGAATGGAGGGTGTACATAAGAATGTAATCAGAAGAAAGATGGAGGGCGGAGAAAAGAATGGAATCAGCAGAGAGATGGAGGGTGGACAGAAGAATGAAATCAGCAGAGAGATGGAGAGCGTACAGAAGAATGAAATCAGTAGACGGATAAAGGCGGAACAAAGAATGAAATCAGCAAAGAGATGGAGGGCGGACAGAAGAATGAAATCAGCAGAGAGATGAAGGGCGCACTGGAAAATGAAATCAGCAGAGAGATGAAGGGCATACAAAAGAATGAAATCAGTAGAGGGATAAAGGGCGGACATAAGAATGAAATCAGCAGAGATATAGGGGGCGGACAGAAGAAAAAAATCAGCAGAGAGATCGAGGGTGGGAAAAAAATCAAATCAGAAGAAAGATGGAGGGCGGAGAGAAGAAGGAAATCAGCAGAGAGTTATAGTGCGGACAGAATAATAAAATCAGCAGAGGAATGGAGGGTAAAAATAAGAATGAAATCAGAAGAAAGATGGAGGGCAGAGAGAAGAATGAAATCAGCAGAGAGATAGAGGGTGGTCAAAAGAATAAAATCAGCAAAGAGATGGAGAGCGTACAAAAGAATTAAATGAGTAGAGGGATGAGAGGGCAGAAAAGAATGAAATCAGCAGAGAGATGGATGGCGAAGAGAAGAATGAAATCAGCAGAAAGATAGAGGGTGGACAGAAAAATGATATCATAAAAAGATGGATGGCAGAGAGAAGAAGAAAATCCGCAGAGAGATGAGGAGCGGACTCTAGATTAAAATGAGCAGAGAGATGGAAGGCGGACTGAAGAATGAAATAAGCAAAGAGGTGAAGAGCGGAGTGAAAAATGTAATCAGCAGAGAGATGGACGGCGGACAGAAGAATAAAAACAGTAGAGGGATAAAGATCGGACATAAGAATAAAATCAGCAGAGAGATATAGGGCGGACAGATAATGAAATCAGCAAAGAGATGGAGGGTGGACAGAAGAATGAAATCAGAAGAAAGATGGAGGGCGGAGAGAAGAATAAAATCTGCAGAGAGATAGAGAGCAGAGAGAAGAATGAAAACGGCAGAGAGATAAGGGGCAGACAGTAAAATGGATTTAGCAAAGAGATGGAGAGAGAACAGAAGCAAGAAACCAGCAGAGAGATAGAGGGTGTACATAAAAATGAAATCAGCAGAGAGATGGAGAGCGGACTGAAAAATGAAATAGGCAGAGAGATGGATGGCAGACAGAAGAGTGAAATCAGGAGAGAGATGACGGGCGAACAGAAGAATAAAATCAGAAGAATGATGGAGCGTGAAGAGAAAAATAAAATCAGCAGAGAGATGGAGGGTAGATAGAAGAATGAAAACAGAAGAGAGATGGAGAGTGGACTGAAGAATGAAATCAGAAGAAAGATGGAGGGCGAACAGAATAATCCAATCACCAGAGAGTTTAAGGGCGAAAAGAAGAATAAAATCAGCATAGAGATAAAGGGTGGACAGGAGAATAAAATCATAAAAGAGATAGAGAACGGACAGAAGAATAAAATCAGCAGAGAGATGTATCGGACAGGAAAATGAAATCAGCAGAGAAATGGAGGGTGTACATAAAAATAAAATCAGAAGAAAGATGCAGGGCAGAGAGAAAAATGAAATCAGCAGAGAGATGGAGGGCGGACAGAAGAATGAAATCAGCAACGAGATGGAGAGCGTAAAGAAGAAGGAAATCAGTAGAGGGATAAAGGGCGGACATAAGAATGAAATCAGCAGAGAGATGGAGGGCGGACAGAAGAATGAAATTAGCAGAGAAATGAAGATCTTACGGAAAAATGAATTTAGCAGAGAGATGGGGAGCGGACTGAAGAATAAAATCAGCAGAGAGATAGAAGGCGGACTAAAGAATAAAATTTAGCAAAGAAGTGGAGAGCGGACTGAAAAATGTAATCAGCAGAGAGATGAAGGGCGGACAGAAGAATAAAAACAGTAGAGGGATAAAGATCAGATATAAGATTGAAATCAGCAGAGAGTTGGAGGGTGGACAGAAGAATCAAATGAGAAGAAAGATGGAGGGCGGAGAGAAGAATGAAATCAGCAGAGAGATAGAGGGCAGACAGAAGAATAAAATCAGTAGAGAGATGAAGGGCAGACACAAAAATCAAATCAGCAAAGAGATGGAGAGAGGACAGAAGAATAAAATCAGCAGAGAGATGGAGGGTGTACATAAGAATGAAATCAGCAGAGAGATGGAGAGCAGTCTGAAAAATGAAATAAGCAGAGGGATGGAGGGCAGACAGAAGAATGAAATCAGCAGAGATAATAAAGGGTGGACAGAAGAATGAAATCAGCAAAGAGATGAAAAACGGACTAAAGAATGAAATCAGCAGAGAGATAGAGGGCAAACAAAAGAATGAAATCAGTAGAGGGATAAAGATTGGACACAAGAATAAAATCAGTGGAGAGATGCAGGTTTGACAAAAGAATGAAATTAGCAGAGAGATGGAGGGCGGAGAGAAGAATGAAATCAGCAGAAAGATGAAGATGGAACATAAGAATGAAATCAGCAGAGAGATGGACGGCGGACATAAGAATGAAATCAGAAGGGTGAAGGAGGGCAGACAGAAGAATAAAACCAGCAGAGAGATGAAGGAAGGACATAAGAATAAAATCAGAATAGAGATGTAGGGTGGGCAGAAGAATAAAATCAGCAGAGAGATAAAGGGCGGATATAAGAATGTAATCAGCAGAGAGATGAAGGGTGGACAGAAGAAGGAAATCATCAGAGAGATGGAGAACGGAAAGAAGAATGAAATCAGCAGAGAGATAGAGTGCGGAAAGAAAAATGAAATCAGGAGTGGAATTGAGGGTGTACATAAGAATGAAATCAGAAGAAAGATGGAGGGCGGAAAGGAGAATAAAATCAGCAGAGAGATGGAGGGCGGATAGAAGAATGAAAGTAGCAAAGAGTTGGAGAGCGTACTGAACAATGAAATCAGTTGAGGGATGAAGGGCGTCATAAAAATGAAATCAGCAGAAAGATGGAGGGCAGACAGAAGAATGAAATCAGCAGAGGGATCGAGGGTGAAAAAAAAGAATGAAATCAGAAGAAAGATGGAGGGCGGAGAGAAGAAGGAAATCAGCAAAAAGATGGAGAGCGGACTGTAGAATGAAATCAGCAGAGAGATGGAGGGCGGACAGAAAAATGAAATCAGCAGAGAGATGGAAAGCGGACCGAAGAATAAAATCAGCAGAGAGATAGAGGGCGGACAGAAGAATGAAATTAGCAGAGAGATAAAGTGCGGACAGAAGAATGAAATCAGCAAAGAGATGAAAAAACGGACTAAAAAATGGAATCAGCAGAGAGATAGAGGGCAGACAAAAGAATGAAATCAGTAGAGGGATAAAGATTGGACACAAGAATAAAATCAGTGGAGAGATGGAGGTTTGACAGAAGAATGAAATCAGCAGAGAGATGGAGATAGGAGAGAAGAATAAAATCAGCAGAAGATGAAGATGGAACATAAGAATGAAATCAGCAGAGAGATGGACGGCGGACATAAGAATGAAATCAGAAGAGTGAAGGAGGGTGGACCGAAGAATAAAACCAGCATAGAGATGAAGGAAGGACATAAGAATAAAATTAGAATAGAGATGTAGGGCGGGCAGAAGAATAAAATCAGCAGAGAGATGAAGGGCGGATATAAGAATGAAATCAGCAGAGAGGTGGAGGGTGGACAGAAGAAGGAAATCATCAGAGAGATGGAGAACGGACAGAAGAATGAAATCAGCAGAGAGATAGAGTGCGGAAAGAAAAATGAAATCAGCAGTGGAATTGAGGGTGTACATAAGAATGAAATCAGAAGAAAGATGGAGGGCGGAGAGAAAAATGAAATCAGCAGAGAGATGTAGGGCGGATATAAAATGAAAGTAGCCTAGAGATTGAGAGCGTACTGAAGAATGAAATCAGTAGAGGGATGAAGGGCGTCATAAAAATGAAATCAGCAGAGAGATGGAGGGCGGACAGAAGAATGAAATCAGTAGAGAGATGAAGAGCGGACTGAAGAATGAAATCAGCAGAGAGATGAAGGGCATACGGAAGAATGAATTCAGTAGAGAGATGAAGAGCGGACTGAAGAATGAAATCAGCAAAGATATGAAGGGCGGACAGAAGAAAGAAATCAGCAAAGAGATTAAGGGGGCACAGAAGAATAAAATCAGAAGAAAGATGGAGGGCGGAGAGAAGAATGAAATCAGCAGAAAGATAGAGGGTGGACAGAAAAATGATATCATAAAAAGGATGGATGGCAGAGAGAAGAAGAAAATCCGCAGAGAGATGGGGAGCGGACTCTAGATTGAAATCAGCAGAGAGATGGAAGGCGGACTGAAGAATGAAATCAGCAAAGAGGTGAAGAGCGGAGTGAAAAATGTAATCAGCAGAGAGATGGACGGCGGACAGAAGAATAAAAACAGTAGAGGGATAAAGATCGGACATAAGAATAAAATCAGCAGAGAGATATAGGGCGGACAGAAGAATGAAATCAGCAACGAGATGGAGGGTGGACAGAAGAATAAAATCAGAAGAAAGATGGAGGGCGGTGAGAGGAGTGAAATCTGTAGAGAGATAGAGAGCAGAGAGAAGAATGAAATCAGTAGAGTGATAAAGATTGGACACCAGAATAAAATCAGTGGAGAGATGGAGGTTTGACAGAAGAATGAAATCAGCAGAGAGATGGAGATAGGAGAAGAGAATAAAATCAGCAGAAAGATGAAGATGGAACATAAGAATGAAATCAGCAGAGAGATGGAGGGCGGACATAAGAATGAAATCAGAAGAGTGAAGGAGGGCGGACAGAAGAATCAAACCAGCAGAGAGATGAAGGAAGAACATAAGAATAAAATCAGCAGAGAGATGAAGGGCGGATATAAGAATGAAATCAGCTGAGCGATGAAGGATGGAAAGAAGAATGAAATCATCAGAGAGATGGAGAACGGACAGAATAATGAAATCAGCAGAGGGATTAAGATCGGACATAAGAATGAAATCAGCACAGAGATGGATGGCGGACAGAAGAAAAATATCAGCAGAGAGATGGAGGGTGGACAGAAGATTGAAATCAGAAGAAAGATGGAGGGCGGAGAGAAAAAGAAAATCAGCAGAAAGATGGAGAGCGGACTGAAGAATGAAATCAGCATAGAGATGGAGGGTGGAGAGAAGAATGAAATCAGCAGAGAGATGGAGGGCGGACAGAAGAATGAAATCAGCAGAAAGATAGAGGTCGGACAGAAGAATGAAATCAGCAGAGAAGGAAAAACGGACTTAAGAATAAAATCAGCAGAGAGATAGAGGGCAGACAGAAGAATGAATTCAGTAGAAGGATAAAGATTAGACATAAGAATGAAATTACTAGATAGATGGAGGTTGGACAAAAGAATGAAATCGGCAGAAAGATGAAGGGCGTACATAAGAATAAATTTAGCAGAGAGATGGAGGGCGGACATAAGAATGAAATCAGACGAGAGATGGAGGTCGGACATAAGAATAAAACCAGCAGAGAGATGAAGGGAGGACATAAGAATGAAATCAGGAGAGAGAAGAAGGACGGAGAGAAGAATCGAATCAGCAGAGAGATGGAGAGCGGACAGAAGAATGAAATCAGCAGAGAGATGGAGGGCGTACAAAAGAATTAATTCAGCAGAGAAATGGAGAGCAGACATAAGAATGAAATCAGTAGAGAGATGGAGAGCGGACAGAAGAATGAAATCAGCCGAGAGATGGATGGCGGACAGAAGAAAAATATCAGCAGAGAGATGGAGGGTGGACAGAAGAATGAAATCAGAAGAAAGATGGAGGGCGGAGAGAAAAAGAAAATCAGCAGAAAGATGGAGAGCGGACTGAAGAATGAAATCAGCATAGAGATGGAGGGTGGAGAGAAGAATGAAATCAGCAGAGAGATGGAGGGCGGACAGAAGAATAAAATCAGAAGAAAGATGGAGGGCGGTGAGAGGAGTGAAATCTGTAGAGAGATAGAGAGCAGAGAGAAGAATGAAATCAGTAGAGTGATAAAGATTGGACACAAGAATAAAATCAGTGGAGAGATGGAGGTTTGACAGAAGAATGAAATCAGCAGAGAGATGGAGATAGGAGAAGAGAATAAAATCAGCAGAAAGATGAAGATGGAACATAAGAATGAAATCAGCAGAGAGATGGAGGGCGGACATAAGAATGAAATCAGAAGAGTGAAGGAGGGCGGACAGAAGAATCAAACCAGCAGAGAGATGAAGGAAGAACATAAGAATAAAATCAGCAGAGAGATGAAGGGCGGATATAAGAATGAAATCAGCTGAGCGATGAAGGATGGAAAGAAGAATGAAATCATCAGAGAGATGGAGAACGGACAGAATAATGAAATCAGCAGAGGGATTAAGATCGGACATAAGAATGAAATCAGCACAGAGATGGATGGCGGACAGAAGAAAAATATCAGCAGAGAGATGGAGGGTGGACAGAAGATTGAAATCAGAAGAAAGATGGAGGGCGGAGAGAAAAAGAAAATCAGCAGAAAGATGGAGAGCGGACTGAAGAATGAAATCAGCATAGAGATGGAGGGTGGAGAAAAGAATGAAATCAGCAGAGAGATGGAGGGCGGACAGAAGAATGAAATCAGCAGAGAGATAGAGGTCGGACAGAAGAATGAAATCAGCAGAGAAGGAAAAATGGACTTAAGAATAAAATCAGCAGAGAGATAGAGGGCAGACAGAAGAATGAAATCAGTAGAAGGATAAAGATTAGACATAAGAATGAAATTACTAGATAGATGGAGGTTGGACAAAAGAATGAAATCGGCAGAAAGATGAAGGGCGTACATAAGAATAAATTTAGCAGAGAGATGGAGGGCGGACATAAGAATGAAATCAGACGAGAGATGGAGGTCGGACATAAGAATAAAACCAGCAGAGAGATGAAGGGAGGACATAAGAATGAAATCAGGAGAGAGAAGAAGGACGGAGAGAAGAATCGAATCAGCAGAGAGATGGAGAGCGGACAGAAGAATGAAATCAGCAGAGAGATGGAGGGCGTACAAAAGAATTAATTCAGCAGAGAAATGGAGAGCAGACATAAGAATGAAATCAGTAGAGAGATGGAGAGCGGACAGAAGAATGAAATCAGCCGAGAGATGGATGGCGGACAGAAGAAAAATATCAGCAGAGAGATGGAGGGTGGACAGAAGAATGAAATCAGAAGAAAGATGGAGGGCGGAGAGAAAAAGAAAATCAGCAGAAAGATGGAGAGCGGACTGAAGAATGAAATCAGCATAGAGATGGAGGGTGGAGAGAAGAATGAAATCAGCAGAGAGATGGAGGGCGGACAGAAGAATGAAATCAGCAGAGAGATAGAGGTCGGACAGAAGAATGAAATCAGTAGAAGGATAAAGATTAGACATAAGAATGAAATTACTAGATAGATGGAGGTTGGACAAAAGAATGAAATCAGCAGAAAGATGAAGGGCGTACATAAGAATAAATTTAGCAGAGAGATGGAGGGCGGACATAAGAATGAAATCAGACGAGAGATGGAGGTCGGACATAAGAATATAACCAGCAGAGAGATGTAGGGAGGACATAAGAATGAAATCAGGAGAGAGAAGAAGGACGGAGAGAAGATTCAAATCAGCAGAGAGATGGAGAGCGGACAGAAGAATGAAATCAGCAGAGAGATGGAGGGCGTACAAAAGAATTAATTCAGCAGAGAAATGGAGAGCAGACATAAGAATGAAATCAGTAGAGAGATGGAGAGCGGACAGAAGAATGAAATCAGCCGAGAGATGGATGGCGGACAGAAGAAAAATATCAGCATAGAGATGGAGGGTGGACAGAAGAATGAAATCAGAAGAAAGATGGAGGGCGGAGAGAAAAAAAAAATCAGCAGAAAGATGGAGAGCGGACTGAAGAATGAAATCAGCATAGAGATGGAGGGTGGAGAGAAGAATGAAATCAGCAGAGAGATGGAGGGCGGACAGAAGAATAAAATCAGCAGAGAGATAGAGGTCGGACAGAAGAATGAAATCAGCAGAGAAGGAAAAACGGACTTAAGAATAAAATCAGCAGAGAGATAGAGGGCAGACAGAAGAATGAAATCAGTAGAAGGATAAAGATTAGACATAAGAATGAAATTACTAGATAGATGGAGGTTGGACAAAAGAATTAATTCAGCAGAGAAATGGAGAGCAGACATAAGAATGAAATCAGTAGAGAGATGGAGAGCGGACAGAAGAATGAAATCAGCCGAGAGATGGATGGCGGACAGAAGAAAAATATCAGCAGAGAGATGGAGGGTGGATAGAAGAATGAAATCAGAAGAAAGATGGAGGGCGGAGAGAAAAAGAAAATCAGCAGAAAGATGGAGAGCGGACTGAAGAATGAAATCAGCATAGAGATGGAGGGCGGAGCGAAGAATACATATCAGCAGAGAGATGGAGGGCAGACAAAATGATAAAATCAGCAGAGAGATGGAGGGCGGAGAGAAGAATGAAATCAGCAGAGAGATGAAGGGCGTACATAAGAATTAAATCAGCATAGAGATGAACGGTGGACATAAGAATAAAATTAGAATAGAGATGTAGGGCAGGCAAAAGAATAAAATCAGCAGAGAGATGAAGGGCGGATATAAGAATAAAATCAGCAGAGAGATAGAGGGTGGATAGAAGAAGGAAATCAGCAGAGAGATGGAGAGCATACAGAAGAATGAAATCAGCAGAGAGATGAAGAGCGGACTGAAGAATGATATCAGCAGAGAATGGAGGGCATACAGAAGAATAAAATCAGTAGAGGGATGAAGGGCGGACATAAGAATGTAATCAGGAGAGAGATGAAGGGCAGACAGAAGAAAGAAATCAGAAGAAAGATTGAGGGTGCACAGAAGAATAAAAACAGAAGAACGATGGAGGGCGGAGAAAAGAATGAAATCAGAAGAAAGATGTAGGGCGGACTAAGGAACAAAAATCAGCATAGAGTTTGAGAGCGGACAAAAGAATAAAATCAGCAGAGAGATAATGGTGGGACAGAAGAATAAAATCAGCAGAGAGATGAAAAGCGGACTGAAGAAGGAAATCAGCAGAGAGATGGAGCGCGGACAGAACAATGAAATCAGCAAGAGATGTAGGGCGGACAGAAGAATGAAATCAGCAGAGAGATTAAAAGCGGACTGAAGAAGGAAATCAGCAGAGAAATGAAAAGCAGACTGAAGAATTAAATCAGCAGAGAGATAGAGGGCGGACAGGAGAATGAAATCAGCAAAAAGATGGAGGGCGGACAGAATAATGAAATCAGAAGAGAGATTGAAGGCGGACAGAAGAATGAAATCAGAAGAGAGATTGAGGGCATGCAGAATAATCAAATCAGCAGAGAGATGAATGGCGGAAAGAAGAATGAAATCAGCAGAGGGTTGGAGTGCAGACAGATTAATAAAATTAGCAGGGGAATGGAGGGTAAACATAAGAATGGAATCAAAAGAAAGATGGAGGGCAGAGAGAAAAATGAAATCAGAAGAGAGATAGAGGGCGGACAGAAGAATCAAATCAGTAGAGGGATGAATGGTGGACATAAGCATAAAATCAGCAAAGAGATAAAGGGCGGACAGAAGAATGAAATCAGCAGAGGGATGAAAGGTGGACAGAAGAATAAAATCAGCAGAGAGATTGAGGGCGGACAGAAGAATGAAATCAGCAGAGAGTTGAAGTGCAGACAGAATAATGAAATCAGCAGAGGAATGAAAGGTAAACATAAGAATAAAATCAGTCGAAAGTTGGACGGCGGAGAGAAGAATGAAATCAGCAGAGAGATGGAGGGTGGACAGAAGAATGCAATCAGCAAAGAGATGGAGAGCGTACAAAAGAATTAAATCAGTATAGGGATGATAGGGCAGAAAAGAATAAAATCAGCAGAGAGATAGAGGGCGGACAGAAAAATGAAATCATCAGAGAGATGGAGGGTGGACAGAAGAATGAAATCATAAAAAAATGGCTGGCAGAGAAAAGAAGGAAATCAGTAGAGAGATGGGGAGCGGACTGAAGAATAAAATCAGCAGAGAGATGGAAGGCGGACTGAAGATAGAAATCAGCAAAAAGGTGAAAAGCGGACTGAAAAATTAATCAGCAGAGAAATTGAGGGTGGACAGAAGAATAAAAACAGTAGAGGGATAAAGATCGCAAGTAGAAGAAAATCAGGAGAGAGATATAGGGCGGAAAGAAGAATGAAATAATCAGAGAGATGGAGGGGGGACAGAAGAATAAAATCAGAAGAAAGAGGGAGGGCGGAGAGAAGAAGAAAATCAGCAGAGAGATAGAGGGCAGACAGAAGAATGAAATCAGCAGAGAAATGAATGGCAAACAGTACAATGGAATCAGCACAGAGATGGACAGAGGAAAGAAGAATGAAATCAGCAGAGAGATAGAGGGTGTACATAAAGAAAGAAATCAGCAGAGAGATGGAGAGCGGACTGAAGAATGAAATATGTAAAGAGATGGAGGGCAGACAGAAGAATAAAATCAGCAGAGAGATGACGGGCGAACAGAAGAATGAAATCAGCAGAATGATGGAGAACGGAGAAAAAAAATCAAATCAGCAGAGAAAAGGGGGGGACATAAGAATGAAATCAGCAGCGAGATGGAGGGCAGACAGAAGAATGAAAACAGAAGAGAGATGGAGTGTACTGAAGAATGAAATCAGAAGAGAGATAGAGGACGGACAGAATAATCAAATCAGCAGAGAGATTAAGGGCGGAAAGAAGAATAAAATCAGCATAGAAATGAAGGGTGGACAGAAGAATAAAATCATATAAGAGATAGAGAACGGCCTATAGTATGAAATTAGCAGAGAGATGGATCGGACAGAAAAATGAAATCAGCAGAGGAATGGAGGGTGTACATAAGAATCAAATCAAAGAAAGATGGAGGGCGGAGAGAAGAATGAAATCAGCAGAGAGATGGAGGGCGGACAGAAGAATGAAATTAGCAGAGAGATGGAGGGCGGACAGAAGAATAAAACCAGCAGAGAGATGAAGGGAAGACATAAGAATAAAATCAGGAGAGAGGTGAAGGGCGGACATAAGAATGAAATCAGCAGAGAGATGAAGGGTGGACAAAAGAATGCAATCATCAGAGAGATGGATATCGGAGAGAAGAATGAAATCAGCAGAGAGATAGAGTGCGGACAAAAAATGAAATCTGCAGAGGAATTGAGGGTGTACATAAGAATAAAATTAGAAGAAAGATAGAGGGCAGAGATAAGAATAAAATCAGCAGAGAGATGGAGGACGGACAGAAGAATTAAATCACCAGAGAGATGGAGAGCGGACAGAATAATGAAATCAGCAGAGAGATGGAGGGCGGACAGAGGAATTAATTCAGCAGAGAGATAGAGAGGAGACATAAGAATGAAATCAGTAGAGAGATGGAGAGCGGGGAGAAGAATGAAATCTGCAGAGAGATAAAGGGTGTACAAAAAAATGAAATCAGAAGAAAGATTGGGGGCGGAGAGAAGAATACTTATCAGCAGAGAGATGGAGGGCGGACAGAAAAAATAAAATTAGCAGAGGGATGGAGGGCGGAGAGAAGAATGAAATCAGCAGAGAGGTGAAGGGCGTACATAATAATTAAATCAGCAGAGAGATGGAGGGCGGACAGAAGAATGAATTCAGCAGAGAGATAAATGGCGGACATAAGAATAAAATCAGAATAGATATATAGGGCCGGGCAGAAGAAAAAATCAGCAGAGAGATGAAGGGCGGACGTAAGAATGAAATCAGCAGAGAGATGAAGGGTGGACAGAAGAATGAAATCATCAGAGAGATGGAGAACGGAAATAAGAATGAAATCAGCAGAGAGATAGAGTGCGGACAGAAAAATGAAATTGGCAGAATGAATGAATGAATAGTGCATTAAGGATTAAAAGCTGCGTAGCCCAGATGGACTATCTCGCAGCCAAATTCACTTATGGGCAGTGAATTTAAAATTATTATTTTTAAAATATTGCCATATTAAAATACATAAAAAAGCAAAAATGTGCTTGGGACCAAAATTAGTTTAATAGGCAATATTAAGTCAGTTAAGTTAAAGTCTTTTTACAAAAAATAGACTATTAAAAAATTCAACAAAAGGTAAAAAAATTAAAAAATAATAAATAACAAGTATATAAACTATGAATATATCAACAATATAACTTTAAAAGTTATTAAGCAATTATATTTTTGTTAAAAATTTATTTATTTTTTAAAAATGTAAAAACATTTACTATGAATAGATCAACAATAAATATATAAAACTATTTTAAATTTTGTTTAAAAGATTACTTTCTTTTAGGAAGGTTAGTATCCTAATCACGTCTAAGAAGCAATTGGTCTCAGAAAAGATGCCCCGCAGCGCCTGCTGGGGGGCCATCTCTCTGGTAATGAAGGGAAAAGTCGTCCTTCTGAGATTCCTTAGCAATGGGCATTCTACAAATATATGGAGGACAGATATTTGTACCCTACACAGAATGCACATAGGTGGGGGCAGCCCACTCATTAAATGCTCATGGGTGAGCCGGCAATGGCCTATCCTCAGACGGACAAGCGCAACCTCCATTTTACGATGTCTAGTTGTACGTGGCCATGGGTGAACGGAGGGTTTTATGGAGTGGAGCTTGGTGGGAGGGAGCTCACTCCACCTCTTCTGCCATAGGCCGACCACGTATTCATTGATCAGAGGATAGGCATCGCAGAGTGGGACTGGGGCCACTGGAGCTGTCCCCAGTGATGCTGCTTCTTTGGCTGCAGCATCTGCCCTCTCATTGCCTGGGATGCCCACGTGACTAGGCACCCAGCAAAAGGATATCTCGTATGGGCGATAGTCGTAGGAGCCACCGCTGGATCTTGGAAACCAATGGATGGCTCGAACCAACATCACCCAACATTTGAAGCGAACTAAGGGAGTCTGTAAAAATAGTATGAGAACCAGATGGCCTGCCAGCTATGATAGTCAGTGCCGCTATCATAGCAACGAGTTCCGCTGTGAATGCGGAAGCTGCGTTTGGCAGGCGGACCAATGCTGTCTCAGATGGAAAGACAGCAGTTGCTCCAACTCTGTCCGGTGACATGGACCCATCGGTGAACACAAAAGTGCTATGCCGATGTTGAGAGGAGTGGTCGCCATACATGGCTCTCAATACTACAGGCAGGTGGTGATCCTTGGGCCTATCAGCTAGTTCCCTACATACCATTACAGGTGGTATGAGCCACGGGGGGGTCTTTGGCATGGTAAAGGGAATCACTGAGAACTCCCTTAGTTGTGCAGTGTGCTCGGCCATACGCAGAGTAAAGGGGCGAGCCAGAGATGGAGATCTATCGTATGAGGCCACTGTCCGTGTATTTAACATGCACTCATACACTGGCGTCTGCGGTAGTTGCTCAAGTCTAAGGAGGTAGTTTAAATTAGACTTGAGCCTGTGATAGGGAAGGGGGAGGACCCCGTTCTCTGCGTAGAGGCTCCACACTGGGGAGGACTTAAAGGCTCCAGAAGCCAGGCGCACACCCTGGTTACGCACAGTATTTAGTTTTTCGAGAATGGATGGCGAGGCAGAGGAGTACACCTGTGATCCATAGTCTAGCTTTGATTGGACCAATGCTAGATACAGGAGCCACAGGGTACGTCGATCACTTCCCCAAGAAGTGTGAGACAACAGTTTCATTATGTCCATTCTCTTTAAACAAGACCTTTTCAAGGCGTCCACATGGTGCCGGAAAGAAAGCCTTGAATTAAATATGACCCCCAGATATTTGAAATGGGGCTCAAAATCTATAGGCACACCATATAGCAAAAAATGGGGGGGGAACCCATGTCACTAACTTATGCCCATAGAAGTGAACAGCCTTGGTCTTTACTGCGGAAAAGCGGAAACCCTTGGAGGAAGCATTTAACAGCTACAGTGCTTATAGCTCGCTGTAGCTTACGCACGATAAATGGGAGTCTGGGCGAAGAACAAATGAGCGCCAGATCATCCACATATAACGTCAACGAAATCTCGGGAGGGAGATTTCTAACAATGCTATTAATGGCCACAGAGAAGCAGGTGACACTGAGGACACTTCCCTGTGGCACACCCTCAACTTGGTCCACGGGCTCCGATAAGGTGCCTCCAACCCTTACGCGCAGTGTGCGTCGCATCAGAAATTGCTCGACAAACCTGGGGAGGTAACCCCGCAGGCCACAATCATGGAGTTGTTTAAGGATACCACGCCTCCAGGTGGTATCGTATGCTTTCTCAATATCAAAGAAGACAGCGATTGCGTGCTGCTTCTTTGAAAAAGCATCTCTTACGAGTGACTCCATTCGGACAAGCAGGTCTGTCGTACTCTGCTTTTTCCTGAACCCTGATTGATAAGGAGATATGAGATTTTGAGTCTCCAAAAACCGTAAGGTCTCCTACGGTACCTTCTTTCCTTGTTGTTACTCCTTGTTGTTAACTCTTTGCTGATTTCATTCATCAGGCCGCCTTCCATCTCTCTGCTGATTTCATTGTTCAGTCCGCTCCCTATTTCTCTGCTGATTTCCTTCTTCTTTCTGCCATCCATCTTTTTATGATTTCATTCCTCTGTCCACCCTACATCTCTCTGCTGATTTCATTCTTCTCTCCGCCCTCCATCTCTCTGCTGATTTCATTCTTTTCTGCCCTCTCATCCCTCTACTGATTTAATTCTTTTGTACGCTCTCCATATTTTTTCTGATTTCATTCTACTCTCCGCCCTCCATCTCTCTTCGGATTTCATTCTTCTCTCCGCCCTCCATCTTTCTTTTTATTTCATTCTTATGTTTACCCTCCATTCCTCTGCTGATTTCATTATTCTGTCCGCACTCCAACTCTCTGCTGATTTCATTCTTCTTTACGCCATTCATCTCTCTGCTGATTTTATTATTCTGCCTGCCCCCCATCTCTCTTCTGATTTCATTCGTCATTCCACTCTCCATCTCTCTTCTGATTTCATTCTTCTGTCCGCCCTCCATCTCTCTGCTGAATTCATTCTTATGTCCACCCTCTATCCCTCTGCAGATTTTATTTTTCTCTCCACCCTCCATCCCTCTGCTGATTTCATTCTTCTGTCCGCCCGTCATCTCTCTCTGTTGATTTCATTCTTCTGTCTGCCCTGAACCTCTTTGCTTATTTCATTCTTTAGTCCGCTCTCCATCTCTCTGCTGATTTCATTCTTATGTAAACCCTCTATTTCTCTGCTGATTTTATTCTTCTGTCCTCTCTCCATCTCTTTGCTGTTTCTTATTTTTCTGTCTGCCCTTCTTCTCTTTGCTGATTTCATTCTTCTGTCTGCCCTTTATCTCTCTGCTGATTTCATTCTTCTCTACGCCCTCGTTCTTTCTTCTCATTTCATTCTTCTGTCCGCCCTCTATTTCTCTGCTGATTTCATTCTTATGTCCACCCTTCATCCCTCTACTGATTTCATTCTTCTGTCCGCACTCCATCTCTCTGCTGATTTCATTCTTCCCTCGGCCCTCCTTTTTTCTTCTGATTTCATTCTCATGTACACGCTCCATCTTTCTGCTGATTTCATTCTTCTGTCCGCTTTTTATATCGCTGCTGATTTCATTCTTATGTCCACTCTTCAAACCCTCTACTGATTTCATTCTTCTGTCCGCTCTCCATCTCTCTGCTGATTTCATTCTTCCCTCGGCCCTCCTTTTTTCTTCTGATTTCATTCTCATGTACACGCTCCATCTTTCTGCTGATTTCATTCTTCTGTCCGCTCTCCATCTCTTTGCTGATTTTATTCTTCTGTCTGCCCTCCATCTCTCTGCTGTTTTTTTCTTCTGTCCGCCCTCGATCTCTTTGCTGATTTCATTCTTCAGTCACTTTTCATTTCTCTGCTGATTTCATTCTTCGGTCCGCGCTCTATCTCTCGGCAGATTTTATTCTTCTGTCCGCCCTGCATCTCTCTTCTGATTTCATTCTTCTGTCCGCCCTCCATCTCTCTGCTGATTTCATTCTTCTGTCCACCCTCCATCTTTCTGCTGATTACATTCTTCTGTCCACCCTCCATCTTTCTGCTGATTTTCTTCTTCTCTCCTCCCTACATCTCTCTGCTGATTTCATTATTCTGTCCGCACTCCAACTCTCTGCTGATTTCATTCTCCTGTATGCCCTTCATCTCTCTGCTGATTTCCTTCTTCAGACCGCTCTTCATTTCTCTGCTAATTTTACTCTTCTTTCCGCCCTCCATCACTCTGCTGATTTCATTCTTTTGTCCGTTCTTCATCCCTCTACTGATTTCATTCTTATGTACGCTCTCCATCTCTCTGCTGATTTCATTCTCCTCTCCGCCCTACATCTCTCTGCCGATTTCATTCTTCTGTCCACCCTTTATCTTTCTTCTGATTTTATTCTTATGTACAACCTCCATTCCTCTGCTGATTTCATTTTTCTTTCCGATCCATCTCTTTGCTGATTTCATTATTCTGTCCGTTCTCTATCTCTCTTATGATTTTATTCTTCTGTCCACCCTTCATCTCTATGCTGATCCCATTCTTCTTTCCGCCTTTAATCTCTCTGCGGATTTGATTATTCTGTTTGCCCTCCATCTCTCTTCTGATTTCATTCTTCAGTCCACTCTCCATCTCTCTTCTGTTTTTATTCCTCGGTACGCCCTCCATCTCTCCACTGATTTCATTCTTATGTCTACCCTCTATCTCTCTGCTGATTTTATTTTTCTCTCCGCGCTCAACCATTCTGCTGATTTCATTCTTCTGTTCGCCCAGCATCTCTCGGCTGATTTCATTTTTCTGTATGCCCTCCATCTCTCTGCCTATTTCATTCTTCAGTCCACTCTCCATCTCTCTGCTGATTTCATTCTTATGTACATCCTCTATCTCTCTGCTGATTTTATTCTTCTGTCCTCTTTCCATCTCTTTGTTGATTCCATTTTACTGTCTGCCCTTCATCTTTCTGCTGATTTCATTCTTCTGTCTGCCCTCTATCTCTCTGCTGATTTCATTCTTCTCCCTGCCCTCCATCTTTCTTCTGATTTCATTCTTCTGTCCACCCTCCATCTCTCTGCTGATTCAATTTTTCTGTCTGCCCTATATCTCTCTGCTGATTTTATTTTTTATGTCCGATCTTTATCCCTCTACTGTTTTTATTCTTCTGTCTGCCCTCCATCTCTCTGCTGATTACATTTTTCAGTCCACTCTCCACCTCTTTGCTGATTTTATTCTTCATTCCGTGTTCCATCTCTTTGCTGATTTTATTCTTCAGTCCGCTCCCTTTTTTCTCTGCTGATTTCCTTCTTCTCTCTGCCATCCATCTTTTTTATGATTTCATTCTTCTGTCCACCCTCCATCTCTCTGCTGATTTCATTCTTCTCTCCGCATTCCATCTTTCTGCTGATTTCATTCTTTTCTGCCCTCTCATCCCTCTACTTATTTAATTCTTTTGTACGCTCTCCATCTCTTTGCTGATTTCATTCTACGCTCCGCCTTCCATCTCTTTTCTGATTTCATTCGTCTTTCCGCGCTTCATTTTCTTTTAAATTCATTCCTATGTTTACCCTCCATTTCTCTGCTGATTTCATTATTCTGTCCGCATTCCAACTCTCTGCTGATTTCATTCTTCTTTCCGCCATTCATCTCTCTGCTGATTTGATTATTCTGCCTGCCCTCCATCTCTCTTCTAAATTCATTCTTCAGTCCACTCTCCATCTCTCTTCTGATTTCATTCTGCTGTCCACCCTCCATCTCTCTGCTGATTTTATTTTTTTCTGCCTTCTCATCCCCCTACTGATTTCAATTCTTTTGTACGCTCTCCATCTTTTTGCTGATTTCATTCTTCTGTCCGCCCTCCATCTCTCTCATGATTTCATTTTTCTCTCTGTTCTCTATCTTTCTTCTGATTTCAATCTTATGTTTACCCTCCATTCCACTGCTGATTTTATTATTCTGTCCGCACTCCAACACTCTGCTGATTTCATTCTTCTGTCCGCCTTCAATCTCTCTGCTGATTTTATTCTTCTGTCCACCCTTCATGCCTCTGCTGATTTGATTCTTCTTTCCGCCCTTTGGGGGCGATGGGGAATATCGAGCATTTTATAGCCTATGTTCCCTAAATGTTGGCACACCACCTTCACGTGGTGTTCCTGTTTTTTAACTGAGCGTGTGCCCAACGTCCGAACAACAGGCGGAATATGCTGGTTTGGGTATCTGACTAAGGGTACCCACCAACCTTTTGGGGGCAGTTGTGTGTATGGACACCAGCACACTTCTGGCCCATATGGTTGTCTTTGCTGTGGCCCTGCAGTTAGTGAATGGCATCACAAGGGCTAGGTGACCTCACACCAACATAAAACGTGGGTGAGGGGAACCCCATGAGGCGGTTTGATGACCAAACACTGGCATCACTCCGGCATCCCCAAATAACCTTGTAGGGCGACTGTGTGTCTGAACCCCAGCGCACTTTCGGCCCACTTGGTCCTAGTCAGTATGTGTACTCTGTACGAGTCGACGGATGTACCCACTTGGGGGCATCGTCCGCAGGACCGTGCCACGGAGGTAGGTTTGGTTGCCTGGGTCGTTGTTTTACTTTCGGGAGGTCTTTGCACCGCAGTCCAGTAAAACTCTGTTATGCGGCTCGGCTGTTTTTGAAACGACAGTGGGAGTCGGGGGGCGGGCTACCCTGTCTGGACTGTATGGGCGCTCTCCGGACTCACGATGGCGATTTGGTACATGCCCTTGGCTCCAGAGACACCACTTATAAAAATAAAAATCATATGGGTAAATTTTCTAAAAACCATCCCAGCGACCGCCGGCCTCTGGTCACCGTGAAAACAGCAGAGATCTTCGTCGCTTGGATCCTTTGGGATCAGAAGTAGACGAAGAACTAGATTATGACTGCTTTATAGTACTCAAATCCAGCAACGAACGTTGTCCTCTTAGCAAAGCTGACATCTTTGATGTCTTTGACGACTTCGTAAACAAGTGTGGCGAACCTGCTCAAATGTGGCCGCGCAATGATGGCGCATTGATTGTCGAGGCCAAGTCTAATGAGCAGCAAAAGAGAATTCAATCTCTCGAAAAGTTAGCCTCAGTGAATGTATCATCCGCGTCTCACCCGACATTTAATACCTCCAAAGGTGTTATTCGATCGGGTGAACTCATTGAGTATGATATCGACAGGTTGGTGACAAAACTTGCCAATCAGAAAGTAACAAGTGCACATCGCATTTCTAGGTTTGTGAATGGCGCTGGGGTCCCTACCGCCACCATAATCCTAACTTTCAACAGATTGGAACCGCCCAAGTACGTCAAGGCTGGCTACCTTAACATCCCAGTCAAGCCTTACGTCGAAAACCCCCGCCGGTGCTTCCATTGCCAACGCTTTGGCCATGTAAGCAAGTTTTGTAAAAGCGAAAGGATTTGTGTAAACTGCTCAGCAGAATTTCACGGAACACCCTGTTCCAAACAGCCGTGCTGCCCTAATTGTGGCGGAGACCACTCTGCCACATCACAGCAATGCACCTTCTTCCTCTACGAGAGAGAGGTCATTGCTGTTCGAAATAAAAACAGGGTGAGCTATAAAGAGGCTAGACGAAGAGTTAGGGAGACTTACGTTCAGCCTGGCGTGAGCTTCGCGGATGCTCTGCGCACCGCCACGCCAAAGAAGGGGAGAAGCCAGAGACCATCTACTGGCTCTCCTGAACAAACCAGAAGTCCTCCACAACCGAAACCCATGTCTCCGCGCAGAGATGTGCCTCAACAGGTAAAGGGTTCTCCACACCCTAAACCCGCATCTCCACGCGCACCTGAAAAGGTTAAGAGCCCCCCTCGACCGAAACCACGATCAATCGGTAGAGAAAACTCTACACCAAAATCTAGCCTAGCTTCTAAAGGCACAAAGAAGAGTAACCTTCCATCCTCTCCCGATTCACCAAGAGTGGCAAAACACTTTGCCACCGCTCCACAAGACGTGGATGTGAATCGGATTGGGCCGCAGGTGGTGTCTATTCCAGCTCTGGACATCCATCCTGCCCCAAAAGAACAAAGAACTACAGCCCCAAAGCGAGTATTCAGCAACCCACTCCTTGCTGATACTGCTTTGGAACTCTTTCGAGCCCTAAGTGAGAAGGAATCAACCTGTACCCCATCACAGGAAACAGCTGTAGTAGAGGCTGCCCCCTTATCCAAGGAGGAGCCGAACCAACCATCAGATTCCAAGAATCCTTCGCCAGCCGAACAATCGCTGCCACCATCACCAGCCAAGTCGATGTCATCGGCTCACGAAATGACTGATGGAGATGCTCCCACATCTGCTTCTCCAGTCAAGACAGTCATTTCGTATAGCCAGCTAACAAAATTGCCACGTTTAAAAGAAAAGCCTAGAGCTAAATTAACGCTCCCGATGCCTCCAGAGTCATACCCAAAACCGGTAATTGGTATGACCAAAACTACCCCTACGGGTAGTATAAAACCAAAACCTCCTACCCCTAAGGGTAGGATGATTGTCTTAAAAAGGTAAGGATGTATCCAATAATTCATTGGAACATCCAAGGTCTCTTCCCCAAGTGGGAAGAACTCAAGCTCCTGTTTAAGGACTACAATCCTGATTGTATAGCTTTACAGGAAACTTGCTTGGGTACTCGTAGTGTACCCAATATTCCTGGTTTTGTGGGATACTATAAGAACCCTATCGAACCAATCCATGGTTCTGCTGTGCTCATCAACAGCAGGGTTCCGCACAACCAGATCGACCTTGCGACAGACCTGCAGGCGGTCGCTGTCCGCCTGTTCTCCCATCGCCACTATACGGTCTGCTCGCTTTACCTCCCTCCTAGTGAGGAAAAAGACACAGCCTCTCTAGCTAGAAAACTAGTAGAGGTAATTAAACAGCTCCCTCCCCCCTTTCTATTGATTGGGGATTTTAATGCTCGACACCCCCTTTGGGGGGACCATGATAAGAACCCTAGGGGAAACATGATTGAGAAATTTCTGGGCGAAAATGATGTCTGCCTTCTAAACGATGGCAGCCATACATCATTTCACATCCAGACGAGCAGCTCTACATGCGTGGACTTGTCCCTCTGTTCACCAAGCTGTAGAGCTGATTTTGACTGGGCAGTGGATCCTGACTTGCGAGGCAGCGATCACTTCCCCATTATTATAGCGCCATGTACAGGTGGCCCCCCTCCACCACCTAGTAAAAAATGGAATGCAAAAAAAGCAAACTGGCCTAAATTCAGGCACCTCTCGAGCCATGACGGGTCCTTCCCTCATGAAGATATTGACGTGGCTATCGATGACCTCCTAGTCCACGTCAATAAAGCGGCTAACTCCTCCATCCCGCTCTCCAGCTCAACCGCTCGCGGACCACAAGTTTCCTGGTGGTCGGCTGAATGCTCGAGAGCCGTGACTGAATGTAAAATGGCTTGCCGACGTTACCATCGCTCCCCTACGATGGTAAATAAAATTGCTCGTAACAGAGCAAGGGCAGCACGGCGACGCATCCTTCGACAGGCTCAAAAGACCTCGTTGGAAGGTTACATCGCGTCCATAAGTTGGCAAACGCCTATAGACAAAGTGTGGAAAAGGGTCAAAAAGCTATTGGGCAAATCCAATGGCTTTACAGCTCCCAACATTGTCCAAGCTGGAGAATTGTTGGGGGACTTGTCCCATATTTCCAATGTCTTGGCCAGATCATTTGCTAGCATCTCAAGCCCAGATAATTATGAGATGCAATTCCAGTGCTTTAGGCTCCAACAGGAGCAGCAACCACTCAACTTTATGGAGCCTAACATGGATAACGAATCTTACAACCAACTCTTCTCTATCCATGAGCTCCATAATGCACTGAAGCACTGTAGATCCACTGCCCCCGGATCGGATGGCATTTCCTATGATATGATTAGGAATATGCATCCATCCCTTCTCTCTCATTTACTGGACATTTACAACTGGATTTGGATCAAGGGCCGCTTCCATTCCATGTGGAGAGAGGCCATAGTCCTTCCATTCCGCAAACCAGGAAAGGACGGGACGGAGCCCACCCATTACCGCCCCATTGCTCTTACCAGTTGTCCATGTAAAGTGTTTGAGAGAATGGTCAATTTCAGACTCGTCTGGTTTTTGGAGACTCAAAATCTCATATCTCCTTCTCAATCAGGGTTCAGGAAAAAGCAGAGTACGACAGACCTGCTTGTCCGAATGGAGTCACTCGTAAGAGATGCTTTTTCAAAGAAGCAGCACGCCATCGCTGTCTTCTTTGATATTAAGAAAGCATACGATACCACCTGGAGGCGTGGTATCCTTAAAAAACTCTATGATTGTGGCCTGCGGGGTTACCTCCCCAGGTTTGTCGAGCAATTTCTGATGCGACGCACACTACGCGTAAGGGTTGGAGGCACCTTATCGGAGCCCGTGGACCAAGTTGAGGGTGTGCCACAGGGAAGTGTCCTCAGTGTCACCTGCTTCTCTGTGGCCATTAATAGCATTGTTAGAAATCTCCCTCCCGAGATTTCGTCGACGTTATATGTGGATGATCTGGCGCTCATTTGTTCTTCGCCCAGACTCCCATTTATCGTGCGTAAGCTACAGCGAGCTATAAGCACTGTAGCTGAAAATGCTTCCTCCAAGGGTTTCCGCTTTTCCGCAGTAAAGACCAAGGCTGTTCACTTCTATGGGCATAAGTTAGTGACATGGGACCCCCTCCCCCATTTGTCGCTATATGGTGTGCCTATAGATTTTGAGCCTCATTTCAAATATCTGGGGGTCATATTTGATTCAAGGCTTTCTTTCCGGCACCATGTGGACGCCTTGAAAAGGTCTTGTTTAAAGAGGTTGGACATAATGAAACTGTTGTCTCACACTTCTTGGGGAAGTGATCGACGTACCCTGTGGCTCCTGTATCTAGCATTGGTCCAATCAAAGCTAGACTATGGATCACAGGTGTACTCCTCTGCCTCGCCATCCATTCTCGAAAAACTGAATACTGTGCGTAATCAGGGTGTGTGCTTGGCTTCTGGAGCCTTTAAGTCCTCCCCAGTGTGGAGCCTCTACGCAGAGAACGGGGTCCTCCCCCTTCCCTATCACAGGCTCAAGTCTAATTTAAACTACCTCCTTAGACTTGAGCAACCACCGCAGACGCCAGTGTATGAGTGCATGTTCAATACACGGACAGTGGCCTTATACGATAGATCTCCACCTCTGGCTCGCCCCTTTGCTTTGCGTATGGCCGAGCACACTGCGCAACTAAGGGAGTTCTCAGTGATTCCCTTTACCATGCCAAATACCCCCTCGTGGCTCATACCACCTGTAATGGTATGTAGGGAACTAGCTGATAAGCCCAAGGATCACCACCTGCCTGTAGTATTGAGAGCCATGTATGGCGACCACTCCTCTCAACATCGGCATAGCACTTTTGTGTTCACCGATGGGTCCAAGTCACCGGACAGAGTTGGAGCAGCTGCTGTCTTTCCATCTGAGACAGCATTGGTCCGCCTGCCAAACGCAGCTTCCGCATTTACAGCGGAACTCGTTACTATGATAGCGGCACTGACTATCATAGCTGGCAGGCCATCTGGTTCTCATACTATTTTTACAGACTTCCTTAGTTCGCTTCAAATGTTGGGTGATGTTGGTTCGAGCCATCCATTGGTTTCCAAGATCCAGCGGTGGCTCCTACGACTATCGCCCATACGAGATATCCTTTTGCTGGGTGCCTAGTCACGTGGGCATCCCAGGCAATGAGAGGGCAGATGCTGCAGCCAAAGAAGCAGCATCACTGGGGACAGCTCCAGTGGCCCCAGTCCCACTCTGCGATGCCTATCCTCTGATCAATGAATACGTGGTCGGCCTATGGCAGAAGAGGTGGAGTGAGCTCCCTCCCACCAAGCTCCACTCCATAAAACCCTCCGTTCACCCATGGCCACGTACAAATAGACATCGTAAAATGGAGGTTGCGCTTGTCCGTCTGAGGATAGGCCATTGCCGGCTCACCCATGAGCATTTGATGAGTGGGCTGCCCCCACCTATGTGCATTCTGTGTGGGGTACAAATATCTGTCCTCCATATATTTGTAGAATGCCCATTGCTAAGGAATCTCAGAAGGACGACTTTTCCCTTCATTAACAGAGAGATGGCCCCCCAGCAGGCTCTGCGGGGCATCTTTTCTGAGACCCATTGCTTCTTTGACGTGACTAGGATACTAACCTTCCTAAAAGAAAGCAATCTTTTAAACAAAATTTAAAATAGATTTATATATTTATTGTTGATCTATTCATAGTTTATGTTTTTACATTTTTAAAAAAATAAATAAATTTTTAACAAAAATATAATTGCTTAATAACTTTTAAAGTTATATTGTTGATATATTCATAGTTTATTTACTTGTTATTTATTATTTTTTACTTTTTTTTACCTTTTGTTGAATTTTTTAATAGTCTATTTTTTGTTAAAAGATTTTAACTCAACTGACTTAATATTGCCTATTAAACTAATTTTGGTCCTAAGGACATTTTTGCTTTTTTATGTTGTTTAATATGGCAATATTTTAAAAATAATAATTTTAAATTCACTGCCCATAAGTGAATTTAGCTGCGCGATAGTCCATCTGGGCTACGCAGCTTTTAATCCTTAATGCATAATTCATTCATTCAAGGCTGCTCAATTGTTTTTCATCCCTAAACGGCCGCTTTTCAAGACATTGTCTAATCTTGACTTTAACTGGTCAACAGATTCACTGTTGACAACTTCCACTGGAAGTGCGTTCCACATACCGCAGATACTGCAAGTGAAAAAATTTCCACACAGATTGCGGTTGTAAAGCTTCAGTTCAAGTTTGAAGCCATGATTGCGCGTTCTGTTCTCACTCAGTGTAAAAATATCCCGGTAGTCAACATTGTCGAACCCTCGAAGTATTTTGAAAACTTTGATGAGCTGACCAACCAGTCTACGGGTTTCCGACGAGAACAGATCTAATTCCCTTAGTCTATCCTCATAACTTTTATGTCGGATAGAAGGAATCAGCTTGGTTGCCCTGGCTTGTACGCGTTCCAATCTCGCGATGTCCTTTCGCAATGAAAGACTCCAAAATTGTACGGCATACTCCAGGTGCGGTCGGACAAGTGAGTTGTACAAGCACAGTACAATCTCCTGGTTCCGATAACCAAACTGGCGCTTAATATAGCCTAGCATCCTTTGGGCCTTTTTCTCCGCTTCAATGCACTGTTTCGAGAACTTGAGGTCACTAGTGATTGTTACACCCAAGTCCTTCTCAGTGTCGGTGGATTCAATAGCAGTGCCCTTTAGGATATACTGAGATTGGGGGTTTCTGTGGCCGATATGCATCACTTTACATTTGCCCACGTTAAAAGGCATTTGCCACGTGTCCGACCACTCCCCAATATTCCCAAAATCTTCCTGCAGGCGGGCAGTATTTCCATCCTTTGCAACGTTCATACCAAGCTTGGTATCGTCGGCAAATTTGGAAATCTTCGCAACCATGTCACCGTCCATGTCTTTGACGTAGATGATGAATAGTAGTGGTCCCAGGACAGAACCTTGAGGCACGACGCTAGTAACGGGCACCCACTCAGAAGACTGTCCATTTACCACCACCCGTTGCCGTCTGCCACTTAGCCATTTCTCGATCCAGCCGGCTACCTTTCCGTCTATGCCAAGCGCTCGCACTTTCCTGAGAAGGCGGCGTTGTGGTACCTTATCAAAGGCTTCCTGAAAGTCTAGGTAGACCACATCCACCGCCTTGTCCCGATCGTACTCACTAAAAACGAAGTGGAAGAATTCTACAAGGTTCGTCAGGCATGACCATTGCCTTCGGAAGCAGTGCTGGGAACTCCTCAGTAGCAGGTTTGACTCTAAATACGACGTCACTTTGTCCACCATGATGCTTTCCATGAGTTTACCGACTATCGAAGTCAGACTGATAGGTCGGTAGTTCGACGGTTGGTTACGATCTCCTTTCTTGAAGATTGGAGTCACCTCCGCCTCACGCCAGTCTCGTGGAACGCATTTGGTCCGGATTGACATGTTGAAGATTGCGCTCAGGTGTCGTGACACTTGATCGCGCACTTCTTTCAACACTTTAGGTAGAAACCCATCCGGGCTAGGTGACTTATTCATCATTAGGTCACTGATCTTCTTTTTGATTTCAACTTCGGTGAAGTCCATATCCTCCAGCTTTTCCCCCGAGTAGGAATCCGTCGGCTGGGGGATGGGACCACATTCTTCAGTAAACACTGAAGAGAAGTAGTCGTTGAGGAGGTTAGCATTTTCTGCATCTGAATAATTCAATGTCCCCTCCTCGTTCCTCAAAGGGCCAATCGTTCGACGGATTGGTTTACGGCTGTTTACATATCCAAAGAACTCCTTGGGATTCTCTTTACAGATTCTCGCCACTCGGAGTTCCTCAGACCGCTTAGCAGCCCTTATGCTGGACTTCACTCTCCTGGCTAGCCTCCGGTATTTGTCAAAGTCACCCGAGATCTTCGATTGCCGGTACATAGTTCTCTTCTTCCTAAGCAGTTGGCCGATTTCTCGATTAAACCACTTAGGTTGAACAGAAGACAGACGGGAGCATTTCAGAGAGATGAAACGCGATTTAAGACTCATGAATGTGGTTTTGAAACTATTCCACGAGTCTTCAACGGCATCGCACACTTCTAGCCTCACGTCAGTCAGTCCAGCTCGAAGGCTTGCAAAGTCTGCTCTTCTCAAGTCAAGTTTCTTTGATTGACTGGCAACAGACCTTACTTTCGGGATCTTGACGCTAAATCTAACTAGCTGGTGATCACTGCCACCGAGCTCTTCGCCTACAGAGATATCCTCAACGATATCATCCTCAGAGGTGAAGACCAAGTCGAGGATATTGTCTCCTCTCGTCGGTTCTCTGACCCATTGAGTGAGGAATTCGTTGTTGGCGAACTCCAGGAGTAGCGCGCTCTCGCCACAGGCTGCTCTGGTTTTCCAGTCAACTTGGCTGTTGAAATCGCCCATAACGATGCACACTCTGCCTTGAACCAGCTCACCCAGCAGCTGGTACAGTTCCCTGTCCTTCTCAACGGGTTGGGAAGGGGGTCTGTAAAGCAGCAGGGTCCTTTATCTGACAGGACCGATCTCTAGGTCAACGCCTAGGAGCTCGTGGTCGGATATAACGTTGGAGTTCGTAGATTTGATTGTATCCTTGACATACAACATTACACCGCCACCCTCTCTGTCTGGCCTATCTTTGTGGAAGAGTTGGTAGCCAGGAACCGTGAATTCGCCTTCAAAGTCTCGGTTTGAAGTTTTTATCCACGATTCTGTTATGGCTACCATTTCGAGTTCTTCCGTCGCTACGAGGCCACGGAGCTCAGGAAACTTGTTCCTGATTGACCTCGCATTGAACAGAAGAACTTTCAGGGAGTCCCCTAATGTAGGACTCATTATACTCTTCCGTTTCTCGGCTTCTTGTTTGTCACAGTGGCACCATTTTTGACAACCTCCGAGAAGGTTGTTTAAGGAGTGATTCGGGCGTACTGGCGTAGGTCCGCCTTCAAAATGGGCCGGACACTCCTTTGGGTTCGCTCCACGACATCCTGGATGAGGTTGGCTAGGAACGCCTTGCCCTTAAAGGAGAGGTGCACCCCGTCCCTTTGGTAGAGGTCTTTTCTACCATAGAATACGGCGTACGGGTCCACAAAAAAGACACCCTCAGCCGTACAGAGGTCTGCAAGGCGCCTGTTTAGCGACATGTTCCTCAAGTGGGCAGTCCGGCTTGGACCCCACCTCGGGAGCATCCCCACCACGACGCGTCTGCGGGTTTTCAATCCACAGTCGTCGACAGCGCCCATAACTGTCCTTATAATCTCACCTGTAGGGCCTACCCTACCTCCTCTGAGGTAGAGGTCGTTGCCACTTACCATAAGGGCAACGACTAAAGTCTCTGAAATCTGAGACTTCTCGGCCTCAGCTCTTACCTGCTTATTCCCACAGCCTGGGATGCAGCTCACCTTAACGATTGTGCGAAGGCGGGCCGCTAGCAGGGGCTTCAGACCCCGTGCTTGAGAATCACCAATAAGGGTGACTCTTGCACATTTGTCTGCGGACGACTTAGTCTTTCCTTTCGGAGGCGACTTGCCGCTTTCCTCTTGTATCTCTAAATATTTTTTCTTTTTCTTCTTATTCTTCCTCTTATTCTTCTTCTTGACTTCCTTTGTTATCTCTTCGTTTGTTTCCCGTTTCTCTTCTTCTGCTTCTACTTTCTCTTCTTCTGTTTCCAGTTTCTTTTCTTCTCTTTCTACTTTCTCTTCTTCTCCTTTTACTTTCTATTCTTCTCTTTCTACTTTCTTTTCTTCTATTTCTACTTTCTCTTCTTTCTTCTTTTTGGCTCGTTGGGGAAGCCCTTCAGCAGAAGAAATCGGCTGTTGGACATCGGGAGCCTTCTCGCCTGAGCATCTGCATCTCTCTGTTTTTAAGAGTTGAACTTCCCTTTTAAGGAGGGAGTTCTCCTCTCTCAGTTGAGCGATGCTCTCGCCCAGGCGCTTCTCGAGTTCGCAGAAGTCACAGACACTGACGCCATCTGTGAGTTCCTTGCAACTCCTTCCCCCGAAGTCTTCACTCCATCTGTAGACTTTGCATATTTTGCAGGTTAGCTTTCACAACGGAGGACCATTCTTCTTCGCCATCTTACAAAAATCTCGGACCATACGCATTAAAAAAGGGGGTTTTGGTTGTGATTTTCTCTCGCACTAATCACATCCGCCTATTTCCAGGAGGTTTCCGGTCGTTCGGCGAACAGAAACCCTTTGATCAAGCACACCAACCCTAAGGTCTCCCCTAGGCCGGACGTCCCCAATCGTGCCGCAGCTCCCAACTGAGCAGCACGAGAGCTCCAGTGAACTAGTTCTCTGATTTTTCGACAGGGGTGCTTGAGGTGTAACTGTCTTCCTACTAAGCCCTTCTAATCAACTAAAAACGGCCAGACTTGAGGCAAATAGTAAAGCTAAGTGCCCACGACTTCATCCGAGATCTTTAGCTGATCTGGCAACCAGCAAGGCACAAAAGCTCTCTCTACAAAGATCAGTTGAGCCTTTATTCACCAAGTAGCGGTCACAGAGAGCTGGTCAGGCAATTACACGTTAGGAGAAAGCTTCTAAGGGGTACCTAGCATTTCTCCATTAATCGTACCCCAAACGCCTAAGATCCCTTCAATCTCAGTCTCTTGTAACCTATGAGTGCTCCAAGGCGTTATTTAAAGAGGTTCCAAAGCCTCTCTTCTCACGCGGCATAAGGGAGCTGGTGAGGCCCTTATTAATAAACAACTTATGTGTAATAAAGATAAAGGTTTGTTTTTTTGTTATTGGGTTTTTGTTTTGATTTTTTGACAGTTGAAAAGAGTTGAAAAAACTTAGTACTAACAGAATCGAAGAGGTTGGTAGGGGGATGCAAGGAGACGCATCCAATAAGTGGTAGAGAAGTTTGACAACCATTAGTCTGGATCCTACTACAGCTACCTTACTGGCATGGGTGACCCCACCGGACTAAAAGTCCCCCAGCTTAGCTAGCTTAACTCAGGCAGATCACGCAAGCTCTCTCACCGACGACAAGGTGGTTGTGTTGAGAGAGGTGGAGAGTGGACTGAAAAATGTAATCAGCAGAGAGATGGATGGCGGACAGAAGAATAAAAACAGTAGAGGGATAAAGATCGGACATAAGAATAAAATCAGCGGAGAGATATAGGGCGGACAGAAGAATGAAATCAGCAGAGAGATAGAGGGTGGACAGAAGAATGAAATCAGAAGAAAGATGGAGGGCGGAGAAAAGAATGAAATCAGCAGAGAGATAGAGGGCAGACAGAAGAAGGAAATCAGCAGAAGGATAAAGGGCAGACAGTAAAATGGAATCAGCAAAGAGATGGAGAGAGGGCAGAAGAATGAAATCAGCAGAGAGATAGAATGTGTACATAAGAATTAAATCAGCAGAGAGATAGAATGTGTACATAAGAATTAAATCAGCAGAGAGATGGAGAGCGGACTGAAGAATGAACGGGGCAGAGAGATGGAGGGCAGACAGAAGAATGAATTTAGCCGAGACATGATGGGCGAACAGGAGAATGAAATCAGCAGAATGATTGAGCGCGGAGAGAAAAATAAAATTAGCAGAGAGATAAAGAGCGGACTGAAGAATGAAATCAGCAGAGAGATAGAGGGCATACAGAAGAATTAAATTAGCAGAGAGTTGAAGTGCGGACAGAATAATGAAATCAGCAAAGAGATGGAGGGCGGACAGAAGAAAGAAATCAGCAGAGAGATGAAGGGCGCACATAAGAATAAAATCAGCAGAGAAATGGAGGGCGGAGAAAAAAATGAAATTAGCAGAGAGATGAAGAGCAGACTGAAGAATGAAATCAGAAGGGAGATGTAGGGCATACGAAAAAATGAAATCAGTAGAGGAATGAAGGGCGGACATAAGAATGAAATCAGCAGAGGGATGGAGAGCGGACAGAAGAATAAAATCAGAAGAAAGATGGAGGGTGGAGAAAAGGATGAAATCAGCAGAGAGGAAGAGGGCAGACAAAAGAAGGAAATCCGCAGAAAGACTAAGGGCAGACAGTAAAATGGAATCAGCAAAGAGATGGAGAGAGGACAGAAGAATGAAATCAGCACAGAGATAGAGGGTGTACATAAGAATGAAATCAGCAGAGAGATGGATAGCGGACTGAAGAATGAAATAGGCAGAGAGATGGAGGGCAGACAGAAGAATGAATTTAGCCGAGAGATGATGGGCGAACAGAAGAATCAAATCAGCAGAATGATTGAGCGCGGAGAGAAAAATAAAACCAGCAGCGTGATAGAGGGTGGACATAAGAATGAAATTAGCGGAGAGATGGAATGCGTATAGAAGAATGAAAACAGAAGAAAGATGGAGAGTGGACTGAAGAATCAAATCAGAAGAGAGACGAAGGGCGGACAGAATAATCAAATCAGCAGAGAGATTAAAGGCGGAAAGAAGAATGAAATCAGCATAGAGATGAAGGGTGGACAGAACAAAAAAAACATAAGAGAGATAGAGAACGGACAGGAGAATGAAATCAGCATAGAGATGGATCGGAAAGAAAAATGAAATCAGCAGAAAAATGGAGGGTGTACATAAGAATAAAATCAGATAAAAGATGGAGGGCGGAGAGAAGTATAAAATCAGACGAGAGATGAAGGGCGGACACAAGAATGAAATCAGCAGAGAGATGGAGAGCGTACAGAAGATTGAAATCAGTAGAGGGATGAAAAGCGGACAAAAGAATGAAATCAGCAGAGAGATGGAGGGCGGACAGAAAAGTAAAATTAGCAGAGAGATGAAGAGCGGTCTGAAGAAGGAAATCAGCAGAGAGATGGAGGGCATACAGGAGAATGAAATCAGCAGAGAGTTGGAGTGCGGACAGAATAATGAAATCAGCAGAGAGATGGAGGGCGGACAGAAGAAAGAAATCAGCAGAGAGATAAAGGGTGGACAGAAGAATAAAATAAGAAAAAAGATAGAGGGCGGAGAGAAGAAGAAAATCAGCAGAAAAATATAGAGCAGACTGAAGAATGAAATCAGCAGAGAGATGGAGGGTGGACAGAAGAATAAAATCAGCAGAGAGATGGAGGGCGGACAGAAGAATGAAATCAGAAGAGAGATGCAGGGCGGACAGAAGAATAAAATCTGCAGAGAGATAGAGGGCAGACCGAAGAATGAAATTAGCAGAGAAATGAAAAGTGACTGAAGAATGAAAACAGCCAAGAGATCGAGGGCGGACAGAAGAATAAAATCAGCAGAGAGATAGAGGGCAGACAGAAGAATGAAATCAGCAGAGAGATAGAGGGTGGACAGAAGAATGAAATCAGAAGAAAGATGGAGGGCGGACAAAAGAATGAAATCAGCAGAGAGATAGAGGGCAGACAGAAGAAGGAAATCAGCAGAAGGATGAAGGGCAGACAGTAAAATGGAATCAGCAAAGAGATGGAGAGAGGGCAGAAGAATGAAATCAGCAGAGAGATAGAATGTGTACATAAGAATTAAATCAGCAGAGAGATGGAGAGCGAACTAAAGAATAAACGGGGCAGAGAGATGGAGGGCAGACAGAAGAATGAATTTAGCCGAGACATGATGGGCGAACAGGAGAATGAAATCAGCAGAATGATTGAGCGCGGAGAGAAAAATAAAATTAGCAGAGAGATAAAGAGCGGACTGAAGAATGAAATCAGCAGAGAGATAGAGGGCATACAGAAGAATTAAATCAGCAGAGAGTTGAAGTGCGGACAGAATAATGAAATCAGCAAAGAGATGGAGGGCGGACAGAAGAAAGAAATCAGCAGAGAGCTGAAGTCGCACATAAGAATAAAATCAGCAGAGAAATGGAGGGCGGAGAAAAAAAATGAAATTAGTAGAGAGATGAAGAGCGGACTGAAGAATGAAATCAGAAGGGAGATGTAGGGCATACGAAAAAATATAAATCAGTAGAGGAATGAAGGGCGGACATAAGAATGAAATCAGCAGAGAGATGGAGAGCGGACAGAAGAATAAAATCAGATAAAAGATGGAGGGCGGAGAGAAGTATAAAATCAGCAGAGAGATGAAGGGCGGACAGAAGAATGAAATCAGCAGAGAGATGGAGAGCGTACAGAAGATTGAAATCAGTAGAGGGATGAAAAGCGGACAAAAGAATGAAATCAGCAGAGAGATTGGGGGCGGACAGAAAAGTAAAATTAGCAGAGAGATAAAGAGCGGTCTGAAGAAGGAAATCAGCAGAGAGATGGAGGGCATACAGGAGAATGAAATCAACAGAGAGTTGGAGTGCGGACAGAATAATGAAATCAGCAGAGAGATGGAGGGCAGAAAAAAGAAGGAAATCCGCAGAAAGATTAAGGGCAGACAGTAAAATGGAATCAGCAAAGAGATGGAGAGAGGACAGAAGAATGAAATCAGCACAGAGATAGAGGGTTTACATAAGAATGAAATCAGCAGAGAGATGGAGAGCGGACTAAAGAATGAAATAGGCAGAGAGATGGAGGGCAGACAGAAGAATGAATTTAGCCGAGAGATGATGGGCGAACAGAAGAATCAAATCAGCAGAATGATTGAGCGCGGAGAGAAAAATAAAACCAGCAGCGTGATAGAGGGTGGACATAAGAATGAAATCAGCGGAGAGATGGAATGCGTACAGAAGAATGAAAACAGAAAAAGATGGAGAGTGGACTAAAGAATCAATTCAGAAGAAAGAAGGAGGGCGGACAGAATAATCAAATCAGCAGAGAGATTAAAGGCGGAAAGAAGATTGAAATCAGAATAGAGATGAAGGGTGGATAGAGAATAAAATCATAAGAGAGATAGAGAACGGACAGGAGAATGAAATCAGCATAGAGATGGATCGGAAAGAAAAATGAAATCAGCAGAAAAATGGAGGGTGTACATAAGAATAAAATCAGATAAAAGATGGAGGGCGGAGAGAAGTATAAAATCAGCAGAGAGATGAAGGGCGGACAGAAGAATGAAATCAGCAGAAAGATGGAGAGCGTACAGAAGATTGAAATCAGTAGAGGGATGAAAAGCGGACAAAAGAATGAAATCAGCAGAGAGATTGGGGGCGGACAGAAAAGTAAAATTAGCAGAGAGATAAAGAGCGGTCTGAAGAAGGAAATCAGCAGAGAGATGGAGGGCATACAGGAGAATGAAATCAACAGAGAGTTGGAGTGCGGACAGAATAATGAAATCAGCAGAGAGATGGAGGGCGGACAGAAGAAAGAAATCAGCAGAGAGATGAAGGGTGGACAGAAGAATAAAATCAGAAAAAAGATAGAGGGCGGAGAGAAGAAGAAAATCAGCAGAAAAATATAGAGCAGACTGAAGAATGAAATCAGCAGAGAGATGGAGGGTGGACAGAAGAATAAAATCAGCAGAGAGATGGAGGGCGGACAGAAGAATGAAATCAGAAGAGAGATGCAGGGCGGACAGAAGAATAAAATCTGCAAAAGAGATAGAGGGCAGACCGAAGAATGAAATTAGCAGAGAAATGAAAAGTGACTGAAGAATGAAAACAGTCAAGAGATCGAGGGCGGACAGAAGAATAAAATCAGCAGAGAGATGGAGGGCAGACAGAAGAATGAAATCAGCAGAGAGATAGAGGGTAGACAGAAGAATGAAATCAGAAGAAAGATGGAGGGCGGACAAAAGAATGAAATCAGCAGAGAGATAGAGGGCAGACAGAAGAAGGAAATCAGCAGAAGGATGAAGGGCAGACAGTAAAATGGAATCAGCAAAGAGATGGAGAGAGGGCAGAAGAATGAAATCAGCAGAGAGATAGAATGTGTACATAAGAATTAAATCAGCAGAGAGATGGAGAGCGAACTAAAGAATAAACGGGGCAGAGAGATGGAGGGCAGACAGAAGAATGAATTTAGCCGAGACATGATGGGCGAACAGGAGAATGAAATCAGCAGAATGATTGAGCGCGGAGAGAAAAATAAAATTAGCAGAGAGATAAAGAGCGGACTGAAGAATGAAATCAGCAGAGAGATAGAGGGCATACAGAAGAATTAAATCAGCAGAGAGTTGAAGTGCGGACAGAATAATGAAATCAGCAAAGAGATGGAGGGCGGACAGAAGAAAGAAATCAGCAGAGAGATGAAGGGCGCACATAAGAATAAAATCAGCAGAGAAATGGAGGGCGGAGAAAAAAATGAAATTAGCAGAGAGATGAAGAGCGGACTGAAGAATGAAATCAGAAGGGAGATGTAGGGCATACGAAAAAATAAAAATCAGTAGAGGAATGAAGGGCGGACATAAGAATGAAATCAGCAGAGAGATGGAGAGCGGACAGAAGAATAAAATCAGAAGAAAGATGGAGGGTGGAGAAAAGAATGAAATCAGCAGAGAGATAGAGGGCAGACAAAAGAAGGAAATCCGCAGAAAGATTAAAGGAAGACAGTAAAATGGAATCAGCAAAGAGATGGAGAGAGGACAGAAGAATGAAATCAGCACAGAGATAGAGGGTGTACATAAGAATGAAATCAGCAGAGAGATGGAGAGCGGACTAAAGAATGAAATAGGCAGAGTATTGGAGGGCAGACAGAAGAATGAATTTAGCCGAGAGATGATAGGCGAACAGAAGAATAAAATCAGCAGAATGATTGAGCGCGGAGAGAAAAATAAAACCAGCAGCGTGATAGAGGGTGGACATAAGAATGAAATCAGCGGAGAGATGGAATGCGTACAGATGAATGAAAACAGAAGAAAGATGGAGAGTGGACTGAAGAATCAAATCAGAAGAAAGACGAAGGGCGGACAGAATAATCAAATCAGCAGAGAGATTAAAGGCGGAAAGAAGAATGAAATCAGCATAGAGATGAAGGGTGGACAGAACAATAAAATCATAAGAGAGATAGAGAACGGACAGGAGAATGAAATCAGCATAGAGATGGATCGGAAAGAAAAATGAAATCAGCAGAAAAATGGAGGGTGTACATAAGAATAAAATCAGATAAAAGATGGAGGGCGGAGAGAAGTATAAAATCAGCAGAGAGATGAAGGGCGGACAGAAGAATGAAATCAGCAGAGAGATGAAGAGCGTACAGAAGATTGAAATCAGTAGAGGGATGAAAAGCGGACAAAAGAATGAAATCAGCAGAGAGATGGAGGGCGGACAGAAAAGTAAAATTAGCAGAGAGATGAAGAGCGGTCTGAAGAAGGAAATCAGCAGAGAGAAGGAGGGCATACAGGAGAATGAAATAAGCAGAGGGTTGGAGTACGGACAGAATAATGAATTCAGCAGAGAGATGGAGGGCGGAAAGAAGAAAGAAATCAGCAGAGAGATGAAGGGTGGACGGAGGAATAAAATCAGAAAAAAGATAGAGGGCGGAGAGAAGAAGAAAATCAGCAGATAATATAGAGCAGACTGAAGAATGAAATCAGCAGAGAGATGGAGGGTGGACAGAAGAATAAAATCAGCAGAGAGATGGAGGGCGGACAGAAGAATGAAATCAGAAGAGAGATGCAGGGCGGACAGAAGAATAAAATCTGCAGAGAGATAGAGGGCAGACCGAAGAATGAAATTAGCAGAGAAATGAAAAGTGACTGAAGAATGAAAACAGCCAGGGGATCGAGGGCGGAAAGAAGAATAAAATCAGCAGAGAGATGGAGGGCAGACAGAAGAATGAAATTAGCAGAGAGATAGAGGGTGGACAGAAGAATGAAATCAGAAGAAAGATGGAGGGCGGACAAAAGAATGAAATCAGCAGAGAGATAGAGGGCAGACAGAAGAAGGAAATCAGCAGAAGGATGAAGGGCAGACAGTAAAATGGAATCAGCAAAGAGATGGAGAGAGGGCAGAAGAATGAAATCAGCAGAGAGATAGAATGTGTACATAAGAATTAAATCAGCAGAGAGATGGAGAGCGGACTAAAGAATAAACGGGGCAGAGAGATGGAGGGCAGACAGAAGAATGAATTTAGCCGAGAGATGATGGGCGAACAGGAGAATGAAATCAGCAGAATGATTGAGCGCGGAGAGAAAAATAAAATTAGCAGAGAGATAAAGATCGGACTGAAGAATGAAATCAGCAGAGAGATAGAGGGCATACAGAAGAATTAAATCAGCAGAGAGTTGAAGTGCGGACAGAATAATGAAATCAGCAAAGAGATGGAGGGCGGACAGAAGAAAGAAATCAGCAGAGAGATGAAGTGCGCACATAAGAATAAAATCAGCAGAGAAATGAAGGGCGGAGAAAAAAATGAAATTAGCAGAGAGATGAAGAGTGGACTGAAGAATGAAATCAGAAGGGAGATGTAGAGCATACGAAAAAATAAAAATCAGTAGAGGAATGAAGGGCGGACATAAGAATGAAATCAGCAGAGAGATGGAGAGCGGACAGAAGAATAAAATCAGAAGAAAGATGGAGGGTGGAGAAAAAAATAAAATCAGCAGAGAGATAGAGGGCAGACAAAAGAAGGAAATCCGCAGAAAGATTAAGGGCAGACAGTAAAATGGAATCAGCAAAGAGATGGAGAGAGGACAGAAGAATGAAATCAGCACAGAGATAGAGGGTGTACATAAGAATGAAATCAGCAGAGAGATGGAGAGCGGACTAAAGAATGAAATAGGCAGAGAGATGGAGGGCAGACAGAAGAATGAATTTAGCCGAGAGATGATGGGCGAACAGAAGAATCAAATCAGCAGAATGATTGAGCGCGGAGAGAAAAATAAAACCAACAGCGTGATAGAGGGTGGACATAAGAATAAAATCAGCGGAGAGATGGAATGCGTACAGAAGAATGAAAACAGAAGAAAGATGGAGAGTGGACTGAAGAATCAATTCAGAAGAAAGACGGAGGGCGGACAGAATAATCAAATCAGCAGAGAGATTAAAGGCAGAAAGAAGAATGAAATCAGCATAGAGATGAAGGGTGGACAGAGAATAAAATCATAAGAGAGATAGAGAACGGACAGGAGAATGAAATCAGCATAAAGATGGATCGGAAAGAAAAATGAAATCAGCAGAAAAATGGAGGGTGTACATAAAAATAAAATCAGATAAAAGATGGAGGGCGGAGAGAAGTATAAAATCAGCAGAGAGATGAAGGGCGGACACAAGAATGAAATCAGCAGAGAGATGGAGAGCGTACAGAAGATTGAAATCAGTAGAGGGATGAAAAGCGGACAAAAGAATGAAATCAGCAGAGAGATTGGGGGCGGACAGAAAAGTAAAATTAGCAGAGAGATGAAGAGCGGTCTGAAGAAGGAAATCAGCAGAGAGATGGAGGGCATACAGGAGAATGAAATCAACAGAGAGTTGGAGTGCGGACAGAATAATGAAATCAGCAGAGAGATGGAGGGCGGACAGAAGAAAGAAATCAGCAGAGAGATGAAGGGTGGACAGAAGAATAAAATCAGAAAAAAGATAGAGGGCGGAGAGAAGAAGAAAATCAGCAGAAAAATATAGAGCAGACTGAAGAATGAAATCAGCAGAGAGATGGAGGGTGGACAGAAGAATAAAATCAGCAAAGAGATGGAGGGCGGACAGAAGAATGAAATCAGAAGAGAGATGCAGGGCGGACAGAAGAATAAAATCTGCAAAAGAGATAGAGGGCAGACCGAAGAATGAAATTAGCAGAGAAATGAAAAGTGACTGAAGAATGAAAACAGTCAAGAGATCGAGGGCGGACAGAAGAATAAAATCAGCAGAGAGATGGAGGGCAGACAGAAGAATGAAATCAGCAGAGAGATAGAGGGTGGACAGAAGAATGAAATCAGAAGAAAGATGGAGGGCGGACAAAAGAATGAAATCAGCAGAGAGATAGAGGGCAGACAGAAGAAGGAAATCAGCAGAAGGATGAAGGGCAGACAGTAAAATGGAATCAGCAAAGAGATGGAGAGAGGGCAGAAGAATGAAATCAGCAGAGAGATAGAATGTGTACATAAGAATTAAATCAGCAGAGAGATGGAGAGCGAACTAAAGAATAAACGGGGCAAAGAGATGGAGGGCAGACAGAAGAATAAATTTAGCCGAGACATGATGGGCGAACAGGAGAATGAAATCAGCAGAATGATTGAGCGCGGAGAGAAAAATAAAATTAGCAGAGAGATAAAGATCGGACTGAAGAATGAAATCAGCAGAGAGATAGAGGGCATACAGAAGAATTAAATCAGCAGAGAGTTGAAGTGCGGACAGAATAATGAAATCAGCAAAGAGATGGAGGGCGGACAGAAGAAAGAAATCAGCAGAGAGATGAAGGGCGCACATAAGAATAAAATCAGCAGAGAAATGGAGGGCGGAGAAAAAAATGAAATTAGCAGAGAGATGAAGAGCGGACTGAAGAATGAAATCAGAAGGGAGATGTAGGGCATACGAAAAAATAAAAATCAGTAGAGGAATGAAGGGCGGACATAAGAATGAAATCAGCAGAGAGATGGAGAGCGGACAGAAGAATAAAATCAGAAGAAAGATGGAGGGTGGAGAAAAGAATGAAATCAGCAGAGAGATAGAGGGCAGACAAAAGAAGGAAATCCGCAGAAAGATTAAAGGAAGACAGTAAAATGGAATCAGCAAAGAGATGGAGAGAGGACAGAAGAATGAAATCAGCACAGAGATAGAGGGTGTACATAAGAATGAAATCAGCAGAGAGATGGAGAGCGGACTAAAGAATGAAATAGGCAGAGAGATGGAGGGCAGACAGAAGAATGAATTTAGCCGAGAGATGATGGGCGAACAGAAGAATAAAATCAGCAGAATGATTGAGCGCGGAGAGAAAAATAAAACCAGCAGCGTGATAGAGGGTGGACATAAGAATGAAATCAGCGGAGAGATGGAATGCGTACAGATGAATGAAAACAGAAGAAAGATGGAGAGTGGACTGAAGAATCAAATCAGAAGAAAGACGAAGGGCGGACAGAATAATCAAATCAGCAGAGAGATTAAAGGCGGAAAGAAGAATGAAATCAGCATAGAGATGAAGGGTGGACAGAACAATAAAATCATAAGAGAGATAGAGAACGGACAGGAGAATGAAATCAGCATAGAGATGGATCGGAAAGAAAAATGAAATCAGCAGAAAAATGGAGGGTGTACATAAGAATAAAATCAGATAAAAGATTGAGGGCGGAGAGAAGTATAAAATCAGCAGAGAGATGAAGGGCGGACAGAAGAATGAAATCAGCAGAGAGATGAAGAGCGTACAGAAGATTGAAATCAGTAGAGGGATGAAAAGCGGACAAAAGAATGAAATCAGCAGAGAGATGGAGGGCGGACAGAAAAGTAAAATTAGCAGAGAGATGAAGAGCGGTCTGAAGAAGGAAATCAGCAGAGAGAAGGAGGGCATACAGGAGAATGAAATAAGCAGAGGGTTGGAGTACGGACAGAATAATGAATTCAGCAGAGAGATGGAGGGCGGACAGAAGAAAGAAATCAGCAGAGAGATGAAGGGTGGACGGAGGAATAAAATCAGAAAAAAGATAGAGGGCGGAGAGAAGAAGAAAATCAGCAGATAATATAGAGCAGACTGAAGAATGAAATCAGCAGAGAGATGGAGGGTGGACAGAAGAATAAGATCAGCAGAGAGATGGAGGGCGGACAGAAGAATGAAATCAGAAGAGAGATGCAGGGCGGACAGAAAAAATAAAATCTGCAGAGAGATAGAGGGCAGACCGAAGAATGAAATTAGCAGAGAAATGAAAAGTGACTGAAGAATGAAAACAGCCAGGGGATCGAGGGCGGAAAGAAGAATAAAATCAGCAGAGAGATGGAGGGCAGACAGAAGAATGAAATTAGCAGAAGGATGAAGGGCAGACAGTAAAATGGAATCAGCAAAGAGATGGAGAGAGGGCAGAAGAATGAAATCAGCAGAGAGATAGAATGTGTACATAAGAATTAAATCAGCAGAGAGATGGAGAGCGGACTAAAGAATAAACGGGGCAGAGAGATGGAGGGCAGACAGAAGAATGAATTTAGCCGAGAGATGATGGGCGAACAGGAGAATGAAATCAGCAGAATGATTGAGCGCGGAGAGAAAAATAAAATTAGCAGAGAGATAAAGATCGGACTGAAGAATGAAATCAGCAGAGAGATAGAGGGCATACAGAAGAATTAAATCAGCAGAGAGTTGAAGTGCGGACAGAATAATGAAATCAGCAAAGAGATGGAGGGCGGACAGAAGAAAGAAATCAGCAGAGAGATGAAGTGCGCACATAAGAATAAAATCAGCAGAGAAATGAAGGGCGGAGAAAAAAATGAAATTAGCAGAGAGATGAAGAGTGGACTGAAGAATGAAATCAGAAGGGAGATGTAGGGCATACGAAAAAATAAAAATCAGTAGAGGAATGAAGGGCGGACATAAGAATGAAATCAGCAGAGAGATGGAGAGCGGACAGAAGAATAAAATCAAAAGACAGATGGAGGGTGGAGAAAAGAATGAAATCAGCAGAGAGATAGAAGGCAGACAAAAGAAGGAAATCCGCAGAAAGATTAAGGGCAGACAGTAAAATGGAATCAGCAAAGAGATGGAGAGAGGACAGAAGAATGAAATCAGCACAGAGATAGAGGGTGTACATAAGAATGAAATCAGCAGAGAGATGGAGAGCGGACTAAAGAATGAAATAGGCAGAGAGATGGAGGGCAGACAGAAGAATGAATTTAGCCGAGAGATGATGGGCGAACAGAAGAATCAAATCAGCAGAATGATTGAGCGCGGAGAGAAAAATAAAACCAACAGCGTGATAGAGGGTGGACATAAGAATAAAATCAGCGGAGAGATGGAATGCGTACAGAAGAATGAAAACAGAAGAAAGATGGAGAGTGGACTGAAGAATCAATTCAGAAGAAAGACGGAGGGCGGACAGAATAATCAAATCAGCAGAGAGATTAAAGGCAGAAAGAAGGATGAAATCAGCATAGAGATGAAGGGTGGACAGAGAATAAAATCATAAGAGAGATAGAGAACGGACAGGAGAATGAAATCAGCATAAAGATGGATCGGAAAGAAAAATGAAATCAGCAGAAAAATGGAGGGTGTACATAAGAATAAAATCAGATAAAAGATGGAGGGCGGAGAGAAGTATAAAATCAGACGAGAGATGAAGGGCGGACACAAGAATGAAATCAGCAGAGAGATGGAGAGCGTACAGAAGATTGAAATCAGTAGAGGGATGAAAAGCGGACAAAAGAATGAAATCAGCAGAGAGATGGAGGGCGGACAGAAAAGTAAAATTAGCAGAGAGATGAAGAGCGGTCTGAAGAAGGAAATCAGCAGAGAGATGGAGGGCATACAGGAGAATGAAATCAGCAGAAAGTTGGAGTGCGGACAGAATAATGAAATCAGCAGAGAGATGGAGGGCGGACAGAAGAAAGAAATCAGCAGAGAGATGAAGAGTGGACAGAAGAATAAAATCAGAAAAAAGATAGAGGGCGGAGAGAAGAAGAAAATCAGCAGAAAAATATAGAGCAGACTGAAGAATGAAATCAGCAGAGAGATGGAGGGTGGACAGAAGAATAAAATCAGCAGAGAGATGGAGGGCGGACAGAAGAATGAAATCAGAAGAGAGATACAGGGCGGACAGAAGAATAAAATCTGCAGAGAGATAGAGGGCAGACCGAAGAATGAAATTAGCAGAGAAATGAAAAGTGACTGAAGAATGAAAACAGCCAAGAGATCGAGGGCGGACAGAAGAATAAAATTAGCAGAGAGATGGAGGGCAGACAGAAGAATGAAATCAGCAGAGAGATAGAGGGCGGACAGAAGAATGAAATCAGAAGAAAGATGGAGGGCGGACAAAAGAATGAAATCAGCAGAGAGATAGAGGGCAGACCGAAGAATGAAATTAGCAGAGAAATGAAAAGTGACTGAAGAATGAAAACAGCCAAGAGATCGAGGGCAGACAGAAGAATGAAATCAGCAGAGAGATAGAGGGCGGACAGAAGAATGAAATCAGAAGAAAGATGGAGGGCGGACAAAAGAATGAAATCAGCAGAGAGATAGAGGGCAGACAGAAGAAGGAAATCAGCAGAAGGATGAAGGGCAGACAGTAAAATGGAATCAGCAAAGAGATGTAGAGAGGGCAGAAGAATGAAATCAGCAGAGAGATAGAATGTGTACATAAGAATTAAATCAGCAGAGAGATGGAGAGGGAACTAAAGAATAAACGGGGCAGAGAGATGAAGGGCAGACAGAAGAATGAATTTAGCCGAGACATGATGGGCGAACAGGAGAATGAAATCAGCAGAATGATTGAGCGCGGAAAGAAAAAAAAAATTAGCAGAGAGATAAAGAGCGGACTGAAGAATGAAATCAGCAGAGAGATAAAGGGCATACAGAAGAATTAAATCAGCAGAGAGTTGAAGTGCGGACAGAATAATGAAATCAGCAAAGAGATGGAGGGCGGACAGAAGAAAGAAATCAGCAGAGAGATGAAGGGCGCACATAAGAATAAAATCAGCAGAGAAATGGAGGGCGGAGAAAAAAATGAAATTAGCAGAGAGATGAAGAGCGGACTGAAGAATGAAATCAGAAGAGAGATGCAGGGCGGACAGAAAAAATAAAATCTGCAGAGAGATAGAGGGCAGACCGAAGAATGAAATTAGCAGAGAAATGAAAAGTGACTGAAGAATGAAAACAGCCAGGGGATCGAGGGCGGAAAGAAGAATAAAATCAGCAGAGAGATGGAGGGCAGACAGAAGAATGAAATTAGCAGAGAGATAGAGGGTGGACAGAAGAATGAAATCAGAAGAAAGATGGAGGGCGGACAAAAGAATGAAATCAGCAGAGAGATAGAGGGCAGACAGAAGAAGGAAATCAGCAGAAGGATGAAGGGCAGACAGTAAAATGGAATCAGCAAAGAGATGGAGAGAGGGCAGAAGAATGAAATCAGCAGAGAGATAGAATGTGTACATAAGAATTAAATCAGCAGAGAGATGGAGAGCGGACTAAAGAATAAACGGGGCAGAGAGATGGAGGGCAGACAGAAGAATGAATTTAGCCGAGAGATGATGGGCGAACAGGAGAATGAAATCAGCAGAATGATTGAGCGCGGAGAGAAAAATAAAATTAGCAGAGAGATAAAGATCGGACTGAAGAATGAAATCAGCAGAGAGATAGAGGGCATACAGAAGAATTAAATCAGCAGAGAGTTGAAGTGCGGACAGAATAATGAAATCAGCAAAGAGATGGAGGGCGGACAGAAGAAAGAAATCAGCAGAGAGATGAAGTGCGCACATAAGAATAAAATCAGCAGAGAAATGAAGGGCGGAGAAAAAAATGAAATTAGCAGAGAGATGAAGAGTGGACTGAAGAATGAAATCAGAAGGGAGATGTAGGGCATACGAAAAAATAAAAATCAGTAGAGGAATGAAGGGCGGACATAAGAATGAAATCAGCAGAGAGATGGAGAGCGGACAGAAGAATAAAATCAAAAGAAAGATGGAGGGTGGAGAAAAGAATGAAATCAGCAGAGAGATAGAAGGCAGACAAAAGAAGGAAATCCGCAGAAAGATTAAGGGCAGACAGTAAAATGGAATCAGCAAAGAGATGGAGAGAGGACAGAAGAATGAAATCAGCACAGAGATAGAGGGTGTACATAAGAATGAAATCAGCAGAGAGATGGAGAGCGGACTAAAGAATGAAATAGGCAGAGAGATGGAGGGCAGACAGAAGAATGAATTTAGCCGAGAGATGATGGGCGAACAGAAGAATCAAATCAGCAGAATGATTGAGCGCGGAGAGAAAAATAAAACCAACAGCGTGATAGAGGGTGGACATAAGAATAAAATCAGCGGAGAGATGGAATGCGTACAGAAGAATGAAAACAGAAGAAAGATGGAGAGTGGACTGAAGAATCAATTCAGAAGAAAGACGGAGGGCGGACAGAATAATCAAATCAGCAGAGAGATTAAAGGCAGAAAGAAGGATGAAATCAGCATAGAGATGAAGGGTGGACAGAGAATAAAATCATAAGAGAGATAGAGAACGGACAGGAGAATGAAATCAGCATAAAGATGGATCGGAAAGAAAAATGAAATCAGCAGAAAAATGGAGGGTGTACATAAGAATAAAATCAGATAAAAGATGGAGGGCGGAGAGAAGTATAAAATCAGACGAGAGATGAAGGGCGGACACAAGAATGAAATCAGCAGAGAGATGGAGAGCGTACAGAAGATTGAAATCAGTAGAGGGATGAAAAGCGGACAAAAGAATGAAATCAGCAGAGAGATGGAGGGCGGACAGAAAAGTAAAATTAGCAGAGAGATGAAGAGCGGTCTGAAGAAGGAAATCAGCAGAGAGATGGAGGGCATACAGGAGAATGAAATCAGCAGAAAGTTGGAGTGCGGACAGAATAATGAAATCAGCAGAGAGATGGAGGGCGGACAGAAGAAAGAAATCAGCAGAGAGATGAAGGGTGGACAGAAGAATAAAATCAGAAAAAAGATAGAGGGCGGAGAGAAGAAGAAAATCAGCAGAAAAATATAGAGCAGACTGAAGAATGAAATCAGCAGAGAGATGGAGGGTGGACAGAAGAATAAAATCAGCAGAGAGATGGAGGGCGGACAGAAGAATGAAATCAGAAGAGAGATACAGGGCGGACAGAAGAATAAAATCTGCAGAGAGATAGAGGGCAGACCGAAGAATGAAATTAGCAGAGAAATGAAAAGTGACTGAAGAATGAAAACAGCCAAGAGATCGAGGGCGGACAGAAGAATAAAATTAGCAGAGAGATGGAGGGCAGACAGAAGAATGAAATCAGCAGAGAGATAGAGGGCGGACAGAAGAATGAAATCAGAAGAAAGATGGAGGGCGGACAAAAGAATGAAATCAGCAGAGAGATAGAGGGCAGACCGAAGAATGAAATTAGCAGAGAAATGAAAAGTGACTGAAGAATGAAAACAGCCAAGAGATCGAGGGCGGACAGAAGAATAAAATCAGCAGAGAGATGGAGGGCAGACAGAAGAATGAAATCAGCAGAGAGATAGAGGGCGGACAGAAGAATGAAATCAGAAGAAAGATGGAGGGCGGACAAAAGAATGAAATCAGCAGAGAGATAGAGGGCAGACAGAAGAAGGAAATCAGCAGAAGGATGAAGGGCAGACAGTAAAATGGAATCAGCAAAGAGATGTAGAGAGGGCAGAAGAATGAAATCAGCAGAGAGATAGAATGTGTACATAAGAATTAAATCAGCAGAGAGATGGAGAGGGAACTAAAGAATAAACGGGGCAGAGAGATGAAGGGCAGACAGAAGAATGAATTTAGCCGAGACATGATGGGCGAACAGGAGAATGAAATCAGCAGAATGATTGAGCGCGGAAAGAAAAAAAAAATTAGCAGAGAGATAAAGAGCGGACTGAAGAATGAAATCAGCAGAGAGATAAAGGGCATACAGAAGAATTAAATCAGCAGAGAGTTGAAGTGCGGACAGAATAATGAAATCAGCAAAGAGATGGAGGGCGGACAGAAGAAAGAAATCAGCAGAGAGATGAAGGGCGCACATAAGAATAAAATCAGCAGAGAAATGGAGGGCGGAGAAAAAAATGAAATTAGCAGAGAGATGAAGAGCGGACTGAAGAATGAAATCAGAAGGGAGATGTAGGGCATACGAAAAAATAAAAATCAGTAGAGGAATGAAGGGCGGACATAAGAATGAAATCAGCAGAGAGATGGAGAGCGGACAGAAGAATAAAATCAAAAGAAAGATGGAGGGTGGAGAAAAGAATGAAATCAGCAGAGAGATAGAAGGCAGACAAAAGAAGGAAATCCGCAGAAAGATTAAGGGAAGACAGTAAAATGGAATCAGCAAAGAGATGGAGAGAGGACAGAAGAATGAAATCAGCACAGAGATAGAGGGTGTACATAAGAATGAAATCAGCAGAGAGATGGAGAGCGGACTAAAGAATGAAATAGGCAGAGAGATGGAGGGCAGACAGAAGAATGAATTTAGCCGAGAGATGATGGGCGAACAGAAGAATCAAATCAGCAGAATGATTGAGCGCGGAGAGAAAAATAAAACCAGCAGCGTGATAGAGGGTGGACATAAGAATGAAATCAGCGGAGAGATGGAATGCGTACAGAAGAATGAAAACAGAAGAAAGATGGAGAGTGGACTGAAGAATCAATTCAGAAGAAAGACGGAGGGCGGACAGAATAATCAAATCAGCAGAGCGATTAAAGGCGGAAAGAAGAATGAAATCAGAATAGAGATGAAGGGTGGACAGAGAATAAAATCATAAGAGAGATAGAGAACGGACAGGAGAATGAAATCAGCATAGAGATGGATCGGAAAGAAAAATGAAATCAGCAGAAAAATGGAGGGTGTACATAAGAATAAAATCAGATAAAAGATGGAGGGCGGAGAGAAGTATAAAATCAGCAGAGAGATGAAGGGCGGACAGAAGAATGAAATCAGCAGAGAGATGGAGAGCGTACAGAAGATTGAAATCAGTAGAGGGATGAAAAGCGGACAAAAGAATGAAATCAGCAGAGAGATTGGGGGCGGACAGAAAAGTAAAATTAGCAGAGAGATGAAGAGCGGTCTGAAGAAGGAAATCAGCAGAGAGATGGAGGGCATACAGGAGAATGAAATCAACAGAGAGTTGGAGTGCGGACAGAATAATGAAATCAGCAGAGAGATGGAGGGCAGACAGAAGAAAGAAATCAGCAGAGAGATGAAGGGTGGACAGAAGAATAAAATCAGAAAAAAGATAGAGGGCGGAGAGAAGAAGAAAATCAGCAGAAAAATATAGAGCAGACTGAAGAATGAAATCAGCAGAGAGATGGAGGGTGGACAGAAGAATAAAATCAGCAGAGAGATGGAGGGCGGACAGAAGAATGAAATCAGAAGAGAGATGCAGGGCGGACAGAAGAATAAAATCTGCAGAGAGATAGAGGGCAGACCGAAGAATGAAATTAGCAGAGAAATGAAAAGTGACTGAAGAATGAAAACAGCTAAGAGATCGAGGGCGGACAGAAGAATAAAATCAGCAGAGAGATGGAGGGTAGACAGAAGAATGAAATCAGCAGAGAGATAGAGGGTGGACAGAAGAATAAAATCAGAAGAAAGATGGAGGGCGGACAAAAGAATGAAATCAGCAGAGAGATAGAGGGCAGACAGAAGAAGGAAATCAGCAGAAGGATGAAGGGCAGACAGTAAAATGGAATCAGCAAAGAGATGGAGAGAGGGCAGAAGAATGAAATCAGCAGAGAGATAGAATGTGTACATAAGAATTAAATCAGCAGAGAGATGGAGAGCGAACTAAAGAATAAACGGGGCAGAGAGATGGAGGGCAGACAGAAGAATGAATTTAGCCGAGACATGATGGGCGAACAGGAGAATGAAATCAGCAGAATGATTGAGCGCGGAGAGAAAAATAAAATTAGCAGAGAGATAAAGAGCGGACTGAAGAATGAAATCAGCAGAGAGATAGAGGGCATACAGAAGAATTAAATCAGCAGAGAGTTGAAGTGCGGACAGAATAATGAAATCAGCAAAGAGATGGAGGGCGGACAGAAGAAAGAAATCAGCAGAGAGATGAAGGGCGCACATAAGAATAAAATCAGCAGAATGATTGAGCGCGGAGAGAAAAATAAAACCAACAGCGTGATAGAGGGTGGACATAAGAATGAAATCAGCGGAGAGATGGAATGCGTACAGAAGAATGAAAACAGAATAAAGATGGAGAGTGGACTGAAGAATCAATTCAGAAGAAAGACGGAGGGCGGACAGAATAATCAAATCAGCAGAGAGATTAAAGGCAGAAAGAAGAATGAAATCAGCATAGAGATGAAGATGGACAGAGAATAAAATCATAAGAGAGATAGAGAACGGACAGGAGAATGCAATCAGCATAAAGATGGATCGGAAAGAAAAATGAAATCAGCAGAAAAATGGAGGGTGTACATAAGAATAAAATCAGATAAAAGATGGAGGGCGGAGAGAAGTATAAAATCAGACGAGAGATGAAGGGCGGACACAAGAATGAAATCAGCAGAGAGATGGAGAGAGTACAGAAGATTGAAATCAGTAGAGGGATGAAAAGCGGACAAAAGAATGAAATCAGCAGAGAGATGGAGGGCGGACAGAAAAGTAAAATTAGCAGAGAGATGAAGAGCGGTCTGAAGAAGGAAATCAGCAGAGAGATGGAGGGCATACAGGAGAATGAAATCAGCAGAAAGTTGGAGTGCGGACAGAATAATGAAATCAGCAGAGAGATGGAGGGCGGACAGAAGAAAGAAATCAGCAGAGAGATGAAGGGTGGACAGAAGAATAAAATCAGAAAAAAGATAGAGGGCGGAGAGAAGAAGAAAATCAGCAGAAAAATATAGAGCAGACTGAAGAATGAAATCAGCAGAGAGATGGAGGGTGGACAGAAGAATAAAATTAGCAGAGAGATGGAGGGCGGACAGAAGAATGAAATCAGAAGAGAGATACAGGGCGGACAGAAGAATAAAATCTGCAGAGAGATAGAGGGCAGACCGAAGAATGAAATTAGCAGAGAAATGAAAAGTGACTGAAGAATGAAAACAGCCAAGAGATCGAGGGCGGACAGAAGAATAAAATCAGCAGAGAGATGGAGGGCAGACAGAAGAATGAAATCAGCAGAGAGATAGAGGGCGGACAGAAGAATGAAATCAGAAGAAAGATGGAGGGCGGACAAAAGAATGAAATCAGCAGAGGGATAGAGGGCAGACAGAAGAAGGAAATCAGCAGAAGGATGAAGGGCAGACAGTAAAATGGAATCAGCAAAGAGATGTAGAGAGGGCAGAAGAATGAAATCAGCAGAGAGATAGAATGTGTACATAAGAATTAAATCAGCAGAGAGATGGAGAGGGAACTAAAGAATAAACGGGGCAGAGAGATGAAGGGCAGACAGAAGAATGAATTTAGCTCGAGACATGATGGGCGAACAGGAGAATGAAATCAGCAGAATGATTAAGCGCGGAAAGAAAAAAAAAATTAGCAGAGAGATAAAGAGCGGACTGAAGAATGAAATCAGCAGAGAGATAAAGGGCATACAGAAGAATTAAATCAGCAGAGAGTTGAAGTGCGGACAGAATAATGAAATCAGCAAAGAGATGGAGGGCGGACAGAAGAAAGAAATCAGCAGAGAGATGAAGGGCGCACATAAGAATAAAATCAGCAGAGAAATGGAGGGCGGAGAAAAAAATGAAATTAGCAGAGAGATGAAGAGTGGACTGAAGAATGAAATCAGAAGGGAGATGTAGGGCATACGAAAAAATAAAAATCAGTAGAGGAATGAAGGGCGGACATAAGAATGAAATCAGCAGAGAGATGGAGAGCGGACAGAAGAATAAAATCAGAAGAAAGATGGAGGGTGGAGAAAAGAATGAAATCAGCAGAGAGATAGAGGGCAGACAAAAGAAGGAAATCCGCAGAAAGATTAAGGGCAGACAGTAAAATAGAATCAGCAAAGAGATGGAGAGAGGACAGAAGAATGAAATCAGCACAGAGATAGAGGGTGTACATAAGAATGAAATCAGCAGAGAGATGGAGAGCGGACTAAAGAATGAAATAGGCAGAGAGATGGAGGGCAGACAGAAGAATGAATTTAGCCGAGAGATGATGGGCGAACAGAAGAATCAAATCAGCAGAATGATTGAGCGCGGAGAGAAAAATAAAACCAACAGCGTGATAGAGGGTGGACATAAGAATAAAATCAGCGGAGAGATGGAATGCGTACAGAAGAATGAAAACAGAAGAAAGATGGAGAGTGGACTGAAGAATCAATTCAGAAGAAAGACGGAGGGCGGACAGAATAATCAAATCAGCAGAGAGATTAAAGGCAGAAAGAAGAATGAAATCAGCATAGAGATGAAGGGTGGACAGAGAATAAAATCATAAGAGAGATAGAGAACGGACAGGAGAATGAAATCAGCATAAAGATGGATCGGAAAGAAAAATGAAATCAGCAGAAAAATGGAGGGTGTACATAAGAATAAAATCAGATAAAAGATGGAGGGCGGAGAGAAGTATAAAATCAGACGAGAGATGAAGGGCGGACACAAGAATGAAATCAGCAGAGAGATGGAGAGCGTACAGAAGATTGAAATCAGTAGAGGGATGAAAAGCGGACAAAAGAATGAAATCAGCAGAGAGATGGAGGGCGGACAGAAAAGTAAAATTAGCAGAGAGAGAAGAGCGGTCTGAAGAAGGAAATCAGCAGAGAGATGGAGGGCATACAGGAGAATGAAATCAGCAGAAAGTTGGAGTGCGGACAGAATAATGAAATCAGCAGAGAGATGGAGGGCGGACAGAAGAAAGAAATCAGCAGAGAGATGAAGGGTGGACAGAAGAATAAAATCAGAAAAAAGATAGAGGGCGGAGAGAAGAAGAAAATCAGCAGAAAAATATAGAGCAGACTGAAGAATGAAATCAGCAGAGAGATGGAGGGTGGACAGAAGAATAAAATCAGCAGAGAGATGGAGGGCGGACAGAAGAATGAAATCAGAAGAGAGATGCAGGGCGGACAGAAGAATAAAATCTGCAGAGAGATAGAGGGCAGACCGAAGAATGAAATTAGCAGAGAAATGAAAAGTGACTGAAGAATGAAAACAGCTAAGAGATCGAGGGCGGACAGAAGAATAAAATCAGCAGAGAGATGGAGGGTAGACAGAAGAATGAAATCAGCAGAGAGATAGAGGGTGGACAGAAGAATGAAATCAGAAGAAAGATGGAGGGCGGACAAAAGAATGAAATCAGCAGAGAGATAGAGGGCAGACAGAAGAAGGAAATCAGCAGAAGGATGAAGGGCAGACAGTAAAATGGAATCAGCAAAGAGATGGAGAGAGGGCAGAAGAATGAAATCAGCAGAGAGATAGAATGTGTACATAAGAATTAAATCAGCAGAGAGATGGAGAGCGAACTAAAGAATAAACGGGGCAGAGAGATGGAGGGCAGACAGAAGAATGAATTTAGCCGAGACATGATGGGCGAACAGGAGAATGAAATCAGCAGAATGATTGAGCGCGGAGAGAAAAATAAAATTAGCAGAGAGATAAAGAGCGGACTGAAGAATGAAATCAGCAGAGAGATAGAGGGTGTACATAAGAATGAAATCAGCAGAGAGTTGAAGTGCGGACAGAATAATGAAATCAGCAAAGAGATGGAGGGCGGACAGAAGAAAGAAATCAGCAGAGGGATGAAGGGCGCACATAAGAATAAAATCAGCAGAATGATTGAGCGCGGAGAGAAAAATAAAACCAACAGCGTGATAGAGGGTGGACATAAGAATGAAATCAGCGGAGAGATGGAATGCGTACAGAAGAATGAAAACAGAATAAAGATGGAGAGTGGACTGAAGAATCAATTCAGAAGAAAGACGGAGGGCGGACAGAATAATCAAATCAGCAGAGAGATTAAAGGCAGAAAGAAGAATGAAATCAGCATAGAGATGAAGATGGACAGAGAATATAATCATAAGAGAGATAGAGAACGGACAGGAGAATGCAATCAGCATAAAGATGGATCGGAAAGAAAAATGAAATCAGCAGAAAAATGGAGGGTGTACATAAGAATAAAATCAGATAAAAGATGGAGGGCGGAGAGAAGTATAAAATCAGACGAGAGATGAAGGGCGGACACAAGAATGAAATCAGCAGAGAGATGGAGAGAGTACAGAAGATTGAAATCAGTAGAGGGATGAAAAGCGGACAAAAGAATGAAATCAGCAGAGAGATGGAGGGCGGACAGAAAAGTAAAATTAGCAGAGAGATGAAGAGCGGTCTGAAGAAGGAAATCAGCAGAGAGATGGAGGGCATACAGGAGAATGAAATCAACAGAGAGTTGGAGTGCGGACAGAATAATGAAATCAGCAGAGAGATGGAGGGCAGACAGAAGAAAGAAATCAGCAGAGAGATGAAGGGTGGACAGAAGAATAAAATCAGAAAAAAGATAGAGGGCGGAGAGAAGAAGAAAATCAGCAGAAAAATATAGAGCAGACTGAAGAATGAAATCAGCAGAGAGATGGAGGGTGGACAGAAGAATAAAATCAGCAGAGAGATGGAGGGCGGACAGAAAAATGAAATCAGAAGAGAGATGCAGGGCGGACAGAAGAATAAAATCTGCAGAGAGATAGAGGGCGGAGAAAAAAATGAAATTAGCAGAGAGATGAAGAGCGGACTGAAGAATAAAATCAGAAGGGAGATGTAGGGCATACGAAAAAATATAAATCAGTAGAGGAATGAAGGGCGGACATAAGAATGAAATCAGCAGAGAGATGGAGAGCGGACAGAAGAATAAAATCAGAAGAAAGATGGAGGGTGGAGAAAAGAATGAAATCAGCAGAGAGATAGAGGGCAGACAAAAGAAGGAAATCCGCAGAAAGATTAAGGGCAGACAGTAAAATGAAATCAGCAAAGAGATGGAGAGAGGACAGAAGAATGAAATCAGCACAGAGATAGAGGGTGTACATAAGAATGAAATCAGCAGAGAGATGGAGAGCGGACTAAAGAATGAAATAGGCAGAGAGATGGAGGGCAGACAGAAGAATGAATTTAGCCGAGAGATGATGGGCGAACAGAAGAATGAAATCAGCAGAATGATTGAGCGCGGAGAGAAAAATAAAACCAACAGCGTGATAGAGGGTGGACATAAGAATGAAATCAGCGGAGAGATGGAATGCGTACAGAAGAATGAAAACAGAATAAAGATGGAGAGTGGACTGAAGAATCAATTCAGAAGAAAGACGGAGGGCGGACAGAATAATCAAATCAGCAGAGAGATTAAAGGCAGAAAGAAGAATGAAATCAGCATAGAGATGAAGATGGACAGAGAATAAAATCATAAGAGAGATAGAGAACGGACAGGAGAATGAAATCAGCATAAAGATGGATCGGAAAGAAAAATGAAATCAGCAGAAAAATGGAGGGTGTACATAAGAATAAAATCAGATAAAAGATGGAGGGCGGAGAGAAGTATAAAATCAGACGAGAGATGAAGGGCGGACACAAGAATGAAATCAGCAGAGAGATGGAGAGAGTACAGAAGATTGAAATCAGTAGAGGGATGAAAAGCGGACAAAAGAATGAAATCAGCAGAGAGATGGAGGGCGGACAGAAAAGTAAAATTAGCAGAGAGATGAAGAGCGGTCTGAAGAAGGAAATCAGCAGAGAGATGGAGGGCATACAGGAGAATGAAATCAGCAGAAAGTTGGAGTGCGGACAGAATAATGAAATCAGCAGAGAGATGAAGGGCGGACAGAAGAAAGAAATCAGCAGAGAGATGAAGGGTGGACAGAAGAATAAAATTAGAAAAAAGATAGAGGGCGGAGAGAAGAAGAAAATCAGCAGAAAAATATAGAGCAGACTGAAGAATGAAATCAGCAGAGAGATGGAGGGTGGACAGAAGAATAAAATCAGCAGAGAGATGGAGGGCGGACAGAAGAATGAAATCAGAAGAGAGATACAGGGCGGACAGAAGAATAAAATCTGCAGAGAGATAGAGGGCAGACCGAAGAATGAAATTAGCAGAGAAATGAAAAGTGACTGAAGAATGAAAACAGCCAAGAGATCGAGGGCGGACAGAAGAATAAAATCAGCAGAGAGATGGAGGGCAGACAGAAGAATGAAATCAGCAGAGAGATAGAGGGCGGACAGAAGAATGAAATCAGAAGAAAGATGGAGGGCGGACAAAAGAATGAAATCAGCAGAGGGATAGAGGGCAGACAGAAGAAGGAAATCAGCAGAAGGATGAAGGGCAGACAGTAAAATGGAATCAGCAAAGAGATGTAGAGAGGGCAGAAGAATGAAATCAGCAGAGAGATAGAATGTGTACATAAGAATTAAATCAGCAGAGAGATGGAGAGCGAACTAAAGAATAAACGGGGCAGAGAGATGGAGGGCAGACAGAAGAATGAATTTAGCCGAGACATGATGGGCGAACAGGAGAATGAAATCAGCAGAATGATTGAGCGCGGAGAGAAAAATAAAATTAGCAGAGAGATAAAGAGCGGACTGAAGAATGAAATCAGCAGAGAGATAGAGGGCATACAGAAGAATTAAATCAGCAGAGAGTTGAAGTGCGGACAGAATAATGAAATCAGCAAAGAGATGGAGGGCGGACAGAAGAAAGAAATCAGCAGAGAGATGAAGGGCGCACATAAGAATAAAATAAGCAAAGAAATGGAGGGCGGAGAAAAAAATGAAATTAGCAGAGAGATGAAGAGCGGACTGAAGAATGAAATCAGAAGGGAGATGTAGGGCATACGAAAAAATAAAAATCAGTAGAGGAATGAAGGGCGGACATAAGAATGAAATCAGCAGAGAGATGGAGAGCGGACAGAAGAATAAAATCAGAAGAAAGATGGAGGGTGGAGAAAAGAATGAAATCAGCAGAGAGATAGAGGGCAGACAAAAGAAGGAAATCCGCAGAAAGATTAAGGGCAGACAGTAAAATGGAATCAGCAAAGAGATGGAGAGAGGACAGAAGAATGAAATCAGCACAGAGATAGAGGGTGTACATAAGAATGAAATCAGCAGAGAGATGGAGAGCGGACTAAAGAATGAAATAGGCAGAGAGATGGAGGGCAGACAGAAGAATGAATTTAGCCGAGAGATGATGGGCGAACAGAAGAATGAAATCAGCAGAATGATTGAGCGCGGAGAGAAAAATAAAACCAACAGCGTGATAGAGGGTGGACATAAGAATGAAATCAGCGGAGAGATGGAATGCGTACAGAAGAATGAAAACAGAATAAAGATGGAGAGTGGACTGAAGAATCAATTCAGAAGAAAGACGGAGGGCGGACAGAATAATCAAATCAGCAGAGAGATTAAAGGCAGAAAGAAGAATGAAATCAGCATAGAGATGAAGATGGACAGAGAATAAAATCATAAGAGAGATAGAGAACGGACAGGAGAATGAAATCAGCATAAAGATGGATCGGAAAGAAAAATGAAATCAGCAGAAAAATGGAGGGTGTACATAAGAATAAAATCAGATAAAAGATGGAGGGCGGAGAGAAGTATAAAATCAGCAGAGAGATGAAGGGCGGACAGAAGAATGAAATCAGCAGAGAGATGGAGAGCGTACAGAAGATTGAAATCAGTAGAGGGATGAAAAGCGGACAAAAGAATGAAATCAGCAGAGAGATTGGGGGCGGACAGAAAAGTAAAATTAGCAGAGAGATGAAGAGCGGTCTGAAGAAGGAAATCAGCAGAGAGATGGAGGGCATACAGGAGAATGAAATCAACAGAGAGTTGGAGTGCGGACAGAATAATGAAATCAGCAGAGAGATGGAGGGCAGACAGAAGAAAGAAATCAGCAGAGAGATGAAGGGTGGACAGAAGAATAAAATCAGAAAAAAGATAGAGGGCGGAGAGAAGAAGAAAATCAGCAGAAAAATATAGAGCAGACTGAAGAATGAAATCAGCAGAGAGATGGAGGGTGGACAGAAGAATAAAATCAGCAGAGAGATAGAGGGCGGACAGAAGAATGAAATCAGAAGAGAGATGCAGGGCGGACAGAAGAATAAAATCTGCAGAGAGATAGAGGGCAGACCGAAGAATGAAATTAGCAGAGAAATGAAAAGTGACTGAAGAATGAAAACAGCTAAGAGATCGAGGGCGGACAGAAGAATAAAATCAGCAGAGAGATGGAGGGTAGACAGAAGAATGAAATCAGCAGAGAGATAGAGGGTGGACAGAAGAATAAAATCAGAAGAAAGATGGAGGGCGGACAAAAGAATGAAATCAGCAGAGAGATAGAGGGCAGACAGAAGAAGGAAATCAGCAGAAGGATGAAGGGCAGACAGTAAAATGGAATCAGCAAAGAGATGGAGAGAGGGCAGAAGAATGAAATCAGCAGAGAGATAGAATGTGTACATAAGAATTAAATCAGCAGAGAGATGGAGAGCGAACTAAAGAATAAACGGGGCAGAGAGATGGAGGGCAGACAGAAGAATGAATTTAGCCGAGACATGATGGGCGAACAGGAGAATGAAATCAGCAGAATGATTGAGCGCGGAGAGAAAAATAAAATTAGCAGAGAGATAAAGAGCGGACTGAAGAATGAAATCAGCAGAGAGATAGAGGGCATACAGAAGAATTAAATCAGCAGAGAGTTGAAGTGCGGACAGAATAATGAAATCAGCAAAGAGATGGAGGGCGGACAGAAGAAAGAAATCAGCAGAGAGATGAAGGGCGCACATAAGAATAAAATCAGCAGAATGATTGAGCGCGGAGAGAAAAATAAAACCAACAGCGTGATAGAGGGTGGACATAAGAATGAAATCAGCGGAGAGATGGAATGCGTACAGAAGAATGAAAACAGAATAAAGATGGAGAGTGGACTGAAGAATCAATTCAGAAGAAAGACGGAGGGCGGACAGAATAATCAAATCAGCAGAGAGATTAAAGGCAGAAAGAAGAATGAAATCAGCATAGAGATGAAGATGGACAGAGAATAAAATCATAAGAGAGATAGAGAACGGACAGGAGAATGCAATCAGCATAAAGATGGATCGGAAAGAAAAATGAAATCAGCAGAAAAATGGAGGGTGTACATAAGAATAAAATCAGATAAAAGATGGAGGGCGGAGAGAAGTATAAAATCAGACGAGAGATGAAGGGCGGACACAAGAATGAAATCAGCAGAGAGATGGAGAGAGTACAGAAGATTGAAATCAGTAGAGGGATGAAAAGCGGACAAAAGAATGAAATCAGCAGAGAGATGGAGGGCGGACAGAAAAGTAAAATTAGCAGAGAGATGAAGAGCGGTCTGAAGAAGGAAATCAGCAGAGAGATGGAGGGCATACAGGAGAATGAAATCAACAGAGAGTTGGAGTGCGGACAGAATAATGAAATCAGCAGAGAGATGGAGGGCAGACAGAAGAAAGAAATCAGCAGAGAGATGAAGGGTGGACAGAAGAATAAAATCAGAAAAAAGATAGAGGGCGGAGAGAAGAAGAAAATCAGCAGAAAAATATAGAGCAGACTGAAGAATGAAATCAGCAGAGAGATGGAGGGTGGACAGAAGAATAAAATCAGCAGAGAGATGGAGGGCGGACAGAAAAATGAAATCAGAAGAGAGATGCAGGGCGGACAGAAGAATAAAATCTGCAGAGAGATAGAGGGCGGAGAAAAAAATGAAATTAGCAGAGAGATGAAGAGCGGACTGAAGAATGAAATCAGAAGGGAGATGTAGGGCATACGAAAAAATATAAATCAGTAGAGGAATGAAGGGCGGACATAAGAATGAAATCAGCAGAGAGATGGAGAGCGGACAGAAGAATAAAATCAAAAGAAAGATGGAGGGTGGAGAAAAGAATGAAATCAGCAGAGAGATAGAGGGCAGACAAAAGAAGGAAATCCGCAGAAAGATTAAGGGCAGACAGTAAAATGGAATCAGCAAAGAGATGGAGAGAGGACAGAAGAATGAAATCAGCACAGAGATAGAGGGTGTACATAAGAATGAAATCAGCAGAGAGATGGAGAGCGGACTAAAGAATGAAATAGGCAGAGAGATGGAGGGCAGACAGAAGAATGAATTTAGCCGAGAGATGATGGGCGAACAGAAGAATGAAATCAGCAGAATGATTGAGCGCGGAGAGAAAAATAAAACCAACAGCGTGATAGAGGGTGGACATAAGAATGAAATCAGCGGAGAGATGGAATGCGTACAGAAGAATGAAAACAGAATAAAGATGGAGAGTGGACTGAAGAATCAATTCAGAAGAAAGACGGAGGGCGGACAGAATAATCAAATCAGCAGAGAGATTAAAGGCAGAAAGAAGAATGAAATCAGCATAGAGATGAAGATGGACAGAGAATAAAATCATAAGAGAGATAGAGAACGGACAGGAGAATGAAATCAGCATAAAGATGGATCGGAAAGAAAAATGAAATCAGCAGAAAAATGGAGGGTGTACATAAGAATAAAATCAGATAAAAGATGGAGGGCGGAGAGAAGTATAAAATCAGACGAGAGATGAAGGGCGGACACAAGAATGAAATCAGCAGAGAGATGGAGAGAGTACAGAAGATTGAAATCAGTAGAGGGATGAAAAGCGGACAAAAGAATGAAATCAGCAGAGAGATGGAGGGCGGACAGAAAAGTAAAATTACAGAGAGATGAAGAGCGGTCTGAAGAAGGAAATCAGCAGAGAGAAGGAGGGCATACAGGAGAATGAAATCAGCAGAAAGTTGGAGTGCGGACAGAATAATGAAATCAGCAGAGAGATGAAGGGCGGACAGAAGAAAGAAATCAGCAGAGAGATGAAGGGTGGACAGAAGAATAAAATTAGAAAAAAGATAGAGGGCGGAGAGAAGAAGAAAATCAGCAGAAAAATATAGAGCAGACTGAAGAATGAAATCAGCAGAGAGATGGAGGGTGGACAGAAGAATAAAATCAGCAGAGAGATGGAGGGCGGACAGAAGAATGAAATCAGAAGAGAGATACAGGGCGGACAGAAGAATAAAATCTGCAGAGAGATAGAGGGCAGACCGAAGAATGAAATTAGCAGAGAAATGAAAAGTGACTGAAGAATGAAAACAGCCAAGAGATCGAGGGCGGACAGAAGAATAAAATCAGCAGAGAGATGGAGGGCAGACAGAAGAATGAAATCAGCAGAGAGATAGAGGGCGGACAGAAGAATGAAATCAGAAGAAAGATGGAGGGCGGACAAAAGAATGAAATCAGCAGAGGGATAGAGGGCAGACAGAAGAAGGAAATCAGCAGAAGGATGAAGGGCAGACAGTAAAATGGAATCAGCAAAGAGATGTAGAGAGGGCAGAAGAATGAAATCAGCAGAGAGATAGAATGTGTACATAAGAATTAAATCAGCAGAGAGATGGAGAGCGAACTAAAGAATAAACGGGGCAGAGAGATGGAGGGCAGACAGAAGAATGAATTTAGCCGAGACATGATGGGCGAACAGGAGAATGAAATCAGCAGAATGATTGAGCGCGGAGAGAAAAATAAAATTAGCAGAGAGATAAAGAGCGGACTGAAGAATGAAATCAGCAGAGAGATAGAGGGCATACAGAAGAATTAAATCAGCAGAGAGTTGAAGTGCGGACAGAATAATGAAATCAGCAAAGAGATGGAGGGCGGACAGAAGAAAGAAATCAGCAGAGAGATGAAGGGCGCACATAAGAATAAAATAAGCAAAGAAATGGAGGGCGGAGAAAAAAATGAAATTAGCAGAGAGATGAAGAGCGGACTGAAGAATGAAATCAGAAGGGAGATGTAGGGCATACGAAAAAATAAAAATCAGTAGAGGAATGAAGGGCGGACATAAGAATGAAATCAGCAGAGAGATGGAGAGCGGACAGAAGAATAAAATCAGAAGAAAGATGGAGGGTGGAGAAAAGAATGAAATCAGCAGAGAGATAGAGGGCAGACAAAAGAAGGAAATCCGCAGAAAGATTAAGGGCAGACAGTAAAATGGAATCAGCAAAGAGATGGAGAGAGGACAGAAGAATGAAATCAGCACAGAGATAGAGGGTGTACATAAGAATGAAATCAGCAGAGAGATGGAGAGCGGACTAAAGAATGAAATAGGCAGAGAGATGGAGGGCAGACAGAAGAATGAATTTAGCCGAGAGATGATGGGCGAACAGAAGAATGAAATCAGCAGAATGATTGAGCGCGGAGAGAAAAATAAAACCAACAGCGTGATAGAGGGTGGACATAAGAATGAAATCAGCGGAGAGATGGAATGCGTACAGAAGAATGAAAACAGAATAAAGATGGAGAGTGGACTGAAGAATCAATTCAGAAGAAAGACGGAGGGCGGACAGAATAATCAAATCAGCAGAGAGATTAAAGGCAGAAAGAAGAATGAAATCAGCATAGAGATGAAGATGGACAGAGAATAAAATCATAAGAGAGATAGAGAACGGACAGGAGAATGAAATCAGCATAAAGATGGATCGGAAAGAAAAATGAAATCAGCAGAAAAATGGAGGGTGTACATAAGAATAAAATCAGATAAAAGATGGAGGGCGGAGAGAAGTATAAAATCAGACGAGAGATGAAGGGCGGACACAAGAATGAAATCAGCAGAGAGATGGAGAGAGTACAGAAGATTGAAATCAGTAGAGGGATAAAAAGCGGACAAAAGAATGAAATCAGCAGAGAGATGGAGGGCGGACAGAAAAGTAAAATTAGCAGAGAGATGAAGAGCGGTCTGAAGAAGGAAATCAGCAGAGAGATGGAGGGCATACAGGAGAATGAAATCAGCAGAAAGTTGGAGTGCGGACAGAATAATGAAATCAGCAGAGAGATGAAGGGCGGACAGAAGAAAGAAATCAGCAGAGAGATGAAGGGTGGACAGAAGAATAAAATTAGAAAAAAGATAGAGGGCGGAGAGAAGAAGAAAATCAGCAGAAAAATATAGAGCAGACTGAAGAATGAAATCAGCAGAGAGATGGAGGGTGGACAGAAGAATAAAATCAGCAGAGAGATGGAGGGCGGACAGAAGAATGAAATCAGAAGAGAGATACAGGGCGGACAGAAGAATAAAATCTGCAGAGAGATAGAGGGCAGACCGAAGAATGAAATTAGCAGAGAAATGAAAAGTGACTGAAGAATGAAAACAGCCAAGAGATCGAGGGCGGACAGAAGAATAAAATCAGCAGAGAGATGGAGGGCAGACAGAAGAATGAAATCAGCAGAGAGATAGAGGGCGGACAGAAGAATGAAATCAGAAGAAAGATGGAGGGCGGACAAAAGAATGAAATCAGCAGAGGGATAGAGGGCAGACAGAAGAAGGAAATCAGCAGAAGGATGAAGGGCAGACAGTAAAATGGAATCAGCAAAGAGATGTAGAGAGGGCAGAAGAATGAAATCAGCAGAGAGATAGAATGTGTACATAAGAATTAAATCAGCAGAGAGATGGAGAGCGAACTAAAGAATAAACGGGGCAGAGAGATGGAGGGCAGACAGAAGAATGAATTTAGCCGAGACATGATGGGCGAACAGGAGAATGAAATCAGCAGAATGATTGAGCGCGGAGAGAAAAATAAAATTAGCAGAGAGATAAAGAGCGGACTGAAGAATGAAATCAGCAGAGAGATAGAGGGCATACAGAAGAATTAAATCAGCAGAGAGTTGAAGTGCGGACAGAATAATGAAATCAGCAAAGAGATGGAGGGCGGACAGAAGAAAGAAATCAGCAGAGAGATGAAGGGCGCACATAAGAATAAAATAAGCAGAGAAATGGAGGGCGGAGAAAAAAATGAAATTAGCAGAGAGATGAAGAGCGGACTGAAGAATGAAATCAGAAGGGAGATGTAGGGCATACGAAAAAATAAAAATCAGTAGAGGAATGAAGGGCGGACATAAGAATGAAATCAGCAGAGAGATGGAGAGCGGACAGAAGAATAAAATCAAAAGAAAGATGGAGGGTGGAGAAAAGAATGAAATCAGCAGAGAGATAGAGGGCAGACAAAAGAAGGAAATCCGCAGAAAGATTAAGGGAAGACAGTAAAATGGAATCAGCAAAGAGATGGAGAGAGGACAGAAGAATGAAATCAGCACAGAGATAGAGGGTGTACATAAGAATGAAATCAGCAGAGAGATGGAGAGCGGACTAAAGAATGAAATAGGCAGAGAGATGGAGGGCAGACAGAAGAATGAATTTAGCCGAGAGATGATGGGCGAACAGAAGAATCAAATCAGCAGAATGATTGAGCGCGGAGAGAAAAATAAAACCAGCAGCGTGATAGAGGGTGGACATAAGAATGAAATCAGCGGAGAGATGGAATGCGTACAGAAGAATGAAAACAGAAGAAAGATGGAGAGTGAACTGAAGAATCAAATCAGAAGAAAGACGGAGGGCGGACAGAATAATCAAATCAGCAGAGAGATTAAAGGCGGAAAGAAGAATGAAATCAGAATAGAGATGAAGGGTGGACAGAGAATAAAATCATAAGAGAGATAGAGAACGGACAGGAGAATGAAATCAGCATAGAGATGGATCGGAAAGAAAAATGAAATCAGCAGAAAAATGGAGGGTGTACATAAGAATAAAATCAGATAAAAGATGGAGGGCGGAGAGAAGTATAAAATCAGCAGAGAAATGAAGGGCGGACAGAAGAATGAAATCAGCAGAGAGATGGAGAGCGTACAGAAGATTGAAATCAGTAGAGGGATGAAAAGCGGACAAAAGAATGAAATCAGCAGAGAGATTGAAGGCGGACAGAAAAGTAAAATTAGCAGAGAGATGAAGAGCGGTCTTAAGAAGGAAATCAGCAGAGAGATGGAGGGCATACAGGAGAATGAAATCAACAGAGAGTTGGAGTGCGGACAGAATAATGAAATCAGCAGAGAGATGGAGGGCGGAGAGAAGAAAGAAATCAGCAGAGAGATGAAGGGTGGACAGAAGAATAAAATCAGAAAAAAGATAGAGGGCGGAGAGAAGAAGAAAATCAGCAGAAAAATATAGAGCAGACTGAAGAATGAAATCAGCAGAGAGATGGAGGGTGGACAGAAGAATAAAATTAGCAGAGAGATGGAGGGCGGACAGAAGAATGAAATCAGAAGAGAGATGCAGGGCGGACAGAAGAATAAAATCTGCAGAGAGATAGAGGGCAGACCGAAGAATGAAATTAGCAGAGAAATGAAAAGTGACTGAAGAATGAAAACAGCCAAGAGATCGAGGGCGGACAGAAGAATAAAATCAGCAGAGAGATGGAGGGCAGACAGAAGAATGAAATCAGCAGAGAGATAGAGGGTGGACAGAAGAATGAAATCAGAAGAAAGATGGAGGGCGGACAAAAGAATGAAATCAGCAGAGAGATAGAGGGCAGACAGAAGAAGGAAATCAGCAGAAGGATGAAGGGCAGACAGTAAAATGGAATCAGCAAAGAGATTGAGAGAGGGCAGAAGAATGAAATCAGCAGAGAGATAGAATGTGTACATAAGAATTAAATCAGCAGAGAGATGGAGAGCGAACTAAAGAATAAACGGGGCAGAGAGATGGAGGGCAGACAGAAGAATGAATTTTGCCGAGACATGATGGGCGAACAGGAGAATGAAATCAGCAGAATGATTGAGCGCGGAGAGAAAAATAAAATTAGCAGAGAGATAAAGAGCGGACTGAAGAATGAAATCAGCAGAGAGATAGAGGGCATACAGAATAATTAAATCAGCAGAGAGTTGAAGTGCGGAGAGAATAATGAAATCAGCAAAGAGATGGAGGGCGGACAGAAGAAAGAAATCAGCAGAGAGCTGAAGTCGCACATAAGAATAAAATCAGCAGAGAAATGGAGGGCGGAGAAAAAAAATGAAATTAGCAGAGAGATGAAGAGCGGACTGAAGAATGAAATCAGAAGGAAGATGTAGGGCATACGAAAAAATATAAATCAGTAGAGGAATGAAGGGCGGACATAAGAATGAAATCAGCAGAGAGATGGAGAGCGGACAGAAGAATAAAATCAGAAGAAAGATGGAGGGTGGAGAAAAGAATGAAATCAGCAGAGAGATAGAGGGCAGACAAAAGAAGGAAATCCGCAGAAAGATTAAGGGCAGACAGTAAAATGGAATCAGCAAAGAGATGGAGAGAGGACAGAAGAATGAAATCAGCACAGAGATAGAGGGTGTACATAAGAATGAAATCAGCAGAGAGATGGAGAGCGGACTAAAGAATGAAATAGGCAGAGAGATGGAGGGCAGACAGAAGAATGAATTTAGCCGAGAGATGATGGGCGAACAGAAGAATCAAATCAGCAGAATGATTGAGCGCGGAGAGAAAAATGAAACCAGCAGCGTGATAGAGGGTGGACATAAGAATGAAATCAGCGGAGAGATGGAATGCGTACAGAAGAATGAAAACAGAAGAAAGATGGAGAGTGGACTGAAGAATCAATTCAGAAGAAAGACGGAGGGCGGACAGAATAATCAAATCAGCAGAGAGATTAAAGGCAGAAAGGAGAATGAAATCAGAATAGAGATGAAGGGTGGACAGAGAATAAAATCATAAGAGAGATAGAGAACGGACAGGAGAATGAAATCAGCATAGAGATGGATCGGAAAGAAAAATGAAATCAGCAGAAAAATGGAGGGTGTACATAAGAATAAAATCAGATAAAAGATGGAGGGCGGAGAGAAGTATAAAATCAGCAGAGAGATGAAGGGCGGACAGAAGAATGAAATCAGCAGAGAGATGGAGAGCGTACAGAAGATTGAAATCAGTAGAGGGATGAAAAGCGGACAAAAGAATGAAATCAGCAGAGAGATGGAGGGCGGACAGAAAAGTAAAATTAGCAGAGAGATGAAGAGCGGTCTGAAGAAGGAAATCAGCAGAGAAATGGAGGGCATACAGGAGAATGAAATCAGCAGAGAGTTGGAGTGCGGACAGAATAATGAAATCAGCAGAGAGATGAAGGGCGGACAGAAGAAAGAAATCAGCAGAGAGATGAAGGGTGGACAGAAGAATAAAATTAGAAAAAAGATAGAGGGCGGAGAGAAGAAGAAAATCAGCAGAAAAATATAGAGCAGACTGAAGAATGAAATCAGCAGAGAGATGGAGGGTGGACAGAAGAATAAAATCAGCAGAGAGATGGAGGGCGGACAGAAGAATGAAATCAGAAGAGAGATGCAGGGCGGACAGAAGAATAAAATCTGCAGAGAGATAGAGGGCAGACCGAAGAATGAAATTAGCAGAGAAATGAAAAGTGACTGAAGAATGAAAACAGCCAAGAGATCGAGGGCGGACAGAAGAATAAAATCAGCAGAGAGATGGAGGGCAGAGAGAAGAATGAAATCAGCAGAGAGATAGAGGGTGGACAGAAGAATGAAATCAGAAGAAAGATGGAGGGCGGACAAAAGAATGAAATCAGCAGAGAGATAGAGGGCAGACAGAAGAAGGAAATCAGCAGAAGGATGAAGGGCAGACAGTAAAATGGAATCAGCAACGAGATGGAGAGAGGGCAGAAGAATGAAATCAGCAGAGAGATAGAATGTGTACATAAGAATTAAATCAGCAGAGAGATGGAGAGCGAACTAAAGAATAAACGGGGCAGAGAGATGGAGGGCAGACAGAAGAATGAATTTAGCCGAGACATGATGGGCGAACAGGAGAATGAAATCAGCAGAATGATTGAGCGCGGAGAGAAAAATAAAATTAGCAGAGAGATAAAGAGCGGACTGAAGAATGAAATCAGCAGAGAGATAGAGGGCATACAGAAGAATTAAATCAGCAGAGAGTTGAAGTGCGGACAGAATAATGAAATCAGCAAAGAGATGGAGGGCGGACAGAAGAAAGAAATCAGCAGAGAGATGAAGGGCGCACATAAGAATAAAATCAGCAGAGAAATGGAGGGCGGAGAAAAAAATGAAATTAGCAGAGAGATGAAGAGCGGACTGAAGAATGAAATCAGAAGGGAGATGTAGGGCATACGAAAAAATAAAAATCAGTAGAGGAATGAAGGGCGGACATAAGAATGAAATCAGCAGAGAGATGGAGAGCGGACAGAAGAATAAAATCAGAAGAAAGATGGAGGGTGGAGAAAAGAATGAAATCAGCAGAGTGATAGAGGGCAGACAAAAGAAGGAAATCCGCAGAAAGATTAAGGGCAGACAGTAAAATGGAATCAGCAAAGGATGGAGAGAGGACAGAAGAATGAAATCAGCACAGAGATAGAGGGTGTACATAAGAATGAAATCAGCAGAGAGATGGAGAGCGGACTAAAGAATGAAATAGGCAGAGAGATGGAGGGCAGACAGAAGAATGAATTTAGCCGAGAGATGATGGGCGAACAGAAGAATCAAATCAGCAGAATGATTGAGCGCGGAGAGAAAAATAAAACCAGCAGCGTGATAGAGGGTGGACATAAGAATGAAATTAGCGGAGAGATGGAATGCGTACAGAAGAATGAAAACAGAAGAAAGATGGAGAGTGGACTGAAGAATCAATTCAGAAGAAAGACGGAGGGCGGACAGAATAATCAAATCAGCAGAGAAATTAAAGGCAGAAAGAAGAATGAAATCAGCATAGAGATGAAGGGTGGACAGAGAATAAAATCATAAGAGAGATAGAGAACGGACAGGAGAATGAAATCAGCATAAAGATGGATCGGAAAGAAAAATGAAATCAGCAGAAAAATGGAGGGTGTACATAAAAATAAAATCAGATAAAAGATGGAGGGCGGAGAGAAGTATAAAATCAGCAGAGAGATGAAGGGCGGACAGAAGAATGAAATCAGCAGAGAGATGGAGAGCGTACAGAAGATTGAAATCAGTAGAGGGATGAAAAGCGGACAAAAGAATGAAATCAGCAGAGAGATGGAAAACGGACAGAAAAGTAAAATTAGCAGAGAGATGAAGAGCGGTCTGAAGAAGGAAATCAGCAGAGAGATGGAGGGCATACAGGAGAATGAAATCAGCAGAGAGTTGGAGTGCGGACAGAATAATGAAATCAGCAGAGAGATGGAGGGCGGACAGAAGAAAGAAATCAGCAGAGAGATGAAGGGTGGACAGAAGAATAAAATCAGAAAAAAGATAGAGGGCGGAGAGAAGAAGAAAATCAGCAGAAAAATATAGAGCAGACTGAAGAATGAAATCAGCAGAGAGATGGAGGGTGGACAGAAGAATAAAATCAGCAGAGAGATCGAGGGCGGACACAAGAATGAAATCAGAAGAGAGAGGCAGGGCGGAGAGAAGAATAAAATCTGCAGAGAGATAGAGGGCAGATCGAAGAATGAAATCAGCAGAGAAATAAAAAGTGACTGAAGAATGAAATCAGCAAAGAGATCGAGGGCGGACAGAAGAATAAAATCAGCAGAGAGATGGAGGGCAGACAGAAGAATAAAATCAGCAAAAAAAAGGAAAGCGCACAGAAGAATGAAATCAGCGGAGAGATGGAGCGTGTACATTAGAATGAAATCAGAAGAAAAAAGGAGGGTGGAGAGAAGAATGAAATCAGCAGAGAGATGGAGAGTGGACACAAGAATGAAATCAGTAGAAGGTTGAAGAGTGGACATAAGAATGAAATCAGCAGAGAATTAGAGGGCGGACAGAAGAATGAAATCACCAGAAAGATGGAGTGCGAACAGATGAATGAAATCAGTAGAGGGATGAAGGGTGGACATAAGAATGAAATCAGCAGAAAAAAAAGAGTGCGGACAGAAGAATGAAATCAGAAGAAAGATGGAGTGTGGAGAGAAGAATGAAATCAGCAGAGAGATAGAGGGCAGACAGAAGAATAAAATCAGCAGAGAGATGGAGGGTGTACATAAGAATGAAATCAGCAGAGAGATGGAGAGCGGACTAAAGAATGAAATAAGCAAAGAGATTGAGGCCAGAAAGAAGAATGAAATTAACAGAGAGATGACGGGGGGACAGAAGAATGAAATCAGCAAAGGGATGAAGGGTGGAGAGAAAAATAAATCAGCAGAGAAATAGAGGGTGGACATAAGAGTAAAATCAGCAGAAAGATGGAGGGCGCAGAGAAGAATAAAATCAGAAGAGAGATGGAGAGTGGAATGAAGAATAAAATCAAAAGAGAGATGGAGGGCGGATAGAATAATCAAATCAGCAGAGAGATGAAGGGCGGAAAGCAGAATGAAATCAGCAGAGAGATGTAGTGCGGACAGAAAAATGAAATCAGAAGAGGAATGGAGGGTGTACATCAGAATAATCTCAGAAGAAAGATAGAGGGCGGAGAGAAGAATGAAATCAGCAGAGAGATGGAGGTCGGACAGAAGAAGGAAATCAGCAACGAGATAAAGAGCGTACAGAAGAATGAAATCAGTAGAGGGATGAAGGGCGCACATAAGAATGAAATCATGGAGGGCAGAAAGAAAAATGAAATTAGCAGAGGATGAAGAGCGAACTGAAGAAGAAAATCAGAAGAGAGATGTAGGGCATACAAAAGAATGAAATCAGTAGAGGAATGAAGGGCGGACATAAGAATGAAATCAGCAGAGAGATGGAGGGCGGAAAGAAGGACGAAATCAGAAGAGAAATGGAGGGTGGACAGAAGAATGAATTCAGAAGGAAGATGGAGGGCGGAAAGAAGACGCAAATCAGCAAAAAGATGGAAAGCCGACTGTAGAATGAAATCAGCATAGAGATGGAGGGCAGACAGAAGAATGAAATCAGCAGAGAGATGGAGGACGGACAGAAGAATGAAATCAGCAGAGAGATAAAGGGCGGACAGGAGAATAAAATCAGCTGAAAAATAGTAGCAAACAGAAGAATGAAATCAGCAGAGGGTGATGAAAAACGGTCTAAAGAATGAATTCAGCAGAGAGATAGAGGGTAGACAGAAGAATCAAATCAGTAGAGGGATAAAGATTGGACATGGGAATGCAATCAGTAGAGAGATGGAGGTTAGAAAGAAGAATGAAATCAGCAGAGAGATGGAGGGCAGGGAAAAGAATCAAATCAGCAGAAAGATGAAGGGCGTACATAAGAATAAAATCAGCAGAGAGATGGAGGGCAGATATAAGAATGAAATCAGAATGGAAATGGAGGGCGGACAGAAGAATCGAATCAGCAGAGAGATGGAGAGCGGACATACGAATAAAATCAGTAGAGAGATTGAGAGCGGACATAAGATAAAAATCAGCAAAGACATGGAGGGTGTACAAAAAAAGAAATTAAGGAGGAAGATGGAGGGCGGAGGGAAAAATACTTATCAGCAGAGAGATGGAGGGCGAACAGAAGAATAAAATCAGCAGAGAGATGAAGGGCAGAGAGAAGAATGAAATCAGCAGAGAGATGAAGGGCGTACAGGAGAATTATTTTAGCAGAATGATGAAGGGCGGAGAGAAGAATGAAATCAGCAGAGAGATGAAGGGCAGACCTAAGAATAAAATCAGAATAGAGATGTAGGACGGGCAGGAGAATGAAATCAGCAAAGAGATGAAGGGCGGATATAAGAATAAAATCAGCAAAGAGATGGAGAACGGACAGAAGAATGAAATCAGCAGAGAGATAGAGTGCTGACAGAAAAATGAAATCAACAGAGGAATTGAGGGTGTGAATAAGAATAAAATCAGAAGAAAGATGGAGGGCGGAGAGAAGAATGAATTCAGGACAGAGATGGAGGGCGGTTAGAAGAATGAAATCAGCGAGAGATGGAGAGCGTAAAGAAGAATGAAATCAGATGAAAGATGGAGGGCAGAGAGAAGAAGGAAATAAGCAAAAAGATGGAGAACAGACTGAAGAATAAAATCAGTAGAGAGATGAATAGCGGACTGAAGAATGAAATCAGCAGAGAGATGGAGGGCATATAGAAGAACGATATCAGTAGAGAAATGAAGGGTGGACAGAAGAAGGAATTCATCAGAGAAATGGAGAACGGACAGAAGAAAAAAATCAGCAGAGAGATTGAGGGTGCACAAAAGAATGAAATCAGAAGAAAGATGGAGGGCGGAGGGAAGAAGGAAATCAGCAAAAAGATGTAGAGCGGACTGAAGAATAAAATTTGCATAGAGTTAGAGGCGGACAGAAGAATGAAATCAGCAGAGAGATGGAGGGCGGACAAAAAAAATAAAATCAGCAGAGAGATGGAGGTTGGACAAAAGAATAAAATCAGCAGAGAGATGGAGGGCGGACAGAAGAATAAAATCAGCAAGAGATGGAGGGTAGACAGAAGAATGAAATCAGCAGAGAGATGAATATCGGACTAAAGAATAAAATCAGCAGAGAGAGGAAAAGCGGACTGAAGAATGGAATCAGCAGATAAATAGAGGGCAAACAGAAGAATGAAATCAGTAGAGGGATAAAGATGACACAGAAGATTGAAATCAGCAGATAGATAGAGGGTGGACAGAAGAGACATGGAGAGTCGACTGAAGAATGAAATCAGAAGAGAGATGGAGGGCAGGCAGAATAATCAAATCAGCAGAGAGATGAAGGGCGGAAAGAAGAATCAAATCAGCAGAGAGCTGGAGTGCGGACAGAAAAATGAAATCAGCAGAGGAATGGAGGGTAAACATAAGAATGAAATCAAAAGAAAGATGGAGGGCAGAGAAGAATGAAATGAGAAAAGAGATGGAGGGAAGACAGAAGAATGAAATCAGCAGAGGGATAAAGGGTCGACAGAAGAATAAAATCAGCAGAGAGATTGATGGGGGACAGAAGAAGGAAATCAGCAGAAAGTTGGAGTGCGGACAGAATAATGAAATCAGCAGAGCAATGAAGGGTAAACATAAGAATGAAATCAGAAGAAAGATGGAGGGCAGAGAGAAGAATGAAATCAGCAGAGAGATGGAGGGTGGACAGAAGAATGAAATCAGCAAAGAGATGGAGAGCGTACGAAAGAATTTATTTAGTGGAGGGATGAGAGGGCAGAAAAGAATGAAATCAGAAGAGAGATAGAGGGCGTAGAGAAAAATAAAATGAGCAGAGAGATGGAGGGTGGACAGAAGAATTAAATCATAAAAAGATGGAGGGCAGAGAGAACCAGGAAATCAGCAGAGAGATGTGGAGCGGACTGAAGAATAAAATCAGCAGAGAGCTGGAAGGCGGACTAAAGAATGTAATCAGCAAAGAGGTGGAGTGCAGACTGAAAAATGTAATCAGCAAAGAGATGGAGGGCGGACAGAAGAACAAAAGCAGTAGAGTGATAAAGATTGGACATAAGAATAAAATTAGCAGAGAGATATAGGGCGGACAGAAAAATGAAATCAGCAGAGAGATGGAGGGTGAACATAAGAATGAAATCAGAAGAAAGATGGAGGGCGGAGAGAAGAATGAAATCAGCAGAGAGATAGAGGGCAGACAGTAGAATGAAATCCGCAGAGAGATGAAGGGCAGACAGTAAAATGCAATCAGCAACGGGATGGAGAGAGGACAGAAGAATGAATTTAGCAGAGAGATAGAGAATGTACATAAGAATAAAATCAGCAGAGAGATGGAGAGCGGACTAAAGAATGAAATAGGCAAAGAGATGGCTGCCAGCCCGAAGAATTAAAGCAGCAGAGAGATGGAGGTCGGACAGAAGAAGAAAATCAGCAACGAGATAGAGAGCGTACAGAAGAATGAAATCAGTAGAGGGATGAAGGGCGCACATAAGAATGAAATCAGTAGAGAGATGGAGGGCAGAAAGAAAAATGAAATTAGCAGAGGATGAAGAGCGAACTGAAGAAGAAAATCAGGAGAGAGATGTAGGGCATACAAAATAATGAAATCAGTAGAGGAATGAAGGGCGGACATAAGAATGAAATCAGCAGAGAGATGGAGGGCGGAAAGAAGGACGAAATCAGAAGAGAAATGGAGGGTGGACAGAAGAATGAATTCAGAAGGAAGATGGAGGGCGGAAAGAAGACGCAAATCAGCAAAAAGATGGAAAGCCGACTGTAGAATGAAATCAGCATAGAGATGGAGGGCAGACAGAAGAATGAAATCAGCAGAGAGATGGAGGGCGAACAGAAGAATGAAATCAGCAGAGAGATAGAGGGCGGACAGGAGAATAAAATCAGCTGAGAAATAGAAGCAAACAGAAAAATGAAATCAGCAGAGAGATTAAAAACGGTCTAAAGAATGAAATCAGCAGAGAGATAGAGGGTAGACAGAAGAATGAAATCGGTAGAGGGATAAAGATTGGACATGGGAATGCAATCAGTAGAGAGATGGAGGTTAGAAAGAAGAATGAAATAAGCAGAGAGATGGAGGGCAGGGAAAAGAATCAAATCAGCAGAAAGATGAAGGGCGTACATAAGAATAAAATCAGCAGAGAGATGGAGGGCAGAAATAAGAATGAAATCAGAATGGAAATGGAGGGTGGACAGAAGAATCGAATCAGCAGAGAGATGGAGCGCGGACATACGAATAAAATCAGTAGAGAGATTGAGAGCGGACATAAGAATAAAATCAGCAAAGAGATGGAGGGTGTACAAAAAAAGAAATTAAGGAGGAAGATGGAGGGCGGAGAGAAGAATACGTATCAGCAGAGAGATGGAGGGCGAACAGACGAATAAAACCAGCAGCGAGATGAAGGGCAGAGAGAAGAATGAAATCAGCAAAGAGATGAAGGGCGTACATGAGAATCAAATCAGCAGAATGATGAAGGGCGGAGAGAAGAATGAAATCAGCAGAGAGATGAAGGGCGGACCTAAGAATAAAATAAGAATAGAGATGTAGGGCGGGCAGAAGAATGAAATCAGCAGAGAGATGAAGGGCAGATATAAGAGTAAAATCAGCAGAGAGATGGAGAACGGACAGAAGAATGAAATCAGCAGAGAGATAGAGTGCTGACAGAAAAATGAAATCAGCAGAGGAATTGAGGGTGTGAATAAAAATAAAATCAGAAGAAAGATGGAGGGCGGAGAGAAGAATGAATTCAGGACAGAGATGGAGGGCGGATAGAAGAAGGAAATCAGCGAGAGATGGAGAGCGTAAAGAAGAATGAAATCAGATGAAAGATGGAGGGCGGAGAGAAGAAGAAAATAAGCAAAAAGATGGAGAACAGACTGAAGAATAAAATCAGTAGAGAGATGAATAGCGGACTGAAGAATGAAATCAGCAGAGAGATGGAGGGCATATAGAAGAACGATATCAGTATACAAATGAAGGGTGGACAGAAGAAGGAACTCATTAGAGAAATGGAGAACGGACAGAAGAAAAAAATCAGCAGAGAGATTGAGGGTGCACAGAAGAATGAAATCAGAAGAAAGATGGAGGGCGGAGAGAAGAGTGGAAATCAGCAAAAAGATGGAGAGCGGACTGAAGAATAAAATTTGCATAGAGTTAGAGGCGGACAGAAGAATGAAATCAGCAGAGAGATGGAGGGCGAACAAAAAAAAGAAAATCAGCAGAGAGATGGAGGTTGGACAAAAGAATAAAATCAGCAGAGAGATGGAGGGCGGACAGAAGAATGAAATCAGCAAGAGATGGAGGGTAGGCAGAAGAATGAAATCAGCAGAGAGATGAATTTCGGACTGAAGAATAAAATCAGCAGAGAGAGGAAAAGCGGACTGAAGAATGGAATCAGCAGATAGATAGAGGGCAGACAGAAAGATGAAATCAGTAGAGGGATAAAGATGACACAGAAGATTGAAATCAGCAGATAGATAGAGGGTGGACAGAATAGACATGGAGAGTTGACTGAAGAATGAAATCAGAAGAGAGATGGAGGGCAGGCAGAATAATCAAATCAGCAGAGAGATGAAGGGCGGAAAGAAGAATGAAATCAGCAGAGAGTTGGAGTGTGGACAGAAAAATGAAATCAGCAGAGGAATGGAGGGTAAACATAAGAATAAAATCAAAAGAAAGATGGAGGGCAGAGAAGAATGAAATGAGAAAAGAGATGTAGGGAAGACAGAAGAATGAAATCAGCAGAGGGATGAAGGGTCGACAGAAGAATAAAATCAGCAGAGTGATTGAGGGCGGACAGAAGAAGGAAATCAGCAGAGAGTTGGAGTGCGGACAGAATAATGAAATCAGCAGAGCAATGAAGGGTAAACATAAGAATGAAATCAGAAGAAAGATGGAGGGCAGAGAGAAGAATGAAATCAGCAGAGAGATGGAGGGTCAACAGAAGAATGAAATCAGCAAAGAGATTGTGAGCGTACGAAAGAATTTATTCAGTGGAGGGATGAGAGGGCAGAAAAGAATGAAATCAGAAGAGAGATAGAGGGAGTAGGGAAAAATAAAATGAGCAGAGAGATGGAGGGTGGACAGAAGAATTAAATCATAAAAAGATGGAGGGCAGAGAGAACCAGGAAATCAGCAGAAAGATGGGGAGCGGACTGAAGAATAAAATCAGCAGAGAGCTGGAAGGCGGACTAAAGAATGAAATCAGCAAAGAGGTGGAGTGCGGACTGAAAAATGTAATCAGCAAAGAGATGGAGGGCGGACAGAAGAACAAAAATGGTAGAGTGATAAAGATTGGACATAAGAATAAAATTAGCAGAGAGATATAGGGCGGACATAAAAATGAAATCAGCAGAGAGATGGAGGGTGAACATAAGAATGAAATCAGAAGAAAGATGGAGGGCGGAGAGAAGAATGAAATCAGCAGAGAGATAGAGGGCAGACAGTAGAATGAAATCCACAGAGAGATGAAGGGCAGACAGTAAAATGCAATCAGCAACGGGATGGAGAGAGCACAGAAGAATGAATTTAGCAGAGAGATAGAGAATGTACATAAGAATAAAATCAGCAGAGAGATGGAGAGCGGATTGAAGAATAAAATCAGCAAAGAGATGGAGGGCATACAGAAGAATGAAATCAGCAGAGAGTTAGAGTACGGACAGAATAATGAAAACAGCAGAAAGATGGAGGGCGGACAGAAGAAAGAAATCAAAAGAAAGATGGAGGGCGGAGAGAAGAAGGAAATCAGCAGAAAGATATAGAGCAGACTGAAGAATGAAATCAGCAGAGAGAAGCAGGGCGGACAGAAAAATGAAATCAGCAGCGAGATGAAGGGCAGACAGAAGAATGAAATCAGCAGAGAGATGGAGGGAGGACAGAAGAATGAAATTAGCAGATTGATGGAGGGCGGACCGAAGAATGAAATCAGCAGAGAGATGGAGAGCGGACTAAAGAATGAAATAGACAAAGAGATGGCTGCCAGCCCGAAGAATTAAAGCAGCAGAGGGATGACGGGCGAACAGAAGAATGAAATCCGCAGAATGATGGAGCGCGGAGAGAACAATAAAATCAGCAGAGAGATAGAGGATGGACATAAGAATAAAAACAGCAGACAGATGGAGGTGGACAGAAGAATGAAAACAGAAGAGAGATGGAGAGTGGACTGAAGAATGAAATCAGAAGAGAGATGGAGGGCGGACAGAATAATCAAATCAGCAGAGATATTAAGGGTGGAAAGAAGAACAAAATTAGCATAGAGATGAAGGGTGGACAGAAGAATCAAATCATAAGAGATATAGAGAACAGACAGAAGAATGAAATCAGCAGAGAGATGGAGAACGTACAGAAGAATGAAATCAGTAGACGGATGAAGGGCGGAACAAAGAATGAAATCCGCAGAGAGATGGAGGGCGGACAGAAAAATAAAATCAGCAGAGAGATGGATCGGACAGAAAAATGAAATCAGCAGAGGAATGAAGGGTGTACATAAGGAATAAAATGAGAAGAAAGATGGAGGGCGGAGAGAAGAATGAAATCTTAAGAAAGATGGAGGGCGGACAGAAGAATGAAATCAGCAGAGAGATGGAGAGCATACAGAAAAATGAAATCAGTAGAGGGATGAAGGGTGGACATAAGAATCAAATCAGCAGAGAGATGGAGGGTGTACAGAAGAATGAAATTAGCAGAGAGATGAAGAGCGGATTGAAGAATAAAATCAGCAAAGAGATGGAGGGCATACAGAAGAATGAAATCAGCAGAGAGTTAGAGTACGGACAGAATAATGAAAACAGCAGAAAGATGGAGGGCGGACAGAAGAAAGAAATCAAAAGAAAGATGGAGGGCGGAGAGAAGAAGGAAATCAGCAGAAAGATATAGAGCAGACTGAAGAATGAAATCAGCAGAGAGAAGCAGGGCGGACAGAAAAATGAAATCAGCAGCGAGATGAAGGGCAGACAGAAGAATGAAATCAGCAGAGAGATGGAGGGAGGACAGAAGAATGAAATTAGCAGATTGATGGAGGGCGGACCGAAGAATGAAATCTGCAGAGAGATGGAGAGCGTAAAGAAGAATGAAATCAGAAGAAAGATGGAGGGCAGAGAGAAGAATCAAATCAGCAGAGAGATGGAGGGTGTACAGAAGAATGAAATTAGCAGAGAGATGAAGAGCGGATTGAAGAATAAAATCAGCAAAGAGATGGAGGGCAGACAGAAGAATGAAATCAGTATAGGGTTTAAGATCGGACATAAGAATTAAATCACTAGAAAGATGGAGGTTGGAACGAAGAATGAAATCCGCTGAGAGATGGAGGGCGGAGAGAAGAATGAAATCAGCAAAAAAATAAAAGGCGTACATAAGAATAAAATCAGCAGAGAGATGGAATGCGGACTTAAGAATGAAATTCAGAAGAGAGATAGAGGGCGGACAGAAGAATAAAACCAGCAGAGAGATGAAGGGAGGACATAAGAATGAAATCAGGAGAGAGATGGATGGCAGATAGAAGAATCGAATCAGCAGAAAGATGGAGACCGGACAGAATAATGAAAACAGCAGAGAAATGGAGGGCGGACAGAAGAATTAATTCAGCAAAGAGATGGAGAGAAGACATAAGAATGAAATCAAAAGAGAGATGGAGAGCGGACAGAAGAATGAATGAATGAATGGTTAGTGCATTGAAAATTTAAAAGCTGCGTAGCCCAGATGGACTATCTCGCAGCCAAATTCACTTATGGGCAGTGAACTTAAATTTATTATTTTTAAAATATTGCCATATTAAAATACATAAAAAAGCAGAAATGTCCTTGGGACCAAAATTAGTTTAATAGGCAATATTAAGTCAGTTAAAATCTTTTAACAAAAAATAGACTATTAAAAAATTCAACAAAATGTAAAAACATAAACTATGAATAGATCAACAATAAATATATAAAACTATTTTAAATTTTGTTTAAAAGATTGCTTTCTTTTAGGAAGGTTAGTATCCTAGTCACGTCAAAGTAGCAATGGGTCTCGGAAAAGATGCCCCGCAGAGCCTGCTGGGGGGCCATCTCTCTGGTAATGAAGGGAAAAGTCGTCCTTCTGAGATTCCTTAGTAATGGGCATTCTACAAATATATGGAGGACAGATATTTGTACCCCACACAGAATGCACATAGGTGGGGGCAGCCCACTCATTAAATTCTCATGGGTGAGCCGGCAATGGCCTATCCTCAGACGGACAAGCGCAACCTCCATTTTACGATGTCTAGTTGTACGTGGCCATGGGTGAACGGAGGGTTTTATGGAGTGGAGCTTGGTGGGAGGGGGCTCACTCCACCTCTTCTGCCATAGGCCGACCACGTATTCATTGATCAGAGGATAGGCATCGCAGAGTGGGACTGGGGCCACTGGAGCTGTCCCCAGTGATGCTGCTTCTTTGGCTGCAGCATCTGCCTTCTCATTGCCTGGGATGCCCACGTGACTAGGCACCCAGCAAAAGGATATCTCGTGGATGGGCGATAGTCGTAGGAGCCACCGCTGGATCTTGGAAACCAACGGATGGCTCGAACCAACATCACCCAACATTTGAAGCGAACTAAGGGAGTCTGTAAAGATAGTATGAGAACCAGATGGCCTGCCAGCTATGATAGTCAGTGCCGCCATCAAAGCAACGAGTTCCGCTGTGAATGTGGAAGCTGCGTTTGGCAGGCGGACCAATGCTGTCTCAGATGGAAAGACAGCAGCTGCTCCAACTCTGTCCGGTGACTTGGACCATCGGTGAACACAAAAGTGCTATGCCGATGTTGAGAGGAGTGGTCGCCATACATGGCTCTCAATACTACAGGCAGGTGGTGATCCTTGGGCCTATCAGCTAGTTCCCTACATACCATTACAGGTGGTATGAGCCACGGGGGGGTCTTTGGCATGGTAAAGGGAATCACTGAGAACTCCCTTAGTTGCGCAGTGTGCTCGGCCATACGCAGAGCAAAGGGGCGAGCCAGAGATGGAGATCTATCGTATGAGGCCACTGTCCGTGTATTGAACATGCACTCATACACTGGCGTCTGCGGTAGTTGCTCAAGTCTAAGGAGGTAGTTTAAATTAGACTTGAGCCTGTGATAGGGAAGGGGGAGAACCCCGTTCTCTGCGTAGAGGCTCCACACTGGGGAGGACTTAAAGGCTCCAGAAGCCAGGCGCACACCCTGGTTACGCACAGTATTTAGTTTTTCGAGAATGGATGGCGAGGCAGAGGAGTACACCTGTGATTCATAGTCTAGCTTTGATTGGACCAATGCTAGATACAGGAGCCACAGGGTACGTCGATCACTTCCCCAAGAAGTGTGAGACAACAGTTTCATTATGTCCATTCTCTTTAAACAAGACCTTTTCAAGACGTCCACATGTTGCCGGAAAGAAAGCCTTGAATTAAATATGACCCCCAGATATTTGAAGTGGGGCTCAAAATCTATAGGCACACCATATAGAGACAAATGGGGGGGGGCCCATGTCACTAACTTATGCCCATAAAAGTGAACAGCCTTGGTCTTTACTGCGGAAAAGCGGAAACCCTTGGAGGAAGCATTTTCAGCTACAGTGCTTATAGCTCGCTGTAGCTTACGGACGATAAATGGGAGTCTGGGCGAAGAACAAATGAGCGCCAGATCATCCACATATAACGTCGACGAAATCTCGGGAGGGAGATTTCTAACAATGCTATTAATGGCCACAGAGAAGCAGGTGACACTGAGGACACTTTCCTGTGGCACACCCTCAACTTGGTCCACGGGCTCCGATAAGGTGCCTCCAACCCTTACGCGTAGTGTGCGTCGCATCAGAAATTGCTCGACAAACCTGGGGAGGTAACCCCGCAGGCCCCAATCATAGAGTTTTTTAAGGATACCACGCCTCCAGGTGGTATCGTATGCTTTCTCAATATCAAAGAAGACAGCGATGGCGTGCTGCTTCTTTGAAAAAGCATCTCTTATGAGTGACTCCATTTGGACAAGCAAGTCTGTCGTACTTTGCTTTTTCCTGAACCCTGATTGAGAAGGAGATATGAGATTTTGAGTCTCCAAAAACCAGACGAGTCTGAAATTGACCATTCTCTCAAACACTTTACATGGACAACTGGTAAGAGCAATGGGGCGGTAATGGGTGGGCTCCGTCCCGTCCTTTCCTGGTTTGCGGAATGGAAGGACTATGGCCTCTCTCCACATGGAAGGGAAGCGGCCCTTGATCCAAATATAGTTGTAAATGTCCAGTAAATGAGAGAGAAGGGATGGATGCATATTCCTAATCATATCATAGGAAATGCCATCTGATCCGGGGGCAGTGGATCTACAGTGCTTCAGTGCATTATGGAGCTCATGGATAGAGAAGAGTCGGTTGTAAGACTCGTTATCCATGTTAGACTCCATAAAGTTGAGCGGTTGCTGCTCCTGTTGGAGCCTAAAGCACTGGAATTGCATCTCATAATTATCTGGGCTTGAGATGCTAGCAAATTATCTGGCCAAGACATTGGAAATATGGGACAAGTCCCCCAACAATTCTCCAGCTTGGACAATGTTGGGAGCTGTAAAGCCATTGGATTTGCCCAATAGCTTTTTGACCCTTTTCCACACTTTGTCTATAGGCGTTTGCCAACTTATGGACGCGATGTAACCTTCCAACGAGGTCTTTCGAGCCTGTCGAAGGATGCGTCGCCGTGCTGCCCTTGCTCTGTTACGAGCAATTTTATTTACCATCGTAGGGGAGCGATGGTAACGTCGGCAAGCCATTTTACATTCAGTCACGGCTCTCGAGCATTCAGCCGACCACCAGGGAACTTGTGGTCCGCGAGCGGTTGAGCCGGAGAGCGGGATGGAGGAGTTAGCCGCTTTATTGACTTGGACTAGGAGGTCATCGATAGCCACGTCAATATCTTCATGAGGGAAGGACCCGTCATGGCTCGAGAGGTGCCTGAATTTAGGCCAGTTTGCTTTTTTTGCATTCCATTTTTTACTAGGTGGTGGAGGGGGGCCACCTGTACATGGCGCTATAATAATGGGGAAGTGATCGCTGCCTCGCAAGTCAGGATCCACTGCCCAGTCAAAATCAGCTCTACAGCTTGGTGAACAGAGGGACAAGTCCACGCATGTAGAGCTGCTCGTCTGGATGTGAAATGATGTATGGCTGCCATCGTTTAGAAGGCAGACATCATTTTCGCCTAGAAATTTCTCAATCATGTTTCCCCTAGGGTTCTTATCATGGTCCCCCCAAAGGGGGTGTCGAGCATTAAAATCCCCAATCAATAGAAAGGGGGGAGGGAGCTGTTTAATTACCTCTACTAGTTTTCTAGCTAGAGAGGCTGTGTCTTTTTCCTCACTAGGAGGGAGGTAAAGCGAGCAGACCGTATAGTGGCGATGGGAGAACAGGCGGACAGCGACCGCCTGCAGGTCTGTCGCAAGGTCGATCTGGTTGTGGGGAACCCTGCTGTTGATTAGCACAGCAGAACCATGGATTGGTTCGATAGGGTTCTTATAGTATCCCACAAAACCAGGAATATTTGGGTACACTACGAGTACCCAAGCAAGTTTCCTGTAAAGCTATACAATCAGGATTGTAGTCCTTAAACAGGAGCTTGAGTTCTTCCCACTTGGGGAAGAGACCTTGGATGTTCCAATGAATTATTGGATACATCCTTACCTCTTTCAGACAATCATCCTACCCTTAGGGGTAGAAGGTTTTGGTTTTATACTACCCGTAGGGGTAGTTTTGGTCATACCAATTACCGGTTTTGGGTATGACTCTGGAGGCATCGGGAGCATTAATTTAGCTCTCGGCTTTTCTTCTAAGGGTGGCAATTTTGTTAGCTGGCTATACGAAATGACTGTCTTGACTGGAGAAGCAGATGTGGGAGCATCTCAATCAGTCATTTCGTGAGCCGATGACATCGACTTGGCTGGTGATGGTGGCAGCGATTGTTCGGCTGGCGAAGGATTCTTGGAATCTGATGGTTGGTTCGGCTCCTCCTTGGATAGGGGGGCAGCCTCTACTACAGCTGTTTCCTGTGATGGGGTACAGGTTAATTCCTTCTCACTTAGGGCTTGAAGGAGTTCCAAAGCAGTATCAGCAAGGAGTGGGTTGCTGAATACTCGCTTTGGGGCTGTAGTTCTCTGTTCTTTTGGGGCAGGATGGATGTCCATAGCTGGAATAGACACCACCTGCGGCCCAATCCGATTCACATCCACGTCTTGTGGAGCGGTGGCAAAGTGTTTTGCCACTCTTGGTGAATCGGAAGAGGATGGAAGGTTCCTCTTCTTTCTGCCATCAGAAGCTAGGCTAGATTTTGGTGAAGGGTTTTCTCTACCGATTGATCGTGGTTTCGGTCGAGGGGGGCTCTTGACCTTTTCAAGTGTGCGTGGAGATGCGGGTTTAGGGTGTGGAGAACCCCTTACCTGTTGAGGCACATCTCTGCGCGAAGACCTGGGTTTCGGTTGTGGAGGACTTCTGGTTTGTTCAGGAGAGCCTGTAGATGGTCTCTGGCTTCTCCCCTTCTTTGGCGTGGCGGTGCGCAGAGCATCCGCGAAGCTCACGCCAGGCTGAACGTAAGTCTCCCTAACTCTTCGTCTAGCCTCTTTATAGCTCACCCTGTTTTTATTTCGAACAGCAATGACCTCTCTCTCGTAGAGGAAGAAGGTGCATTGCTGTGATGTGGCAGAGTGGTCTCCGCCACAATTGGGGCAGCACGGCTGTTTGGAACAGGGTGTTCCGTGAAATTCTGCTGAGCAGTTTACACAAATCCTTTCGCTTTTACAAAACTTGCTTACATGGCCATAGCGTTGGCAATGGAAGCACCGGCGGGGGTTTTCGACGTAAGGCTTGACTGGGATGTTAAGGTAGCCAGCCTTGACGTACTTGGGCGGCTCCAATCTGTTGAAAGTTAGGATTATGGTGGCGGTAGGGACCCCAGCGCCATTCACAAACCTAGAAATGCGATGTGCACTTGTTACTTTCTGATTGGCAAGTTTTGTCACCAACCTGTCGATATCATACTCAATGAGTTCACCCGATCGAATAACACCTTTGGAGGTATTAAATGTCGAGGGAGACGCGGATGATACATTCACTGAGGCTAACTTTTCAAGAGATTGAATTCTCTTTTGCTCCTCATTAGACTTGGCCTCGGCAATCAATGCGCCATCATTGCGCGGCCACATTTGAGCAGGTTCGCCACACTTGTTTACGAAGTCGTCAAAGACATCAAAGATGTCAGCTTTGCTAAGAGTACAACGTTTGTTGCTGGATTTAAGTACAATAAAGCAGTCATAATCCAGTTCTTCGTCTACTTCTGATCAAAAAGGATCCAGGCGACGAAGATCTCTGCTGTTTTCACGGTGACCAGAGGCCGGCGGTCTCTGGGATGAGTTTTTGGAAAATTTACCCATATGATTTTTATTTTTATAAGTGGTGTCTCTGGAGCCGAGGGCATGTACTAAATCGCCATTGTGAGTCCGGAGAGCGCCCATACAGTCCAGACAGGGTAGCCTGCCCCCCGACTCCCACTGTTGTTTCAAAAACAGCGGAGCCGCATAACGGAGTTTTACTGGACTGCGGTGCAAAGACCTCCCGAAAGCAAAACAACGACCCAGGCAACCAAACCTACATCCGTGGCACGGTCCTGCGGACGATGCCCCCTAGTGGGGACATCCGTCGACTTGTACAGAGTACACATACTGACTAGGACCAAGTGGGCCGAAAGTGCGCTGGGGTTCAGACACACAGTCGCCCCACAAGGTTATTTGGGGATGCCGGAGTGATGCCAGTGTTTGGTCATCAAACCGCCTCATGGGGTTTTCCTCACCCACCTTTTATGTTGGTGTGAGGTCACCTAGCCCTTGTGATGCCATTCACTAACTGCAGGGCCACAGCAAAGACAACCAAATGGGCCAGAAGTGTGCTGGTGTCCATACACACAACTGCCCCAAAAGGTTGGTGGGTACCCTTAGTCAGATACCCAAACCAGGATATCCCGCCTGGTGTTCGGACGTTGGGCACACGCTCAGTTAAAAAAACAGGGGCACCACATGAAGGTGGTGTGCCAACATTTAGGAAACATAGCCTATAAGTTGCGCGATATTCCCCATCGCCCCAACAGAAGAATGAAATTAGCAGAGAGATTGAGGGTGTACAAAAAAAAATGAAATAAGAAGAAAGATTGAAGGAGGAGAAAAGAATACTTATCAGCAGAGAGATAGAGGGCGGACAGAAGAATAAAATCAGCAGAGAGATAGAGGGCGGACAGAAGAATGAAATCAGCAGAGAGATGGAGGGCGCATATAAGAATTAAATCAGAAGAGAGATGGAGGGCGGACAGAAGAATGAAATCAGCAGAGGGATGAAAGGCGGACATAAGAATAAAATCAGAATAGAGATATAGGGCCGGCAGAAGAATAAAATCAGCAGAGAGATGAAGGGTGGACAGAAGAATAAAATTATCAGAGAGTAAGAACGGAGAGAAGAATGAAATCTGCAGAGAGATAGATGGTGGACATAAGAATGAAATCAGCAGAGAGATGGGGATGGACAGAAGAATGAAAACAGAAGAGAGATGGAGAGTGGACTGAAGAATGAAATTAGAAGAGAGATGGAGGGCGAACAGAATAATCAAATCAGCATAGATATTAAGAGTGGAGAGAAGAATGAAATCAGCATAGCGATGAAGGGTGAACAAAGGAATCAAATCATAAGAGAGATAAAGAACGGACAGAAGAATGAAATCAGCAGAGAGATGGAGAGCGTACAGAAGAATGAAATCAGTAGACGGATGAAGGGCGGAACAAAGAATGAAATCCGAAGAGAGATGGAGGGCAGACAGAAGAATAAAATCAGCAGAGAGATGGATTGGACAGAAAAATACAATCAGCAGAGAAATGAAGGGTTTACATAAGGAATAAAATCAGAAGAAAGATGGAGGGCGCAGAGAAGAATTAAATCAGAAGAGAGATGGAGGGCGGACAGAAGAATGGAACCAGTAGAGGGATGAAGGGTGGACATAAGAATCAAATCAGCAGAGAGATGGAGAATGTACTGAAGAATGAAATTGGCAGAGAGATGAAGAGCGGATTGAAGAATGAAATCAGCAAAGAGATAGAAGGCATAGGGAAGAATAAAATCAGCAGATAGTTAGAGTACGGACAGAATAATGAAATCAGCAGAGAGATGGAGGGCGGACAGAAGAAAGAAATCAGCAGAAAGATGGAGGGCGGACAGAAGAAAGAAATCAAAAGAAAGATGGAGGGCGGAGAGAAGAAGGAAATCAGCAGAAAGATATAGAGCAGACTGAAGAATGAAATCAGCAAAGAGAAGGAGGGCGGACAGAAGAAGGAAATCAGCAGCAAGATAAAGGGCAGACAGAAGAATGAAATCAGCAGAGAAATGGAGGGCGGACAGAAGAATGAAATCAGCAGAGAGATGAAGGGCGGATTGATAAATGAAATCAGCAGAGAGATAAAAAAAAAAGGCTGAAGAATGAAATAAGCAGAGAGATAAAGGGCAGACAGAAGAATGAAATCAGTAGAGGGTTTAAGATCGGACATAAGAATTAAATCAGTAGAAAGATGGAGGTTGGACAGAAAAATGAAATCAGCTGAGAGATGGAGAGCGGAGAGAAGAATGAAATCAGCAAAAAGATAAATGGCGTAAATAAGAAGGAAATCAGCAGAGAGATGGAATGCGGACTTAAGAATGAAATCAGCAGAGAGATGTAGGGCGCATATAAGAATTAAATCAGCAGAGAGATGGAGGGCGGACAGAAGAATGAAATCAGCAGAGGGATGAAAGGCGGACATAAGAATAAAATCAGAATAGAGATATAGGGCCGGCAGAAGAATAAAATCAGCAGAGAGATGAAGGGCAGACATAAGAATAAAATCAACAGAGAGATGAAGGGTGGACAGAAGAATGAAATTATCAGAGAGTAAGAACGGAGAGAAGAATGAAATCTGCAGAGAGATAGACGGTGGACATAAGAATGAAATCAGCAGAGAGATGGAGATGGACAGGAGAATGAAAACAGAAGAGAGATGGAGAGTGGACTGAAGAATGAAATCAGAAGAGAGATGGAGGGCGGACAGAATAATCAAATCAGCATAGATATTAAGAGTGGAGAGAAGAATGAAATCAGCATAGCGATGAAGGGTGGACAAAGGAATCAAATCATAAGAGAGATAAAGAACGGACAGAAGAATGAAATCAGCAGAGAGATGGAGAGCGTACAGAAGAATGAATTCAGTAGACGGATGAAGGGCGGAACAAAGAATGAAATCCGAAGAGAGATGGAGGGCAGACTGAAGAATGAAATCAGCAGAGAGATGGATCGGACAGAAAAATGAAATCAGCAGAGAAATGAAGGGTTTACATAAGGAATAAAATCAGAAAAAAGATGGAGGGCGCAGAGAAGAATGAAATCAGAAGAGAGATGGAGGGCGGACAGAAGAATGAAATCAGCAGAGAGATGGAAAGCGTACAGAAGAATGAAATCAGTAGAGGGATGAAGGGTGGACATAAGAATCAAATCAGCAGAGAGATGGAGGGTGTACAGAAGAATGAAATTGGCAGAGAGATGAAGAGCGGATTGAAGAATGAAATCAGCAAAGAGATAGAGGGCATACGGAAGAATAAAATCAGCAGAGAGTTAGAGTACGGACAGAATAATGAAATCAGCAGAAAGATGGAGGGCGGACAGAAGAAAGAAATCAGCAGAAAGATGGAGATCGGACAGAAGAAAGAAATCAAAAGAAAGATGGAGGGCGGAGAGAAGAAGGAAATCAGCAGAAAGATATAGAGCAGACTGAAGAATGAAATCAGCAAAGAGAAGGAGGGCGGACAAAAGAAAGAAATCAGCAGCGAGATAAAGGGCAGACAGAAGAATGAAATCAGCAGAGAGATGGAGGGCGGACAGAAGAATAAAATCAGCAGAGAGATGGAGGGCGTATTGATGAATGAAATCAGCAGAGAGATAAAAAAAAGGCTGAAGAATGAAATAAGCAGAGAGATAAAGGGCAGACAGAAGAATGAAATCAGTAGAGGGTTTAAGATCGGACATAAGAATTAAATCAGTAGAAAGATGGAGGTTGGACAGAAGAATGAAATCAGCTGAGAGATGGAGAGCGGAGAGAAGAATGAAATCAGCAAAAAAGATAAATGGCGTAAATAAGAATGAAATCAGCAGAGAGATGGAATGCGGACTTAAGAATGAAATCAGAAGAGAGATAGAGGGCGGACAGAAGAATAAAACCAGCAGAGAGATGAAGGGAGGACATAAGAATGAAATCAGGAGAGAGATGGATGGCGGATAGAAGAATCGAATCAGCAGAAAGATGGAGAGCGGACAGAATAATTAAAATAGCAGAGAAATGGAGGGCGGACAGAAGAATTAATTCAGAAGAGAGATGAAGAGAAGACAGAAGAATGAAATCAGAAGAGCGGACAGAAGAATGAAATCAGCAGAGAGATTGAGGGTGTACAAAAAAAATGAAAAAAGAAGAAAGATGGAAGGCGGAGAAAAGAATACTTATTAGCAGAGAGATGAAGGGCGGACAGAAGAATAAAATCAGCAGAGAGATGGAGGGTGGACAGAAGATTTAAATCAGCAGAGAAATGAAGGGCGTACATAAGAATTAAATCAGCAGAGAGATGGAGGGCGGACAGAAGAATGAAATCAGCAGAGAGATGAAAGGCGGACATAAGAATAAAATCATAATAGAGATATAGGGCGGGCAGAAGAATAAAATCAGCAGAGAGTTTAAGGGCAGACATAAGAATGAAATCAGCAGAGAGATGAAGGGTGGACAGAAGAAAGAAATGATCAGAGAGTAAGAAAGGAGAGAAGAATGAAATCAGCAGAAAGATAGAGTGCGGACAGAAAAATGAAATCATCAAAGGAATTAAGGGGGGACATAAGAATGAAATCAAAGGAATAATGGACGGCGGAGAGAAGATTAAAATCCGCAGAGAGATGGAGGGCGGACAAAAGAATGAAATCAGCAGAGAGATGGAGAGCGTACAGAAGAAGGAATTCAGTAGAGTGATGAAGGGCATACAATAGAATCAAATCAGAGAAGATGGAGGGCGGACAGAAGAATGAAATCAGCAGAGAGATGAAGAGTGGACTGAAGAATGAAATCAGCAGAGAGATCAAAATTTGACTGAAGACTGAAATCAGCAGCTAGATAGAGGGCAAACAGAAGAAGAAAATCAGTAGAGGGATAAAGATCGGACAGGAGAATAAAATCAGCAGAGAGATGGAGGGCGGAAAGAGGAATGAAATCAGCAGAGAGATGAAGGGCGTACATAAGAATGAAATCAGCAGAGAGATGGAGGGCGGAAAAAAGAATGAAATCAGAGGAGAGATAGAGGGCATAGAGAAGAATAAAATCAGTAGAGGGATGAAGAACGGACATAAAAATGAGATCAGTAGAGAGATGGAGGGCGGAAAAAAGAAGGAAATCAGCAGAGAGATTGAGGGTGGAGAGAAGAATGAAATCAGCAGAGAGATGAAGGGCGGACAGAAGAATAAAATCAGCAAGAGATGGAGGGCAGACAGAAAAATAAAATCAGCAGAGAGATGAAAAGCGGACTGAAGAATGAAATCAGCAGAGAGATCAAAATTTGACTGAAGACTGAAATCAGCAGCTAGATAGAGGGCAAACAGAAGAAGAAAATCAGTAGAGGGATAAAGATCGGACAGGAGAATAAAATCAGCAGAGAGATGGAGGGCGGAAAGAGGAATGAAATCAGCAGAGAGATGAAGGGCGTACATAAGAATGAAATCAGCAGAGAGATGGAGGGCGGAAAAAAGAATGAAATCAGAGGAGAGATAGGGGGCGGACAGAAGAATAAAACCAGCAGAGAGATGAAGGGAGGACATAAGAATGAAATCAAGAGAGAGATGAAGGGAGGATAGAAGAGTCGAATCAGCAGAGAGATGGAGAGCGGACAGAAGAAGTAAATCAGCTGAGAGATGGAGGGCATACAGAAGAATTAAATCAGCAGAAAGATGGAGAGCGGACATAAGAATGAAATCAGTAGAGAGATGGAGAGCGGACAGAAGAATGAAATCAGCAGAGAAATCGAGGCTGTAAAAACGAATAAAATCAGAAGAAAGATGGAGGGCGGAGAGAAGAATACTTATCTTCAGAGAGATGAGGGCGGACAGAAGAATACAATCAGCAGAGAAATGGAGGGCGGAGAGAAGGATGGAATCAGCTGATAGATGAAGGGCGTACATAAGAATTAAATCAGCAAAGAGATGGTGGGCAGACAGAAGAATGAAAGAGCAGGGAGATGAAGGGCGGACATAAGAATGAAATCAACAGAGAGATGGGGAACGGACAGAATAATGAAATCAGAGGAGAGTTAGAGGGCAAACCTAAAAATGAAATCAGATGAGGAATTGAGGGTGTACATAAGAATGAAATCAGAAGAAAGATGGAGGGCAGAGAGAAGAATGAAATCAGCAGAGAGATGGAGGCAGAACAAAAGAATGAAATCAGCAGAGAGATGGAAATCGTACAGAAGAATGAAATCAGTAGAGGGATGAAGGGCGGACATAAGAATGAAATCAGCAGAGAGATGGAGGGCGGACAGAAGAATGAAATCAGCAGAGAGATAAAGAGCGGACTGAAGAATGAAATCAGCAACGAGATAGCGGCCATACTGAAGAATGAAATCAGTAGAGGGATAAAGAGTGGACATAAGAATGAAATCAGCGAGAAGATGGAGGGCGCACAGAAGAAAGAAATCAGCAGAGAGATTGAGGGTGGACAGAAGAATGAAATTAGATAAGGGAGGGAGGGCGGAGAAAAGAAGGAAATTAGCAGAAACATGGAGAGCGGACTGAAGAATGAAATCAACAGAGAGATGGAGGACGGACAGAAGAATGAAATCAGCAGAGGGATGAAAGGCGGACATAAGAATAAAATCAGAATAGAGATATAGGGCCGGCAGAAGAATAAAATCAGCAGAGAGATGAAGGGCAGACATAAGAATAAAATCAACAGAGAGATGAAGGGTGGACAGAAGAATAAAATTATCAGAGAGTAAGAACGGAGAGAAGAATGAAATCTGCAGAGAGATAGACGGTGGACATAAGAATGAAATCAGCAGAGAGATGGAGATGGACAGAAGAATGAAAACAGAAGAGAGATGGAGAGTGGACTGAAGAATGAAATCAGAAGAGAGATGGAGGGCGGACAGAATAATCAAATCAGCATAGATATTATGAGTGGAGAGAAGAATGAAATCAGCATAGCGATGAAGGGTGGACAAAGGAATCAAATCATAAGAGAGATAAAGAACGGACAGAAGAATGAAATAAGCAGAGAGATGGAGAGCGTACAGAAGAATGAAATCAGTAGACGGATGCAGGGCGGAACAAAGAATGAAATCCGAAGAGAGATGGAAGGCAGACAGAAGAATGAAATCAGCAGAGAGATGGATCGGACAGAAAAATGAAATCAGCAGAGAAATGAAGGGTTTACATAAGGAATAAAATCAGAAGAAAGATGGAGGGCGCAGAGAAGAATAAAATCAGAAGAGAGATGGAGGGCGGACAGAAGAATGAAATCAGCAGAGAGATGGAGAGCGTACAGAAGAATGAAATCAGTAGAGGGATGAAGAGTGGACATAAGAATCAAATCAGCAGAGAGATGGAGAGCGTACATAAGAATGAAATCAGTAGAGGGATGAAGAGCGGATTGAAGAATGAAATCAGCAAAGAGATAGAAGGCATAGGGAAGAATAAAATCAGCAGAGAGTTAGAGTACGGACAGAATAATGAAATCAGCAGAAAGATGGAGGGCGGACAGAAGAAACAAATCAGCAGAAAGATGGAGGGCGGACAGAAGAAAGAAATCAAAAGAAAGATATAGAGCAGACTGAAGAATGAAATCAGCAAAGAGAAGGAGGGCGGACAGAAGAAGGAAATCAGCAGCGAGATAAAGGGCAGACAGAAGAATGAAATCAGCAGAGAGATGGAGGGCGGACAGAAGAATGAAATCAGCAGAGAGATGGAGGGCGGATTGATGAATGAAATCAGCAGAGAGATAAAAAAAAGGCTGAAGAATGAAATAAGCAGAGAGATAAAGGGCAGACAGAAGAATGAAATCAGTAGAGGGTTTAAGATCGGACATAAGAATTAAATCAGTAGAAAGATGGAGGTTGGACAGAAGAATAAAATCAGCTGAGAGATGGAGAGCGGAGAGAAGAATGAAATCAGCAAAAAGATAAATGGCGTAAATAATAATGAAATCAGCAGAGAGATGGAATGCGGACTTAAGAATGAAATCAGCAGAGAGATGGAGGGCGCATATAAGAATTAAATCAGCAGAGAGATGGAGGGCGGACAGAAGAGTGGATCAGCAGAGTGATGAAAGGCGGACATAAGAATAAAATCAGAATAGAGATATAGGGCCGGCAGAAGAATAAAATCAGAAGAGAGATGAAGGGCAGACATAAGAATAAAATCAACAGAGAGATGAAGGGTGGACAGAAGAATGAAATTATCAGAGAGTAAGAACGGAGAGAAGAATGAAATCTGCAGAGAGATAGACGGTGGACATAAGAATGAAATCAGCAGAGAGATGGAGATGGACAGGAGAATGAAAACAGAAGAGAGATGGAGAGTGGACTGAAGGATGAAATCAGAAGAGAGATGGAGGGCGGACAGAATAATCAAATCAGCATAGATATTAAGAGTGGAGAGAAGAATGAAATCAGCATAGCGATGAAGGGTGGACAAAGGAATCAAATCATAAGAGAGATAAAGAACGGACAGAAGAATGAAATCAGCAGAGAGATGGAGAGCGTACAGAAGAATGAATTCAGTAGACGGATGAAGGGCGGAACAAAGAATGAAATCCGAAGAGAGATGGAGGGCAGACTGAAGAATGAAATCAGCAGAGAGATGGATCGGACAGAAAAATGAAATCAGCAGAGAAATGAAGGGTTTACATAAGGAATAAAATCAGAAAAAAGATGGAGGGCGCAGAGAAGAATGAAATCAGAAGAGAGATGGAGGGCGGACAGAAGAATGAAATCAGCAGAGAGATGGAAAGCGTACAGAAGAATGAAATCAGTAGAGGGATGAAGGGTGGACATAAGAATCAAATCAGCAGAGAGATGGAGGGTGTACAGAAGAATGAAATTGGCAGAGAGATGAAGAGCGGATTGAAGAATGAAATCAGCAAAGAGATAGAGGGCATACGGAAGAATAAAATCAGCAGAGAGTTAGAGTACGGACAGAATAATGAAATCAGCAGAAAGATGGAGGGCGGACAGAAGAAAGAAATCAGCAGAAAGATGGAGATCGGACAGAAGAAAGAAATCAAAAGAAAGATGGAGGGCGGAGAGAAGAAGGAAATCAGCAGAAAGATATAGAGCAGACTGAAGAATGAAATCAGCAAAGAGAAGGAGGGCGGACAAAAGAAGGAAATCAGCAGCGAGATAAAGGGCAGACAGAAGAATGAAATCAGCAGAGAAATGGAGGGCGGACAGAAGAATGAAATCAGTAGAGGGTTTAAGATCGGACATAAGAATTAAATCAGTAGAAAGATGGAGGTTGGACAGAAGAATAAAATCAGCTGAGAGATGGAGAGCGGAGAGAAGAATGAAATCAGCAAAAAGATAAATGGCGTAAATAATAATGAAATCAGCAGAGAGATGGAATGCGGACTTAAGAATGAAATCAGCAGAGAGATGGAGGGCGCATATAAGAATTAAATCAGCAGAGAGATGGAGGGCGGACAGAAGAGTGGATCAGCAGAGTGATGAAAGGCGGACATAAGAATAAAATCAGAATAGAGATATAGGGCCGGCAGAAGAATAAAATCAGAAGAGAGATGAAGGGCAGACATAAGAATAAAATCAACAGAGAGATGAAGGGTGGACAGAAGAATGAAATTATCAGAGAGTAAGAACGGAGAGAAGAATGAAATCTGCAGAGAGATAGACGGTGGACATAAGAATGAAATCAGCAGAGAGATGGAGATGGACAGGAGAATGAAAACAGAAGAGAGATGGAGAGTGGACTGAAGGATGAAATCAGAAGAGAGATGGAGGGCGGACAGAATAATCAAATCAGCATAGATATTAAGAGTGGAGAGAAGAATGAAATCAGCATAGCGATGAAGGGTGGACAAAGGAATCAAATCATAAGAGAGATAAAGAACGGACAGAAGAATGAAATCAGCAGAGAGATGGAGAGCGTACAGAAGAATGAATTCAGTAGACGGATGAAGGGCGGAACAAAGAATGAAATCCGAAGAGAGATGGAGGGCAGACTGAAGAATGAAATCAGCAGAGAGATGGATCGGACAGAAAAATGAAATCAGCAGAGAAATGAAGGGTTTACATAAGGAATAAAATCAGAAAAAAGATGGAGGGCGCAGAGAAGAATGAAATCAGAAGAGAGATGGAGGGCGGACAGAAGAATGAAATCAGCAGAGAGATGGAAAGCGTACAGAAGAATGAAATCAGTAGAGGGATGAAGGGTGGACATAAGAATCAAATCAGCAGAGAGATGGAGGGTGTACAGAAGAATGAAATTGGCAGAGAGATGAAGAGCGGATTGAAGAATGAAATCAGCAAAGAGATAGAGGGCATACGGAAGAATAAAATCAGCAGAGAGTTAGAGTACGGACAGAATAATGAAATCAGCAGAAAGATGGAGGGCGGACAGAAGAAAGAAATCAGCAGAAAGATGGAGATCGGACAGAAGAAAGAAATCAAAAGAAAGATGGAGGGCGGAGAGAAGAAGGAAATCAGCAGAAAGATATAGAGCAGACTGAAGAATGAAATCAGCAAAGAGAAGGAGGGCGGACAAAAGAAGGAAATCAGCAGCGAAATAAAGGGCAGACAGAAGAATGAAATCAGCAGAGAGATGGAGGGCGGACAGAAGAATAAAATCAGCAGAGAGATGGAGGGCGGACAGAAGAATAAAATCAGCAGAGAGATGGAGGGCGTATTGATGAATGAAATCAGCAGAGAGATAAAAAAAGGCTGAAGAATGAAATAAGCAGAGAGATAAAGGGCAGACAGAAGAATGAAATCAGTAGAGGGTTTAAGATCGGACATAAGAATTAAATCAGTAGAAAGATGGAGGTTGGACAGAAGAATGAAATCAGCTGAGAGATGGAGAGCGGAGAGAAGAATGAAATCAGCAAAAAAGATAAATGGCGTAAATAAGAATGAAATCAGCAGAGAGATGGAATGCGGACTTAAGAATGAAATCAGAAGAGAGATAGAGGGCGGACAGAAGAATAAAACCAGCAGAGAGATGAAGGGAGGACATAAGAATGAAATCAGGAGAGAGATGGATGGCGGATAGAAGAATCGAATCAGCAGAAAGATGGAGAGCGGACAGAATAATTAAAACAGCAGAGAAATGGAGGGCGGACAGAAGAATTAATTCAGCAGAGAGATGGAGAGAAGACAGAAAAATGAAATCAGAAGAGCGGACAGAAGAATGAAATCAGCAGAGAGATTGAGGGTGTACAAAAAAAATGAAAAAAGAAGAAAGATGGAAGGCGGAGAAAAGAATACTTATTAGCAGAGAGATGAAGGGCGGACAGAAGAATAAAATCAGCAGAGAGATGGAGGGTGGACAGAAGATTTAAATCAGCAGAGAAATGAAGGGCGTACATAAGAATTAAATCAGCAGAGAGATGGAGGGCGGGCAGAAGAATAAAATCAGCAGAGAGTTTAAGGGCAGACATAAGAATGAAATCAGCAGAGAGATGAAGGGTGGACAGAAGAAAGAAATGATCAGAGAGTAAGAAAGGAGAGAAGAATGAAATCAGCAGAAAGATAGAGTGCGGACAGAAAAATGAAATCAGCAAAGGAATTAAGGGGGGACATAAGAATGAAATCAAAGGAATAATGGACGGCGGAGAGAAGATTAAAATCCGCAGAGAGATGGAGGGCGGACAAAAGAATGAAATCAGCAGAGAGATGGAGAGCGTACAGAAGAAGGAATTCAGTAGAGTGATGAAGGGCATACAATAGAATCAAATCAGAGAAGATGGAGGGCGGACAGAAGAATGAAATCAGCAGAGAGATGAAGAGTGGACTGAAGAATGAAATCAGCAGAGAGATAGAGGGCATAGAGAAGAATAAAATCAGTAGAGGGATAAGGAACGGACATAAAAATGAGATCAGTAGAGAGATGGAGGGCGGAAAAAAAGAAGGAAATCAGCAGAGAGATTGAGGGTGGAGAGAAGAATGAAATCAGCAGAGAGATGAAGGGCGGACAGAAGAATAAAATCAGCAGCGAGATGGAGTGTGGACAGAAGAATAAAATCAGCAAGAGATGGAGGGCAGACAGAAAAATAAAATCAGCAGAGAGATGAAAAGCGGACTGAAGAATGAAATCAGCAGAGAGATCAAAATTTGACTGAAGACTGAAATCAGCAGCTAGATAGAGGGCAAACAGAAGAAGAAAATCAGCTGAGGGATAAAGATCGGACAGGAGAATAAAATCAGCAGAGAGATGGAGGGCGGAAAGAGGAATGAAATCAGCAGAGAGATGAAGGGCGTACATAAGAATGAAATCAGCAGAGAGATGGAGGGCGGAAAAAAGAATGAAATCAGAGGAGAGATAGGGGGCGGACAGAAGAATAAAACCAGCAGAGAGATGAAGGGAGGACATAAGAATGAAATCAAGAGAGAGATGAAGGGAGGATAGAAGAGTCGAATCAGCAGAGAGATGGAGAGCGGACAGAAGAAGTAAATCAGCTGAGAGATGGAGGGCATACAGAAGAATTAAATCAGCAGAAAGATGGAGAGCGGACATTAGAATGAAATCAGTAGAGAGATGGAGAGCGGACAGAAGAATGAAATCAGCAGAGAAATCGAGGCTGTAAAAACGAATAAAATCAGAAGAAAGATGGAGGGCGGAGAGAAGTATACTTATCTTCAGAGAGATGAGGGCGGACAGAAGAATACAATCAGCAGAGAAATGGAGGGCGGAGAGAAGGATGGAATCAGCTGATAGATGAAGGGCGTACATAAGAATTAAATCAGCAAAGAGATGGTGGGCAGACAGAAGAATGAAAGAGCAGGGAGATGAAGGGCGGACATAAGAATGAAATCAACAGAGAGATGGGGAACGGACAGAATAATGAAATCAGAGGAGAGTTAGAGGGCAAACCTAAAAATGAAATCAGATGAGGAATTGAGGGTGTACATAAGAATGAAATCAGAAGAAAGATGGAGGGCAGAGAGAAGAATGAAATCAGCAGAGAGATGGAGGCAGAACAAAAGAATGAAATCAGCAGAGAGATGGAAATCGTACAGAAGAATGAAATCAGTAGAGGGATGAAGGGCGGACATAAGAATGAAATCAGCAGAGAGATGGAGGGCGGACAGAAGAATGAAATCAGCAGAGAGATAAAGAGCGGACTGAAGAATGAAATCAGCAACGAGATAGCGGCCATACTGAAGAATGAAATCAGTAGAGGGATAAAGAGTGGACATAAGAATGAAATCAGCGAGAAGATGGAGGGCGCACAGAAGAAAGAAATCAGCAGAGAGATTGAGGGTGGACAGAAGAATGAAATTAGATAAGGGAGGGAGGGCGGAGAAAAGAAGGAAATTAGCAGAAACATGGAGAGCGGACTGAAGAATGAAATCAACAGAGAGATGGAGGACGGACAGAAGAATGAAATCAGCAGAGGGATGAAAGGCGGACATAAGAATAAAATCAGAATAGAGATATAGGGCCGGCAGAAGAATAAAATCAGCAGAGAGATGAAGGGCAGACATAAGAATAAAATCAACAGAGAGATGAAGGGTGGACAGAAGAATAAAATTATCAGAGAGTAAGAACGGAGAGAAGAATGAAATCTGCAGAGAGATAGACGGTGGACATAAGAATGAAATCAGCAGAGAGATGGAGATGGACAGGAGAATGAAAACAGAAGAGAGATGGAGAGTGGACTGAAGAATGAAATCAGAAGAGAGATGGAGGGCGGACAGAATAATCAAATCAGCATAGATATTATGAGTGGAGAGAAGAATGAAATCAGCATAGCGATGAAGGGTGGACAAAGGAATCAAATCATAAGAGAGATAAAGAACGGACAGAAGAATGAAATAAGCAGAGAGATGGAGAGCGTACAGAAGAATGAAATCAGTAGACGGATGCAGGGCGGAACAAAGAATGAAATCCGAAGAGAGATGGAAGGCAGACAGAAGAATGAAATCAGCAGAGAGATGGATCGGACAGAAAAATGAAATCAGCAGAGAAATGAAGGGTTTACATAAGGAATAAAATCAGAAGAAAGATGGAGGGCGCAGAGAAGAATGAAATCAGAAGAGAGATGGAGGGCGGACAGAAGAATGAAATCAGCAGAGAGATGGAGAGCGTACAGAAGAATGAAATCAGTAGAGGGATGAAGGGTGGACATAAGAATCAAATCAGCAGAGAGATGGAGAGCGTACATAAGAATGAAATCAGTAGAGGGATGAAGAGCGGATTGAAGAATGAAATCAGCAAAGAGATAGAAGGCATAGGGAAGAATAAAATCAGCAGAGAGTTAGAGTACGGACAGAATAATGAAATCAGCAGAAAGATGGAGGGCGGACAGAAGAAAGAAATCAGCAGAAAGATGGAGGGCGGACAGAAGAAAGAAATCAAAAGAAAGATATAGAGCAGACTGAAGAATGAAATCAGCAAAGAGAAGGAGGGCGGACAGAAGAAGGAAATCAGCAGCGAGATAAAGGGCAGACAGAAGAATGAAATCAGCAGAGAGATGGAGGGCGGACAGAAGAATGAAATCAGCAGAGAGATGGAGGGCGGATTGATGAATGAAATCAGCAGAGAGATAAAAAAAAGGCTGAAGAATGAAATAAGCAGAGAGATAAAGGGCAGACAGAAGAATGAAATCAGTAGAGGGTTTAAGATCGGACATAAGAATTAAATCAGTAGAAAGATGGAGGTTGGACAGAAGAATAAAATCAGCTGAGAGATGGAGAGCGGAGAGAAGAATGAAATCAGCAAAAAGATAAATGGCGTAAATAATAATGAAATCAGCAGAGAGATGGAATGCGGACTTAAGAATGAAATCAGCAGAGAGATGGAGGGCGCATATAAGAATTAAATCAGCAGAGAGATGGAGGGCGGACAGAAGAGTGGATCAGCAGAGTGATGAAAGGCGGACATAAGAATAAAATCAGAATAGAGATATAGGGCCGGCAGAAGAATAAAATCAGAAGAGAGATGAAGGGCAGACATAAGAATAAAATCAACAGAGAGATGAAGGGTGGACAGAAGAATGAAATTATCAGAGAGTAAGAACGGAGAGAAGAATGAAATCTGCAGAGAGATAGACGGTGGACATAAGAATGAAATCAGCAGAGAGATGGAGATGGACAGGAGAATGAAAACAGAAGAGAGATGGAGACTGGACTGAAGAATGAAATCAGAAGAGAGATGGAGGGCGGACAGAATAATCAAATCAGCATAGATATTAAGAGTGGAGAGAAGAATGAAATCAGCATAGCGATGAAGGGTGGACAAAGGAATCAAATCATAAGAGAGATAAAGAACGGACAGAAGAATGAAATCAGCAGAGAGATGGAGAGCGTACAGAAGAATGAATTCAGTAGACGGATGAAGGGCGGAACAAAGAATGAAATCCGAAGAGAGATGGAGGGCAGACTGAAGAATGAAATCAGCAGAGAGATGGATCGGACAGAAAAATGAAATCAGCAGAGAAATGAAGGGTTTACATAAGGAATAAAATCAGAAAAAAGATGGAGGGCGCAGAGAAGAATGAAATCAGAAGAGAGATGGAGGGCGGACAGAAGAATGAAATCAGCAGAGAGATGGAAAGCGTACAGAAGAATGAAATCAGTAGAGGGATGAAGGGTGGACATAAGAATCAAATCAGCAGAGAGATGGAGAGCGTACATAAGAATGAAATCAGTAGAGGGATGAAGAGCGGATTGAAGAATGAAATCAGCAAAGAGATAGAAGGCATAGGGAAGAATAAAATCAGCAGAGAGTTAGAGTACGGACAGAATAATGAAATCAGCAGAAAGATGGAGGGCGGACAGAAGAAAGAAATCAGCAGAAAGATGGAGGGCGGACAGAAGAAAGAAATCAAAAGAAAGATATAGAGCAGACTGAAGAATGAAATCAGCAAAGAGAAGGAGGGCGGACAGAAGAAGGAAATCAGCAGCGAGATAAAGGGCAGACAGAAGAATGAAATCAGCAGAGAGATGGAGGGCGGACAGAAGAATGAAATCAGCAGAGAGATGGAGGGCGGATTGATGAATGAAATCAGCAGAGAGATAAAAAAAAGGCTGAAGAATGAAATAAGCAGAGAGATAAAGGGCAGACAGAAGAATGAAATCAGTAGAGGGTTTAAGATCGGACATAAGAATTAAATCAGTAGAAAGATGGAGGTTGGACAGAAGAATAAAATCAGCTGAGAGATGGAGAGCGGAGAGAAGAATGAAATCAGCAAAAAGATAAATGGCGTAAATAATAATGAAATCAGCAGAGAGATGGAATGCGGACTTAAGAATGAAATCAGCAGAGAGATGGAGGGCGCATATAAGAATTAAATCAGCAGAGAGATGGAGGGCGGACAGAAGAGTGGATCAGCAGAGTGATGAAAGGCGGACATAAGAATAAAATCAGAATAGAGATATAGGGCCGGCAGAAGAATAAAATCAGAAGAGAGATGAAGGGCAGACATAAGAATAAAATCAACAGAGAGATGAAGGGTGGACAGAAGAATGAAATTATCAGAGAGTAAGAACGGAGAGAAGAATGAAATCTGCAGAGAGATAGACGGTGGACATAAGAATGAAATCAGCAGAGAGATGGAGATGGACAGGAGAATGAAAACAGAAGAGAGATGGAGAGTGGACTGAAGAATGAAATCAGAAGAGAGATGGAGGGCGGACAGAATAATCAAATCAGCATAGATATTAAGAGTGGAGAGAAGAATGAAATCAGCATAGCGATGAAGGGTGGACAAAGGAATCAAATCATAAGAGAGATAAAGAACGGACAGAAGAATGAAATCAGCAGAGAGATGGAGAGCGTACAGAAGAATGAATTCAGTAGACGGATGAAGGGCGGAACAAAGAATGAAATCCGAAGAGAGATGGAGGGCAGACTGAAGAATGAAATCAGCAGAGAGATGGATCGGACAGAAAAATGAAATCAGCAGAGAAATGAAGGGTTTACATAAGGAATAAAATCAGAAAAAAGATGGAGGGCGCAGAGAAGAATGAAATCAGAAGAGAGATGGAGGGCGGACAGAAGAATGAAATCAGCAGAGAGATGGAAAGCGTACAGAAGAATGAAATCAGTAGAGGGATGAAGGGTGGACATAAGAATCAAATCAGCAGAGAGATGGAGGGTGTACAGAAGAATGAAATTGGCAGAGAGATGAAGAGCGGATTGAAGAATGAAATCAGCAAAGAGATAGAGGGCATACGGAAGAATAAAATCAGCAGAGAGTTAGAGTACGGACAGAATAATGAAATCAGCAGAAAGATGGAGGGCGGACAGAAGAAAGAAATCAGCAGAAAGATGGAGATCGGACAGAAGAAAGAAATCAAAAGAAAGATGGAGGGCGGAGAGAAGAAGGAAATCAGCAGAAAGATATAGAGCAGACTGAAGAATGAAATCAGCAAAGAGAAGGAGGGCGGACAAAAGAAGGAAATCAGCAGCGAGATAAAGGGCAGACAGAAGAATGAAATCAGCAGAGAGATGGAGGGCGGACAGAAGAATAAAATCAGCAGAGAGATGGAGGGCGTATTGATGAATGAAATCAGCAGAGAGATAAAAAAAAGGCTGAAGAATGAAATAAGCAGAGAGATAAAGGGCAGACAGAAGAATGAAATCAGTAGAGGGTTTAAGATCTGACATAAGAATTAAATCAGTAGAAAGATGGAGGTTGGACAGAAGAATGAAATCAGCTGAGAGATGGAGAGCGGAGAGAAGAATGAAATCAGCAAAAAAGATAAATGGCGTAAATAAGAATGAAATCAGCAGAGAGATGGAATGCGGACTTAAGAATGAAATCAGAAGAGAGATAGAGGGCGGACAGAAGAATAAAACCAGCAGAGAGATGAAGGGAGGACATAAGAATGAAATCAGGAGAGAGATGGATGGCGGATAGAAGAATCGAATCAGCAGAAAGATGGAGAGCGGACAGAATAATTAAAACAGCAGAGAAATGGAGGGCGGACAGAAGAATTAATTCAGCAGAGAGATGGAGAGAAGACAGAAGAATGAAATCAGAAGAGCGGACAGAAAAATGAAATCAGCAGAGAGATTGAGGGTGTACAAAAAAAATGAAAAAAGAAGAAAGATGGAAGGCGGAGAAAAGAATACTTATTAGCAGAGAGATGAAGGGCGGACAGAAGAATAAAATCAGCAGAGAGATGGAGGGTGGACAGAAGATTTAAATCAGCAGAGAAATGAAGGGCGTACCTAAGAATTAAATCAGCAGAGAGATGGAGGGCGGGCAGAAGAATAAAATCAGCAGAGAGTTTAAGGGCAGACATAAGAATGAAATCAGCAGAGAGATAAAGGGTGGACAGAAGAAAGAAATGATCAGAGAGTAAGAAAGGAGAGAAGAATGAAATCAGCAGAAAGATAGAGTGCGGACAGAAAAATGAAATCAGCAAAGGAATTAAGGGGGGACATAAGAATGAAATCAAAGGAATAATGGACGGCGGAGAGAAGATTAAAATCCGCAGAGAGATGGAGGGCGGACAAAAGAATGAAATCAGCAGAGAGATGGAGAGCGTACAGAAGAAGGAATTCAGTAGAGTGATGAAGGGCATACAATAGAATCAAATCAGAGAAGATGGAGGGCGGACAGAAGAATGAAATCAGCAGAGAGATGAAGAGTGGACTGAAGAATGAAATCAGCAGAGAGATAGAGGGCATAGAGAAGAATAAAATCAGTAGAGGGATGAAGAACGGACATAAAAATGAGATCAGTAGAGAGATGGAGGGCGGAAAAAAGAAGGAAATCAGCAGAGAGATTGAGGGTGGAGAGAAGAATGAAATCAGCAGAGAGATGAAGGGCGGACAGAAGAATAAAATCAGCAGCGAGATGGAGTGTGGACAGAAGAATAAAATCAGCAAGAGATGGAGGGCAGACAGAAAAATAAAATCAGCAGAGAGATGAAAAGCGGACTGAAGAATGAAATCAGCAGAGAGATCAAAATTTGACTGAAGACTGAAATCAGCAGCTAGATAGAGGGCAAACAGAAGAAGAAAATCAGTAGAGGGATAAAGATCGGACAGGAGAATAAAATCAGCAGAGAGATGGAGGGCGGAAAGAGGAATGAAATCAGCAGAGAGATGAAGGGCGTACATAAGAATGAAATCAGCAGAGAGATGGAGGGCGGAAAAAAGAATGAAATCAGAGGAGAGATAGGGGGCGGACAGAAGAATAAAACCAGCAGAGAGATGAAGGGAGGACATAAGAATGAAATCAAGAGAGAGATGAAGGGAGGATAGAAGAGTCGAATCAGCAGAGAGATGGAGAGCGGACAGAAGAAGTAAATCAGCTGAGAGATGGAGGGCATACAGAAGAATTAAATCAGCAGAAAGATGGAGAGCGGACATAAGAATGAAATCAGTAGAGAGATGGAGAGCGGGCAGAAGAATGAAATCAGCAGAGAAATCGAGGCTGTAAAAACGAATAAAATCAGAAGAAAGATGGAGGGCGGAGAGAAGAATACTTATCTTCAGAGAGATGAGGGCGGACAGAAGAATACAATCAGCAGAGAAATGGAGGGCGGAGAGAAGGATGGAATCAGCTGATAGATGAAGGGCGTACATAAGAATTAAATCAGCAAAGAGATGGTGGGCAGACAGAAGAATGAAAGAGCAGGGAGATGAAGGGCGGACATAAGAATGAAATCAACAGAGAGATGGGGAACGGACAGAATAATGAAATCAGAGGAGAGTTAGAGGGCAAACCTAAAAATGAAATCAGATGAGGAATTGAGGGTGTACATAAGAATGAAATCAGAAGAAAGATGGAGGGCAGAGAGAAGAATGAAATCAGCAGAGAGATGGAGGCAGAACAAAAGAATGAAATCAGCAGAGAGATGGAAATCGTACAGAAGAATGAAATCAGTAGAGGGATGAAGGGCGGACATAAGAATGAAATCAGCAGAGAGATGGAGGGCGGACAGAAGAATGAAATCAGCAGAGAGATAAAGAGCGGACTGAAGAATGAAATCAGCAACGAGATAGCGGCCATACTGAAGAATGAAATCAGTAGAGGGATAAAGAGTGGACATAAGAATGAAATCAGCGAGAAGATGGAGGGCGCACAGAAGAAAGAAATCAGCAGAGAGATTGAGGGTGGACAGAAGAATGAAATTAGATAAGGGAGGGAGGGCGGAGAAAAGAAGGAAATTAGCAGAAACATGGAGAGCGGACTGAAGAATGAAATCAACAGAGAGATGGAGGACGGACAGAAGAATGAAATCAGCAGAGGGATGAAAGGCGGACATAAGAATAAAATCAGAATAGAGATATAGGGCCGGCAGAAGAATAAAATCAGCAGAGAGATGAAGGGCAGACATAAGAATAAAATCAACAGAGAGATGAAGGGTGGACAGAAGAATAAAATTATCAGAGAGTAAGAACGGAGAGAAGAATGAAATCTGCAAAGAGATAGACGGTGGACATAAGAATGAAATCAGCAGAGAGATGGAGATGGACAGAAGAATGAAAACAGAAGAGAGATGGAGAGTGGACTGAAGAATGAAATCAGAAGAGAGATGGAGGGCGGACAGAATAATCAAATCAGCATAGATATTATGAGTGGAGAGAAGAATGAAATCAGCATAGCGATGAAGGGTGGACAAAGGAATCAAGTCATAAGAGAGATAAAGAACGGACAGAAGAATGAAATAAGCAGAGAGATGGAGAGCGTACAGAAGAATGAAATCAGTAGACGGATGCAGGGCGGAACAAAGAATGAAATCCGAAGAGAGATGGAAGGCAGACAGAAGAATGAAATCAGCAGAGAGATGGATCGGACAGAAAAATGAAATCAGCAGAGAAATGAAGGGTTTACATAAGGAATAAAATCAGAAGAAAGATGGAGGGCGCAGAGAAGAATGAAATCAGAAGAGAGATGGAGGGCGGACAGAAGAATGAAATCAGCAGAGAGATGGAGAGCGTACAGAAGAATGAAATCAGTAGAGGGATGAAGGGTGGACATAAGAATCAAATCAGCAGAGAGATGGAGAGCGTACATAAGAATGAAATCAGTAGAGGGATGAAGAGCGGATTGAAGAATGAAATCAGCAAAGAGATAGAAGGCATAGGGAAGAATAAAATCAGCAGAGAGTTAGAGTACGGACAGAATAATGAAATCAGCAGAAAGATGGAGGGCGGACAGAAGAAACAAATCAGCAGAAATATGGAGGGCGGACAGAAGAAAGAAATCAAAAGAAAGATATAGAGCAGACTGAAGAATGAAATCAGCAAAGAGAAGGAGGGCGGACAGAAGAAGGAAATCAGCAGCGAGATAAAGGGCAGACAGAAGAATGAAATCAGCAGAGAGATGGAGGGCGGACAGAAGAATGAAATCAGCAGAGAGATGGAGGGCGGATTGATGAATGAAATCAGCAGAGAGATAAAAAAAAGGCTGAAGAATGAAATAAGCAGAGAGATAAAGGGCAGACAGAAGAATGAAATCAGTAGAGAGATGGAGGGCGCATATAAGAATTAAATCAGCAGAGAGATGGAGGGCGGACAGAAGAGTGGATCAGCAGAGTGATGAAAGGCGGACATAAGAATAAAATCAGAATAGAGATATAGGGCCGGCAGAAGAATAAAATCAGAAGAGAGATGAAGGGCAGACATAAGAATAAAATCAACAGAGAGATGAAGGGTGGACAGAAGAATGAAATTATCAGAGAGTAAGAACGGAGAAAAGAATGAAATCTGCAGAGAGATAGACGGTGGACATAAGAATGAAATCAGCAGAGAGATGGAGATGGACAGGAGAATGAAAACAGAAGAGAGATGGAGAGTGGACTGAAGAATGAAATCAGAAGAGAGATGGAGGGCGGACAGAATAATCAAATCAGCATAGATATTAAGAGTGGAGAGAAGAATGAAATCAGCATAGCGATGAAGGGTGGACAAAGGAATCAAATCATAAGAGAGATAAAGAACGGACAGAAGAATGAAATAAGCAGAGAGATGGAGAGCGTACAGAAGAATGAATTCAGTAGACGGATGAAGGGCGGAACAAAGAATGAAATCCGAAGAGAGATGGAGGGCAGACTGAAGAATGAAATCAGCAGAGAGATGGATCGGACAGAAAAATGAAATCAGCAGAGAAATGAAGGGTTTACATAAGCAATAAAATCAGAAAAAGATGGAGGGCGCAGAGAAGAATGAAATCAGAAGAGAGATGGAGGGCGGACAGAAGAATAAAATCAGCAGAGAGATGGAGAGCGTACAGAAGAATGAAATTGGCAGAGAGATGAAGAGCGGATTGAAGAATGAAATCAGCAAAGAGATAGAGGGCATACGGAAGAATAAAATCAGCAGAGAGTTAGAGTACGGACAGAATAATGAAATCAGCAGAAAGATGGAGGGCGGACAGAAGAAAGAAATCAGCAGAAAGATGGAGGGCGGACAGAAGAAAGAAATCAAAAGAAAGATGGAGGGCGGAGAGAAGAAGGAAATCAGCAGAAAGATATAGAGCAGACTGAAGAATGAAATCAGCAAAAAGAAGGAGGGCGGACAAAAGAAGGAAATCAGCAGCGAGATAAAGGGGAGACAGAAGAATGAAATCAGCAGAGAGATGGACGGCGGACAGAAGAATAAAATCAGCAGAGAGATGGAGGGCGGATTGATAAATGAAATCAGCAGAGAGATAAAAAAAAGGCTGAAGAATGAAATAAGCAGAGAGATAAAGGGCAGACAGAAGAATGAAATCAGTAGAGGGTTTAAGATCGGACATAAGAATTAAATCAGTAGAAAGATGGAGGTTGGACAGAAGAATGAAATCAGCTGAGAGATGGAGAGCGGAGAGAAGAATGAAATCAGCAAAAAAGATAAATGGCGTAAATAAGAATGAAATCAGCAGAGTAATGGAATGCGGACTTAAGAATGAAATCAGAAGAGAGATAGAGGGCGGACAGAAGAATAAAACCAGCAGAGAGATGAAGGGAGCACATAAGAATGAAATCAGGAGAGAGATGGATGGCGGATAGAAGAATCGAATCAGCAGAAAGATGGAGAGCGGACAGAATAATTAAAACAGCAGAGAAATGGAGGGCGGACAGAAGAATTAATTCAGCAGAGAGATGGAGAGAAGACATAAGAATGAAATCAGAAGAGAGATGAAGAGCGGACAGAAGAATGAAATCAGCAGAGAGATTGAGGGTGTACAAAAAAATGAAAAAAGAAGAAAGATGGAAGGCAGAGAAAAGAATACTTATTAGCAGAGAGATGAAGGGCGGACAGAAGAATAAAATCAGCAGAGAGATGGAGGGTGGACAGAAGATTTAAATCAGCAGAGAAATGAAGGGCGTACATAAGAATTAAATCAGCAGAGAGATGGAGGGCGGACAGAAGAATGAAATCAGCAGAGAGATGAAAGGCGGACATAAGAATAAAATCATAATAGAGATATAGGGCGTCAGAAGAATAAAATCAGCAGAGAGTTTAAGGGCAGACATAAGAATGAAATCAGCAGAGAGATGAAGGGTGGACAGAAGAAAGAAATGATCAGAGAGTAAGAAAGGAGAGAAGAATGAAATCAGCAGAAAGATAGAGTGCGGACAGAAAAATGAAATCAGCAAAGGAATTAAGGGGGGACATAAGAATGAAATCAAAGGAATAATGGACGGCGGAGAGAAGATTAAAATCCGCAGAGAGATGGAGGGTGGACAAAAGAATGAAATCAGCAGAGAGATGGAGAGCGTACAGAAGAATGAATTCAGTAGAGTGATGAAGGGCATACAATGGAATCAAATCAGAGAAGATGGAGGGCGGACAGAAGAATGAAATCAGCAGAGAGATGAAGAGTGGACTGAAGAATGAAATCAGCAGAGAGATAGAGGGCATAGAGAAGAATGAAATCAGTAGAGGGATGAAGAACGGACATAAAAATGAGATCAGTAGAGAGATGGAGGGCGGAAAAAAGAAGGAAATCAGCAGAGAGATTGAGGGTGGAGAGAAGAATGAAATCAGCAGAGAGATGAAGGACGGACAGAAGAATAAAATCAGCAGCGAGATGGAGTGTGGACAGAAGAATAAAATCAGCAAGAGATGGAGGGCAGACAGAAAAATAAAATCAGCAGAGAGATGAAAAGCGGACTGAAGAATGAAATCAGCAGAGAGATCAAAATTTGACTGAAGACTGAAATCAGCAGCTAGATAGAGGGCAAACAGAAGAAGAAAATCAGTAGAGGGATAAAGATCGGACAGGAGAATAAAATCAGCAGAGAGATGGAGGGCGGAAAGAGGAATGAAATCAGCAGAGAGATGAAGGGCGTACATAAGAATGAAATCAGCAGAGAGATGGAGGGCGGAAAAAAGAATGAAATCAGAAGAGAGATAGGGGCGGACAGAAGAATAAAACCAGCAGAGAGATGAAGGGAGGACATAAGAATGAAATCAAGAGAGAGGTGAAGGGAGGATAGAAGAGTCGAATCAGCAGAGAGATGGAGAGCGGACAGAAGAAGTATATCAGCTGAGAGATGGAGGGCATACAGAAGAATTAAATCAGCAGAAAAATGGAGAGCGGACATAAGAATGAAATCAGTAGAGAGATGGAGAGCGGACAGAAGAATGAAATCAGCAGAGAGATCGAGGCTGTAAAAACGAATAAAATCAGAAGAAAGATGGAGGGCGGAGAGAAGAATACTTATCTTCAGAGAGATGAGGGCGGACAGAAGAATACAATCAGCAGAGAAATGGAGGGCGGAGAGAAGAATGGAATCAGCTGATAGATGAAGGGCGTACATAAGAATTAAATCAGCAAAGAGATGGTGGGCAGACAGAAGAATGAAACAGCAGGGAGATGAAGGGCGGACATAAGAATGAAATCAACAGAGAGATGGGGAACGGACAGAATAATGAAATCAGAGGAGAGTTAGAGGGCAAACCTAAAAATGAAATCAGATGAGGAATTGAGGGTGTACATAAGAATGAAATCAGAAGAAAGATGGAGGGCAGAGAGAAGAATGAAATCAGCAGAGAGATGGAGGCAGAACAAAAGAATGAAATCAGCAGAGAGATGGAAATCGTACAGAAGAATGAAATCAGTAGAGGGATGAAGGGCGGACATAAGAATGAAATCAGCAGAGAGATGGAGGGCGGACAGAAGAATGAAATCAGCAGAGAGATAAAGAGCGGACTGAAGAATGAAATCAGCAACGAGATAGCGGCCATACTGAAGAATGAAATCAGTAGAGGGATGAAGAGTGGACATAAGAATGAAATCAATGAGGAGATGGAGGGCGCACAGAAGAAAGAAATCAGCAGGGAGATTGAGGGTGGACAGAAGAATGAAATTAGATAAGGGAGGGAGGGCGGAGAAAAGAAGGAAATTAGCAGAAACATGGAGAGCGGACTGAAGAATGAAATCAACAGAGAGATGGAGGACGGACAGAAGAATGAAATCAGCAGAGAGATTGAGAGTGTACTGGAGAATGGAATCAGAAGAGAGAAAGAAGGTGGACAAAATAATAAAATCAGCAAAGAGATGAAGGGCGGAAAGAAGAATAAAATCAGAAGAGGGATTAAGGTTTGAACAGAAGAATGAAATAGCAGAGAACGAAGAGCGGAGAGAAAAATGAAATCAGCAGGGAGATGAAGTGCGGACAGAAGAATGAAATCAGAAGAAGAATGGAGGGTGTACATAAGAATGAAATGAGAAGAGGCATGGAGGAAGGAGATAAGAATGAAATCAGCAGAGAGATGGAGGCCGGACAAAAAAATAAAATCAGCAGAGTGATGGAAGGCGTACGGAAGAATAAAATCAGTAGAGGGATTAATAGCGGACATAAGAATGAAATCAGCAGATAGATGGAGGGCGGACAGAAGAATGAAATCAGTAGAGAGATGAAAAGTGACTGAAGAATGAAATCAGCAGAGAGATGGAGGGCGACAGAAGAATAAAATCAGCAGAAAAATGGGGGGCAGAGAGAAGAATAAAATCAGCAGAGAGATAGAGAGCGGACAGAAGAATGAAATCAGCAGAGAGATCGAGCGTGTACATAAAAATAAAATCAGAAGAAAAAAGGTGGGCGGAGAGAAGAATGAAATCAGCAGAGAGATTGAGAGCGGACAGAAGAATGAAATCAGTAGATGGTTGAAGAGTGGACAGAAGAATGAAATCAGCAGAGAGATAGAGGGCGGACAGAAGATTTTAATCAGCAAAAGATGGAGTGCAGACAGAAGAATGAAATCAGTAGATGGATGAAGGGTGGACATATGAATGAAATCAGCCCGGAGATGGAGTGCTGACAGAAGAAAGAAATCAGCAGAGAGATTGAGGGTAGACAAAAGAATGAAATCAGAAGAAAGATGGAAGGCGGAGAGAAGAAGGAAATCAGCAGAAAGATGGAGAGCGGAAGGAAGAATGAAATCATCAGAGGAATGGAGGGTAAACATAAGAATGAAATCAGAAGAAGAGATGTAGGGCAGAGAGAAGAATGAAATCAGCAGAGAGATGGAGGGCGGATAGAAGAATAAAATCAGCAGTTAGAGATGGAGGGCGGGCAGAAGAATGAAATTAGCCTGAGATGGAGGGCAGACTGATGAATGAAATCAGCAGAGAGATGAAAAGCGGACTGAAGAATGAAATCAGCAGAGAGATGAAACGCGGACTGAAAAATGAAATCAGCAGACAGATAGAGGGCAGACAGAAGAATGAAATCAGTAGAGGGATAAAGAACGGACAGAAGAATAAAATCAGCAGAGTGATGGAGGGTGGAGAGGAGAATGAAATCAGCAGAAAGATGAAGGGCCTACATAAGAATGAAATCAGCAGAGAGATGCAGGGCGGACAGAAGAATGAAATCAGCTGAGAGTTGAAGGGCGGACATAAGAATAAAATCAAAAGAGAGATGGAGTGTGGAGGGAAGAATTAAATCACCAGAGAGATGAAGGGCAGACATAAGAATTAAATCAGCAGAGAGATGGAGGGCGGATAGAAGAATTGAATCAGCAGAGAGATGAAGAGCGGACAGGTGAATGAAATCAGCAGAGTGATGAGGGTGGACAGAAGAATTAATTCAGCAGAGAGATGGAGAGCGGACATAAGAATGAAATCAGTAGAGAGATGGAGAGCGGACAGAATAATGAAATCTGCAGAGAGATGGAGGGTGTACAAAAGAATGAAATCAAAATAAAGATGGAGGGTGCATAGAAGAATACTTATCAGCAAAGAGATACAAGGCGGACAGAAGAATGAAATTAGCAGAGAGATGGAGGGCGGAGAGAAGAATGAAATCAGCAGAGAGATGAAGGGCGTATATAAGAGTTAAATCAGCAGAGAGATGGACGGCGGACAGAAGAATGAAATCAGCAGAGAGATGAAGGGCGGACATAAGAATGAAATCAGAATAGAGATGTAGGGCAGGCAGAAGAATGAAATTAGCAGAGAGATGAAGGGCGGACATAAGAATGAAATCAGTAGAGAGATGGAGAGCGGACAGAATAATGAAATCTGCAGAGAGATGGAGGGTGTACAAAAGAATGAAATCAAAATAAAGATGGAGGGCGGAGAGAAGAATACTTATCAGCAAAGAGATACAGGGGGGACAGAAGAATGAAATCAGCAGAGAGATGGAGGGCGGAGAGAAGAATGAAATCAGCAGAGAGATGAAAGGCGTACATAAGAATGAAATCAGCAGAGAGATGGACGGCGGACAGAAGAATGAAATCAGCAGAGAGATGAAGGGCGGACATAAGAATGAATTCAGAATAGAGATGTACGGAAGGCAGAAGAATGAAATCAGCAGAGAGATGAAGGGCGGACATAAGAATGAAATCAGCAGAGAGTTTATGCGCGGACAGAAAAATGAAATCAGCAGAGAGATGGATAGCGGACCCACGAATGAAATCAGTAGAGGCATAAAGGGCGGACTTAAGAATGAAATCAGCAGAGAGATGGATGGCGGACAGAAGAATAAAACCAGCAGAGAGCTGAAGGGCGGACATAAGAATGAAATCCGCAGAGAGATGGAGAGCGGATAGAAGAATGGAATCAGCAGAGAGATGGAGAGCGGACAGAAGACTGAAATCAGCAGAGAGGTGGAGGGCGGACAGAAGAATGACCTAACCTATGTGGGAGGACCGATTCCGTTTGAGTGGATTTGAATATTTCTGAAAATTTAATCTCTTTTTTTATCCCTTGGATTATTACTTTACTTTTTATAGTTTAATCTGTTTATGTTTTTTGTTTTTTTGCTTTAATTAAGTTATTTTACCGATTATTTTTTAAATATACCAATAAGTTTGTTGGGGGTTATCGACTAAGATTGATATTTTGGGAGAAGTCACCTTCTAGGATCGAAATTTCTTGATGGTCATTAATTAGGAATGATGTATTCGGTGGTCTTTGTCTAGGATTGATTTAAAGATTCAACATAAAAAGGACTACAATTTTATTCCCCGTAAAACAAATGCTAAGGCTGGTAAGGGGCATTCAAAGTCATTTTTCTATAATTTGCTCCTTTTTTGGAAAAAAGCGAAAATATGGCGTCCGCTTTTCTCTTCAAGCGTCCAACATTGTTTTTCACGGACTGCTAAGCTTCACTGAGCAGTCAGATACGGGCTCGCTTTGGGAAATGACCCGAAAGGTGGTGATAGAATGCTCATGCATAATCTACCTTCAGTTTTAAGAAACGAGTACATCATAATTTAGTTTTTTTGTTCCAAATTAGTGCGTTAACAATGAATTACGATTCTTGTCATTCGTATCCCTTGATATTAAAAAATAAATAAAGACGATACAGGTTATATTAACGGCCCTATCTTAGCAGAGTGTTTACCAAGTGCTGTTTCTTGCGAACTTTGTAACACTCCGTGTGTGTTTTTCCCTCTGATAAATGGGTTTTGTTATAGGAAGGTTATAAGTGACCATTAGCCGACGATTTCGTGAACTCTAGAAAACTTTATTAAATAAGGGCAACGTTGCTTGAAAAAACGCATTTGTGCCCTAATAAAAAGATTCCTGTGTAAAGTTTAGGAAGGCGAAAAGGTTGGGCACATATTCCTGGTAGCTCGCACTTCTTCGTAATATGTTCCTTTTTTTCATCAAAAGGGTGTCTCCTTACGAGACACAAATAGCCCAATTTATAGCTATCCAAATTTTCATAAAAGGTAAGGTTAGTTTTTTTACTGTTATTTAAGTTTGGGATGGGTTAGGTAGGGCAGATAAGGGTATTTAATACAAATTAGATTTATCCTATGCCATATTTTTCTACTTTCATGAAAATATATTTATCTATGTTGGAAATTAACTCATTTTGAGATAGTTTAGTTTAAGGGAAAACAAGGTGGCAGCTGCCCAATCCTAATGGATTCTTAATGGCAGCACTGTTAAAACGGGGTCGCCCGAAAAAATGTCAGAAGAGGCGTGGGAGACACTCAATAAAAATGGGGAAAAACAAAGGATTAGAAAAAACAGTACAACACACAGAGACGCACACTTAAATTACGGACATACAGTACGCATTCTAAAAACAAGGGCGGCTAGGGCATTAAACAAATGACATCCGCCAGCCGCAGGGGAGAGCACAGGATAAAAGATACAACGATAAACCTAAACACAAAAATGAAAAGAATTTATAAAATAGATAAAACGCCACTTCGTGATAGAAATGTAAGGAGGGAGGACGACCGAAGGGAATCTTCCGTTAAAATAAAGCCAAGTCGAGCAGGGAAGGCGACGCCAGAAAGGGTAGGGAAGCAGGAATTTTGAAAAGAAGCAAGGCGGGGACAAACTACTAAAATGTGAGCCACACACTACTCGCTACCGCAAAAGAGACAACCATGGGCAACTCCGCCTCCACCCGAAACTAAATAGCCATGGGTGAGTCTCTTATGCCCAATTGGCAACCGGCAAAGAGCAACCTCCCAAGACCGGAGTCGCAGAGAGCTAGAGGACCAGGAACGGACAGAGCGTTTAATAAGGGACAGCTTAGAAGAGGGGAATGAATCCCATTCTCTCTGCCACAAACAAAAGACATACGCCCTGATTACTGGGTAGGAATCCCTAAAGGGCAGAGGGGCTGCATCCGGCACCTCGAGGGTGGCCGAGTGGGCCAGCCAATCAGCAGCCTCGTTGCCCGGGACCCTAACATAAGCCGAAGCCCAACAGAACGCCACCCTGTAACGGGAGGTATTTCTGACCAGCCAGGAGCGAATCAGTAAAACCAAAGGGTGTGTGGACATAAAAGAACGAACTGCCTCCAAAGCAGGCCGGGGATCGCTAAAAACAATAAAATCTGAAGAATTGAGGGATAAAATCAAATTAAAAGCCAAAAGAATGGCCGTCAACTCTGCAGTAAAAACGGATGATACAGGAGGGAGGGCGGACCGATGAGACTCCGGCAGCAACGTGTTGTCGTAGATGGAGTTTTTAGTGAACCTACACGTGTTGTGTCTGGAGTTCCACAAGGCAGTGTTTTTGGGCCTTTGTTGTTGTTAGTATACACAAGTGATATGGAACAAGGTCTTGAAAACAAGGTTGTTCAGTATGCAGATCATATTACACTTGCTGGAATAGTCAGGTCTCCAGCAATGAGAAACCAAGTTGCCATGAGTCTAAATCGTGATTTAGAAAAAAATAGGAAATGGTGTGATCGTTGGGGTATGAAGCTTAATTCAAGTAAAACTAAGACCCTCTTGGTTAGTAGATCTCATACCAATGAGCCGCCTCATCCTGCACTCTGTGTTGGAGATACACTTCTTGCTGAGTCGGAATCCCTAACGATCCTCAGAATTACCTATGATTCTCACCTGACTTTTGAGAAGCATCTTTTAAATGCATCTGCTAATGTTGTCCGAAAACTTGGTATTGTACGTAAGGCTTCATATATCTATAATAATGAAGATATTAATGCCACTTGTTTCAAGTCCTTTGTTCTCCCTCTTCTTGAGTATTGTTCTCCAGTTTGGATATCCGCTTCTGCCAGAGATGTCTCTCTTAGATAGGGTTGCTCGTGGAGGCAGATTCCTTTTTCATAATGGAGCTAGCTATGACTTGGATTATCGATGGATGATTTCATGTTTGTCGATATTCTATGAATACTACTTCAGTAGGGAGTTGCCACTATCATTTTTAATTCCTGAGCCCATGCCTCTTGCTAGAGCAACAAGTCTTGCGGATGGACTATATCCACATGCACTATGCATTCTCCGCTGCCGCACTTCTCAGTTTCAGCGTTGCTTTTTGTCAAGTACGGTAAAGCTGTGGAATGATCTTCCTGCAGGAAGATCTTAATATCTCCAAATGAGGTTGCAATGCTAGATTAAGGGTGGGTGCTACTGCCTCATATTTTAATATTGATTTGATTTTAATAATTTTAAACTTATTTATTTATTTATTAACACATTTCAATTTCTCTCTTCCTTATTCATTCTTTCTTACTTGACATATGGACACTGTGTTCTGTGGGAGCTTGTTTTTAAGTTCATGGCCGCTAGCTAGGCTTTTCCCACAAGAATCTTGTGTTCATTATCTCAAATAATAATATCTCATAAAATTGACAGCTCCAAGAAAAACGTAATTTCCTTAAGGAACAAGAAAAATTGCATGACAAAACAAAAAATTTTAATTAAACCTTGAGTGGCCATTAAATTATATAATTACCCAAGTCCTAAGAGCATAACTATAACAACTAATTCGACGTCCATATAAAAAAACACTCCTAGCACAACAACGCCATCACATAGGCCAGCGCAGACTCGCGTCCTTCCTTCTGACCCAGGTTACAGGAATGGACAAAGGCAGTCCGGGCAACCTTCCGTTCAGCAGCGACCTCACCCTTGCCACCTTTATAAGAACCACCGACCCGCTCACAGGCTTAGTACCCACGCCAAATAAGCCGACGACCATCTCAGTCAGGACCTTCCATTCACGCAACGTAAGCAATGACCATGCGCTCGCTTATAACCGAGTTCATTAATATGAGAAGACGATAGCGCCGTCATTCACAGGGTTTTAGAGCCTTCTAATCGACAAAAGCTATAAAAAAAATGTTATTTAGCTTATTAAATTACATAGGAATACCTACTTTGCCTCCGTCTGGTAATCAAAGCGGAATATTGGCATCTACTATCCCATTCCTTCCTGGACTTTTTTTGCTGCAAAGAAAGGGTGAAACTACGCAGTTCCACCCTTTCCATCCGCGCGACTGGGCTTGAACCAAGAAAGGACAAGATAAGAGATAACGAGTCACCAGCATACGCCCTGCACGATACGCATAGGTTAACCCCTATGCAGGGATGTCCGGGAGCCATCAACATAGATCTCAGCACTGGCGCCAAGACGCCAACTAGGTTGTTTATAATCTGAATGTTGTTTGCGGCAACGGACATCCTTTCTCAGGTTTCTAGCTCATTCGTCGATGAAAACCAGCTAAACAAAACGTCCACGGATGCAGCCAGCTTGTTTATCTCCTAATAAATTCTTTCTTTCTCATAAGAGCCCCCAAAACACCAATGAATACTACAAGTATTCTTCTAAGGAGATTGCCCACATTGTGCTTTCTCAGGGGCCCCTATTAGTATCTCCTAGCAAAGAGAATGTTTCTCCCAAACCAATATATACGGGTATGGGGGCTTCCCCCTTATCCCCTTGTGTATAGTTGCCTTCTGGTGATTCTGATCTAGTTTCTGGCTCACCTATACTTTCCTAGTGGCACCCCAAGATTCTCTTAGCTGTGAGAGTGTTTCCCTTTTTCATCGTAACATGTTCTGGGGATTTACATTTATTTGCTTTCGGCGAGTTGCCTCCAAGCGACTCTTTATTTGCGGCGGGTCACCCATTGCTTTCTGAGGTAACCCACTAAGAACACGTCTCTTCGGTTCTCGGCCCACCCGATAGAAGTAGGTAAACCACCTAAACTCCTTCAGAGGGCTAAGAGGTGGTGTAATCCCCAGGGTATTGACAAGTCACCTCGTCGATCCGTGGTTTGTCGGTTAAAGGAAGCCGGCATGCCCGTTCCCCTTCTCTTCCTAACACAGGTTAGCATGAAGTCCCTAATGAAGTTTATGACGGGCCATAGGCTCTTTAACTCAAAGGGCGTATGGCCAGTTGAATGGGTATTTGGTGGTCCTTCCTAATGTAGAGGTAGTCCCGAAGAGGACCCTGCCCTAGATGGATGAATCTTCCCTCTGCAAAGCCTTGGGGGTTTCATGGCTGCATGCGCAATATATAGCCTTTAAGGCTACTTAGCCTCTGCACCCTAATTGTTGGCACATTACCTGCTCGTGGTGCCCCTGATTATACAGAAATTGTGTCCAACGACCGAGTGCCTGGCGGTATAACCTGGCTGGGCAGGTGGAGCTCATAGTCTTAGTTGACATTTCACCTAGGAGAGGGACAACTCTGACTTTAAACCCGGGCAGATGTCGCTCGTTAGCCATGGTAGGCACCCCGTAGAGAGCGCGGCGATTTTCATTCTTGGCCGCCGTGCTGACGGGCATCAGCACCCCGTCCGGCCCCAGCCTAGCCACTTCTCCCCTTTCTGCTAACAACCCTTTAGCCTTATCTGGCCATTTCTTTGCCAACTCTACTACTCCCTCTCTTCAAAGTCTTTGTTCTGATGGTATTGGACTTCTCTAACTCGCGTTTGAGCCTGTGCTAGTTCCAGGTGGCGAGAGGTCTGATTCTCGGGAGTCTGTCCTGGCTTGATCCCCCCCAGCAATACCTGCGGAATATTGGCGGCTACCAAACCATCCCCTCCTTCCCCCCCCCCTTTTTTGGCCACCGAGAAGGGGTAAAACTTCACAGTTAGCGTTCGGTTTGCGGGACCGGGCCGTGGCCGGGGTGGACTAGGAAACGGTTAAGACCCACCAGGTATATCCTGCATGGTCCGCCAGGCTTACCCTGAGGTCACCTGGCGGTGAAGTCCATGGCCACCTCTGTAAGTGGCCCCGCGCCCGCGCCTACACGCCAACTGCGTCGTTCAGAACCGGCGCGTTGTCTGCGCCAATGGGCATTCGCGGGGTTAATGGAAACCAAGCAATAGGCCTTTCTCTAGAGTCTCCGGTCCGCTCGTTTAGTGGATCTGGCAAGACGGTACTTTCGCGGGCGGTAGATTCCTGTTCATGTTCGAACAAATTCTTTAACAAATCCCTCTTAAAAAACCCAATGAAACCAGCAAAGAATGTCTTAATCTGCGCATCCCCTCCTCTTTCCCCACCCCCTTTACCTCCCAGTCTATCGAAGAAAATGGATACAAACCTACTAACTCGAGGAAAGAAAAGAACACAAGACGTGGATAAAACTGGTGGGAGAACTTTAACCACAAGATCGCCCCCAGAAACAACTGCACAGATAGAAGATAATTGCATAGAAACGAGCAAAGTCTCAGGAAATCAAAATTCACCACCGCAAAAACGAACAAAGTCGGAAAGAAATCCGCCGGAAGTTTCAAACTCCCAGCAAGCAGCAGGTCCAGGACAATCCACCAAAACGCTACCTGAACTGCTATCACTGCAGGTACTCCCAGGACAATTTGTTGATCGATCTTTCAGAAGATTTTACCTAATATAACCAGAAAGCCAACAAACAAACCTAATGAAGACATGCATGGTCAAACAGAGTAAAGATTTCCAAAAACTATTTCAACTTCCCAGATCACAATTTTCACCTCTCTCGCCTTAATCAGATGGTAGTATACTAGTCGAAGTTAAAACAAGAGAGCAAGCGGAAAAAAAACTTATTATTAAAAGAACTGGCAGGAGATAAGGTAATAGTAACACCACATCCCTCCTTTAACATGCGTAAAGGCGTAATAATAGAACCAGACTTCGCCCAATATTCAGAAGCGGAATTAATTGAAGAATTAAGCGAGTACTCTGTCACTCAAGTACACAGAGTACATAAAACTATCAACAACAGCAAGATACCAACGAACACTTACTTCGTCTCATTTGACCTAGATATCCTACCAAAATATATATATTTAGGATGGCGCCGCTTCACAGTTAAAGAATTTAAACCTAGCCCCAGAAGATGCTACTACTGCCAAACATTTGGGCACTCTACAAACACCTGTCGTCGCAAGAATCAGGGCTTTGCGCCCACCTGCGTCAACTGCGCAAATGCACTGCACCCTGAACAAATCGAAAATTGCCCAACGAAATGTGTAAACTGTGGAGAGCCCCACCCAGCATCAAGCAAAAAATGTAATGTCTACAAATTCGAAGAAGAAGTAGCATCCATACGTGAAAAAGAAAGACTAAACTTTAGAGATGCCAGAGAAAAGGCACAAACCTCTATAGGAACCAGAGGAAACTCTTATGCCTCTGTAGTTGAAATGAGCAGAGTGACCAGACCCCCATACCACGGGGTTAAAGCAAGAACTCAACCACCCCTTCCCGAGGAGCCTGCACCACAGGCCCCGAATATTAAACTCCCCAGCCCCACGCATATGGTCGACAATCGACCATCTCCCCCCCCCCCCCCAAAGCAGTTGCCGCATCGCGAGGCACCTGCACCCGATACCTCGATGCTAAACCCCATCCCTAGCAGAGAGGTAAACCTAAAATCGCAACCACAGCAAATCCCTAAGCACATCGACCCCCACCCCGAACAAATGGACACTCAGGTTATACCAGAGATCGTCTGCCCACAACCTCGGTCGCCCCGTGACAGCGTTTTGCCACCACCAATCAAAATGCCTACCACTGACATTATCTACGAAGAGAAGGTAGAAGAGGAAAAAGAGACCCAAGACCCACGTGGAACAGACCTCGTCCCCACCAAACAAATTGAAGCTCGAACCATACCTCCAACGAGCCACCTCCCTCACCCACCAACAGAAGCCAAAAAAAAGATAATCCGTCCTCCTATTATTGACGGAACACCAACACCGCCTCTAACAGTAGATACCCAAGACACAAAGAAGAAAAACGGTGACAAAGAAGAACCAAAACCTCAAAGACCAGTCCTCACCAGACTCCAGTGGCCACAGGGCCCTAATAAACCAATGGGCACGATGACCTCCGCAAAAACCACATTGCTCACTTCTCGAACCAAACCAAAAGAATAATGAAAATAATCCAGTGGAATATCTGCGGAATCAGAGCCAACTGGGAAGAATTAAGGCTTCTTGTAGCGGACGAGACCCCCGCCTGCGTCTGTCTCCAGGAAACCATGTTGGGAATACATCCACCACGAAAGCTACCGAATTACAGTTGCGTAACCACCTCAATACCAAATGATGGCAGCACATCCGGCGGCTGTGCCATATACATCCATCAAAATGTCCCCACATTACCCATCAGATTAAATTCACCTTTGGAAACAATCGCCGTGACCATATACATCAAGAAACGATACACGATCGCAAATGTCTACCTCCCACCCACAGGGCCCCTTCCAGTCACCGCCTTATAAGACTTGATCTCGCAACTACCAACTCCATTCATTCTAATGGGGGACTTTAACAGTCGTCATATTGAGTGGGGCGACAGAATATGCAACGCCAGAGGAAACGAGCTATCAAAGCTAATAGAAAACCAGCAACTTGGAATCATGAACCAGGGCGAAGGTACTAGATTTAACATACAAACAGGTACCCTATCAGCATTAGATCTGGCCCTCTGCTCACCTGACATCACAGCGGACTTTGAATGGAGAATCTTGAATGACCTAAAAGGAAGCGACCATTACCCGATCATCCTTTCCTCAGACGAGGGTTTACCCACCTCGGGTATTCCACGATGGAGACTGGACCAAGCAAACTGGATAAAATTCAACAAAATCACTGATATCCAAGTTGATGACATCCCGGAGACGGAGGAAACGCTGGAAATCTTTACATCCATTATATATCAAGCAGGTAAAACATCCATTGCAACCAGCTCAGGACAACCCAGTCAGAGAACTACTCCATGGTGGAGCCCAGAATGTTCTTCCGCACTGAAAGAACAAAGGAAAGCCTACCGAACATACAAACGATGGCCAAATCCGACGACTAAAATGGAATTTAATAAAAAGAGAGCTAAATATAGATACATACTTAAGCAAAGCCGCCGGAAATCATGGAGAGCTTATGTCTCGACGATAAACTCTAAAACCCCCATCCACCGCACATGGAGCAAAATCCGAGGGATGCTAGGTAAACCCAGCCGAGACCCTACCACCGTACTTCGGATAAATGGAAACACTATCTTAAACCCAATCGATGTAGCAGACACGCTAGCGACTCACTTCGCCAAAATATCAAGTAGAGCGAACACAACCCCCGAGTTTGCCCAATATCGGTTGGAGAAGGAGTGCTCACCTCTAAACTTCGCATCAAAAGAGTACAAATGTTACAACGAAGAATTCAGCAAAAAAGAGTTCGATACAGCTTTTGCATCATGTAGAGACACTGCTCCAGACCCAGACAATATACCTTATACAATGCTACGCCACCTAGGGGAAGGGGGTAAACGCTTCCTCTTAGATATATTCAATAAAATATGGATGGAAAATGCCTTCCTAGAAACCTGGAGAAGGGCTACAGTTCTAGCTTTCCGGAAACCAGGAAAAGACCCAACCAGTCCCCAAAACTACCACCCAATTGCTCTAACCTCCTGAATATGTAAGCTCATGGAAAAAATGGTGAACGTACGCTTAACATGGTTCCTTGAAACGAAATCCAGCATATCCCCATCGCAGTGCGGATTCCGAAAATTTCACTCGACCACGGATGCCCTTATCCGTCTGGAATCGGCGATATGTAACGCATTCGTCAGGAAACAGCACGTAGTAGCTGTTTTCTTCGACCTTAACAAGGCATATGATACATCATGGCGTTATGCCATCTTAAAAGCCCTCCATAACCTCGGATTACGCGGACAACTACCAATTTTCATCCAAAATTTCCTAACCAACCGCACCTTCTCTGTAAGATTAGGTAGCGCGAAATCCAAATCATTTATACAAGAAGAAGGCGTTCCACAAGGTAGCGTCTTGAGCGTCCTTCTGTTTGCTATAGGAATTAATGATATCTCACAAAACCTCCATCAAGACATTAAAGCCAACCTTTATGTAGATGACTTCTCTATCTCCCTAGCAAGTTGCGAAATGGCAACAATAGAACGTCGCCTCCAGATTGCCATCAACAACATCACGAGATGGTCTACTACCCACGGCTACCAATTCTCAGCTGAGAGAGGGGGCGATGGGGAATATCGCGCAACTCATAGCCTATGTTCCCTAAATGTTGGCACACTACCTTCACGTGGTGCCCCTGTTTTTTAACTAAGCGTGTGCCCAACGTCCGAACACCAGGCGGGATATCCTGGTTTGGGTATCTAAGGGTACCCACCAACCTTTTGGGGCAGTTGTGTGTATGGACACCAGCACACTTCTGGCCCATATGGTTGTCTTTGCTGTGGCCCTGCAGTTAGTGAATGGCATCACAAGGGCTAGGTGACCTCACACCAACATAAAAGGTGGGTGAGGGGAACCCCATGAGGCGGTTTGATGACCAAACACTGGCATCACTCCGGCATCCCCAAATAACCTTGTGGGGCGACTGTGTGTCTGAACCCCAGCGCACTTTCGGCCCACTTGGTCCTAGTCAGTATGTGTACTCTGTACGAGTCGACGGATGTACCCACTGGGGGGCATCGTCCGCAGGACCGTGCCACGGAGGTAGGTTTGGTTGCCTGGGTCGTTGTTTTGCTTTCGGGAGGTCTTTGCACCGCAGTCCAGTAAAACTCCGTTATGCGGCTCCGCTGTTTTTGAAACAACAGTGGGAGTCGGGGGGCGGGCTACCCTGTCTGGACTGTATGGGCGCTCTCCGGACTCACGATGGCGATTTGGTACATGCCCTCGGCTCCAGAGACACCACTCATAAAAATAAAAATCATATGGGTAAACTTTCCAAAAACTCATCCCAGAGACCGCCGGCCTCTGGTCACCGTGAAAAAAGCAGAGATCTTCGTCGCTTGGATCCTTTTGGATCAGAAGTAGACGAAGAACTGGATTATGACCGCTTTATTGTACTCAAATCCAGCAACGAACGTTGTCCTCTTAACAAAGCTGACATCTTTGATGTCTTTGACGACTTCGTAAACAAGTGTGGCGAACCTGCTCAAATGTGGCCGCGCAATGATGGCGCATTGATTGTCGAGGCCAAGTCTAATGAGCAGCAAAAGAGAATTCAATCTCTTGAAAAGTTAGCCTCAGTGAGTGTATCATCCGCGTCTCACCCGACATTTAATACCTCCAAAGGTGTTATTCGATCGGGTGAACTCATTGAGTATGATATCGACAGGTTGGTGACAAAACTTGCCAATCAGAAAGTAACAAGTGCACATCGCATTTCTAGATTTGTGAATGGCGCTAGGGTCCCTACCGCCACCATAATCCTAACTTTCAACAGATTGGAACCGCCCAAGTACGTCAAGGCTGGCTACCTTAACATCCCAGTCAAGCCTTGCGTCGAAAACCCCCGGCGGTGCTTCCATTGCCAACGCTTTGGCCATGTAAGCAAGTTTTGTAAAAGCGAAAGGATTTGTGTAAACTGCTCAGCAGAATTTCACGGAACACCCTGTTCCAAACAGCCGTGCTGCCCCAATTGTGGCGGAGACCACTCTGCCACATCACAGCAATGCACCTTCTTCCTCTACGAGAGAGAGGTCATTGCTGTTCGAAATAAAAACAGGGTGAGCTATAAAGAGGCTAGACGAAGAGTTAGAGAGACTTGCGTTCAGCCTGGCGTGAGCTTCGCGGATGCTCTGCGCACCACCACGCCAAAGAAGGGGAGAAGCCAGAGACCATCTACAGGCTCTCCTGAACAAACAAGAAGTCCTCCACAACCAAAACCCAGGTCTCCGCGCAGAGATGTGCCTCAACAGGTAAGGGGTTCTCCTAACCCTAAACCCGCATCTCCACGCACACCTGAAAAGGTTAAGAGCCCCCCTCGACCGAAACCACGATCAATCGGTAGAGAAAACTCTTCACCCAAATCTAGCCTAGCTTCTGATGGCACAAAGAAGAGGAACCTTCCATCCTCTCCCGATTCACCAAGAGTGGCAAAACACTTTGCCACCGCTCCACAAGACGTGGATGTGAATCGGATTGGGCCGCAGGTGGTGTCTATTCCAGCTCTGGACATCCATCCTGCCCCCAAAGAACAGAGAACTACAGCCCCAAAGCGAGTAGTCAGCAACCCACCCCTTGCTGATACTGCTTTGGAACTCCTTCGAGCCCTAAGTGAGAAGGAATCAACCTGTACCCCATCACAGGAAACAGCTGTAGTAGAGGCTGCCCCTTTATCCAAGGAGGAGCCAAACCAACCATCAGATTCCAAGAATCCTTCGCCAGCCGAACAATCGCTGCCACCATCACCAGCCAAGTCGATGTCATCGGCTCACGAAATGACTGATGGAGATGCTCCCACATCTGCTTCTCCAGTCAAGACAGTCATTTCGTATAGCCAGCTAACAAAATTGCTACGTTTAAAGGAAAAGCCGAGAGCTAAATTAACGCTCCCGATGCCTCCAAAGTCATACCCAAAACCGGTAATTGGTATGACCAAAACTACCCCTACGGGTAGTATAAAACCAAAACCTCCTACCCCTAAGGGTAGGATGATCGTCTTAAAGAGGTAAGGATGTATCCAATAATTCATTGGAACATCCAAGGTCTCTTCCCCAAGTGGGAAGAACTCAAGCTCCTGTTTAAAGACTACAATCCTGATTGTATAGCTTTACAGGAAACTTGCTTGGGTACTCGTAGTGTACCCAATATTCCTGGTTTTGTGGGATACTATAAGAACCCTATAGAACCAATCCATGGTTCTGCTGTGCTCATCAACAGCAGGGTTCCCCACAACCAGATCGACCTTGCGACAGACCTGCAGGCGGTCGCTGTCCGCCTGTTCTCCCATCGCCACTATACGGTCTGCTCGCTTTACCTCCCTCCTAGTGAGGAAAAAGACACAGCCTCTCTAGCTAGAAAACTAGTAGAGGTAATTAAACAGCTCCCTCCCCCCTTTCTATTGATTGGGGATTTTAATGCTCGACACCCCCTTTGGGGGGACCATGATAAGAACCCTAGGGGAAACATGATTGAGAAATTTCTGGGCGAAAATGATGTCTGCCTTCTAAACGATGGCAGTCATACATCATTTCACATCCAGACGAGCAGCTCTACATGCGTGGACTTGTCCCTCTGTTCACCAAGCTGTAGAGCTGATTTTGACTGGGCAGTGGATCCTGACTTGCGAGGCAGCGATCACTTCCCCATTATTATAGCGCCATGTACAGGTGGCCCCCCTCCACCACCTAGTAAAAAATGGAATGCAAAAAAAGCAAACTGGCCTAAATTCAGGCACCTCTCGAGCCATGACGGGTCCTTCCCTCATGAAGATATTGACGTGGCTATCGATGACCTCCTAGTCCACGTCAATAAAGCGGCTAACTCCTCCATCCCGCTCTCCGGCTCAGCCGCTCGCGGACCACAAGTTCCCTGGTGGTCGGCTGAATGCTCGAGAGCCGTGACTGAATGTAAAATGGCTTGCCGACGTTACCATCGCTCCCCTACGATGGTAAATAAAATTGCTCGTAACAGAGCAAGGGCAGCACGGCGACGCATCCTTCGACAGGCTCGAAAGACCTCGTTGGAAGGTTACATCGCGTCCATAAGTTGGCAAACGCCTATAGACAAAGTGTGGAAAAGGGTCAAAAAGCTATTGGGCAAATCCAATGGCTTTACAGCTCCCAACATTGTCCAAGCTGGAGAATTGTTGGGGGACTTGTCCCATATTTCCAATGTCTTGGCCAGATCATTTGCTAGCATCTCAAGCCCAGATAATTATGAGATGCAATTCCAGTGCTTTAGGCTCCAACAGGAGCAGCAACCGCTCAACTTTATGGAGCCTAACATGGATAACGAGTCTTACAACCGACTCTTCTCTATCCATGAGCTCCATAATGCACTGAAGCACTGTAGATCCACTGCCCCCGGATCGGATGGCATTTCCTATGATATGATTAGGAATATGCATCCATCCCTTCTCTCTCATTTACTGGACATTTACAACTGGATTTGGATCAAGGGCCGCTTCCCTTCCATGTGGAGAGAGGCCATAGTCCTTCCATTCCGCAAACCAGGAAAGGACGGGACGGAGCCCACCCATTACCGCCCCATTGCTCTTACCAGTTGTCCATGTAAAGTGTTTGAGAGAATGGTCAATTTCAGACTCGTCTGGTTTTTGGAGACTCAAAATCTCATATCTCCTTCTCAATCAGGGTTCAGGAAAAAGCAGAGTACGACAGACCTGCTTGTCCGAATGGAGTCACTCGTAAGAGATGCTTTTTCAAAGAAGCAGCACGCCATCGCTGTCTTCTTTGATATTGAGAAAGCATACGATACCACCTGGAGGCGTGGTATCCTTAAACAACTCCATGATTGGGGCCTGCGGGGTTACCTCCCCAGGTTTGTCGAGCAATTTCTGATGCGACGCACACTACGCGTAAGGGTTGGAGGCACCTTATCGGAGCCCGTGGACCAAGTTGAGGGTGTGCCACAGGGAAGTGTCCTCAGTGTCACCTGCTTCTCTGTGGCCATTAATAGCATTGTTAGAAATCTCCCTCCCGAGATTTCGTCGACATTATATGTGGATGATCTGGCGCTCATTTGTTCTTCGCCCAGACTCCCATTTATCGTCCGTAAGCTACAGCGAGCTATAAGCACTGTAGCTGAAAATGCTTCCTCCAAGGGTTTCCGCTTTTCCGCAGTAAAGACCAAGGCTGTTCACTTTTATGGGCATAAGTTAGTGACATGGGCCCCCCCCCATTTGTCGCTATATGGTGTGCCTATAGATTTTGAGCCCCATTTCAAATATCTGGGGGTCATATTTGATTCAAGGCTTTCCTTCCGGCACCATGTGGACGCCTTGAAAAGGTCTTGTTTAAAGAGAATGGACATAATGAAACTGTTGTCTCACACTTCTTGGGGAAGTGATCGACGTACCTTGTGGCTCCTGTATCTAGCATTGGTCCAATCAAAGCTAGACTATGGATCACAGGTGTACTCCTCTGCCTCGCCATCCATTCTCGAAAAACTAAATACTGTGCGTAACCAGGGTGTGCGCCTGGCTTCTGGAGCCTTTAAGTCCTCCCCAGTGTGGAGCCTCTACGCAGAGAACGGGGTTCTCCCCCTTCCCTATCACAGGCTCAAGTCTAATTTGAACTACCTCCTTAGACTTGAGCAACTACCGCAGACGCCAGTGTATGAGTGCATGTTCAATACACGGACAGTGGCCTCATACGATAGATCTCCATCTCTGGGCCGCCCCTTTGCTCTGCGTATGGGCGAGCACACTCCGCAACTAAGGGAGTTCTCAGTGATTCCCTTTATCATGCCAAAGATCCCCCCGTGGCTCATACCACCTGTAATGGTATGTAGGGAACTAGCTGATAGGCCCAAGGATCACCACCTGCCTGTAGTATTGAGAGCCATGTATGGCGACCACTCCTCTCAACATCGGCATAGCACTTTTGTGTTCACCGATGGGTCCAAGTCACCGGACAGAGTTGGAGCAGCTGCTGTCTTTCCATCTGAGACAGCATTGGTCCGCCTGCCAAACGCAGCTTCCGCATTCACAGCGGAACTCGTTGCTATGATGGCGGCACTGACCATCATAGCTGGCAGGCCATCTGGTTCTCATACTATCTTTACAGACTCCCTTAGTTCGCGTCAAATGTTGGGTGATGTTGGTTCGAGCCATCCGCTGGTTTCCAAGATCCAGCGGTGGCTCCTACGACTATCGCCCACCCACGAGATATCCTTCTGCTGGGTGCCTAGTCACGTGGGCATCCCAGGCAATGAGAGGGCAGATGCTGCAGCCAAAGAAGCAGCATCACTGGGGACAGCTCCAGTGGCCCCAGTCCCACTCTGCGATGCCTATCCTCTGACCAATGAATACGTGGTCGGCCTATGGCAGAAGAGGTGGAGTGAGCTCCCTCCCACCAAGCTCCACTCCATAAAACCCTCCGTTCACCCATGGCCACGTACAACTAGACATCGTAAAATGGAGGTTGCGCTTGTCCGTCTGAGGATAGGCCATTGCCGGCTCACCCATGAGCATTTAATGAGTGGGCTGCCCCCACCTATGTGCATTCTGTGTGGGGTACAAATATCTGTCCTCCATATATTTGTAGAATGCCCATTGCTAAGGAATCTCAGAAGGACGACCTTTCCCTTCATTACCAGAGAGATGGCCCCCCAGCAGGCTCTGCGGGGCATCTTCTCTGAGACCCATTGCTTCTTTAACGTGACTAGGATACTAACCTTCCTAAAAGAAAGCAATCTTTTAAACAAAATCTAAAATAGTTTTATATATTTATTGTTGATCTATTCATAGTTTATGTTTTTACATTTTGTTGAGTTTTTAATAGTCTATTTTTTGTTAAAAGATTTTAACTGACTTAATATTGCCTATTAAACTAATTTTGGTCCCAAGGACATTTCTGCTTTTTTTTTATGTATTTTAATATGGCAATATTTTAAAAATAATAATTTTAAATTCACTGCCCATAAGTGAATTTGGCTGCGAGATAGCCCATCTGGGCTACGCAGCTTTTAAAATCTCAATGCACTATTCATTCATTCATTCTCAGCTGAGAAGACCAAAGTGGTCCACTTCTGCCGTCGTAGAAGATGTATTAGGGAACCTGACCTATACCTATACCAAAAGAGAATTGCAGTCGTTGAGAGCTATAAATTCCTAGGACTAACATTTGACAGAAGGTTGACATGGGAACCACATATAAGAAGCATTAAAAACTCTTGTAAGAAAGAAATGAACGTCCTACGTACAGTATCACGCCACGACTACGGAGCTGATCGCGAAACACTTCTGACTCTCTACCGCTCTTTAGTGCAACCCAAACTGGACTACGGATGCGAGATCTTCTCCTCTACTTCCAAGAGGCGCCTTGCACTCATCAACACTGTGGCGAATGAATGTCTCCGCATGGCTACCGGAGCCTTCCGATCATCACCCATACCGAGCCTACAATGCGATACCGGGGAGACACCACTAGACCTCCGTAGGATGGAACTCTCTCTACGCCTCTTTAGCCGCATTCAGCGACTCCCAACATCGCCGACTTCGACCGCCATCATGAATGACCAAATGGATAATATTTTTACAACACGCCTAACTCTCCCACGACCATTTGAAAGTAGAGTGCGACTATGGATGGAGAAAATCGGAGTAACGATGAACCCCATCCATCCACTTGCTTTCTCAGATATTCCATTTTGGAAATCAACTTTAAAGATATGCCATGGTAACATAATAAAACAATCAACCACTACTTCCCTGGGAGAGAAAATTCAATTCCTTACTCACGCAGCAACACATATGGGTATACATATATACACCGACGGATCAAAATTCATAGACGGAACAGGATTTTCGGTGATATTAAATAACTACACGTTCTCTGAAAAACTACCCCAAACATTATCAATCTTCACTGCCGAGTGCTATGCCTTAAAACATGCAGTACATCAGATGAATTCACAATCTTCACCGACTCCTTCAGCAGCCTACAAACATTAGAACGAATGACAGACATCCATCCAATTCTGTTAGAAATAAGAAACTACGTATATAGAGCAGCATGCGAAAGAAAGAAAATTTCCTTTTGCTGGGTCCCAGCACACGTAGGGGTAGCTGGAAATGAGCAAGCTGATAGAGCGGCAAAAAATGCCGCCCTTCGTCCAATCAGGCCCAATGATATCCCAGTACCATATGAGGACTACATCATTTCAATAAAGGCCGCCATTCGGGAAAACTGGATGGCCAGATGGGGAGATTTATACGGACAAAATAAGATGCGACACATTTTCCAAAAGTTATCGCCATGGAAGCCTCGAGAACTTACCCGCCGGCAAGAGGTATCCGTATGCAGATTACGCATCGGACATTCACTACTCACACATGGATACCTAATGGAGAAAGGCCATCCACCCTACTGTGAAGATTGCATTCTACCTCTTATAATTTCACATCTCATCGCGGAATGCCCAACCTATGGAGAACTCCGACGAAGATACATACCCATCGATGGTGGGGGTACCCTCGATATCCTAAGATTTGCACTAACGGCTGAAAATATCCGCCCTGGCAGCGGAATCATCCGCTACCTCAAGGAGACGGGACTATTAAAGAAGCTATAGATTCGTCTCCAGTACACGATCTAAGTTTTAATGAATTTTAATTATTTTAACACATTATCATACCATTTATTCATCTAGTACTTCAATAATCACTGCATAATCACAACTTCATGATATAAGACACAACTTTTATAACTCGTGTTTAAAACTTTTACTACAAAACAAATTACGGTGCAATTACCTCGCAGTGAGCACCAAGGGACTTGTAAATAATCCATCCATCCATCCATCTGCAAAGCCTTGCACATGTGGCACTGTCCTTTAAAGAGTTAAAAGGAGAGGAGGGACTTCCTGCCCGGTGGTAACCCTTGACGGCCAAGAACATCATCAGCGAGAAATGTCTAGCCGGGATGAGAGAGGGAAATTAACTTTTCGCCTTCATCTCCAAAGAGGACAAGTGATTTCCCCCCCATCCCTCGGGGGCTCCGGGGACGGAGGACGCTGCCGCTTCAGCAAACGACCAGGCCAAAGAGCAGCTCCTCCGGCTCAGAGGCGTCCTCCGATATCGACCCAGATGAAGAACAAAGTTGCAAGTGCGCTGATTGGAACCTCGATTAAGTCTTGACCCCTCATCAGACACTACTTGTCATTTATGAGCCCACTGGTTCAAACGCTTTCTAGTTATTCGCTCAACCGATGGCAGCATGCTGGCCAAAGACCATAAGTTCCATCAGAGGATAGCTTTAGCTAAGCTAAATGGTAGAGAGCCCAAGGTGACCCGTTTATTGGACGGGAACGTTGTGGCGAATGTGTTCCAATGCCGCAATGATTCGCGCCCTTCAGGCACTCAATGGCTCACCGGGGACTGTGATGCAGCACTATACCAAGAACTTTGGGAAACGAATGTCTTATGCGAGAGAGGTCGTGGAGTACTACACAAAAGACATCACCGAAGAGCCGACTGTCCAGGAAGACCCACTCTACACCTTTTATCGCTACTACTGCCACTGCTTCGGCCGTATGAATCGGTACTGTAGACGTCCAATGCATGGATTACTCGAATTCTGTGTAAGTTCTTCTAAGGACATACACAATAAGTACTTATTGTGAATGACCAAGTCTGTTAATTTCGGAGAGCTGCACTCTGCTTCCTCGAGGCAATAGGGTGCGAATCTCGTGGAGAAGGAAATCCTGGCCTTTCAGGCTACGGGTGGTCTCTTCTTTCGCGAGAAGGAGGAATTGATCTTGACGCACCCACCGCTGCCTGGGATTTCTTTTGCCTTTATTTAAAAAAAAAATGTAACTCTCTGCTCCTAGCACTCCCAGCACGGTCGCTTCCGCGGCCGTTAGGAACCTTTCTTCCTTCTGGTTCTCACCCCCCTACTCAATTGTGCTTCCCTGCTAGAGTTACCATAAAAATGGGTTCACACTCAGCCTCGACTAAAGCAAAAAAAAAACCCCCCCTAGATGTGACCGTTTCATGTAAAAAGAAACAGACATGCGCCTTCAGAGTCGTTAAACTCAAGGGAGGTAAAGCCGCTGAAAGGGGTTGTAAGGCCATCTTCCGGGATTCGGAAAGAGAGCATATAGGAGCTCCCACTAGGACTAGGCGAATGGAAGAAGCGAGAAAGTCCAAAAGAGGGACACCCCGTCTCCGTTGCCTCCCTGCCCACAAAAGGTTTCGAGGCGGAGAAAGATTATCATAGCGAGTCCAACCTACACCGATGAGTCCTCAAAGGCGAAAGCGCCATTTTTTTACCATAGCGTCAGAATCTTACCGCCGGAAAGTGTAAGGCCATTGCAGTGAGTGTCTGCAATTCGAAGAGGGGCCCACTGACCCTCCGATCTAGGCCTCGAGGTCATATTATTTCTTTAGATTTGTCTACTCCGGGCCAACTGGAAGGAAATGTGGAGGCTAGTCTTTTCCTGTTCAACTTTAGCTATATTTTTACAAGATACAATGCTTGGGCACGTCCCACCTGTACCTCGTCCTGGGATATAAAGCTTTAGCAACCCTACCACCACGGGATTGGGGGCCGGGTAGGATCTTGAAAGACTTACACCGTGAATAATATTTCTTTTCTTCTATTTGATATAAATACCATCTTTCAGGCAGTGACAATGAAGCTGCGCTTCGATAGAAGGTATATTGCTATTTCTGGGTGCATACCGCCGTCAGCAAACTTCGAAGCAGAGGATTTCCACCGCGTTATGCCACGTTTGACAAGGCCTTTTCTACTGCTCTGAGATTTGAACGGTAAACCACACCTCTGGTGGGGGTAACATAATCAATCCAAGTGGTCTGGTCCTTGCCGACCTGATCGACGAACTTAAAATAGGCATCGTAAATGTGAATGAGCTTAGACCTCATTACCCAAGACCCGCTTCATTTTCCTGCCGCGATCATTTCCGGTGATCTGCGGAATTACACCAGGATTTGGGATAGTAGATTGTAGCTGAGCATCATGGTGTTAAGCACTTTCCTATTCGACTATCATTTTGTGGGCTTCTACCGACGATAAACTACCCACTGATGCTTGGAACAGGCGCGTTGATCCGCATTTCAGAAAATGACTGATTTCTCTGTCCAACTCGAAAGAATTTAGGTCTGTGGGTGAGGCCGTTAAGTTCTTCTCCATTAACCTCGTAGCATTTGGCCTAACTACTCTTCCTAGACCACCTAGTCCTTTTGCTCTCATCCCGTTCTTTGCTGGTGGACGTAGTATGAGACTGTCCTCAAAAAGAAGCGTTAGCTTACATGCGCTATGATTTTCAAATGATTTCAGTATAGTCAATTTCGTCGAGCTGGAACTTGTCTCAGGTATGTTTCAAAGCACGCCCGCCATACTTCCAGGAGTCTTTCGCGACCACTTTCTCCCCATTCTCTAGCCGAAATGCTGCTCTACCAACATTCAATGCACGCTATGTTCTTGTGAAGCCAGCTGACTCGTCTTTACCATCATAGACAAAAATCCTTCAACGACAGGTTAATGTTGTGAGTTGCGTTCCGTACTCCCTTCATAGGCAGAACCTGCCCCTGGTCTGGATAATGTCACGTATGCCATTCTTCAAAACCTAAGTGAGGGAGAGATGGTATTTCTGTTATATCTGTTAACATGATTTGGACAAAGGGTATCCACCCAGACTCCTGGCGAATGACTACTGTCCTCGATTACCACAAACCGGGTAAGGATCTCTCTCCATGCAATTTCCACCAAATTTCTTTACCATCATAGACGAAAAATCCTTCAACGACAGGTTAACGTTGTGAGTTGCGTTCCGTACTCCCTTCATAGGCAGAACCTGCCCCTGGTCTGGATAATGTCACGTATGCCATTCTTCAAAACCTAAGTGAGGGAGAGATGGCATTTCTGCATATATCTGTTAACATGATTTGGACAAAGGGTATCCACCCAGACTCCTGACGAATGACTACTGTCCTCGATTACCACAAACCAGGTAAGGATCCCTCTCCGTGCAATTTTCGCCAAATTTTTTGAATTCCTGCGAGAGGAACTTGACTGAGAAATTGGTAAATGTTAAATTGGCCTTCATCCTAAAAATGGGAAGCCACCTGTCTTTGCAGAGTGTGGATTCCCAAGTTCCACTTGACGTCAGATGCTTTGATCTAGCTTATAAATGCTAGCTGCAATGCCTTCTTTCCAAGAAAGCAGTGTTCCATCATATTTTTCAAGCTTGGGAGATGCGACTCGCTCTGCGCCACGCTACGTGCACTAATCATAGGTTCGCGAGAGCCTAGCGCCTCCCTCGTTCACCAACAGCTCCCATTGCGTCCGGAACTGATCTCGAAGGTGCCAAGAGACGCCAGTCATAACCCGAGCCCTTTGAGTTTAAGGCTAGGAAACTTCTTCGACAGCTCAGTATACTTTCTGGTTGGTAGCGCCCCTGGTTTTGCCCAAGACGCCACCCTGGAGGGTACCACCTTTGACTATTTGCCGCCACGCCTCTGGTGCCAAAGATTTTATTGAGCCGGGAGTAATGCATTCGAACTTTTTGGAGCAAACTCTGTGTCACGCTGGAACCGTGCCAATGCATACGGATAGCTTCTTAGTCCTAAGAAGCGGACGGTTTACACGCCGTATCACCTGTGTTTGAATTCAGTGGAGCTCTGTCAGGCGCTGTGTCTGTCTTCCTGGTCGAGCTGATTACAATATCCCGCTCGGTATGGAAGAAAACGCGACTTGCCCGGTTTAGAGACCATATTGTGATTTATAGCTACTCACAAAGCGCCCTGAGTGATCAAGGGGCATTGGAATTTCCGTATCACCTGGTTCGCGATATCCTTGATGCAACGATTATGGCGAGCCGAGCGGATGTCGAGATTATCTCCTGCTATGTTCCTGCAAATGTAGGAATTGAGGGGGAATGAGCACGCCGATGAGGGCGCTAAAGGGGTTTTCAAGGATTGGTTGACCGAACCGGCATTTCGCTTTACTTCGCACCAACTAGATGGCAGGAAAACGGGTAGCCATCCGGTCTCCTTGGCATTGAAGATGGGAGACGGCCCAGGGGAACTTAATTTTGCGTTCCATTGCGCCGAAGGGGGGTTTCGGGGCTGCATGCGCAATATATAGCCTTTAAGGCTACTTAGCCTCTGCACCCTAATTGTTGGCGCATTACCTGCTCGTGGTGCCCCTGCTTATACAGAAATTGTGTCCAACGACCGAGTGCCTGGCGGTATAACCTGGCTGGGCAGGTGGAGCTCATAGTCTTGGTTGACATTCCACCTAGGAGAGGGACAACTCTGACTTCAAACCCGGGCAGATGTCGCTCGTTAGCCATGGTAGGCACCCCGTAGAGAGCGCGGCGATTTGCCTTCTTGGCCGCCGTGCTGACGGGCATCAGCGCCCCGTCCGGCCCCAGCCTAGCCACTTCTCCCCTTTCTGCTAACAACCCTTTAGCCTTATCTGGCAATTTCTTTCCCAACTCTACTACTCCCTCTCTTCAAAGTCTTTGTTCCGATGGGATTGGACTTCTCTAACTCGCGTTCGAGCCTGTGCTAGTTCCAGGCGGCGAGAGGTCTGATTCTCGGGAGTCTGTCCTGGCTTGATCCCCCCCAGCAATACCTGCGGAATATTGGCGGCTACCAAACCATCCCCTCCCCCCCCATTTTTTTTGGCCACCAAGAAGGGGTAAAACTTCACAGTTGGCGTTCGGTTCACGGGACCGGGCCGTGGCCAGGGTGGACTAGGAAAGGGTTAAGACCCACCAGGTATATCCTGCATGGTCCGCCAGGCTTACCCTGAGGTCACCTGGCGGTGAAGTCCATGGCCACCTCTGTAATTGGCCCCGCGCCCGCGCCTACACGCCGACTGCGTCGTTTAGAACCGGCCCGTTGTCTGCGCCAATGGGCATTCGCGGGGTTAATGGAAACCAAGCAATAGGCCTTTCTCTAGAGTCTCCTATCAACTCGTTTAGTGGATCTGGCAAGACGGTACTTTCGCGGGCGGTAGATTCCTGTTCATGTTCCAACAAATTCTTTAACAAACTCCTCTTAAAAAAACCCAGTGAAACCAGCAAAGAATGTCTTAAGCTGCGCATCCCCTCCTCTTTCCCCACCCCCTTTACTTCCCAATCTATCGAAGAAAATGGATACAAACCTACTAACTCGAGGAAAGAAAAGAACACAAGACGTGGATAAAACTGGTGGGAGAACTTTAACAACAAGATCGCCCCCCAAAACAACTGCACAGATAGAAGAAAATTGCATAGAAACGAGCAAAGTCTCAGGAAATCAAAATTCACCACCGCAAAAACGAACAAAGTCGGTAAGAAATCCGCCGGAAGTTTCAAACTCCCAGCAAGCAGCAGGTCCAGGACGATCCACCAAAACGCTACCTGAACTGCTCTCACTGCAGGTACTCCCAGGACAATTTGTTGATCGATCTTTCAGAAGATTTTACCTAATAAAACCAGAAAGCCAACAAACAAACCTAATGAAGACATGCATGGTGAAACAGAGTAAAGATTTCCAAAAACTATTTCAACTTCCCAGATCACAATTTCCACCTCTCTCGCCTCAATCAGATGGTAGTATACTAGTCGAAGTTAAAACAAAAGAGCAAGCGGAAAAAAAACTTATTATTAAAAGAACTGGCAGGAGATAAGGTAATAGTAACACCACATCCCTCCTTTAACATGCGTAAAGGCGTAATAATAGAACCAGACTTCGCCCAATACTCAGAAGCGGAATTAATTGAAGAATTAAGCGAGTACTCTGTCACTCAAGTACACAGAGTACATAAAACTATCAACAACAGCAAGATACCAACGAACACTTACTTCGTCTCATTTGACCTAGATATCCTACCAAAATATATATATTTAGGATGGCGCCGCTTCACGGTTAAAGAATTTAAACCTAGCCCCAGAAGATGCTACTACTGCCAAACTTTTGGGCACTCTACAAACACATGTCGTCGCAAGAATCAGGGCTTTGCGCCCACCTGCGTCAACTGCGCAAATGCACTACACCCTGAACAAATCGAAAATTGCCCAACGAAATGTGTAAACTGTGGAGAGCCCCACCCAGCATCAAGCAAAAAATGTAATGTCTACAAATTCGAAGAAGAAGTAGCATCCATACGTGAAAAAGAAAGACTAAACTTTAGAGACGCCAGAGAAAAGGCACAAACCTCTATAGGAACCAGAGGAAACTCTTATGCCTCTGTAGTTGAAATGAGCAGAGTGACCAGACCCCCATACCACGGGGTTAAAGCAAGAACTCAACCGCCCCTTCCCGAGGAGCCTGCACCACAGGCCCCGAATATTAAACTCCCCAACTCCACGCATATGGTCGACAATCGACCATCTCCCCCGCCCCCCCAAAAGCAGTTGCCGCATCGCGAGGCACCTGCACCCGATACCTCGATGCTAAACCCCATCCCTAGCAGAGAGGTAAACCTAAAATCGCAACCACAGCAAATCCCTAAGCACATCGACCCCCACCCCGAACAAATGGACACTCAGGTTATACCAGAGATCGTCTGCACACAACCTCGGTCACCCCGTGACAGCGTTTTGCCACCACCAATAAAAATGCCTACCACTGACATCATCTACGAAGAGAAGGTAGAAGAGGAAAAAGAGACCCAAGACCCACGTGGAACAGACTTCGTCCCCACCAAACAAATTGAAGCTCGAACCATACCTCCAACGAGCCACCTCCCTCACCCACCAACAGAAGCCAAAAAAAAGATAATCCGTCCTCCTATTATTGACGGAACACCAACACCGCCTCTAACAGTAGATACCCAAGACACAAAGAAGAAAAACGGTGACAAAGAAGAACCAAAACCTCAAAGACCAGTCCTCACCAGACTCCAGTGGCCACAGGGCCCTAATAAACCAATGGGCACCACGACCTCCGCAAAAACCAAATTGCTCACTTCTCGAACCAAACCAAAAGAATAATGAAAATAATCCAGTGGAATATCCGCGGAATCAGAGCCAACTGGGAAGAATTAAGGCTTCTTGTAGCGGACGAGACCCCCGCCTGCGTCTGTCTCCAGGAAACCATGTTGGGAATACATCCACCACGAAAGCTACCGAATTACAGTTGCGTAACCACCTCAATACCAAATGATGGCAGCACATCCGGCGGCTGTGCCATATACATCCATCAAAATGTCCCCACATTACCCATCAGATTAAATTCACCTTTGGAAACAATCGCCGTGACCATGTACATCAAGAAACGATACACGATCGCAAATGTCTACCTCCCACCCACAGGACCCCTTCCAGTCACCGCCTTACGAGACTTGATCTCGCAACTATCAACTCCATTCATTATAATGGGGGACTTTAACAGTCGTCATATTGAGTGGGGCGACAGAATATGCAACGCCAGAGGAAATGAGCTATCAAAGCTAATTGAAAACCAGCAACTTGGAATCATGAACCAGGGCGAAGGTACTAGATTTAACATACAAACAGGTACCCTATCAGCATTAGATCTGGCCCTCTGCTCACCCGACATCACAGCGGACTTTGAATGGAGAATCTTGGATGACCTAAAAGGAAGCGACCATTACCCGATCATCCTTTCCTCAGACGAGGGTTTACCCACCTCGGGTATACCACGATGGAGACTGGACCAAGCAAACTGGATAAAATTCAACAAAATCACTGATATCCAAGTTGATAACATCCCGGAGACGGAGGAAGCGCTGGAAATCTTTACATCCATTATATATCAAGCAGGTAAAACATCCATTGCAACCAGCTCAGGACAACCCAGTCAGAGATCTACTCCATGGTGGAGCCCAGAATGTTCTGCCGCACTGAAAGAACAAAGGAAAGCCTACCGAACATACAAACGATGGCCAAATCCGACGACTAAAATGGAATTTAATAAAAAGAGAGCTAAATATAGATACATACTTAAGCAAAGCCGCCGGAAATCATGGAGAGCTTATGTCTCGACGATAAACTCTAAAACCCCCATACACCGCACATGGAGCAAAATCCGAGGGATGCTAGGTAAACCCAGCCGAGACCCTACCCCCGTACTTCGGATAAATGGAAACACTATCTTAAACCCAATCGATGTAGCAGACACGCTAGCGACTCACTTCGCCAAAATATCAAGTAGAGCGAACACAACCCCCGAGTTCGCCCAATACCGGTTGGAGAAGGAGTGCTCACCTCTAAACTTCGCATCAAAAGAGTACAAATGTTACAACGAAGAATTCAGCAAAAAAGAGTTCGATACAGCTCTTGCATCATGTAGAGACACTGCTTCAGGCCCAGACAATATACCTTATGCAATGCTACGCCACCTAGGGGAAGGGGGTAAACGCTTCCTCTTAGATATATTCAATAAAATATGGATGGAAAATGCCTTCCCAGACACCTGGAGAAGGGCTACAGTTCTAGCTCTCCGGAAACCAGGAAAAGACCCAACCAGTCCCCAAAACTACCGCCCAATCGCTCTAACCTCCTGCATATGTAAGCTCATGGAAAAAATGGTGAACGTACGCTTAACATGGTTCCTTGAAACGAAATCCAGCATATCCCCATCGCAGTGCGGATTCCGAAAATTTCACTCGACCACGGATGCCCTTATCCGTCTGGAATCGGCGATATGTAACGCATTCGCCAGGAAACAGCACGTAGTAGCTGTTTTCTTCGACCTCAACAAGGCATATGATACATCATGGCGTTATGCCATCTTAAAAGCCCTCCATAACCTCGGATTACGCGGACAACTACCAATTTTCATCCAAAATTTCCTAACCAACCGCACCTTCTCTGTAAGATTAGGTAGAGCGAAATCCAAATCATTTATACAAGAAGAAGGCGTTCCACAAGGCAGCGTCTTAAGCGTACCCCTGTTTGCTATAGGAATTAATGATATCTCACAAAACCTCCATCAAGACATTAAAGCCAACCTTTATGTAGATGACTTCTCTATCTCCCTAGCAGGTTCCGAAATGGCAACAATAGAACGTCGCCTCCAGATCGCCATCAACAACATCACGAGATGGTCTACTACCCATGGCTACCAATTCTCAGCTGAAAAGACCCAAAGTGGTCCACTTCTGCCGTCGTAGAAGATGTATTAGGGAACCTGACCTATACCTATACCAAAAGAGGATTGCAGTCGTTGAGAGCTATAAATTCCTAGGGCTAACATTTGACAGAAGGTTGACATGGGAACCACATATAAGAAGCATTAAAAACTCTTGTAAGAAAGAAATGAACGTCCTACGTACAGTATCACGCCACGACTGGGGAGCTGATCGCGAAACACTTCTGACTCTCTACCGCTCTTTAGTGCGACCCAAACTGGACCACGGATGCGAGATCTACTCCTCTACTTCCAAGAGGCGCCTTGCACTCATCAACACTGTGGCGAATGAATGTCTCCGCATGGCTACCGGAGCCTTCCGATCATCACCCATACCGAGCCTACAATGCGATACCGGGGAGACACCACTAGACCTCCGTAGGATGGAACTCTCTCTACGCCTCTTTAGCCGCATTCAGCGACTCCCAACATCGCCGACTTCGACCGCCATCATGAATGACCAAATGGATAATATTTTTACAATACGCCTAACTCTCCCACGACCATTTGGAAGTAGAGTGCGACTATGGATGGAGGAAATCGGAGTAACGATGAACCCCATCCATCCACTTGCTTTCCCAGATATTCCATTTTGGAAATCAACTTTAAAGATATGCCATGGTAACATAATAAAACAATCAACAACTACTCCCCTGGGAGAGAAAATTCAATTCCTTACTCACGCAGCAACACATATGGGTATATATATATACACCGACGGATCAAAATTCATAGACGGAACAGGATTTTCGGTGATATCAAATAACTACACGTTCTCTGAAAAACTACCCCAAACATTATCAATCTTCAGTGCCGAGTGCTATGCCTTAAAACATGCAGTACATTGGGCATACAATAACCCAACATCAGATGAATTCACAATCTTCACCGACTCCTTCAGCAGCCTACAAACATTAGAACGAATGACAGACATCCATCCAATTCTGTTAGAAATAAGAAACTACGTATATAGAGCAGCATGCAAAAGAAAGAAAATTTCCTTTTGCTGGGTCCCAGCACACGTAGGGGTAGCTGGAAATGAGCAAGCTGATAGAGCGGCAAAAAATGCCGCCCTTCGTCCAATCAGGCCCAATGACATCCCAATACCATATGAGGACTACATCATTTCAATAAAGGCCACCATTCGGGAAAACTGGATGGCCAGATGGGCAGATTTATACGGACAAAATAAGATGCGACACATTTTCCAAAAGTTATCGCCATGGAAGCCTCGAGAACTTACCCGCCGGCAAGAGGTATCCGTATGCAGATTACGCATCGGACATTCACTACTCACACATGGATACCTAATGGAGAAAGGCTATCCCCCCTACTGTGAAGATTGCATTCTACCCCTCACAATTGCACATCTCATCGCGGAATGCCCAACCTATGGAGAACTCCGACGAAGATACATACCCATTGATGGTGGGGGTACCCTCGATATCCTAAGATTTGCACTAACGGCTGAAAATATCCGCCCTGGCAGCGGAATCATCCGCTACCTCGAGGAGACGGGACTATTGAAGAAGCTATAGATTCGTCTCCAGTACACGATCTAAATTTTAATGAATTTTAATTATTTTAACACATTACCATACCATTTATTCATTTAGTACTTCAATCATCACTGCATAATCACAACCTCATGATATCAGACACAACTTTTATAACTGGTGTTTAAAACTTCTACTACAAAACAAATTACGGTGCAATCACCTCGCAGTGAGCACCAAGGGACTTGTAAATAATCCATCCATCCATCCATCCATTGCGCCGAAGTGTTCCTATGGAACTAACCCCCAATGCCGCGACGGCTTCCGGTTGCTTTCTCCGAATTGTAAACACTCACAAGACGCACCTACATTTGGTGAAACGCTCGTCTGCACTTTATTGTGACGATTGCGTTGTTCATTGGACTGTTCGGCACATCTTTGTTGAATGTCCAATTCTGTGTGATCTTCCCGCACGTTACCTGCCCCGGTACTGGGAGGAGCGGGGTTGCTACCGCTTGTCCCTTGTACTTGGGTCTAGTTCGTGCACACAGACTTGGGGACTATATGACGTTTTGGATGAGGTTGGCCTCCTTCACTTTATTTGACTGTTTGTTGTAGGTCGCATGTTCCTGCGCCGGCGAGAGGCGGGCCTTTTCCCGACTTTGGAGTTCGCTTCCTTCTTGTTGCCTTTCCTTTTTATTTGTTGTTATTGTTGTTTTTTAAAGCCTGTGTTTAGCCTTTTCCTTTTAATATTTTTTTTATTTATAATTTAAATTATATTACTTTTTTTTATCTAGCCTAGTGGTAGGCTGTGATGTGAGTACGGCGATTTTTGCCCTAGTAGGGAGTCGCGAGATGCGTTCTCATAAGTATTAAAACTTGGTGTTGTCTTGTAGCATGTGTCTTTTAGCCTTTGTTCTTTTTTTATCTTTTAGATTTAAATGTTTTCATTTGATTTTTAATCTAGTCTAGTATTAAGGGGGCCGGGGGAGGACGGACGACCTTTGTTCAAGTAGGCAGTCGCCAGATGAGCTCTTAATATTATATATAGTACACTTTTCCCTTTTTTTATTTTCTGGTTAGGCGGGGGTGTTGTTTCGTCTCTTTGTTGATTGATTGTTGTTTTTTTTTAATGTAACCTAAGACTAGGCTAACTTCTTTGGTTTTAGGCGAATTATGCCCTCTGAGGCAGTGGCCAGCTTGGTGCTTTAAATACCCAAAAAATATTAAAAAGGAACCCGGAGAGACGAACTTCTCTTCAACATATCTCATTCATCCTGACCCTGTGATCTAAAAGATCTGTTCGCAAACCCTACTAACATTTTCGGACAAGAAGAATACTCATTTTAAGGTGCGAACAACTGCCTAACCCAAATCTGGAGGTTATGGTGTGGTCGGTGTGGTTCTTTTAATTAAAGCAAGATTAAAAAGGCGAGGCTCAGGTTGCATTTTGTATAACACATGTCAATCAGGTCAAAAGATGTGTCTGGTAATAACAGACTAACAACACCCGAGAACAATATGTATAACTTTAGTGTTCACATACCACTAATAAGTAAATTAAAGGTTGAATCCTTGTTCGTACCAGCGAACGTACCTCATCCGTACCAACATTGTAATTTAAAATTTAAGACTCAAAGAAATCTAAAAAATGAGCACTTGGAATATTTTATGATATATTATATTGGGTTCACGTCGAACCCGTAAAACCTTTCACTTAAAGTGTGCAAATGGACAATAGTGGTAAAAAAAGAAATTGTGCTCGAAGCTGTATTATCTCTCTTTTAGAAATGTCGAATGGACAATGTGGTCAAAAGATCAGTTTATTTTTTTGTTTTCGTTACTCTGGTGCAATCTTTGCAAGCGTTGCTACCAAAGTTAATAATATGCAAAAACTACAAAGGCAATGGTAAGTGATAATACCTACTGACAGACCCCTTCAAAATTGGGAAAAATTCATGTTCAGTATTGTAAACGATATAGCTATTGACTAATAATAATAATAATAATAATGATAAATGGTATTTATAATGCGCCCTTCAGGGCTCTTAGCCCTCCCAGAGCGCAGGTTGTGTATCGAGTGTAGAGAAAGTTTAGAGGGGAGAGAAAGCGATCAAGAGCTTTGAGAATGGGATTGATCGTCGGGGCAATCAAAGACACTTACACAACAACCTATCCCTGGAGCCATTGAGTAAGAAAATGAAAGACACGAGAATGGAAAAAAAGAAAGAATAATAGAAGGAAACAAATAGAGGTGAGGAATCAGGAAAGAGTAAAAGAAAGAAATAGATAAAGAATTAAGAAGAGGTAACGAAATAAATAGAGATTTATAAGAGGTGGATGGTTGGGTAGTTGGGGTAAAAAGTTCGTTATAAATGTTTATGGTCCCTAAGTAAACACATATGCACGTGTGTACCGCGACACATATTCTCATTTTCAGTTCGTATCTTTGTATACAAGGTTCGCGCGGGAAGGAATGTGGGAAGATGAGAACGACCGGAAGAGGGAGTGAGTAGTAGGATTGGGAGAAAACGAAAATTTTGTGGGAAATAGAATTGCAGAAAAAGAGAGAGAAGGACAGAATTAAAGAGGAAGAGAGTAACGTAAAAGGATAGAAGGATAAAAACAGGGAAGGGTGAGAAGGTGCTAAAGAACGAGAGATAGCGAACACAGGAGGTGGGTGGGGAGTAAAGCGAAAAAGATGGGCATGTTATCCTTTAAAAAGAGGGAGAAAGAGAAGATAAAGAAAATCAGTGAAAGTGAGATAGAGAAAAGAGAGAGAGACGTAGAGAGGACAGAGAGAAGGAGCGAGTAGGGAAAGAGAGATGGAGAGAGAGAAAAAAGCGAGAGAAGGTAAGAGAAAAATTGCCATTGACTAAGAAAAAGGGAGACAGGAGAATGGAAAAGAAGAAATAAAGCATAATAGAAGAAAAGAAATAGAGGTGAGTAATAAGAAAAGAGCTGAAGAAAGAAATAGCCAAAGAAATAAAGAATTAAGAAGGCGTAGGGTAATAAATAGACAGATTTATAAGAGGTTGATGGTTGGAGTAAAAGAGTGGTCATAAATGTTGACGGGGAATTAACTTATCTGCACAACTTCCCTTGGCTTTTGTCTACGATTTGGAACAAGTATCAATTTGGGATTATCGGCATCGTACAAATTGTTGCGCAGAGTAACGTGTATAAATAAATTGTTGATGGGGATGGGGGGTAAGGAGGGAGAGATATATAGATAATGAGAAGAGAGATGTGAATGAATAGTTAAATATATAGCCACGTGAAAATAAATAAAGTAAGACCGGAAGCGGAGAGAGAGAAAGAAAAAACAGAGAAGATAGATGGGGAGAGAAAGGGAGCACAGATAGAGAAAGAAGAGATGAAAGAAAAAAGACAGGGAATGGAGGAAGAGACAGAGAGATCATATATAGAGGGAGAAAGGAGGAGTTATCCAAAGAAGAGAAAAGGGGGAGAAGATAGAGAGAGAATTGAAGGACAGAGAGAAACAGAGACGTGACGGACAAAGAGAGAAGGGGGCACAGTTAGATACAGAAGAGAGGGGGCACAGTTAGGTACAGAAGAGAGGGGGACAGTTAGGTACAGAAGAGAAGGGTCGGCTGAAAGAAGAGAGAGACAGATAGAGAATGGATAAACTCATATATACAGCAAAGAAGGACATAATGTGAAACACCTCAGGTTTAAAAAAAAAAATTAAAAAAATAAAAATAACATGAAAAAGACTTAGCTGTAAGTTTGCTTGATTCGTAATACCAGTAAGGCCTGCTGTAAAGTTGGAGTATGTCCTTGAAGAGTCAAATGTTGGGCTGTGATTATTAAATGAGCGCACGGTAATACTTCACTTTGCCAATAAATTAGTCACGAAAATTGAAGTCAATTTTTTTTAAAAAATGCAGCTGAAACACGACTAAAATAATTTCAGGATTAAATTTAGAACAAAACTGAACCTAAATAGTAAATAATAAGGCCACTAGGACTTCGAAAGTCCACACACACATAATAAAGAAAGAACAGAAAAAGAAAGAACCCGTGGAGCACCGCGCAACACATCCTTCCTCGCCTAGTCTTTCCTAAATATTCAACACTATAAGCTACCTTTTTCTCTAACGCAAAAGTGTAAACATCCTCATTCATATTTGCCCAACTTAGTGTCATTTTGTAAGTAGTTCATTATTTTGTCTATAACTAGTTTATTTTGCCTGTTAACTCAAGTATGCTTTTGCATCGTTTCAAAATGAAACAAAACGTGGAAATATATTTGTTTAGGTTGCTTAATGATGAAGATACCTATGTATACGAGTATCTGTATTAATTGCAATACAATAGCCTCTGTATATTTTGTTGCAATCAAATATATGATCGATCTAATAAGAGATGGTCTCCAGATATCACCATTTTAATTATTCACCTATGATTAAATTTATAAATATTTCCATTGAGATAAAAAGGAAACTTGTAAAATAGCATTGTTTGTATTATTAGAAGACCAGTAAACTTAATACGTGCAGAGAAAACAAAGAATTGTTGATACGATAGTGTAATAAAAAAAACTAAGTGTTCAGATCGTTTAAGGCAGGGGCGGGCAACCTCTGTCCCGCGAAGGCCTAGCGTCTGGCTCACCATCTTGCTCGACATTAATATTGCAATCCGGCCCGCGAAACCCCAGCCAAAAGAAAAATAAATAAATAAATTCTGCCAAAGAGAATCTTTCTCAGTAGACTCTTAGACTCTACGAGTCCACTGTTGCGAACAGTTCTTCTCCAAAATGAAGTACACAAAGTCTCACCTTTGCCCCTAACTCTCGGACCGCCACCTCAATGACATTCTTCTATTGTTTTCCTTATCCATCGAGCCAGACATTGAAACGCTTCTTCATGAAAAGGAGCACCAGCCGTCTCACTGATTCGTGTTTTTCAATAAAATTCTTGTATGATGTATTCTAGTATGGTCACTTTGGGGATTTTGTTTGTCACTCCGGCCCGCGGCCTGCTCCCAAATGTCTCATCTGGCCCTCACCCTGAAAAAGTTGCGCGCCCCTGGTTTAAGGTTTGTGCTAATGATCAAGTTTAATGAAGGCTAATAAAAACTATAATATTAACTACTTGTATATAATTAAATAACGACTGTAAAATTCTATAGTAATGCAAAACATTGGTGTGGAGAAAATTAATGTGATTTCATTTGAAACTGTTTGCCGCAGGGGGGCGGCCCCTGAATATAAATTATGCAGTGACAAAGACTCATGGTAGAGACTCCACGCTTCCGGACGGTACAGACGCCCATAATGTGAGCTCTCACAACCAAAGGAACGCTTCTTTTCCACTTTTGTAGGTACCTTCCCTTTTGGGAGAGAAGAATTCGAAGACCAGCAAAGTATAAAAGGCATTTCTCGCTAAATCGAGCTTGTCAGCGAACACAACTCTCCTGCATCATCCTTCTTTCCCCTACGGAGAACTTAAAAAAATTATTTTACTAGGCTGTCATAATTTATTCATGGCTGCCTGAAGTCATCCCCTCCACCGCTCCCGGCTTATAAGGCGTAGCCGTGTATACTGCCACTCATAACCTAGTTCGAACTATGCCCGTCATGTACCAAGGCATAATTCGAGGCGGTTGGGAAAGCAGGTTTGTGGACTAGCCCACTGTGGAGCCTTCCAGCATAAGCATCCTGGAAAAGAGGCGATGCTGCAACCGCTGGAGAAGAGTTACCTTTATCCCTAGCGGCCCAGCCAGGACCATAGAGGAACATACAACCGTCTTTATGTACGCCGGAAGCAACCTCGATAACCAAACCCCAGGAGGGGTGGCACCCTGGGTGGTGATAGTTAATTCGATCACCATCTATCATCAAGTCTGCCATGAGTCATCCTTCTGGAAGGCCTGTCCGGGTTCATCATCACATTCATCCATCATTTTTATCCAGGCAGTCACACCGGCTGTGCTAAAAGACTGTGGGAGCGAAGGGTCCATTTTCATTCTCATTTTCATAAACTATATTTCTTATACCTAGGCAAAACATAAACAGGTACAAGGAACGCAACGTTAAGAAAGAGTCTTCCCACGAGCCACCATGGAAGATTACGAGGGTGCGAAGAAAGTTCCTCTTCGTATCCTCCCCGGGAACGATAAACCTTCGAGGGAGAAAACCCTGCAAACAATATACGCTGACATCGGAGTCATACTACTGAGACTAAAAGATCGATACAACGGATATGTCGCACTCTGCGACACAGAGAAGGATTTAGACCTTCTCTTAATTGAGGACGCAGCCAAAAAACTGGCCAAAATCTGAGTCACACCTCAAACACCCCCAGAATGTGACTACGAAGAGATCGGTAATCTGCCGACGTCTCAACCCATGGTTCGAAGCACACTCGGCCACCGAAATCAAGAATGAACTCGAAAAAGAAGAAAACTGGGCCACTATTAACGACGTGGTTAAGTTTAAAAACCAGAATGGTGAGGACCATACACATGTTTTTAAGGTAATTTTCCGAACCACCGAAATGGAAAAGGAAGCTGCTGAACACGGTCCTCTTGCATTCTATACGAAGATATCTCCGGACCAAAATGAAAGAGAAACTTTCGTCTCCGCCCATGTGTGTTTCACTTGAGACACACAACAAAAGAATGCAACTACAAAGGAAAAGCTTCTTCCGAATGCGCCAACACAGACCATCGCTGGGACCAATGAAAAAACAGCGAAAAAGTGTCTAAACTGTGGGAATGAGCACAGAAGACTGGCAATGTCTTTTTTAATTAAAAAACAACTAATGAAGAAAAAGAAAGCAGAAATATCCGAAGAAAAGGAAAGAAAAGAGAATACTTTGTATGCCACTGCAGCAGCAGGAAGAACAACAATACTACGACACCGCGAAGAAAATGTGGTACCCCGAGAACCCGCCCTCTACGGAAATATATAAGATTAACATGAAACCAGCTGCACAAGAGAACAAGACATAATCAAGAAGAAGACCAAATGGACACCGACCAAGAATCCGAAGAAGAAACCTCCGACGAAGAAATTACAAAAGCAGCCGTAGAAATTAAAAAAAAACCCTAGCGAAGAAAAAGCAAAAACAAAGTCCCAAAACAAATACACAAGAACTAAGCATTAAAGTATACGGATCTCACACGTCTCCCCTCCCCAAAACCTTCAAAGAAAAAGAAATTGTGAATGGACTAGAAAAAGTAAGATACAAATGGGATTACGATGCAGACTTCAATGAAACAGAAGTACACAATGCCCTCAAATAAGAATGATCTTCATTCTCCTAGAATCAAGCTAACGGGTCGTGCCCGTTCCCCGGCATAAACAGACAAAATAAAAACAGGTAAAAATTAAACCCAATATGTTCAAGTTTCAGCGAAGACTAAAGATATTTACGCTCAACGTGAATGGTTGGTTAAACAAAAGACTTATCTACTCAAACATAATCAGACAAAAAGATCCAGACATAGTTATCTTAACAGAACACGGAAACCGAAAGATCCAGACAAAGTTATCTTAATAGAACATGGAATCAACATGGAAACTGAAAGAATGAAAATACCAAACTAAACAATTATATGTGCGAATTACACCCAGACGAGGTACGATGGTCTAATGATCGGTGTCAAAACGGCGATTCATTACACCAAAGTCTTAGACTTAGAAGAATCCTACGCTGCAATCAAAATTCAAATGACAACCGCAGACCTTATATTAGCCGGGACCTACTAGGCCCCAAGCCACCCGTACCTCCAAGCCCAGAATTTCATTAAACTCTTCCGCCGAACAGCGTCAACAATACTAATCGGAGATCTTAGCGCTAGGGGCAGAGAAGCAGGGTACATTACCCACATGAACAGCACTGGGGGAACCCTCCAACTATTGATGAAAATAAACTTGGTACACAGAGAAGGACCGGATTTCCCAACATTACTAACCAATAGAGCCTCCACTACGCCAGACATCATCCCCGTGAACCGTCCGGCCCCAGCTTAGCCTCTCTTCCTTCCTTCAGATAGCCTGTATTTCTCCCCTACTTCGTCGCTTTTCATACAACCTCTCTCACAACTTTCTCTGGTCAGCCTCTAATTTCACAGGGTAGATGCTGACCTTCTTCTGGGGCCAACCGTCTCGGATCGGAGCTAAGGGGGGAGGGGACAACGTCCCTAACCCCTGAGCTCCGGTTTGGGATGTTTTTTTTTAACAACCTGCTTCATCCCCACCTATACCTTCCTCACATCCCTTTTCCTTTCCTCTTTACACTCTATCACTTTCACGCCGTGTCTAAGGTGGAGCCGCTATGTCGATCGACTGCCAGGCCACCAGGCGGGAGGGGTGGTCCTGAATGGCGGTGCCTGTCTCTGCCGGGCATGTAAGCACCTCTTGCAGTGCGGGCTACTGCGAGAGGTGATGCGCGATTACATCCCGTGTAAAAAAGAGGGTCACCATGCCGATGTATGACAAAATTAAAAAATAAAATCTCTCCCCAATTCCCCTCGCTCATCAACGAAGCCGCCCTCGGGCAGCTCCACGAACAAAATGGAGGTCGTACCCCCCTCCTTCTATGGTTGCACAGGAGACCCTCCATATTTCTTTAACCGGAGAGGAGGCTTACTACTCTCCTACGCCTACGGGTGTAGGGGACTCCCCCTCACCCCTTTCTCTAGGGGTGCTTTCGGGCACCTCCCTGCTTCCAGCAGCAGTCCCTCCTTTTCCTTCCAAGGGGACTGCCAAGAAGGGCAGCAGGCAGCTCATAGCGAACCGCAACCCATCAAAGCGTCTCGGTAGGGCAAAACCCCTTAGGGGGGAGAGGGAAGTCAGGCCCCTTCGGTCGCTTTCCTCAAAAGACCTGCTGGCAAGTATATTAAACCTTTCCGGGGTCAAGGCCTGTGCCTCCCCACACAAGACTGGTGACGCTGCCAAGGGGACATGCGATATCCTGGGAGGGGTTGGCCAACTGGAGGCCCCTCCTGTGATAAACATAGTCCTTGAGGAAACCCAGCCTCTTAAGGTAGGGCCTTGCATGGGGGGGAATCCGGGCTCGGCGCCAAGCACCGAACCCAAATCCGCCCCTATGCAAGGTCCTCCTCAAACGGCTGAGGGCTCCGAGGCAGTACAAGGAGGGAAGAGATCTCCTCCAACCGCTGCCCTTGCGACCACCAGGACCTTCTCAATTTGGAGAAGGACCTGGCTGAGGCTGGTCCATCTGGCCTAGGGGCTGCTATCGGCGGAGGTGAGAAGCAGGTTCATTCCCCGCCCTCCTCTCCAAAAAATAAAAAGACAAAAAAGACTAAGAAGACTCGGGGCTCCTCTCCATCTGCCTTGCCTGCGGGGACGGATGGGTCTGTTGCCACTTTGGCAAGCAAACAAGCAAAGATCGGCACATCTGGCCCCTTTGCGTCCCGGGAGCGGCGCCCCTGACTACGACAAAGAACAAAAGTGCACAGAGTGGAGCCTCGATTCAGAAGTTACCTGTCGTTTTCAAGCCCGCTGGCTTCAAACGCTTCCTCGTTATTTGCTCCACTGAAGGCACCATGTTAGCCAAGGGCAACATGATCCATGGGTAGAGAGGATTAGCTATTGCAATTGGTAGAGAGCCGAAGATGACCTGTTTCTCGGACAGGAGCCTTCTGGTGAATGCGGCGAATCCCGCTGAGGCGGCCAAGATAAGTGCTCTTCGACACTTCATGGCACCCCGGTGAGTTTGACGCTGCACTCTACCATGAACTTGGTGAAAGGAGTAGTTTATGCGAGGGAACTCCTTGACTACTCCATTGAGGACATTACCTTTAGAGCTGGACAACCATGGGGCGGTCAAGATCGAACGTGTGATGAGAAAACAGGGAGGGGCCTCAAGACCCACCCCTACACTCCTTGTCACGTTTGACTGTGACAAGCTCCCTGAGTCGGTGCGTGCCGGTTGGTACCGCTACCGCGTGAAGGCATTCGTGCCACTGCCGTGGCGGTGCTATTACTGTCACTGCTTCAGGCATTCGAATCGTCCTTGTAGACGTGCAAATTCGGGGTCACCCGAAGTCTGTGTAGATTGCTCCAAGGCCACACATGATAACTCTAAATCGTGTGTGGCCAAGTGTGTCAATTGCGGAGAGCCGCACCCCGCTTCTTCGAGGCAATGTGGTGCATATCTCCTCGAGAAATAAATCCTGGCCGTTCAGGCCAAGGATAAACTCTCATTCTGCGAGGCTAAGGACTTGGTCCTGGCGCGCCCGGCTCTGCCTGGGACATCATATGCCTCAATAAGTAGAAAGGCACCCTCTGCTTCTGGCCAATCCATTCCAACGAGCACGATTGTTTCCGCGCCCATTCGGAGCCCTTTTGCGGGTTCTAATTAACCGGGGCGCTCCGCTGGAAAAGCTGGTGGCAAAAAAGGTTCACACCCAGCCCCGGCTAAAACCAGGGCTCCCCCCTCTCCCCCCAGCGTGACCTTTTCCCGTAAGGCGAAACGGCCACGCGCCTTCACTGAGTCGTTAGACTCACAGGAGGCAACAAACCTGAAGTTGGTAGCTAGGCCATCAAACGGGGTTCCTAAGGCTGTCCCCCGAAAGGAGGACAGCAACAAAGGAGCTTCGGCTCCTTCGCCCACGCCTATTGGTGGAGCGAGTGGCTCGGAGACGGTTGGTTCCTCGAAAAGAGAGCCCTCCGCCTCCGAAGCCGCAACGCCCGCCTAAGGTTTCGAGGTGGGGGGAGGAAAAGACTCGCATCGCAAGCCCAACCTCCCCCAATAAGTCCTCGAATGCGACAGCGACTTCAGCGATTTGTCCGGCCAACAGCGCCAGGGATTCTGCCTCCGTGAACCGTACGGCCATTCCCGTGAGGGTCTTCTGTTCGAGGAGGTCCCCCGCGTCTCCTCCAAGCTAGACCTGGCGGGCATATTCCTTCAATGGAATTGCCGTGGACTCCGGGCCAGCGGGGAGGAGCTGCGGAGGCTCGCCTCGTTCCGTTCCTCATTAGCTATCTTTCTGCAGGAGACCATGCTAGGCGCGTGCCCCCTGCGCGCCCTCCCATGGTATAAGGGTCTTGCGGCCGCACCACCACGAGATGGCCGTGCTGGGGGATGCGCGGTTTACACCCAGCATGATGTCTCCGTTCTTCCTTTCTCTTTAGATACCTCCTTTCAGGCAGTGGCTGTGCAGCTGCTCCTGGATAGGAGGTTTACTATCATTTCTGCGTACATTCCACCGTCAGCTGACTTCGACGCTGGGGACTTCCGCCGCGTCGTGGCAAGGTTGCCGAGGCCCTTTCTCTTGCTTGAAGATCTGAACGGCAGGCATCCTCTCTAGGGAGATTACTCAATAAATCCCAGGGGACAAGTCCTTGCCAATCTGATTGAGAGGCCTTAGATGGGTGTCCTAAACGTGGATGAGTTTACGCATCACTGTCCGAGAACCGCTTCATTTTCTTGCCCTAACCTATCTTTGTGCTTTTCGGATGCACAGCCTGATTTTGATTGGGGGGTGGTCGATTACCTATATGGTAGTGATCACTTTCCCATTCAATTATTATATTCCGGGTAACTGCCGCTTGAGAGCCCACCTCGGTGGTGCTTGGCGCGGGCGCGGTGGCCTGCATTTCAGGAAATGACTGAATTCTCTATCTCAGTAGAGGAGTTTAAGTCGGTAGATGAGGTCGTTGAGTTCTTCTCGGGCAACCTCATCACCGCAGGCCTAACTACTATTCCTAGAACGTCTTGCCGTTTTTCCCGCCGACCACTCCCATGGTGGTCGGCCAAGTGTGAGACGGCCCTCAAACAGAAGCGTTATGCTTACATGCGCTATAAGCACTGCCTGAATGATTTCACTGTCGCTGAATTCCGTCGGGCTAGCTCTAGGTTCCGGTATATTTCTTTTGGCGCGGCCCAGATGCCAACTCTGGAGCGTCGACTTTAACAGGCATTGAACCGAATCGCACAGGTTTCGGTTTTCTTTGGCCAAGACTAAGGTAGTGCACTTTTGCTGCCATCCACGGCTCTACTCCGACCCAGATTTGTTTCTTAATGGGGTGCACCTGGATGTGGTTGGGCGCACCGTTTCCTTGGTCTTGTATTCGACGTAGCCTTCACCTGGGAGGCTCATATTTGCAGCCTTGCGGTCTCTTGTACCTGCGCCATATATAGTCTCCGTTCCGTGACGTTCAGCGCTTGGGGCGCTGATAGGGCTAGTGCCCTACGTTTTTATCGATCCTTTGTTCGTTCGAAGCTCGACTACGGACGCGAGTTTTATGCATCCCCAGCCGAGCGTTTATTGCAGAAGGTGGATTCGATCCACCACACCGGCCTTCGCCTTGCAACCGGTGCCTTCTGCACTTCCCCCATTGAGAGCCTGTTGGTCGATGCTGGGGAGATGCCACTCGCTCTGTGCCTCGTGCAGTGCATCACTCACCTGTATGTTCGAGCCCAGCGCCTCCCTCAGTCGCCAACAGCTTTCACTGCATCCGTGGGGGCGATGGGGAATATCGCGCAACTCATAGCCTATGTTCCCTAAATGTTGGCACACCACCTTCACGTGGTGCCCCTGTTTTTTTAACTGAGCGTGTGCCCAACGTCCGAACACCAGGCGGGATATCCTGGTTTGGGTACCTGACTAAGGGTACCCACCAACCTTCTGGGGCAGTTGTGTGTATGGACACCAGCACACTTCTGGCCCATATGGTTGTCCTTGCTGTGGCCCTGCAGTTAGTGAATGGCATCACAAGGGCTAGGTGACCTCACACCAACATAAAAGGTGGGGAGGGGAACCCCATGAGGCGGTTTGATGACCAAACACTGGCATCACTCCGGCATCCCCAAATAACCTTGTGGGGCGATTGTGTGTCTGAACCCCAGCGCACTTTCGGCCCACTTGGTCCTAGTCAGTATGTGTACTCTGTACGAGTCGACGGATGTACCCACTGGGGGGCATCGTCCGCAGGACCGTGCCACGGAGGTAGGTTTGGTTGCCTGGGTCGTTGTTTTGCTTTCGGGAGGTCTTTGCACCGCAGTCCAGTAAAACTCCGTTATGCGGCTCCACTGTTTTTGAAACAACAGTGGGAGTCGGGGGGCGGGCTACCCTGTCTGGACTGTATGGGCGCTCTCCGGACTCACGATGGCGATTTGGTACATGCCCTCGGCTCCAGAGGCACCACTTATAAAAATAAAAATTTTATGGGTAAACTTTCCAAAAACTCATCCCAGAGACCGCCGGCCTCTGGTCACCGTGAAAAAAGCAGAGATCTTCGTCGCTTGGACCCTTTTGGGTCAGAAGTAGACGAAGAACTGGATTATGACCGCTTTATAGTACTCAAATCCAGCAACGAACGTTGTCCTCTTAACAAAGCTGACATCTTTGATGTCTTTGACGACTTCGTAAACAAGTGTGGCGAACCTGCTCAAATGTGGCCGCGCAATGATGGCGCATTGATTGTCGAGGCCAAGTCTAATGAGCAGCAAAAGAGAATTCAATCTCTTGAAAAGTTAGCCTCAGTGAGTGAATCATCCGCGTCTCACCCGACATTTAATACCTCCAAAGGTGTTATTCGATCGGGTGAACTCATTGAGTATGATATCGACAGGTTGGTGACAAAACTTGCCAATCAAAAAGTAACAAGTGCACATCGCATTTCTAGGTTTGTGAATGGCGCTAGGGTCCCTACCTCCACCATAATCCTAACTTTCAACAGATTGGAACCGCCCAAGTACGTCAAGGCTGGCTACCTTAACATCCCAGTCAAGCCTTACGTCGAAAACCCCCGGCGGTGCTTCCATTGCCAACGCTTTGGCCATGTAAGCAAGTTTTGTAAAAGTGAAAGGATTTGTGTAAACTGCTCAGCAGAATTTCACGGAACACCCTGTTCCAAACAGCCGTGCTGCCCCAATTGTGGCGGAGACCACTCTGCCACATCACAGCAATGCACCTTCTTCCTCTACGAGAGAGAGGTCATTGCTGTTCGAAATAAAAAACAGGGTGAGCTATAAAGAGGCTAGACGAAGAGTTAGAGAGACTTACGTTCAGCCTGGCGTGAGCTTCGCGGATGCTCTGCGCACCGCCACGCCAAAGAAGTGGAGAAGCCAGAGACCATCTACAGGCTCTCCTGAACAAACAAGAAGTCCTCCACAACCAAAACCCAGGTCTCCGCGCAGAGATGTGCCTCAACAGGTAAGGGGTTCTCCTAACCCTAAACCCGCATCTCCACGCACACCTGAAAAGGTTAAGAGCCCCCCTCGACCGAAACCACGATCAATCGGTAGAGAAAACTCTTCACCAAAATCTAGCCTAGCTTCTGATGGCACAAAGAAGAGGAACCTTCCATCCTCTCCCGATTCACCAAGAGTGGCAAAACACTTTGCCACCGCTCCACAAGACGTGGATGTGAATCGGATTGGGCCGCAGGTGGTGTCTATTCCAGCTCTGGACATCCATCCTGCCCCCAAAGAACAGAGAACTACAGCCCCAAAGCGAGTAGTCAGCAACCCACCCCTTGCTGATACTGCTTTGGAACTCCTTCGAGCCCTAAGTGAGAAGGAATCAACCTGTACCCCATCACAGGAAACAGCTGTAGTAGAGGCTGCCCCCTTATCCAAGGAGGAGCCAAACCAACCATCAGATTCCAAGAATCCTTCGCCAGCCGAACAATCGCTGCCACCATCACCAGCCAAGTCGATGTCATCGGCTCACGAAATGACTGATTGAGATGCTCCCACATCTGCTTCTCCAGTCAAGACAGTCATTTCGTATAGCCAGCTAACAAAATTGCCACGTTTAAAAGAAAAGCCGAGAGCTAAATTAACGCTCCCGATGCCTCCAGAGTCATACCCAAAACCGGTAATTGGTATGACCAAAACTACCCCTACGGGTAGTATAAAACCAAAACCTCCTACCCCTAAGGGTAGGATGATTGTCTTAAAGAGGTAAGGATGTATCCAATAATTCATTGGAACATCCAAGGTCTCTTCCCCAAGTGGGAAGAACTCAAGCTCCTGTTTAAAGACTACAATCCTGATTGTATAGCTTTACAGGAAACTTGCTTGGGTACTCGTAGTGTACCCAATATTCCTGGTTTTGTGGGATACTATAAGAACCCTATAGAACCAATCCATGGTTCTGCTGTGCTCATCAACAGCAGGGTTCCCCACAACCAGATCGACCTTGCGACAGACCTGCAGGCGGTCGCTGTCCGCCTGTTCTCCCATCGCCACTATACGGTCTGCTCGCTTTACCTCCCTCCTAGTGAGGAAAAAGACACAGCCTCTCTAGCTAGAAAACTAGTAGAGGTAATTAAACAGCTCCCTCCCCCCTTTCTATTGATTGGGGATTTTAATGCTCGACACCCCCTTTGGAGGGACCATGATAAGAACCCTAGGGGAAACATGATTGAGAAATTTCTGGGCGAAAATGATGTCTGCCTTCTAAACGATGGCAGTCATACATCATTTCACATCCAGACGAGCAGCTCTACATGCGTGGACTTGTCCCTCTGTTCACCAAGCTGTAGAGCTGATTTTGACTGGGCAGTGGATCCTGACTTGCGAGGCAGCGATCACTTCCCCATTATTATAGCGCCATGTACAGGTGGCCCCCCTCCACCACCTAGTAAAAAATGGAATGCAAAAAAAGCAAACTGGCCTAAATTCAGGCACCTCTCGAGCCATGACGGGTCCTTCCCTCATGAAGATATTGACGTGGCTATCGATGACCTCCTAGTCCACGTCAATAAAGCGGCTAACTCCTCCATCCCGCTCTCCGGCTCAACCGCTCGCGGACCACAAGTTCCCTGGTGGTCGGCTGAATGCTCGAGAGCCGTGACTGAATGTAAAATGGCTTGCCGACGTTACCATCGCTCCCCTACGATGGTAAATAAAATTGCTCGTAACAGAGCAAGGGCAGCACGGCGACGCATCCTTCGACAGGCTCGAAAGACCTCGTTGGAAGGTTACATCGAGTCCATAAGTTGGCAAACGCCTATAGACAAAGTGTGGAAAAGGGTCAAAAAGCTATTGGGCAAATCCAATGGCTTTACAGCTCCCAACATTGTCCAAGCTGGAGAATTGTTGGGGGACTTGTCCCATATTTCCAATGTCTTGGCCAGATCATTTGCTAGCATCTCAAGCCCAGATAATTATGAGATGCAATTCCAGTGCTTTAGGCTCCAACAGGAGCAGCAACCGCTCAACTTTGTGGAGCCTAACATGGATAACGAGTCTTACAACCGACTCTTCTCTATCCATGAGCTCCATAATGCACTGAAGCACTGTAGATCTACTGCCCCCGGATCGGATGGCATTTCCTATGATATGATTAGGAATATGCATCCATCCCTTCTTGGGGGTTTCGGGGCTGCATGCGCAATATATAGCCTTTAAGGCTACTTAGCCTCTGCACCCTAATTGTTGGCGCATTACCTGCTCGTGGTGCCCCTGCTTATACAGAAATTGTGTCCAACGACCGAGTGCCTGGCGGTATAACCTGGCTGGGCAGGTGGAGCTCATAGTCTTGGTTGACATTCCACCTAGGAGAGGGACAACTCTGACTTCAAACCCGGGCAGATGTCGCTCGTTAGCCATGGTAGGCACCCCGTAGAGAGCGCGGCGATTTGCCTTCTTGGCCGCCGTGCTGACGGGCATCAGCGCCCCGTCCGGCCCCAGCCTAGCCACCTCTCCCCTTTCTGCTAACAACCCTTTAGCCTTATCTGGCAATTTCTTTCCCAACTCTACTACTCCCTCTCTTCAAAGTCTTTGTTCCGATGGGATTGGACTTCTCTAACTCGCGTTCGAGCCTGTGCTAGTTCCAGGCGGCGAGAGGTCTGATTCTCGGGAGTCTGTCCTGGCTTGATCCCCCCCAGCAATACCTGCGGAATATTGGCGGCTACCAAACCATCCCCTCCCCCCCCCCATTTTTTTTTGGCCACCAAGAAGGGGTAAAACTTCACAGTTGGCGTTCGGTTCGCGGGACCGGGCCGTGGCCAGGGTGGACTAGGAAAGGGTTAAGACCCACCAGGTATATCCTGCATGGTCCGCCAGGCTTACCCTGAGGTCACCTGGCGGTGAAGTCCATGGCCACCTCTGTAATTGGCCCCGCGCCCGCGCCTACACGCCGACTGCGTCGTTCAGAACCGGCCCGTTGTCTGCGCCAATGGGCATTCGCGGGGTTAATGGAAACCAAGCAATAGGCCTTTCTCTAGAGTCTCCTATCAACTCGTTTAGTGGATCTGGCAAGACGGTACTTTCGCGGGCGGTAGATTCCTGTTCATGTTCCAACAAATTCTTTAACAAACTCCTCTTAAAAAAACCCAATGAAACCAGCAAAGAATGTCTTAAGCTGCGCATCCCCTCCTCTTTCCCCACCCCCTTTACTTCCCAATCTATCGAAGAAAATGGATACAAACCTACTAACTCGAGGAAAGAAAAGAACACAAGACGTGGATAAAACTGGTGGGAGAACTTTAACAACAAGATCGCCCCCCAAAACAACTGCACAGATAGAAGAAAATTGCATAGAAACGAGCAAAGTCTCAGGAAATCAAAATTCACCACCGCAAAAACGAACAAAGTCGGTAAGAAATCCGCCGGAAGTTTCAAACTCCCAGCAAGCAGCAGGTCCAGGACGATCCACCAAAACGCTACCTGAACTGCTCTCACTGCAGGTACTCCCAGGACAATTTGTTGATCGATCTTTCAGAAGATTTTACCTAATAAAACCAGAAAGCCAACAAACAAACCTAATGAAGACATGCATGGTGAAACAGAGTAAAGATTTCCAAAAACTATTTCAACTTCCCAGATCACAATTTCCACCTCTCTCGCCTCAATCAGATGGTAGTATACTAGTCGAAGTTAAAACAAAAGAGCAAGCGGAAAAAAACTTATTATTAAAAGAACTGGCAGGAGATAAGGTAATAGTAACACCACATCCCTCCTTTAACATGCGTAAAGGCGTAATAATAGAACCAGACTTCGCCCAATACTCAGAAGCGGAATTAATTGAAGAATTAAGCGAGTACTCTGTCACTCAAGTACACAGAGTACATAAAACTATCAACAACAGCAAGATACCAACGAACACTTACTTCGTCTCATTTGACCTAGATATCCTACCAAAATATATATATTTAGGATGGCGCCGCTTCACGGTTAAAGAATTTAAACCTAGCCCCAGAAGATGCTACTACTGCCAAACTTTTGGGCACTCTACAAACACATGTCGTCGCAAGAATCAGGGCTTTGCGCCCACCTGCGTCAACTGCGCAAATGCACTACACCCTGAACAAATCGAAAATTGCCCAACGAAATGTGTAAACTGTGGAGAGCCCCACCCAGCATCAAGCAAAAAATGTAATGTCTACAAATTCGAAGAAGAAGTAGCATCCATACGTGAAAAAGAAAGACTAAACTTTAGAGACGCCAGAGAAAAGGCACAAACCTCTATAGGAACCAGAGGAAACTCTTATGCCTCTGTAGTTGAAATGAGCAGAGTGACCAGACCCCCATACCACGGGGTTAAAGCAAGAACTCAACCGCCCCTTCCCGAGGAGCCTGCACCACAGGCCCCGAATATTAAACTCCCCAACTCCACGCATATGGTCGACAATCGACCATCTCCCCCGCCCCCCCAAAAGCAGTTGCCGCATCGCGAGGCACCTGCACCCGATACCTCGATGCTAAACCCCATCCCTAGCAGAGAGGTAAACCTAAAATCGCAACCACAGCAAATCCCGAAGCACAACGACCCCCACCCCGAACAAATGGACACTCAGGTTATACCAGAGATCGTCTGCCCACAACCTCGGTCACCCCGTGACAGCGTTTTGCCACCACCAATAAAAATGCCTACCACTGACATCATCTACGAAGAGAAGGTAGAAGAGGAAAAAGAGACCCAAGACCCACGTGGAACAGACTTCGTCCCCACCAAACAAATTGAAGCTCGAACCATACCTCCAACGAGCCACCTCCCTCACCCACCAACAGAAGCCAAAAAAAAGATAATCCGTCCTCCTATTATTGACGGAACACCAACACCGCCTCTAACAGTAGATACCCAAGACACAAAGAAGAAAAACGGTGACAAAGAAGAACCAAAACCTCAAAGACCAGTCCTCACCAGACTCCAGTGGCCACAGGGCCCTAATAAACCAATGGGCACCACGACCTCCGCAAAAACCAAATTGCTCACTTCTCGAACCAAACCAAAAGAATAATGAAAATAATCCAGTGGAATATCCGCGGAATCAGAGCCAACTGGGAAGAATTAAGGCTTCTTGTAGCGGACGAGACCCCCGCCTGCGTCTGTCTCCAGGAAACCATGTTGGGAATACATCCACCACGAAAGCTACCGAATTACAGTTGCGTAACCACCTCAATACCAAATGATGGCAGCACATCCGGCGGCTGTGCCATATACATCCATCAAAATGTCCCCACATTACCCATCAGATTAAATTCACCTTTGGAAACAATCGCCGTGACCATGTACATCAAGAAACGATACACGATCGCAAATGTCTACCTCCCACCCACAGGACCCCTTCCAGTCACCGCCTTACGAGACTTGATCTCGCAACTATCAACTCCATTCATTATAATGGGGGACTTTAACAGTCGTCATATTGAGTGGGGCGACAGAATATGCAACGCCAGAGGAAATGAGCTATCAAAGCTAATTGAAAACCAGCAACTTGGAATCATGAACCAGGGCGAAGGTACTAGATTTAACATACAAACAGGTACCCTATCAGCATTAGATCTGGCCCTCTGCTCACCCGACATCACAGCGGACTTTGAATGGAGAATCTTGGATGACCTAAAAGGAAGCGACCATTACCCGATCATCCTTTCCTCAGACGAGGGTTTACCCACCTCGGGTATACCACGATGGAGACTGGACCAAGCAAACTGGATAAAATTCAACAAAATCACTGATATCCAAGTTGATGACATCCCGGAGACGGAGGAAGCGCTGGAAATCTTTACATCCATTATATATCAAGCAGGTAAAACATCCATTGCAACCAGCTCAGGACAACCCAGTCAGAGATCTACTCCATGGTGGAGCCCAGAATGTTCTGCCGCACTGAAAGAACAAAGGAAAGCCTACCGAACATACAAACGATGGCCAAATCCGACGACTAAAATGGAATTTAATAAAAAGAGAGCTAAATATAGATACATACTTAAGCAAAGCCGCCGGAAATCATGGAGAGCTTATGTCTCGACGATAAACTCTAAAACCCCCATACACCGCACATGGAGCAAAATCCGAGGGATGCTAGGTAAACCCAGCCGAGACCCTACCCCCGTACTTCGGATAAATGGAAACACTATCTTAAACCCAATCGATGTAGCAGACACGCTAGCGACTCACTTCGCCAAAATATCAAGTAGAGCGAACACAACCCCCGAGTTCGCCCAATACCGGTTGGAGAAGGAGTGCTCACCTCTAAACTTCGCATCAAAAGAGTACAAATGTTACAACGAAGAATTCAGCAAAAAAGAGTTCGATACAGCTCTTGCATCATGTAGAGACACTGCTCCAGGCCCAGACAATATACCTTATGCAATGCTACGCCACCTAGGGGAAGGGGGTAAACGCTTCCTCTTAGATATATTCAATAAAATATGGATGGAAAATGCCTTCCCAGACACCTGGAGAAGGGCTACAGTTCTAGCTTTCCGGAAACCAGGAAAAGACCCAACCAGTCCCCAAAACTACCGCCCAATCGCTCTAACCTCCTGCATATGTAAGCTCATGGAAAAAATGGTGAACGTACGCTTAACATGGTTCCTTGAAACGAAATCCAGCATATCCCCATCGCAGTGCGGATTCCGAAAATTTCACTCGACCACGGATGCCCTTATCCGTCTGGAATCGGCGATATGTAACGCATTCGCCAGGAAACAGCACGTAGTGGCTGTTTTCTTCGACCTCAACAAGGCATATGATACATCATGGCGTTATGCCATCTTAAAAGCCCTCCATAACCTCGGATTACGCGGACAACTACCAATTTTCATCCAAAATTTCCTAACCAACCGCACCTTCTCTGTAAGATTAGGTAGAGCGAAATCCAAATCATTTATACAAGAAGAAGGCGTTCCACAAGGCAGCGTCTTAAGCGTACCCCTGTTTGCTATAGGAATTAATGATATCTCACAAAACCTCCATCAAGACATTAAAGCCAACCTTTATGTAGATGACTTCTCTATCTCCCTAGCAGGTTCCGAAATGGCAACAATAGAACGTCGCCTCCAGATTGCCATCAACAACATCACGAGATGGTCTACTACCCATGGCTACCAATTCTCAGCTGAAAAGACCAAAGTGGTCCACTTCTGCCGTCGTAGAAGATGTATTAGGGAACCTGACCTATACCTATACCAAAAGAGGATTGCAGTCGTTGAGAGCTATAAATTCCTAGGGCTAACATTTGACAGAAGGTTGACATGGGAACCACATATAAGAAGCATTAAAAACTCTTGTAAGAAAGAAATGAACGTCCTACGTACAGTATCACGCCACGACTGGGGAGCTGATCGCGAAACACTTCTGACTCTCTACCGCTCTTTAGTGCGACCCAAACTGGACTACGGATGCGAGATCTACTCCTCTACTTCCAAGAGGCGCCTTGCACTCATCAACACTGTGGCGAATGAATGTCTCCGCATGGCTACCGGAGCCTTCCGATCATCACCCATACCGAGCCTACAATGCGATACCGGGGAGACACCACTAGACCTCCGTAGGATGGAACTCTCTCTACGCCTCTTTAGCCGCATTCAGCGACTCCCAACATCGCCGACTTCGACCGCCATCATGAATGACCAAATGGATAATATTTTTACAATACGCCTAACTCTCCCACGACCATTTGGAAGTAGAGTGCGACTATGGATGGAGGAAATCAAGGTAACGATGAACCCCATCCATCCACTTGCTTTCCCAGATATTCCATTTTGGAAATCAACTTTAAAGATATGCCATGGTAACATAATAAAACAATCAACAACTACTCCCCTGGGAGAGAAAATTCAATTCCTTACTCACGCAGCAACACATATGGGTATACATATATACACCGACGGATCAAAATTCATAGACGGAACAGGATTTTCGGTGATATCAAATAACTACACGTTCTCTGAAAAACTACCCCAAACATTATCAATCTTCAGTGCCGAGTGCTATGCCTTAAAACATGCAGTACATTGGGCATACAATAACCCAACATCAGATGAATTCACAATCTTCACCGACTCCTTCAGCAGCCTACAAACATTAGAACGAATGACAGACATCCATCCAATTCTGTTAGAAATAAGAAACTACGTATATAGAGCAGCATGCAAAAGAAAGAAAATTTCCTTTTGCTGGGTCCCAGCACACGTAGGGGTAGCTGGAAATGAGCAAGCTGATAGAGCGGCAAAAAATGCCGCCCTTCGTCCAATCAGGCCCAATGACATCCCAATACCATATGAGGACTACATCATTTCAATAAAGGCCGCCATTCGGGAAAACTAGATGGCCAGATGGGCAGATTTATACGGACAAAATAAGATGCGACACATTTTCCAAAAGTTATCACCATGGAAGCCTCGAGAACTTACCCGCCGGCAAGAGGTATCCGTATGCAGATTACGCATCGGACATTCACTACTCACACATGGATACCTAATGGAGAAAGGCTATCCCCCCTACTGTGAAGATTGCATTCTACCCCTCACAATTGCACATCTCATCGCGGAATGCCCAACCTATGGAGAACTCCGACGAAGATACATACCCATTGATGGTGGGGGTACCCTCGATATCCTAAGATTTGCACTAACGGCTGAAAATATTCGCCCTGGCAGCGGAATCATCCGCTACCTCGAGGAGACGGGACTATTGAAGAAGCTATAGATTCGTCTCCAGTACACGATCTAAATTTTAATGAATTTTAATTATTTTAACACATTACCATACCATTTATTCATTTAGTACTTCAATCATCACTGCATAATCACAACCTCATGATATCAGACACAACTTTTATAACTGGTGTTTAAAACTTCTACTACAAAACAAATTACGGTGCAATCACCTCGCAGTGAGCACCAAGGGACTTGTAAATACTCCATCCATCCATCCATCTCAGTGATTCCCTTTACTATGCCAAAGACCCCCCCGTGGCTCATACCACCTGTAATGGTATGTAGGGAACTGGCTGATAGGCCCAAGGATCACCACCTGCCTGTAGTATTGAGAGCCATGTATGGCGACCATTCCTCTCAACATCGGTGTCGTAGAATTCTTTCTGCTAGAACCCTACTGACCTCCTCTGACACCTCTTTTATTTAGTTAGTGTCGTAGAATGCCCCTCCTTTTTGTTCTATTCTAAGAGTGCTAAGAGTGTCTAATATATTGATATTATAAGAATATCTTAATGAACTGAGCCTTTACCAAACACGTCAGGATATAAAAGAAACGCCCACTAATTCACAAAATAAACTTATATTTTATCTTTAACCATTGAATACACAACCTTTATACTTTAACTACAGCAATACTCTAAATATTATTATAAACAAGAATTAATTAAATTAGTTGACCCACAAAATTAAGTTCACGTTTTCTCTAGACAAAACAATAATATTAGAATTAGGCTTACGGACTCGTGGAGTTTAAAGGGCCTCAGAAATATTTACACTTGACGCGTGTAGATGGGCGGAATTCCACGGTCGTCTTGGCGAGGGTAGCAGCTGGGGGGGGTCCACACGTTCTTCCGGGGGGGAAGGGTTCTTCAAGGACGAGAACCAATACGGTGCTCTATGCCACACCCAGGCAGTCGTGGTCTCTCTGGCGAGAGTGAGTCGAACTTGGTTCTTGAATCAAGCTTACTTGGAGTGCGGTGTGATCACCGAGTAACGAGCTCGAGGAGGAGCTTTTCCTTCGTTACTAATTTCCTTATGGACGAGGACTGAACTCGGGGAGGGTCTTCTTCACGGGCGAGGATGACGGAGGGGGGTTTCTCTGGCGAGAATAAGTTACTTACAGTTTGGTGTGGCCACCGAATAACGGGCTCGAGGGGGAGCCTTTTCCTTCTTCTTCTTAATTCCTCAAAGACGAGGAATACCTCTGGTGTTTAATGTGCACCAGGATATGAGGAATCTCTCTGGCGAGAGTAAGTCGAACTTACCAAAGTTCACTTATTGTTTGGTTTGACAACCAGGGACTTAGCTCAAGGATGAGCTTTTTCTTAGTCCCTTAAGGTAGGTAGCCCTGCCTCTCTTGCAGGGTGCTTCTTGGTCTGGCGACACAAGTAAACTACCTCTCCAGTCTCGGTAGCTCGGTTGGGGATCCGAGGACTTCGTCACCTAGAGACTGACGTATACTACCTTATCCAGTCTAAGGTAGCCCGGTTTTTGAACCGAGGACTTCGTCACCTGGCCTGACGTATACTACCTATCCAGTCTAAGGTAGCCCGGTTTTGGAACCGAGGACTTCGTCACCTGGCCTGACGTATACTACCTATCCAGTCTAAGGTAGCCCGGTTTTGGGAACCGAGGACTTCGTCACCTGGCCTGACGTATACTACCTATCCAGTCTAGGTAGCCCGGTTGGGGATCCGAGGACTTCGTCACCTGGCCTGACGTATACTACCGAGATTTTCCTCAGAGTTCCTCCTTTATACCTCGCACCCCCACTGGGGGAGTGGTAAGGGGGGGAGCTTGAGGACGGCCCCAGGAGAGTTCTCTTCCCAAACGGTCTTTCCCACGAAGTCAAACATCTGCTCCTCGTTAGCCATCGAGGTTGGGAGAAAACCGTCTCCAATTTCTTGTTCGACGTGAAACTGGATCTCACTCTCCTGGGGGGAGATCTTTACCTTTTTGACCTTTAGGGTCTTACATGGCCCCTAGTTATGCCACCCAGTGGTCAAACTTTCGCCTCGCCGATGCCTGGGGCGGATGTCCTTGTGGTAACCACCGCCTTGGGACTGCATCACGAGTGAACGATGGGGGGGGGTGACCTCTTTCATGGCACGGTCTGGGGCAGTGCTGCGGTCACGCGGGACCCGCCGATGCCTTCGGCCGGATGTCTTTGCGGTGACCGCCTTGGAACTGCACCAAGAGTGAACGAGGGGGGGGGGGAAGTGACCATTCCCTTACACACCTCCCACCGAAGAAAATAATGGGGGGGCGGAGGATGCTCCCGGGAACTCAAAACAACTTACTCAACCTAGTCGAGCTTAGCAAAGTTGTATTTCTTTGAGCCCTCCCATACCTTAAGTTTCCTTACATATGAGCGCCCACGCGCGCGTTTACACCGGCAATGTGTCGAGCTAGACACTCGATTTACAATTTTACATGAACATAACAAAACCTTAATTCATCGATTACCCAAAAAAAAAACAACAAAACAAGCTACTTCCTTACATTTCTAAGTTTTTGAGAACTTAAATCCTACCGATAAATATTAACACGTACAACAAATGAAAGCATGGTATCACGCTCATTAGGTACTGAAATAACCCTCCATGGTTTTTCGTCTCCGCCTATAGAGCAGCTGTACATTATCGGCTCCTTTGAGGTAGCTGATCCTAAAATGGTGCTCTGTGACCATTATTCTACCGCGCCTGAGTCGGCCATTCGGGTTATCGAGTCTACCCCAGTATGTTACTAAATGGTAGCGGTATTTTAACCTACTCGACTTACCCATATTATGGTACTTGACTACATTTAAATTGAACATTAAGGCTTGAGCGGCCTGTTGCAGCGGGGCATAATTGATGGGAGCGTAGGTCCCATAGCTCTCCTTTAACCAGGTACACGGGAAGATCGTGTCTGGGTTCGATCTTTGGGGATCGAGAAAACTTTTCCCAGCGAGGTCGTTAATGGGCTTGGCGCTCACTACGACTTGGCGATTTAGCGGTAACTCCGTGGACGTTCCGTTCGGGGAGGAGACTACTAGGAGTAGGGGATACTCATCCGCGTCTACCATTTGACTAGTCTTACCTGGGTGCATAGCCATAGCACCTCTTTCCTCCTTCCTTGTCAACTCATTTGACTCGATTCTCTTGGCCGGTAGTTCCTCAGGTACACATGCTCGTACCTCTACTCTCCCTTCTTCTTCTTCCCAGATAACCCCATTTGGCTGGGTTCTCCTCGTAGGGTTTCCTTTAGGTACTCCTGCTGGTACCTCATCCCTACTTCCTACTTCTTCCATCGTTACCCCAATTGGCTGGGTTTCCCTCGATGGTCCTTTCTTAGGTCCAGGCCGGGCTCCAACTTCCTCGGCCTCTATGAGATTCTCGATAGGTGCTCTTTCGAGTGCGAGCAATCTTTCCTTTTCTTCTCTCTCTTCTCTTTCCGCTTGAGCACGTTCTATTTCCCTCTTCATTCTCCTTTCATCTATTTCTTTTTTAATCTTTATTCTCCTCTCTTTTGACTCTTTTTCCATCTGCATTCTCCTTTCCTCGGCTTCTTGTTCTGCTTTCGCTACTTCGTTTTCCCGTTGAGTTCTTCTTTCTTCATCTTCCAGCTTTATCTTTAGTCTTCTTTCTTCATCTTCCATTTCTATCCTTATTCTGAATTCTTGTGCTTCTCTTTTCAACAATATTATTCTTTCGCTTGTTTTACCTCCTCTCAGCATTCTTCTTTCCTCTGTTTCTATTTTCCGCTGTATTCGGGATTCTTCACTATTCCGGTTCATCCATATTTCCATTAATTCACGTTCTCTTTTATCCTCTCTTATTATATCCTCTGTTTCTCTCTCAAACTTTATTAATTCTTGTTCTTTTTCTATATCCCAAATTCTTTCTTCTTCTACACAATCTATTCTTAATTCTGCCATGACGTAGTCATGCATTTCTGTGCCTTCAAGTCCCAGACTTTGGGCTTGTTGGTAAAATCTTTTGACTGGATCCATTTCGTGTTGGTCCGTCGATTTTTCCTTTCTGTATTTTCAGATAATTATGCCGCCAATCACCAGGTAGCGCTCAGCATAACTTATCTTAATCCCACTACTATGCTGATTGAAATATCACTCCCGACAACAAATTTACCACTTGACCTGCCAATTACCTTTATATTGTTACCACCCCTAACTCTACCAATTTTCCTCTCGTCAATTATTCTCTTGTTCCTGATATTCCTTTACGTGTTGGCTCTTTCTTAATTAGACACTGCTGGGTTCTTTCTAATAATAACCTACAAAACCTGACACCACTTTAATTATGTCGTAGAATTCTTTCTGCTAAGAACCCTACTGACCCCACACCTGACACCACTTTAATTATGTGTCGTAGAATTCTTTCTGCTAGAACCCTACTGACCTCCTCTGACACCTCTTTTATTTAGTTAGTGTCGTAGAATGCCCCTCCTTTTTGTTCTATTCTAAGAGTGCTAAGAGTGTCTAATATATTGATATTATAAGAATATCTTAATGAACTGAGCCTTTACCAAACACGTCAGGATATAAAAGAAACGCCCACTAATTCACAAAATAAACTTATATTTTATCTTTAACCATTGAATACACAACCTTTATACTTTAACTACAGCAATACTCTAAATATTATTATAAACAAGAATTAATTAAATTAGTTGACCCACAAAATTAAGTTCACGTTTTCTCTAGACAAAACAATAATATTAGAATTAGGCTTACGGACTCGTGGAGTTTAAAGGGCCTCAGAAATATTTACACTTGACGCGTGTAGATGGGCGGAATTCCACGGTCGTCTTGGCGAGGGTAGCAGCTGGGGGGGGTCCACACGTTCTTCCGGGGGGGAAGGGTTCTTCAAGGACGAGAACCAATACGGTGCTCTATGCCACACCCAGGCAGTCGTGGTCTCTCTGGCGAGAGTGAGTCGAACTTGGTTCTTGAATCAAGCTTACTTGGAGTGCGGTGTGATCACCGAGTAACGAGCTCGAGGAGGAGCTTTTCCTTCGTTACTAATTTCCTTATGGACGAGGACTGAACTCGGGGAGGGTCTTCTTCACGGGCGAGGATGACGGAGGGGGGTTTCTCTGGCGAGAATAAGTTACTTACAGTTTGGTGTGGCCACCGAATAACGGGCTCGAGGGGGAGCCTTTTCCTTCTTCTTCTTAATTCCTCAAAGACGAGGAATACCTCTGGTGTTTAATGTGCACCAGGATATGAGGAATCTCTCTGGCGAGAGTAAGTCGAACTTACCAAAGTTCACTTATTGTTTGGTTTGACAACCAGGGACTTAGCTCAAGGATGAGCTTTTTCTTAGTCCCTTAAGGTAGGTAGCCCTGCCTCTCTTGCAGGGTGCTTCTTGGTCTGGCGACACAAGTAAACTACCTCTCCAGTCTCGGTAGCTCGGTTGGGGATCCGAGGACTTCGTCACCTAGAGACTGACGTATACTACCTTATCCAGTCTAAGGTAGCCCGGTTTTTGAACCGAGGACTTCGTCACCTGGCCTGACGTATACTACCTATCCAGTCTAAGGTAGCCCGGTTTTGGAACCGAGGACTTCGTCACCTGGCCTGACGTATACTACCTATCCAGTCTAAGGTAGCCCGGTTTTGGGAACCGAGGACTTCGTCACCTGGCCTGACGTATACTACCTATCCAGTCTAGGTAGCCCGGTTGGGGATCCGAGGACTTCGTCACCTGGCCTGACGTATACTACCGAGATTTTCCTCAGAGTTCCTCCTTTATACCTCGCACCCCCACTGGGGGAGTGGTAAGGGGGGGAGCTTGAGGACGGCCCCAGGAGAGTTCTCTTCCCAAACGGTCTTTCCCACGAAGTCAAACATCTGCTCCTCGTTAGCCATCGAGGTTGGGAGAAAACCGTCTCCAATTTCTTGTTCGACGTGAAACTGGATCTCACTCTCCTGGGGGGAGATCTTTACCTTTTTGACCTTTAGGGTCTTACATGGCCCCTAGTTATGCCACCCAGTGGTCAAACTTTCGCCTCGCCGATGCCTGGGGCGGATGTCCTTGTGGTAACCACCGCCTTGGGACTGCATCACGAGTGAACGATGGGGGGGGGTGACCTCTTTCATGGCACGGTCTGGGGCAGTGCTGCGGTCACGCGGGACCCGCCGATGCCTTCGGCCGGATGTCTTTGCGGTGACCGCCTTGGAACTGCACCAAGAGTGAACGAGGGGGGGGGGGAAGTGACCATTCCCTTACAATCGGCATAGCACTTTTGTGTTCACCGATGGGTCCAAGTCACCGGACAGAGTTGGAGCAGCTGCTATCTTTCCATCTGAGACAGCATTGGTCCGCCTGCCAAACGCAGCTTCCGCATTCACAGCGGAACTCGTTGCTATGATGGCGGCACTGACTATCATAGCTGGCAGGCCATCTGGTTCTCATACTATCTTTACAGACTCCCTTAGTTCGCTTCAAATGTTGGGTGATGTTGGTTCGAGCCATCCATTGGTTTCCAAGATCCAGCGGTGGCTCCTACGACTATCGCCCATACGAGATATCCTTTTGCTGGGTGCCTAGTCACGTGGGCATCCCATACAATGAGAGGGCAGATGCTGCAGCCAAAGAAGCAGCATCACTGGGGACAGCTCCAGTGGCCCCAGTCCCACTCTGCGATGCCTATCCTCTGACCAATGAATACGTGGTCGGCCTATGGCAGAAGAGGTGGAGTGAGCTCCCTCCCACCAAGCTCCACTCCATAAAACCCTCCGTTCACCCATGGCCACGTACAACTAGACATCGTAAAATGGAGGTTGCGCTTGTCCGTCTGAGGATAGGCCATTGCCGGCTCACCCATGAGCATTTAATGAGTGGGCTGCCCCCACCCATGTGCATTCTGTGTGGGGTACAAATATCTGTCCTCCATATATTTGTAGAATGCCCATTACTAAGGAATCTCAGAAGGACGACTTTTCCCTTCATTACCAGAGAGATGGCCCCCCAGCAGGCTCTGCGGGGCATCTTTTCCGAGACCCATTGCTTCTTTGACGTGACTAGGATACTAACCTTCCTAAAAGAAAGCAATCTTTTAAACAAAATTTAAAATAGTTTTATATATTTATTGTTGATCTATTTATAGTTTATGTTTTTACATTTTGTTGAATTTTTTAATAGTCTATTTTTTGTTAAAAGATTTTAACTCAACTGACTCAATATTGCCGATTAAACTAATTTTGGTCCCAAGGACATTTCTGCTTTTTTTTATGTATTTTAATATGGCAATATTTTAAAAATAATAATTTTAAATTCACCGCCCATAAGTTAATTGGCTGCGAGATAGCCCATCTGGGCTACGCAGCTTTTAAATCTTTTATGCACTATTCATTCATTCATTCTGATGCGACGCACACTACGCGTAAGGGTTGGAGGCACCTTATCGGAGCCCGTGGACCAAGTTGAGGGTGTGCCACAGGGAAGTGTCCTCAGTGTCACCTGCTTCTCTGTGGCCATTAATAGCATTGTTAGAAATCTCCCTCCCGAGATTTCGTCGACGCTATATGTGGATGATCTGGCGCTCATTTGTTCTTCGCCCAGACTCCCATTTATCGTCCGTAAGCTACAGCGAGCTATAAGCACTGTAGCTGAAAATGCTTCCCCCAAGGGTTTCCGCTTTTCCGCAGTAAAGACCAAGGCTGTTCACTTTTATGGGCATAAGTTAGTGACATGGGACCCCCCCCATTTGTCGCTATATGGTGTGCCTATAGATTTTGAGCCCCACTTCAAATATCTGGGGGTCATATTTGATTCAAGGCTTTCTTTCCGGCACCATGTGGACGCCTTGAAAAGGTCTTGTTTAAAGAGAATGGACATAATGAAACTGTTGTCTCACACTTCTTGGGGAAGTGATCGAAGTACTCTGTGGCTCCTGTATCTAGCATTGGTCCAATCAAAGCTAGACTATGGATCACAGGTGTACTCCTCTGCCTTGCCATCCATTCTCGAAAAACTAAACACTGTGCGTAACCAGGGTGTGCGCCTGGCTTCTGGAGCCTTTAAGTCCTCCCCAGTGTGGAGCCTCTACGCAGAGAACGGGGTTCTCCCCCTTCCCTATCACAGGCTCAAGTCTAATTTAAACTACCTCCTTAGACTTGAGCAACTACCGCAGACGCCAGTGTATGAGTGCATGTTCAATACACGGACAGTGGCCTCATACGATAGATCTCCATCTCTGGCTCGCCCCTTTGCTCTGCGTATGGCCGAGCACACTGCGCAACTAAGGGAGTTCTCAGTGATTCCCTTTACCATGCCAAAGACCCCCCCGTGGCTCATACCACCTGTAATGGTATGTAGGGAACTAGCTGATAGGCCCAAGGATCACCACCTGCCTGTAGTATTGAGAGCCATGTATGGCGACCACTCCTCTCAACATCGGCATAGCACTTTTGTGTTCACCGATGGGTCCAAGTCACCGGACAGAGTTGGAGCAGCTGCTATCTTTCCATCTGAGACAGCATTGGTCCGCCTGCCAAACGCAGCTTCCGCATTCACAGCGGAACTCGTTGCTATGATGGCGGCACTGACCATCATAGCTGGCAGGCCATCTGGTTCTCATACTATCTTTACAGACTCCCTTAGTTCGCTTCAAATGTTGGGTGATGTTGGTTCGAGCCATCCGTTGGTTTCCAAGATCCAGCGGTGGCTCCTACGACTATCGCCCATCCACGAGATATCCTTCTGCTGGGTGCCTAGTCACGTGGGCATCCCAGGCAATGAGAGGGCAGATGCTGCAGCCAAAGAAGCAGCATCACTGGAGACAGCTCCAGTGGCCCCAGTCCCACTCTGCGATGCCTATCCTCTGACCAATGAATACGTGGTCGGCCTATGGCAGAAGAGGTGGAGTGAGCTCCCTCCTACCAAGCTCCACTCCATAAAACCCTCCGTTCACCCATGGCCACGTACAACTAGACATCGTAAAATGGAGGTTGCGCTTGTCCGTCTGAGGATAGGCCATTGCCGGCTCACCCATGAGCATTTAATGAGTGGGCTGCCCCCACCTATGTGCATTCTGTGTGGGGTACAAATATCTGTCCTCCATATATTTGTAGAATGCCCATTGCTAAGGAATCTCAGAAGGACGACCTTTCCCTTCATTACCAGAGAGATGGCCCCCCAGCAGGCTCTGCGGGGCATCTTCTCTGAGACCCATTGCTTCTTTAACGTGACTAGGATACTAACCTTCCTAAAAGAAAGCAATCTTTTAAACAAAATCTAAAATAGTTTTATATATTTATTGTTGATCTATTCATAGTTTATGTTTTTACATTTTGTTGAGTTTTTAATAGTCTATTTTTTGTTAAAAGATTTTAACTGACTTAATATTGCCTATTAAACTAATTTTGGTCCCAAGGACATTTCTGCTTTTTTTTATGTATTTTAATATGGCAATATTTTAAAAATAATAATTTTAAATTCACTGCCCATAAGTGAATTTGGCTGCGAGATAGCCCATCTGGGCTACGCAGCTTTTAAATTTTCAATGCACTATTCATTCATTCATTCACTGCATCCGTAACTGATCTCGACGGTGCCTATACCGCCGATAGACGTCAGTCATACCCTAAGCCGTTTGGGTTTAGGGCCAGGAAACTCCTTCGAGAGCTATATATAGCTCTCGGGCCGGTGGCGCCCCTGGTTCTGCCCAGGACCCCACCCTGGATGGTACCACATTTGGCTATTTGTCTCCACGCCTCTGCTCTCAAAACTTGTACGGCGCCGAAAGTATCGCGTTCGACCTTTTGGAAGCACACCTCGTGTCACGCTGGAACCGTGCTAGTGTATACGGATGGCTCCAAGTTTCAAAAGGGGGTCGGCTTCCACGCCTTATCCCCTCTGTTTGAAGTCAGCGGGGCTCTGCCAGGCCCTGCGTCTGTCTTCACGGATGAACTGGTGGCAATACACCACTCATTACGGGAGATTACGCGACGTGCCTGGTTCGGAAACCGGATTGTGATCTATAGCGACTCACAAAGCGCCCTGAGTGCTTTCGGGGCATTGGAATCTCCGCATCCCCTGGTTCGCGATATCCGTGACGCCATGGTTTTGGCGAGCCGGGCAGATGCGAGATTATTTTCTGCAGGCTTCCTGGACATGTAGGAATTGCGGGAATGAGCGCGCCGATGAGGGCGCCAAAGAGTCCGTGAGGACTCTGCGACTGGACCAGCGTTTCGCTCTTCCTCACACCGACTACATGGCATGAATACAGGCAGCTTTTCGGACTGCTTGACAAAGAAGATGGGAGACGGTCGAAGGGAACTTAAAGGTGCGTGCCATTGCTCCGCGACTGTTCCCATGGACCTATCCCCCAATGCCGCGACGGTTTCAGGTCGCTTTCTGTCGTCTCCGAATCGGACACACTCGTGTGACGCATTGCTATTTGATGGAGCGCTGGCCTGCGCCGTATTGTGACGACTGCGTTGTCCCCCAGACTGTTCGGCACATTTTTGTCGAATGTCCCACTCTGGGTAATCTTCGCGCACGTTACTTGTCCTTGTATCGGGATGGGCGGGTTCGTTACCGCCTGTACTGGGGACGAGTGCGTGCACATTGACTGGTGGACTTGTTGACTTTTAGGGGGAGGCCGGCCTTCTCCCTTTCATTTAACTAGGTTTAGTTGTTGTTTTTCTTATTGTTTTGTTATTGTTATTGCTTCCTAATTAGTTCTTTTTATTGTTGTTTTCTGTTCAATTTTTTTAAAGTAGCTTAGAACTTGGCTGTTTTTTTACGGCGACTTATGCCTAAGTGGGCAGTCGCCAGATAGCCCCTTAAAAAAAAAAAAATCATCCCCTTTAACCCGAACTTTAACCTCAATCTTCACATGGAACCTGGACCCGCAACCCCATCTTACCATCTAAGTATAGTCACAACCCTATCTACCCCCCCATCCAAATAAAGATACCCAAAGACAAGCGCCCAGCAAAAAAGCCTGGGACAAATACGAAGAATTCCTAAGCCTCATTGAAACTAGATCACTAAATAATCAAGAAGTCAATGAAATAGAAGCAAAAGTACAAAGAATAACCGCAAAAATAATTGAAGCAGACAAAAAATACACACCGATAATAGAACACAGAGCCCTACCAGCACCGCGGTGGGACAATGATCTTAAAGAAAAAATGGAAGATTTCCAAAGACTCACAGAAGAGATAATGGAACTGGGCAACTCAAGGGAAAGGTACAACAGACTAAAAACGGTCAGAATACAGGTAGCAGAATTAATAAAAGACAAGGCTAAACTGGTCTGGGAAAACATAATTGAACAGATGGACATAGAAGGTGACCCAAAACAATTCTGGCAAAAATACAGAAGACTACGGGGAATACAACCTAAAGAGAAATTAAAGTGCAAAATGAGGAAGTGAAACGAAACGACGAACTTCAAGAACACTTCAGAAGACATTGGGCCGGAATATTCACATTCTCTCCAGAAGAAAACCAGGAGTACGATAGAGAATATGAAGAGGAGGTGATGCAAATGCTACAAACCCAACAAGAAAATATACAACCCTACGAAAACGTCGACAAAGAGGGATGCCCCCACTCGGAAGAAGGCATGACCTTTACAATGGAGGAGTACTTGACAGCAGCCAAATCATTCAAACAAATGGCACAATGATTAAGTGGCATAACCAGAGCACATTTGATCAATGCACCAAATAACGTACATGAATCAATTCTGAAGGTCTTCAATGCCTGCTTGAATGCCGGGTACTTTCCCCGGGCATTCAAAATGGGAAAGATTATCCTCCTACCAAAACCAGTCAAACCGAATCACCAAATAGAATGCTTCCGTCCCATATCGCTGTTTGAATTTCTCGGTAAACTACTCGAGAAACTTCTAAACGAGAGGCTAACAAAATTCCTCGAGAATAACAATCTATACAACCCACAACAGCATGGGTTCAGAAGTAAGCGCAGGACGGAAACCGCGCTGACAATTACCACCGATAAAACGCCAATGAAACAAAGCGCGGCAACAGAGTGAATGTTATACTTCGCGATGTTGCTAAAAGTTTCGACAAGGTGTGGATACCCGACCTTCAAGCCCAAATCAGCAACCTACATATCTAACCCACTCTGTGCAAAATATTATACCACTACCTGGAAGGTAGAAAAGCGATCCTACAAATAAACGACCAAATTGGAGAGACATTCGCACTACAGGTGGGTGTCCCTCAAGGAGGGTGTCTCTCTCCAACTCTATAGACAATATATACCCGCGACTTACCTGAACCAAAAGACGACAGTGCGATGTATACCCAACTAGCGGATGACATCACACAAATCATAACCAGCGACAGAAAAAACCTAAGAGGCATCGCCCAAAAAACAGCGAGAGAGATAAAAAATGTAAATGACTACGGAAAAAGGACAAAATCAAAACAAACATAAACAAATCCAAATTAATAACAATAAATCGAAAAAAAACGCAACTGGTAAGGTTCGAAGGCGAAGCATACCTGTATAGCAGAGAAGGGAAAGTCCTCGGCCTCAAACTCACAACAAACGGATACACATCACATTGGACACAGAAGGTTACGGAAGCAAAGGCCACACTAACATCGCTACAAAGAGGGGGCGATGGGGAATATCGCGCAACTCATAGCCTATGTTCCCTAAATGTTGGCACACCACCTTCACGTGGTGCCCCTGTTTTTTAACTGAGCGTGTGCCCAACGTCCGAACACCAGGCGGGATATCCTGGTTTGGGTATCTAAAGGTACCCACCAACCTTTTGGGGCAGTTTTGTGTATGGACACCAGCACACTTCTGGCCCATATGGTTGTCTTTGCTGTGGCCCTGCAGTTAGTGAATGGCATCACAAGGGCTAGGTGACCTCACACCAACATAAAAGGTGGGTGAGGGGAACCCCATGAGGCGGTTTGATGACCAAACACTGGCATCACTCCGGCATCCCCAAATTACCTTGTGGGGCGACTGTGTGTCTGAACCCCAGCGCACTTTCGGCCTACTTGGTCCTAGTCAGTATGTGTACTCTGTACGAGTCGACGGATGTACCCACTGGGGGGCATCGTCCGCAGGACCGTGCCACGGAGGTAGGTTTGGTTGCCTGGGTCGTTGTTTTGCTTTCAGGAGGTCTTTGCACCGCAGTCCAGTAAAACTCCGTTATGTGGCTCCGCTGTTTTTGAAACAACAGTGGGAGTCGGGGGGCGGGCTACCCTGTCTGGACTGTATGGGCGCTCTCCGGACTCACGATGGCGATTTGGTACATGCCCTCGGCTCCAGAGACACCACTTATAAAAATCAAAATCATATGGGTAAACTTTCCAAAAACTCATCCCAGAGACCGCCGGCCTCTGGTCACCGTGAAAAAAGCAGAGATCTTCGTCGCTTGGATCCTTTTGGATCAGAAGTAGACGAAGAACTGGATTATGACCGCTTTATTGTACTCAAATCCAGAAACGAACGTTGTCCTCTTAGTAAAGCTGACATCTTTGATGTCTTTGACGACTTCGTAAACAAGTGTGGCGAACCTGCTCAAATGTGGCCGCGCAATGATGGCGCATTGATTGTCGAGGCCAAGTCTAATGAGCAGCAAAAGAGAATTCAATCTCTCGAAAAGTTAGCCTCAGTGAGTGTATCATCCGCGTCTCACCGGACATTTAATACCTCCAAAGTTGTTATTCGATCGGGTGAACTCATTGAGTACGATATCGACAGGTTGGTGACAAAACTTGCCAATCAGAAAGTAACGAGTGCACATCGCATTTCTAAGGTTTGTGAATGGCGCTAGGGTCCCTACCGCCACCATAATCCTAACTTTCAACAGATTGGAACCGCCCAAGTACGTCAAGGCTGGCTACCTTAACATCCCAGTCAAGCCTTACGTCGAAAACCCCCGGCGGTGCTTCCATTGCCAACGCTTTGGCCATGTAAGCAAGTTTTGTAAAAGCGAAAGGATTTGTGTAAACTGCTCAGCAGAATTTCACGGAACACCCTGTTCCAAACAGCCGTGCTGCCCCGAGTGTGGCGGAGACCACTCTGCCACATCACAGCAATGCACCTTCTTCCTCTACGAGAGAGAGGTCATTGCTGTTCGAAATAAAAACAGGGTGAGCTATAAAGAGGCTAGACGAAGAGTTAGGGAGACTTACGTTCAGCCTGGCGTGAGCTTCGCGGATGCTCTGCGCACCGCCACGCCAAAGAAGGGGAGAAGCCAGAGACCATCTACAGGCTCTCCTAAACAAACAAAAAGTCCTCCACAACCGAAACCCAGGTCTCCGCGCAGAGATGTGCCTGAACAGGTAAGGGGTTCTCCACACCCTAAACCCGCATCTCCACGCACACCTGAAAAGGTTAAGAGCCCCCCTCGACCGAAACCACGATCAATCGGTAGAGAAAACTCTTCACCAAAATCTAGCCTAGCTTCTGATGGCACAAAGAAGAGGAACCTTCCATCCTCTCCCGATTCACCAAGAGTGGCAAAACACTTTGCCACCGCTCCACAAGACGTGGATGTGAATCGGATTGGGCCGCAGGTGGTGTCTATTCCAGCTCTGGACATCCATCCTGCCCCAAAAGAACAGAGAACTACAGCCCCAAAGCGAGTAGTCAGCAACCCACCCCTTGCTGATACTGCTTTGGAACTCCTTCAAGCCCTAAGTGAGGAGGAATCAACCTGTACCCCATCACAGGAAACAGCTGTAGTAGAGGCTGCCCCCTTATCCAAGGAGGAGCCGAACCAACCATCAGATTCCAAGAATCCTTCGCCAGCCGAACAATCGCTGCCACCATCACCAGCCAAGTCGATGTCATCGGCTCACGAAATGACTGATTGAGATGCTCCCACATCTGCTTCTCCAGTCAAGACAGTCATTTCGTATAGCCAGCTAACAAAATTGCCACGCTTAAAAGAAAAGCCGAGAGCTAAATTAACGCTCCCGATGCCTCCAGAGTCATACCCGAAACCGGTAATTGGTATGACCAAAACTACCCCTACGGGTAGTATAAAACCAAAACCTCCTACCCCTAAGGGTAGGATGATTGTCTTAAAGAGGTAAGGATGTATCCAATAATTCATTGGAACATCCAAGGTCTCTTCCCCAAGTGGGAAGAACTCAAGCTCCTGTTTAAAGACTACAATCCTGATTGTATAGCTTTACAGGAAACTTGCTTGGGTACTCGTAGTGTACCCAATATTCCTGGTTTTGTGGGATACTATAAGAACCCTATAGAACCAATCCATGGTTCTGCTGTGCTCATCAACAGCAGGATTCCCCACAACCAGATCGACCTTGCGACAGACCTGCAGGCGGTCGCTGTCCGCCTGTTCTCCCATCGCCACTATACGGTCTGCTCGCTTTACCTCCCTCCTAGTGAGGAAAAAGACACAGCCTCTCTAGCTAGAAAACTAGTAGAGGTAATTAAACAGCTCCCTCCCCCCTTTCTATTGATTGGGGATTTTAATGCTCGACACCCCCTTTGGGGGGACCATGATAAGAACCCTAGGGGAAACATGATTGAGAAATTTCTGGGCGAAAATGATGTCTGCCTTCTAAACGATGGCAGCCATACATCATTTCACATCCAGACGAGCAGCTCTACATGCGTGGACTTGTCCCTCTGTTCACCAAGCTGTAGAGCTGATTTTGACTGGGCAGTGGATCCTGACTTGCGAGGCAGCGATCACTTCCCCATTATTATAGCGTCATGTACAGGTGGCCCCCCTCCACCACCTAGTAAAAAATGGAATGCAAAAAAAGCAAACTGGCCTAAATTCAGGCACCTCTCGAGCCATGACGGGTCCTTCCCTCATGAAGATATTGACGTGGCTATCGATGACCTCCTAGTCCACGTCAATAAAGCGGCTAACTCCTCCATCCCGCTCTCCGGCTCAACCGCTCGCGGACCACAAGTTCCCTGGTGGTCGGCTGAATGCTCGAGAGCCGTGACTGAATGTAAAATGGCTTGCCGACGTTACCATCGCTCCCCTACGATAGTAAATAAAATTGCTCGTAACAGAGCAAGGGCAGCACGGCGACGCATCCTTCGACAGGCTCGAAAGACCTCGTTGGAAGGTTACATCGCGTCCATAAGTTGGCAAACGCCTATAGACAAAGTGTGGAAAAGGGTCAAAAAGCTATTGGGCAAATCCAATGGCTTTACAGCTCCCAACATTGTCCAAGCTGGAGAATTGTTGGGGGACTTGTTCCATATTTCCAATGTCTTGGCCAGATCATTTGCTAGCATCTCAAGCCCAGATAATTATGAGATGCAATTCCAGTGCTTTAGGCTCCAACAGGAGCAGCAACCGCTCAACTTTATGGAGCCTAACATGGATAACGAGTCTTACAACCGACTCTTCTCTATCCATGAGCTTCATAATGCACTGAAGCACTGTAGATCCACTGCCCCCGGATCGGATGGCATTTCCTATGATATGATTAGGAATATGCATCCATCCCTTCTCTCTCATTTACTGGACATTTACAACTGGATTTGGATCAAGGGCCGCTTCCCTTCCATGTGGAGAGAGGCCATAGTCCTTCCATTCCGCAAACCAGGAAAGGACGGGACGGAGCCCACCCATTACCGCCCCATTGCTCTTACCAGTTGTCCATGTAAAGTGTTTGAGAGAATGGTCAATTTCAGACTCGTCTGGTTTTTAGAGACTCAAAATCTCATATCTCCTTCTCAATCAGGGTTCAGGAAAAAGCAGAGTACGACAGACCTGCTTGTCCGAATGGAGTCACTCGTAAGAGATGCTTTTTCAAAGAAGCAGCACGCCATCGCTGTCTTCTTTGATATTGAGAAAGCATACGATACCACCTGGAGGCGTGGTATCCTTAAACAACTCCATGATTGGGGCCTGCGGGGTTACCTCCCCAGGTTTGTCGAGCAATTTCTGATGCGACGCACATTACGCGTAAGGGTTGGAGGCACCTTATCGGAGCCCGTGGACCAAGTTGAGGGTGTGCCACAGGGAAGTGTCCTCAGTGTCACCTGCTTCTCTGTGGCCATTAATAGCATTGTTAGAAATCTCCCTCCCTAGATTTCGTCGACGCTATATGTGGATGATCTGGCGCTCATTTGTTCTTCGCCCAGACTCCCATTTATCGTCCGTAAGCTACAGCGAGCTATAAGCACTGTAGCTGAAAATGCTTCCTCCAAGGGTTTCCGCTTTTCCGCAGTAAAGACCAAGGCTGTTCACTTTTATGGGCATAAGTTAGTGACATGGGACCCCCCCCTTTTGTCGCTATATGGTGTGCCTATAGATTTTGAGCCCCACTTCAAATATCTGGGGGTCATATTTGATTCAAGGCTTTCTTTCCGGCACCATGTGGACGCCTTGAAAAGGTCTTGTTTAAAGAGAATGGACATAATGAAACTGTTGTCTCACACTTCTTGGGGAAGTGATCGACGTACTCTATGGCTCCTGTATCTAGCATTGGTCCAATCAAAGCTAGACTATGGATCACAGGTGTACTCCTCTGCCTCGCCATCCATTCTCGAAAAACTAAACACTGTGCGTAACCAGGGTGTGTGCCTGGCTTCTGGAGCCTTTAAGTCCTCCCCAGTGTGGAGCCTCTACGCAGAGAACGGGGTTCTCCCCCTTTCCTATCACAGGCTCAAGTCTAATTTAAACTACCTCCTTAGACTTGAGCAACTACCGCAGACGCCAGTGTATGAGTGCATGTTCAATACACGGACAGTGGCCTCATACGATAGATCTCCATCTCTGGCTCGCCCCTTTGCTCTGCGTATGGCCGAGCACACTGCGCAACTAAGGGAGTTCTCAGTGATTCCCTTTACCATGCCAAAGACCCCCCCGTGGCTCATACCACCTGTAATGGTATGTAGGGAACTAGCTGATAGGCCCAAGGATCACCACCTGCCTGTAGTATTGAGAGCCATGTATGGCGACCACTCCTCTCAACATCGGCATAGCACTTTTGTGTTCACCGATGGGTCCAAGTCACCGGACAGAGTTGGAGCAGCTGCTGTCTTTCCATCTGAGACAGCATTGGTCCGCCTGCCAAACGCAGCTTCCGCATTCACAGCGGAACTCGTTGCTATGATGGCGGCACTGACCATCATAGCTGGCAGGCCATCTGGTTCTCATACTATCTTTACAGACTCCCTTAGTTCGCTTCAAATGTTGGGTGATGTTGGTTCGAGCCATCCGTTGGTTTCCAAGATCCAGCGGTGGCTCCTACGACTATCGCCCATCCACGAGATATCCTTCTGCTGGGTGCCTAGTCACGTGGGCATCCCAGGCAATGAGATGGCAGATGCTGCAGCCAAAGAAGCAGCATCACTGGAGACAGCTCCAGTGGCCCCAGTCCCACTCTGCGATGCCTATCCTCTGACCAATGAATACGTGGTCGGCCTATGGCAGAAGAGGTGGAGTGAGCTCCCTCCCACCAAGCTCCACTCCATAAAACCCTCCGTTCACCCATGGCCACGTACAACTAGACATCGTAAAATGGAGGTTGCGCTTGTCCGTCTGAGGATAGGCCATTGCCGGCTCACCCATGAGCATTTAATGAGTGGGCTGCCCCCACCCATGTGCATTCTGTGTGGGGTACAAATATCTGTCCTCCATATATTTGTAGAATGCCCATTACTAAGGAATCGCAGAAGGACGACTTTTCCCTTCATTACCAGAGAGATGGCCCCCCAGCAGGCTCTGCGGGGCATCTTTTCCGAGACCCATTGCTTCTTTGACGTGACTAGGATACTAACCTTCCTAAAAGAAAGCAATCTTTTAAACAAAATTTAAAATAGTTTTATATATTTATTGTTGATCTATTCATAGTTTATGTTTTTACATTTTGTTGAGTTTTTAATAGTCTATTTTTTGTTAAAAGATTTTAACTGACTTAATATTGCCTATTAAACTAATTTTGGTCCCAAGGACATTTCTGCTTTTTTTTATGTATTTTAATATGGCAATATTTTAAAAATAATAATTTTAAATTCACTGCCCATAAGTGAATTTGGCTGCGAGATAGCCCATCTGGGCTACGCAGCTTTTAAATTTTCAAGGGCACTATTCATTCATTCATTCGCTACAAAGATTCCGCAACCTCTCGACCAAAAATAAGAAAAAACTATATACAACCCTCGTCCGACCCAGAATGACATCTTCATAATTCCCAATCACATAATGAGCAAGACTCAAATGAAAAAGGCCAAGAAAGTACAAAACTGGGCCCCTAGATTTATAGAAAATCTAAGAAGACAAGACCGAATAACATCGGAAGACCTTCACCAAAGAACCGAGCTAGAACCAATAAACAACACACTCCATAAACGTTCCAAAGACCTGTGGGTAAAATTAAACGAGACACTCTCCCAGGAAGATATGGACAAAATAACCATACCGGAAAAGGAGATCCGTCACATCAGATACAGGCAACGATTTGACGGAAGCAGGAAGAATACAATGAGAAATATAAATTCAATATACAAATAAAGAAAACCAAAACCGAATATGAAACGGTAAACCGTAAGGAATAACCAAAATTGACAAATTGAACAGAATATAGATAAAATGACGGAAAGGAGAACCCAAGGAAGAAAAGAGAAATATATAAATGATATATATATATATATATATATATATATATATATATATATATATATATATATATAACAAAAAAACAACAAAATAAAAAACTAAAGCAAAAAAAAATACAAATGCTCAAAGGAGCAAATGAGAAATTTAAGACTGCCAAAAGGGCAAATTAAAAATAAAAAACGAAAGCGTTTGCCAGGCAGCCTGGCACAATTCATAATCATCTTCACCCTATTATCTCCATATATCACCCTACTTTCATAAACATCTCATCAATACTCACACCCACACCAAACACAATATCTCTATCTTTCCTATCACTCTCTCTGCACTTTCACCTCTTATATTATCCCAATCCCAATCATGGTGGAGATCGCAACATAAAAACACTTGCCAAGATCTTACTGAATAAAGAATACTGAATGCACATCTGAATATTTCTTTATCCCTAAAAAATCCTTGGTCACCTTTATCCATCCTTCAATCAAGAAAGAAGAAATAACTACCCACCTGGAGTCAGTGCCTCGCGCAAAAGGCACTCCCAAAGGAACAGAATTGGTAACCACCAAGACGAACTAAGTCCATTATGGCTAACCAGGAATGGTACGAGTACCATAACTCGGTAGCAATACACCCGTAACCAACCACCATAGAACTCTACACTAATCCCGGTCTATTTATATTATTCATTATCAGTATTTCGTATATTCAATTTTCTTGTCAAATTTCAAAATGACATGCATTATAAATAAAGAATTACTACCAAGAAAGATTTTAAAATCTTTTCAATCAAATATTAATAAAGATTTTGGATTTTAAATGAAAACTAATATTCAAATAAAATCTCGATTATTCACATTAAATTCGAAGTACCGCTCTTATTTTAGTTCCGTTTACATTATCTCTCCTTTACATCATCTCTCCTTTAAGCCTCATATCCGCAATGTCAGCAAATCCTCTCTATGTTTCCTTCGTAACTTCTCTCGCATTCGCTCTCACTTTGATCGCCAAAGTCTTGAGACTGCTGTTCATGCCTTCATCACCTCACACCTTGACTACTGTAACTCACTGCTTGTGAATCTGCCATCCTCCTCTCTCCGCCCCCTTCAACTTGTACAGAACTATGCCGCCCGGATTCTCCTCCGTCGCCCTTGCTTCTCTCCCTCGAAACCCTCGCTGCATGAACTGCACTGGCTCCCTGTCAGACCCGGTACTCACTTCAAGATACTTTTTACATTTGAGGCCCTAAACAACAAGGCCCCGTCTTACCTCTCTTCTGCCCTCTCGCCACGCCATGTCCCTCCGGCCCTTCGGTCATCACATGCACCTCTTTTGAATATTCCTCGTTCATCCCTCTGCTCAATGGGGGACTGCTCCTTCTCAATCTGCGCCCCTAAGTTGTGGAATGCTCTTCCTGCTGAAATCAGGTCTTCTCCCTCTCTTACCACATTTAAGCGTCTCCTGAAAACGCATCTTTTCACTATTGCCTTCTCCCCCCTCTTGAATTTCCATTGAATTTCCATTCTCATCTCAGCACAACGTACGCTCTGGGAAGGCTCAGGCCTTGAAGAGCGCATCACAAAAGACTTATTATTATTTATTATTATTATTATCTTTAATGAAATAATCTTATTACATATTAAATAAATTCTCTTTCACATGACTATGTATTAAATAATAAAATGGAAGCCAGATAAAGTGCACTATATTAACAGACGAAGACTATGAAAAACCGCATTTACTTAGACAACTAAGATTGTTACCTTCTATTAATTTCATTATAGTGATGGTGTCCAAAATTTGAATTAACAGGACTACAACACATAAATCTTAATTACGATACTTTTTTCTGCCGAGACAGAGAGGGAAGCAGAATTGAGAGAGTAGCTCTTAATGATCAGCGTAATGCATGAACATGAATGTCCTGCGATGAGCTGACATGGTTTCTGGCACATTAAGGTGCACCTTTCTAATTTAACCCAAGTGCAGTATTGTTACAATACGCATACACACTATAAAATAGTTATCTGAAATATTATATACAATTAGGTGAGGCCATCAACCAAATTTTGAAAATATATACAGTACCGACCAAAAAGATCATAACGCCTGTATTTCTGTAACATCATCTTCCATAACTTTTGTAAGAGATAAGCCAAGCTTCCAAAATTGGTCTATTATAACCTATAAGTATAAACTACTAATGGGCAAAAGTTATGCAAATTTGGATGAATAAAACAAAAGTTATCAGTAGATAAGCAATTTACTCAAAGGATTTAAGTGTCTAAAATGATCCGAAGAGAAAGTAGAAAGAGAAGAAGAGAAAGTAGAAAGAGAAAAAAAGAAAGTGGAAACAGAGGGAGAGAAAGTAAAAGCAGAAGAAGAGAAACGGGAAACAAAAGAAGAGATAACAAAGGAAGTCAAGAAGAAGAATAAGAGGAAGAATAAGAAGAAGAAGAAGAAAAATTTAGAGATACAAGAGGAAAGCGGCAAGTCGCCTCCGAAAGGAAAGACTAAGTCGTCCACAGACAAATGTGCAAGAGTCACCCTTATTGGTGATTCTCAAGCACGGGGTCTGAAGCCCCTGCCAGCGGCCCGCCTTCGCACAAGCGTTAAGGTGAGCTGCCTCCCAGGTTGTGGGAATAAGCAGGTAAGAGCTGAGGCCGAGAAGTCTCTAATTTCAGAGACTTCAGTCGTTGCCCTTATGGTAAGTGGCAATGACCTCTACCTCAGAGGAGGTAGGGTAAGCCCTACAGGTGAGATTATGAGGACAGTTATGCGCGCTGTCGACGACTGTGGATTGAAAAGCCGCAGACGCGTCGTGGTGGAGATGCTCCCGAGGTTGAGTCCAAGCCGGACTGCCCACTTGAGGAACATGTCGCTAAACAGGCGCCTCGCAGACCTCTGTACGGCGGAGGGTGTCTTTTTTGTGGACCCGTACGCCGTATTCAATGGTAGAAAAGACCTCTACCAAAGGGACGGGGTGCACCTCTCCTTTAAGGGCAAGGCGTTCCTAGCCAACCTCATCCAGGATGTCGTGGAGCGCACCCAAAGGAGTGTCGGGCCCATTGGGAAGGCGGACGTACGCCAGTACGCCCGAGTCACTGCCCAAACAACCTTCTCAGAGGTTGTCAAAAATGGGGCCACCGCGACAAACAAGAAGCCGGGAAATGGAAGAGTATAGGAAGTCCTACATTAGGAGACTCCTTGAAAGTTCTTCTGTTCAATGCGAGGTCAATCAGGAACAAGTTTCCTGAGCTCCGTGGCCTCGTAGCGACGGAAGAACCCGAAATGGTAGCCATAACAGAATGGTGGATAAAAACCTCAAACCGAGACTTTGAAGGCGAATTTACTGTTCCTGGCTACCAACTCTTCCACAAAGTTAGGCCAGACAGAGAGGGTGGTGGTGTAATGTTGTATGTCAAGGATACAATCAAATCTACGAACTCCAACGATATATCCGACCACGAGCTCCTAGGCGTTGACCTAGAGATCGGTCCTGCCAAATACAGGACCCTGCTGCTTTACAGACCCCCTTCCCAACCCGTTGAGAAGGACAGGGAACTGTACCAGCTGCTGGGTGAGCTGGTTCAAGGCAGAGTGTGCATCGTTATGGGCGATTTCAACAGCCAAGTTGACTGGGAAACCAGAGCAGCCTGTGGCGAGAGCGCGCTACTGTTGGAGTTCGCCAACAATGAGTTCCTCACTCAATGGGTCAGAGAACCGACTAGAGGAGACAATATCCTCGACTTGGTCTTCACCTCTGAGGATGATATCGTTTAGGATCTCTCTGTGGGCGAAGAGCTCGGTGGTAGTGATCACCAGCTAGTTAGATTTACCGGCAAGTTCCCGAAGGTAAGGTTTGTTGCCAGTCAATCAAAGAAACTTGACTTGAGAAGAGCAGACTTTGCAAGCCTTTGAGCTGGACTGACTGACGTGAGGCTAGAAGTGTGCGATGCTGTTGAAGACTCGTTGAATAGTTTCAAAACCACATTCATGAGTCTTCAATCGCGTTTCATCCCTCTGAAATGCCCCAATCTGTCTTCTGTTCAACCTAAGTGGTTTAATCGAGAAATCGGCCAACTGTTTAGGGAGAAGAGAACTGTGTGCCAGCAATAGAAGATTTTGGGTGACTTTGACGAATACCGGAGGCTAGCCAGGAGAGTGAAGTCCAGCATAAGGGCGGCTTAGCGGTCTGAGGAACTCCGAGTGGCGAGACTCTGTAAAGAGAATCCCAAGGAGTTTTTTGGATATGTAAACAGCCGTAAACCAATCCGTCGAACGATTGGCCCTTTAAGGAACGAGGAGGGGACATTAAAACATTCAGATGCAGAAAACGCTAACCTCCTCAACGACTACTTCTCTTCAGTGTTTACTGAAGAATGTGGTACCATCCCCCAGCCGACGGATTCCTACTCGGGGGAAAAGCTGGAGGCAATGGACTTCACCGAAGTTGAAATCAAAAAGAAAATCAGTGACCTAATGACGAATAAGTCACCTGGCCCGGATGGGTTTCTACCTAAAGTGTTGAAAGAAGTGCGCGATCAAGTGTCACGCCCCCTAGCGCAATCTTCAACATATCAATCCGGACCGAATGCGTTCCTAGAGACTGGCGTGAGGCGGAGGTGACTCCAATCTTCAAGAAAGGAGATCGTAACCAACCGTCGAACTACCGACCTATCAGTCTGACTTCGATAGTCGGCAAACTTATGGAAAGCAACATGGTGAAGAAAATAACGTCGTATTTAGAGTCAAACCTGCTACTGAGGAGTTCCCAGCCCGGCTTCCGAAGGCAACGGTCATGCCTGACGAACCTTGTAGAATTCTTCCACTTCGTTTTGAGTGAGCACAATCGGGACAAGGCGGTGGATGTGGTTTCCCTAGACTTTCAGGAAGCCTTTGATAAGGTACCACACCGCCGCCTTCTCCGAAAAGTGCGAGCGCTTGGCATAGACGGAAAGGTAGCCGGCTGGATCGAGAACTGGCTAAGTGGCAGACGGCAACGGGTGGTGGTGAATGGACAGTCTTCTAAGTGGGTGCCTGTTACTAGCGGGGTGCCTCAAGGTTCTGTCCTGGGACCAGTACTATTCATCATCTACGTCAATGACATGGTTGCCAAGAATTCCAAATTTGCCGACGATACCAAGCTTGGTATGAACGTTGCAAAGGATGGAAATACTGCCCGCCTGCAGGAAGATCTTGGGAAGATTGGGGAGTGGTTGAACACGTGGCAAATGCCTTTTAACGTGGGCAAATGCAAAGTGATGCATATCGGCCACAGATACCCCCAATCTCAGTATATCCTTAAGGGCAATGCTATTGAATCGAGTGACACTGAGAAAGACTTGGGTGTAACAATCACTAGTGACCTCAAGTTCTCGAAACAGTGCATTGAGGCGGAGAAAAAGGCCCAAAGGATGCTAGGCTATATTAAGCGCCAGTTTGGTTATCGGAACCAGGAGATTGTACTGTGCCTGTACAACTCACTTGTCCGACCGCACCTGGAGTATGCCGTACAATTTTGGAGTCCTTCATTGCGAAAGGACATCGCGAGATTGGAACGCGTACAAGCCTGGGCAACCAAGCTGATTCCCTCTATCCGACATAAAAGTTATAAGGATAGACTAAGGGAATTAGATCTGTTCTCGCTGGAAACCCGTAGACTGCGTGGTCAGCTCATCGAGGTTTTCAAAATACTTCGAGGGTTCGACAATGTTGACTACCGGGATATTTTCACACTGAGTGAGAACAAAACGCGCAATCACGGCTTTAAACTTGAACTGAAGCTTTACAACCGCAATCTGTGTGGAAATTTTTTCACTTACAGTATCTGCGGTATGTGGAACGCACTTCCAGTGGAAGTTTTCAACAGTGAATATGTTGACCAGTTCAAGTCAAGACTAGACAAGGTCTTGAAAAGTGGCCGTTTAGGGACGCAAAACAATTAAGCAGCCATGTGCCCACTCGATTGCTAGTCCAAAGGTACCCTCCTTGAATGGACCGTAAGGTCTCCTAGGGTACCTTCATTCCTTGTTGTTACCTTTCTTTTAGAGAGAACCGCATGGTCTTGTTTGCATAGCAACTACCTACAGTTTAATCTCGTACACGTGATATTCCTAAGATATTTGTCACGCATCTTTCTGTCTGCGAGAATATCGTAAAGTTGCTCAACTAGGATGGTCTTTTATCTGGAGCCATTGGAGAGACTGCCAAGCGCTCCAAAATTGTAGTCCATAATAATCTATCAACCCATGATAAAAAGGTGTATGTAAGGCTGAGTAAATCAACGGTAAACCAATGAAGGCCTCTAAATGGAAAGACCAGGTCATTATTTTAATTTTGAAGAATTGCAAAGAGGACCGTTTCCAGACGTCAGTAGCAGTGATTTTGGACATCAATCTTTCCAGTCAGAATGTATCACGTCGGCTGGAGTAACTCATTCTTCACGTTAGCATACGCGCGGTGAAGTCATTGATCAGTCCATAAAACAAGAATGATCCTCTTGCATTTGTCATTGAGCATTTAAAAGGGAAGGATAACCAATAGAGCCAAGTCAACTTTAGTGAGGAATAAGTTAAATTTGTTTGATCCAATGGTAGGAGGTTCTTTGGTCGCAGATCAGAGGAAAGATTGTCTGTAAATTGCACCAAAAAGAGTGTGAAGTTTGGCGGAGAAAGGGTCATGCGCTGGGGCGTGATTTTGGCGGAGGCCACCGGGCCACTTGTGCATTTACGGGGTCCTCTGAATGCACCTGTGTACAATAAATTGATGCGACAACATGCTTTGTCCCATCTGCGAGCCTCCGAAGCCAAACCATCAAATTCCATGCAGGATACGCCCTCTGCCATCTGGCCAAGTCTGCGAAGACCCTGGGTGAGGAGAACATCACTGTTAAGAACTGGTCTGCACAGAGTCAGCAACTAAATCCCGTGAAATCGTTTGGACGACACTCCAGAGAGAGATCTTAAGAGAGGAATCCGAAAACAGTTCAATAACGTGGGTAAATTCTTCAAAATGAATGACGCAAGTTTACTGCGCAAGTGTGTCGGCAGTTGGTTCGTTTTTGTGGCAGCAGATGTCAAAACATCATCAAAAATAAAGACCTCTTAACTAAATAGTAATTACTTATAACTTGTACAAATGTTTTCTATTGAAAATTTAATCGTCATACTCCAATTAAAATTTTTTTCCGCTGTCGGTAGGATCATTTCAGACATTTCTTAATTATTCTAGTAAATTACATACTTGCTGATAACTTTCTCTTTATTCATCTAAATTTCCATAACCTTTAGCCATACTTAGTTTGTACCAGTAGGTAATCGTACACCAACTTTGGAAACCTTTTATTTTCTATGGTAAAAAATATGGAACCTTTTGTGATAGAAATACAGGCATCTTTTGGGGATGGTACTGTACATGTCCCACCCAGCCAATGAATACATGGATTAAGCATCAATTAATAATTGTATATATCAGGTTGGAAGTTAATTTTAGATAATCAGATAAGTAATTTCTTGTTAACAATATGTTTTATTTCCTTCCATAATTACCCCCCCCCCCCAAACAAGCAATATAAATAATTACAGTGAATCATAAAGGACGGAGTTATTTTATGGCGCCTCACACAATATGCCTGTTTGAAAAGATAAGGAAAAATGTTTAAAGTTTCTGCCCACAACATTCTGAGCTAAGTTAGTGTAGGATGTGTAATCTGTTTTGAGAGGAAGTTGTGTGAATATGTGTCCGTTGGTAGAGTTAATATGTGTTGTGTGAAGTCAGGATATTTGAGGTATGATGTTTTGAGTTCATTCGTTTTGCAGTTAGAAACGAACTATTTCTCATTATAAGAGTGAACACTTGTACTTGCCTTGCCTCTGTAGTCTTTTTACACTACATTTAGGCAGACGCACTCGAAGTGTAGATTGCCATATTTCTGCTTTTTTATATTAGACAATAGATTCTGAGTGGAAAGTAGGCGAGCAGCCTTTGAATGCAGTATAAATATTTTCCGTAGTAAGTTAGAGGATACTAAGAACATGGGTGGTTTTCCTCAAATTTTCTAAAAAAAAAATGGACAAATCGTACTGTTTGCTGATCTTTGGTGAATTTCGGAATCTTCTGACAAGCACAGGTGTGCATGTTTAGAGATCCCTCGAAATAGGCACACTTTGTTTATCTGGAAGTTAGGGCGAATAAAAATGGCTGAAATCACAAGTGTATAATTTAAGAGCATTAGCAAATTACAAAAGTGACACTTCTTTATAAATGTACATTGAAGAAGTAAGGTGCCATAGATTGCTTGTAAAGAGGAGTTTAATTTTCAACTTTCGTTTGTGTGCGGCATGCAATAAGTACCCAGGTTAGTTTTTGAAACCATTGTTCCAGTGAAGACCCCGCTAATAACAATAATTTTCAGAATGAGTGATGTTTATATAGTGTCATTTGGATTTCGGTTGTACCCTGATGTGTAAATTTGCCGAATACCTAAAGATCTGATAAAATCAGAATAGGCATTCGAGCGAAAAGAGCTTCTCTTATCAGAAACTGTTTTTGGACTCCAAAATAAGCATACACGTGAAATAGCCTGAATCACTTCAACTGCGGATATATTTTCCTTCAAAATTTAAATCTTAAACCAACTCGAGCATCTTCAGAAGAAAGTTTACAATCAGAGCTCTGCAAAAACAGGGGGTTAAGATAGAGGAAATGAAAATATGTACAAGATAAATAGCCGCAAATCATCTTTAAAGCATTGAGGCTGGGAAGGAACACATCATCTTGCGTTAGAGCCGGAAGGGCACACAATCCTAGAGATGAGAGCTGCAGGGCTGTATCTATTATACACCTGAAATCTCCTTGCGGGGTATAATAAAAGAAAAGAAAGATGAGAGAAGTAGAAGGGGAAAGGGGTGGGAAGAAGGCATGCATGTAAAATACCACCTACCATCCCTTAGAGACAAGTGGGACAGTGTGAACCTCGCCTCCATGGATCCGACCATGGATGAGTGGCCAAAAGCTGATCGGCGAATAACCTACAAAATTATCCACCGCTTAAGGAAATTAGAAGAGGGGTTTTGTAAAGAAAATATCATAAAAGGGACAAACTTAGATATCTAAGAGGAAACACCAAACAAATAATCGCAATCTTATTTCAGACTATCATGAGTACTGGAAATGGGAGTCCTAAGCGCTCCTCCTGGTGTCAAGTGTAACTGCTAGTAGATTTTGGACTGGAATGGTTCCTACCTATTAAATAGATTGATTCACAAAATAAATGATATGGTTAAAGTGATGAAGCCGGATGTAAGAAACCGAGATGTACATGTGAATTGTTAAGATTCGTCTGGCAGTGGTAATTGTTGGGATGGTTGTTTGTGCGCGTTTGTTGAGGGAGATGCATAGGGTTATACACAAGTTGTTCCATATCCTTCCTCGTCAATGGCCATAAGGTAAGTTAAATGTATAAGTGCTATGCTGTCCAATCCAACCGTTTTTCGCTGCCAACCAAATTTTGAAAAATGTAATATTTCTAAAATTGAGAAATTTTGTGTGGAAAAAAACAACCGAAAACAACAATGAATCTCGATATATAAGAACATATTTAATCTACATAAACTTATTAATCTCGGAAGGAGGAATAAACAAACGAGACAATGAAACCTTGCAAACTAAAATCTGAAAAATCAGTCAAAAGGAATAGTTAGTATTAAAGGGCAAAGTAACCAGACCTTGATAACAAGTTTAAAAGTTCAGAGGCACAAAGAACTATAGGCTAAAATAGAACTTAGGCGAAAAGGTGTCGGTGGCGTTGAAGAAAGGTTGGGAAAGTAAAAGGTACAAAGGTTCCCGACGGTAGGACAAACAAGAAACAGAAGAGAGAGAGAGGAATCAATGCAATAAAGGAGGGGCACAAGGGATCCACACGAGTATCCTCGCTTAACACTAAGACTGTGGGTCAGTTAGGAATGTACGATTCGCAAGAGGGACCGGGGTTTAAGGTATCTTGATGGTCATGGACGGACCAACTATCCGACTCTCTACAACTTGAAGTCCTAAATCCGCCTATCCGATTCCCTCTGTCAAAAGCCCCACATATATGTCCCGAAGACTCCCAAGGCCTTCCTGGCCTCAAATTCATTCCCTACGTGTGTCTCGACGCGTCGCATTCCGCATCAAAAACACACGAATTTTGAGCATCAAAGGGTGGGGAGAGCTATAGAACGAAAGGACTCTAAGACATGCCCAGACTTACTAAAAATAATAAAATTGGTATAGAGCAAAGTAAAAATAAGGTAGAAACCTAAAAGAATAGCGGATATTTTAGTGGTTAAAATAGAAGCTATCCTAGGCAAGGTCAGCAGCATATATTTCTCTGAGTGTATGAAGGTTTACTAGTTTATGGGTTATCGGCTACGGTTGATTACGCCGTGGAATTTAATCTAACTCTAATTGTAAGTTCTAAGATGGTCGCTGGTTGGCTACTTACAGGCTGCGCTATTGGCCATCGTTGTCGGGCAAGTGAAATTGCTGCGTCACTGTTTGGCAATATGCTCGCGTCTTAGTCTCTCAGAATGAATAAATGAATTAATTAATTAACGTCTCGAGTTAAGGTGACCGGCTAAGGCGGACTATTTATTGTTTTTTGATAGGGAATTCGCCAGACTTCATCATCTCCATCCTCCGAGGGGGTCACCGATCATGGATGTGTCTACTACCTCCTTGAGAGAGGAGCACCCAATAACCGGTGAGGAAGCCTACTTAATGTTTACGGAGACTATCCTTGTAACGACCTGGCTGTCTGAATATTCAGAAGGGAGACTGGTCCCCTCTGATATTAAATGTTCATCTCTATCTTGTTACTGACTGTTCTTTCTCTGGCCAACTTTCTGGCTGTCCTTGTGTGTTTTTTTACGAGCCTTTTATTCTAAAAAATGGTTAGGGGCGTGGCTCCACTTTTCCAATCCGATCAAAGGGTATGTGCGTTTATAGAGTGTAGGCGCGTGTGCACCAAGAGAGTGTTGGAATTTGGAAATCTGACTTCTATCTATCAGGCCAATATTTGTAGTAACATAAAAATTCGTCTTCCGTGGGTCCATGTCAAAGATGGTGGGTCAGACTTCCCTATCTATCACATTCCTTACTTGTATGAACGGGTGTTTCAATTGTCTTCGTTATCGCCACGGTCAAAACCGTTGGCTTGCACTCGTTGTCTCACGTGTGCGAATGTTTGTGCACTAGCGTGAGAACACAACGATTTCATTGCCTTGTGGTTCTACATTATTTACAAATATACTGTTTGCTTTGCATTGACACATTAATTATTGACTAGCGGTATAGCATTATTTACAAGTATACAAGTTGATTTGCATTAATTAGTTAATAAGAAATGGCATATATCTTAGTGTTTGGTTTGTGTGCCCATTTCAAGATTTTATAGGGCTAACGGAGTGCTCAATCTGTGAGGTTCCTTGTTTACCTTATCTTGTAATTGATCGCTACAAGTGTACAGCTTCCACACCTACACCAAGGCAATTTGGACCCATCGGTATAGACTAAGCATAAGGAAGCGTGCGAGAAGACATGTTTCAGAAACAAAGAGGAGAGTGGAATGGGCAAAGTGATTCTTTTTGGAAATTCCACATCCAGGTACATATTTTTGGAGGAGGAGAGACCCAACAGGATGAGCATATTGAAGTAATGTTGAATAGGGCAGATATAAAAAACAGGGAGACATACATAGTCGTCCTTTCTTAGTCCTATGGGTCTGGCCATGGAAGGTAGCCTGTCAGGGGCACTATTGAGGAAGTCGAAAAGAGGCAGGTATGAACTTTGATTGTTGGTTTCATTTGATTTGGAAGAGATAACCTAAGCACATTTCCATTCTATGGTATGAAAGTAGAGCTACGGATAAGGGGCCTTGTGAAATTTGATGCAGAATCAACGTTATCATAGTCTCTCAAAAAGGCGGCAGTGGACGACACGTCTCGAAAGCCCTCAATTAGACTTTCGAAATTTCCACTGCTGGTGATGAGATAGCTCAGACTGAGAAGAACAGGTTTTAAAACACGGGGAATTGGTCACGTCCGTAGAGATTCATCTAAAACGGGCACTTAAAATTCAGAGAACATTCTGATGAACACAATGACAATTCTACTCAATTAAAATTATCCAATTAGACATAATATGGAGTAAAATAACCAAATAAAATACATAAAAGATGCGAGAGTAATAGAGATACGACAATGCGACCTTTACTATAAAAACCACGTCTCCCCAAAGTGGATGAGGAATGAATGAATCTCAGGTTCTATGTACTTTTTAACCAACAGGATCCATTGAGGGGTGATTGTTGGACTGAATTGGCTTAGAGCGTTTATGAGGTTACCCCAATGGGCGTTGATGATAAGAGGATATGAAAATATAGGGTTTAAATATTATTGTACCAAAATTAAATTAATGTCGTCTTTCATAACTTCTCACCAAAGAGAGCAACAAGGGTACGACACTGCTGCTCTTCCCAAATCGATTACGACCTATAAGCCACCTCTTAGAGCATATACAGAGCCAACACGCCCATTTTTTAACCAACCAGGAATGGAATGGAATCAAAGGTCATAAATTGTTTCCTGATAAGAAAGATTGAGGCTCTTATAACAGAATGTGCCATCCGTTAAAGAAGTTTTAATATTTTCTGTCAAAAAATATATTGGAACAAGAACACGAACGCTTAAACATGGCGCAACTATAATTTTCTAATGAAAGTTTTGGGGGATTGGGAGTAGAAAACTTTAGATTTATACGTCCCGTTCTCATGAAACTTTCGCAATAAACGACAGCTTGATTGCTCATTCGTTAATGGCTGATAATCTATCCGCTAGAAAAAGGGTCGAGTGAAACGAATTCAAGGCAACCACCTGCATGTTTCTAAATAGTTTGGAGGTTTGCGATAAAGAAAAATATGACATTGGTATTTATCCCAGTTGTCTCAGAGAGCGTTTGATTTATAGCAATGGGAGATAAATTGCCCTCGCCTCTGTAGTAAACACGACTGTACGTAGGTGAGTCAAAAAGTTCTCAGACAAATGCCAGATTATTGAAATGTTCGATTTTGTACAAGTAAATACAGGGTCAAACACAACTTTCATGTTTTCTGAACAATTCCTACAAAATTCGTCATTCAATTTGTCGAGACTCTTTGTATTAGATGTGCTTCAAAAAGGTTACTTTTTTGAACCCATAAAATGGCAAATTTTGAGATAAGAGCGAACATTAAATTCCTGACTAAACTTGATTGGAAGCCTGTTAAGATTATTGACGCTCTACAACAGGTTTATAGTGACTCTTCGCCATGTAGAGCGGTAGTTTACGACTGGATTAAGCGCTTCAAGGGGGGCAGAGAAGAAGTTGAAGATGATCCACGTGAAGGGAGACCCTCCACCTCCATTAACCCAGAAAATGTCGAGCTTGTGAGGAATCTAGTGGATAAAGATCGCCGTATTACTATTGATGAAGTTGCCAATGCATGTGAAATCTCTCATGGCTCAGCATTTGGAATTCTAACTGAAAATCTTGGCCTGAGCAAGCTTTCAGCACGTTGGGTCCCAAAAGCGTTGCGAGAAGACCAGCTGAATCATAGGGCCAACCTTTCTTTGGCTATTTTGACCAAGATTGAAGCAAACGAGGATAGTTTTTTTGAGCGCCTCGTAACGGGAGATGAAACTTGGGTGTATCAGTTTGATCCTGAAAGTAAAAATCAATCAAAAGAGTGGCACCCAAGGGGGGCAGCAGGGCCTATCAAGTTCAAGACAGAGAGGTCCGTTAAGAAGATAATGGCTACAGTTTTTTGGGATTCGGAGGGAATTATTTTAATAGACTTCTTAGAAGGACAAAAAACTGTTACATCCAGCTATTACGAAGGAGTTTTAAGGAAGCTGAAAACTTCAATAGCCAAAAAACGACGAGGAAAGCTCCACAAGCAAATCTTGTTCCACCATGACAATGCCCCTGCACATTCGTCCAAAGCTGTGAGATCTCAGCTACGGGAATTTCGATGGGAAACTCTTGCTCATCCCCCTTATAGCCCTGATTTAGCACCCTCTGACTTTTTTCTGTTTTCAAATTTAAAGGGACACCTAAAAGGAACCCGGTTTCAATCATTAGATGAAGCAAAAAAGCAGGTCATTACTTGGTGCCAGAGACAACCCCGTGAATTCTACAAAGATGGTCTTTACCGTTGGATTCATAGATTAAGAAAGTGTATAGATGTTAATGGAGCTTATGTAGAAAAATGATTACAGTATTATTACAAATAAAAATTTTATGCCATTTATCTGAGAACTTTTTGACTCCCCCTCGTATTATCTGGTGCGATTTTCGTTGCTTTCGATCCTTTGTACATCTTTAACAATGTAGATTATAATATCTAATACCTGGCAATTAGTGGAGGGTTATTTGAATTCACAATCTTGAAGGAGAGAACGTTTTATGACCAGTAATAAAAGTGAAGAGCATTAGATATTTGGAAAACATTTCTTAGCAACTTGTATACAATAAAAAATACCCTTCAGAAGACGACATTTACTTTCAGTCCTGATCAACATTTCCAAGAAAAATCTAGGGGAACCCATTCTCCATTTTGTAACGCCCCTTCACCCCCCGCTCTCGCCTTACCTACATCCCCTTTCTTTGTCCTTTCACTCTCTATTGATTTTACGGTGAGCCTAAGATGGAGCCGCAGTACGGATGGGCTGACAGGTTACTAGGCGGGAGGAGTGGCCTCAGACTGCGGCAGCTGGCTTTGCCAGCCCCATAGTACCCCCTCTTAAAGCGAACTACTGCGTGGGGTGATTAGCGTTTGCGTCCGGTAAAAACTATAGGGTCACCATGGCCCGTTGATGATAAATTAATAAAAGAGTCTTTAATTCCCTTTTAACATCGTCCGAGTGGCCTTGGGACAGCTCTGCCGCAAAAATGGAGGTCCTCTCCATCCTTGTACTTTCGCAGGGGATCCTCCAAACCTCTTTGAGTGGAGAGGAGGCTTACTCCTCTCCAAGACTTAGGAGTGGAGGTGACTCCTTCTCACTCTCTCTCTCCAGCGGCACTTCCCCCTTTACTTTCCCAGGGGACTGCCAAGAAAGCAGGCAGGCATCCCATAAATGACCGCTCCCACCGGAGCGGCTTGATATGATCAACCACATATGACGAGCAATGGATGGCTGGGCCCGTCAGCCGGTGCTCCCTAATGTCCTGCTTGCGTGCGTTAATAGCTTGGGGGGCTCAGTGTACCAGACTCCTTCTCTACCCCGAAGGATGACATTTTGCCGGCCCTAAACAAGACGACAAACAGTTTCTCGAATGGGATGCGTGATGTCTTGGTGGGGATAGGCACATAGAGCCCCCCCTCCCCCTGAAATGGACAGGGTCCCCGAGGTGACTCAGCCCCAGATAGTAAAATCTTTCAAGGGGTTAAACCGGGGCTCAGTGCCAAGCACATAACTGAAATCCACCCCTGTGCAAGCTCCTCCTCAGACGGCTCGGGCCCCCGAGGTGTCAGAGGAGAGAAGGGATCTCCTCCCTCAGTTGGTGTCCCTTTCGGAGAAGGATCATGGATGGGCCGGTTCATCTGGCCTAGGGGCTCCTGCCGGTGAAGGGGAGAAGCGCGTTCATTTCCCACACTACTCTCCTAAAAAGAAAAGAAACAGAAAAAGGACAAAAAGACTAGAGGTTCCTCTCCCTCCACGGGAGCTACGGAGATGGATGTGGTCGCTGCCATTTCGGTATTCGACAAATTCAATATCGGTTCGTCCGGTCCCGGTGCTCTCCAGCGGGATGGAGTCAATGACAAAGGCCAAGAGTGCGCCTCTTTCAGATGTTACCTGGCGTTTTCGGGCCCGCTGGCTTCGAACGCTTGTTAGTTAATCACTCCTCTGACGGAACCCCGTAAGGGGCGCGGCGATTTGCCATCCTGGCCGCCGTGCTGACGGGATCCAGCGCTCCGTCCGGCCCCAGCTTAGCCTCTCTTCCTTCCTTCAAAACACTTGTTTCCTCTCTTTTCACACAACCTCTCCCACAACTTTCTCTGGTCAGCCTCTAATTTCACAGGGTAGATGTTGACCTTCCTTTCAGCCAACCGTCCCGCATCGGGGCTGAGGGGGTGGGGGACAATGTTCCCTAACCCCTGAGCTCCGGTCTGGGGTGGCTGGTTTTTAACTACCTGCTTCATCCCCCACCCATACCTTCCTCACATCCCTTTTCCTCTCCTCTTCACAATCTATTAATTTTTACGCCGTGTCCAAGGTGGAGCCGCCATGCCGATGGACTGCCAGGCCACCAGGCGGGAGGGGTGGTCCCAAATGGCGGCGCCTGGCTCTGCCGGGCTTGTAAGCACCTCTCGCAGTGCGGGCTACTGCGAGAGGTGTGCTCGATTGCATCCCGTGTTTAAAAAAGGGTCACCATGCCCAATGATGATAAAAAAACAAACCCAACCCTCAACTTCCCCTGTTCCATCGACGGAGCCGCCCTCGGGCAGCTCTAGCAAAAAAATGGAGGTTCCCTCCCCTGTGCTTGCACAGGGGACCCTCCATATTTTTCTAACCGGAGAGGAGGCTTACTCCTCTCCTTCGCCTACGGGTGCAGGGGACTCCCCCTCACCCCCTTCTCTGGAGGTGCTTTCGGGCACCTCCCTTTTCCCAGCGGCAGTCCCCTCTTTTCTTTCCAAGGGGACTGCCAAGAAAGCCAGCAGGCAGCCCTTAGCCAGCCGCTCCCCATCAAAGCGGCTCGGTAGGGCAAACCCCCTTATGGGGGGGAGGGAAGCCAGGCCCCTTCGGTCGCTTCCCTCAAAAGACCTGCTGGCAAGAATTTTAAACCTTGCTGGGGTCAAGGCCTGTGCCTCCCCACACAAGACTGGCGACACTGCCAAGGGGACCTGCGATGTCCTGGGAGGGGATGGCCAACTGGAGGCCCCTCCTGTGATAAACATGGTCCTTGAGGAGACCCAGCCTCAGACGGTAGGGCCTTCCATGGGGGGGAATTCGGGCTCGGCGCCAAGCACCGAACCCGAATCCGCCCCTATGCAAGGTCCTCCTCAAATGGCTGAGGGCTCCGAGGCAGTAAAAGGAGGGGAGGGATATCCTCCGACAGGTGCCCCCACGACAACCAGGACCTTCTCCATTTCGGAGAGGGACCTGGCTGAGGCCGGTCCATCTGGCCTGGGGGCTTCTGCCGGCGGAGGTGAAAAGCGGGTTCATTCCCCGCCCTCCTCTCCAAAAAAGAAAAAGACAAAAAAGACTAAAAAGACGAAAAAGACTCGGGGCTCCTCTCCATCCGCGGGGGCTGCGGGGACGGATGGGTCTGCTGCCACTTTGGTAGGCAACCAAGCCAAGATCGGCACATCCGGCCCCTCTACCCCCTCGTGTGCAGAGCCCCTGACCAAGACTAACACCAAAAGTGCACAGGGCGGGCCTCGATGACATCGGGGCCCCTCATTCAGAGGTTACCTAGCGTTTTCGAGCCCGCTGGCTTCAAACGCTTCCTCGTTATTCGCTTCACTGATGGCACCATGTTGTCCAAGGGCAACATGATCCATCAGAGGAGAGGATTAGCTAGTGCAATTGGTAGAGAGCACAAGGTGACCCGTTTCTCGGACGGGAGCCTTCTGGCGAATGCGGCGAATCCCGCCGAGGCGGCCAAGATAAGTGCTCTTCGGACACTTCATGGCACCCTGGTGAGTGTGACGCCGCACTCTACCATGAACTTTGTGAAAGGAGTAGTTTATGCGAGGGAACTCGTTGACTACTCCATTGAGGACATCACCCTAGAGCTGGCCGACCATGGGGCGGTCAAGGTCGAACGTGTGATGAGAAAACAGGGAGGGGCTTCGAGACCCACCCCTACACTCTTCGTCACGTTCGACTGTGACAAGCTCACTGAGTCGGTGCGTGCCGGTTGGTACCTCTACCGCGTGAAGGCATTCGTGCCACTGCCGCGGCGGTGCTATTACTGTCACCGCTTCGGCCATACGAATCGCTCATGTAGACGTGCAAAGTCGGGGTCACCCGAAGTCTGTGTAAATTGCTCCAAGGTCACACAAGATAAGTCCAAATCGTGTGTGGCCAAGTGTGTCAATTGCGGAGAGCCGCACCCTGCTTCTTCGAAGCAATGTGGTGCATATCTCCTAGAGAAAGAAATCCTGGCCGTTCAGGCCCAGGATAGACTCTCATTCCGCGAGGCTAAGGACTTGGTCCTGGCGCGCCCAGCTCTGCCTGGGACGTCATATGCCTCAGTAGTTCGAAAGGCACCCTCTGCTCCTGGCCCATCCAGGCCAACGAGCACGGTTGTTTCCGCGCCCATTCGGAGCCCTTCTGCGGGCTCTACCCAACCCGGGCGCTCCCCTGGTAAAGCTGGCGGCAAAAAGGGTTCATACCCAGCCCCGGCTAAAACCAAGGCTCCCCCCTCTTCCCCCAGCGTGACCGTTTCCCGCAAGGCGAAACGGCCACGCGCCTCCACCGAGTCGTTAGACTCACAGGAGGCAACACCCCTGAAGATGGTCGCTAAGCCATCTTCAGGGGTTCCTAAAGCTGTCCCCCGAAAGGAGGACAGCAACAAAGGAGCTTCGGCTCCTTTGCCCACGCCTATTGGTGGAGCGAGTGGCTCGGAGACGGTGGTTCCTCGAAAAGAGGCCTCCCCGCCTCCGAAGCCGCAGCGCCCGCCTAAGGTTTCGAGGCGGAGGGAGGAAAAGACTCGCATGGCGAGCCCAACCTCCCCCAATAAGTCCTCGAAGGCGACAGCGCCTCCAGCGCTTTGTCCGGCCAACAGCGCCCGGGGTTCTGCCCCCGGGAAGCGTACGGCTATTCCCGTGAGGGTCTTCAATTCGAGGAGGGCCCCCGCGTCTCCTCCGAGCTAGGCCTGGAGGGTATATTCCTTCAATGGAATTGCCGTGGACTCCGGGCCAACTGGGAGGAGCTGCGGAGGCTCGCCTCGTCCCGTTCCCCGTTAGCTATTTATTTGCAGGAGACCATGCTAGGCGCGTGCCCCCTGCCTGCCCTCCCGGGGTATAAGGGTCTTGCGACCCCACCACCGCGGGATGGCCGGGCTGGGGGTTGCGCGGTTTACACCCGGCATGATGTCTCCGTTCTTCCTTTCTCTTTAGATACCTCCTTTCAGGCAGTGGCTGTGCAGCTACACCTGGATAGGAGGTATACTATCATTTCTGCGTACATTCCACCGTCAGCTGACTTCGACGCGGGGGACTTCCGCCGCGTCGTGGCACGGTTGCCGAGGCCCTATCTCTTGCTTAGAGATCTGAACGGCAGGCATCCTCTCTGGGGAGATTACTCCATAAATCCCAGGGGACAAGTCCTTGCCGATCTGATCGAAGAGCTTGAGATGGGTGTCCTAAACGTGGATGAGTTTACGCATCACTGTCCGAGAACCGCTTCATTTTCTTGCCTTGACCTATCTTTGTGCTCTTCGGATGCACAGCCTGATTTTGATTGGGGGGTGGTCGATGACCTCCATGGTAGTGATCACTTTCCCATTCAAATATCATTTTCAGGGCAACTGCCGCCTGAGAGACCACCTCGGTAGTGCTTGGCGCGGGCGCGGTGGCCTGCATTTCAGGAAATGACTGAATTCTCTATCTCAGTCGAGGAGTTTAGGTCGGTAGATGAGGCCGTTGAGTTCTTCTCCGGCAACCTCATCGCCGTGGGCCTGACTACTATTCCTAGGACGTCTGGCCGTTTTGCACGCCGACCACTCCCATGGTGGTCGGCCGAGTGTGAGACGGCCCTCAAACAGAAGCGTTATGCCTACATGCGCTATAAGCGCCGCCCGAACGATTTCACTGTCGCTGAATTTCGTCGGGCTAGGGCTAGGTTCCGGTATATTTCGAAGCACGCCCGCCGCTCTTTTTGGCGGGCATACGTGTCTTCACTTAAAGGAAAGACCCCTTTAGCTGAGGTGTGGAAGCGAGTCAAAAGGATTCGGGGCAAGTTCTCGCAGGACCCCCCTCCCGTTCTCCAGGAGAATGGGACCGCAATCTCGGACCCCGCGTCCGTGGCCGATATCTTAGCGACCGCTTTCTCCGCATTCTCTAGCCGTGATGCTGCTCCGCCAGCATTCAATGCACGTCGCGATGTCGCAGAAGGCCGCCGGCTGGACTTTACCTCCAGAGGCGGAGAACCCTTCAACGACAAGTTTACTGTGAGTGAGTTGCGTTCCGCTCTCGCTTCGTGCGCGGACACCGCCCATGGTCCGGACGATGTCCCGTACGCCATGCTTCGACACCTGGGTGAGCGAGGCATGGCCTTTCTGTTAGATCTGTTCAACAGGATCTGGGTGGAAGGTCTTCTCCCAGACTCCTGGCGAATCGCTACTGTGCTCGCCTTTCGCAAGCCGGGGAGAGATCACTCTACTCCGACCGGTTTCCGCCCAATCTCTCTAACCTCTTGCGTGTGCAAGTTGATGGAGAAATTGGTAAATGTTAGATTAGCCTATTTCCTGGACAGCGGAGGCCATCTGTCTTCTGCACAGTGCGGCTTCCGTAAGTTTCACTCCACGTCGGATGCTCTGCTCTGACTGGAAAATGCCGTCTGCGAGGCTTTCCTTCGTAGACAGCACTACGCCACGGTGTTTTTTGATCTGGAGAAGGCCTATGATACCGCATGGCGATACGGTATCATGGAGACTCTCCACACGATGGGGGCGAGGGGACGCCTCCCAATGTTTATATCTGAATTTTTGCGAGATCGTCGATTCCGCGTACGGGTGGGGGGAGCCCTCTCTGCCCCAAAGGAGCAGGAAGAGGGTGTCCCGCAGGGAAGTGTCCTCAGTGTCACACTCTTTGCCCTGAGCATCAACGGCATCACCTCGGTTCTGCCAGAAGATGTTCTCGCTACGCTCTACGTGGACGACCTTTCTATTTCTTTTAGCGCGGCCCAGATGCCAACTCTGGAGCGTCGACTCCAACAGGCATTGAACCGCGTCTCTCGCTATGCCGAAGCGCACAGGTTTCGGTTTTCTTTGGCCAAGACTAAGGTGGTGCACTTCTGCCGCCATCCACGGCTTCACCCCGACCCAGATTTGTTTCTTAATGGGGTGCGCCTGGATGTGGTTGAGTCGCACCGTTTCCTTGGTCTTGTATTCGACCGACGCCTCACCTGGGAGGCTCATATTCGCAGCCTTAGGGTCTCTTGTACCCGCGCCATGGACATTCTCCGTTCCGTGACGTTCAGCGCTTGGGGCGCTGATAGGGCTACCGCCTTACTTTTTTATCGATCCTTTGTTCGCTCGAAGCTCGACTACGGATGCGAGTTTTATGCATCCGCAGCCGAGCGTTTATTGCGGAAGGTGGATTCAATCCACCACACCGGCCTTCGCCTTGCGACCGGTGCCTCTAGCACTTCCCCCATTGAGAGCCTGTTGGTCGATGCTGAAGAGATGCCACTCGCTCTGCGCCGCGTGCAGTGCATCACTCGCCTGTACGCGCGAGCCCGGCGCCTCCCTCAGTCGCCAACAGCTCTCACTGCATCCGCAGCTGATCTCGATGGTGCCTATGCCGCCGAGAGACGCCAGTCATACCCTAAGCCCTTTGGGTTTAGGGCCAGGAAACTCCTTCGAGAGGTAAATATAGCTCTCGGGCCGGTGGCGCCCCTGGTTCTGCCCAGGACGCCACCCTGGAGGGTACCACATTTGGCTATTTGTCGCCACGCCTCTGCTCCCAAAGCTTGTACTGCGCCGGGAGTATTGCGTTCGACCTTTTTGGAGCACACATCGTGTCACGCTGGTACCGTGCCAGTGTATACGGATGGCTCCAAGTCCCAAGAGGGGGTCGGCTTCCACGCTGTATCCCCTCTGTTTGAAGTCAGCGGGGCTCTACCAGGCGCTGCGTCTGTCTTCACGGCCGAGCTGGTGGCAATACACCACTCGGTACGGGAGATTACGCGACGTGCCCGGTTCGGAGACCGGATTGTGATCTATAGCGACTCACAAAGCGCCCTGAGTGCTCTCGGGGAATTGGAATCTCCGCATCCCCTGGTTCGCGATATCCGTGACGCCACGGTTTTGGCGAGCCGGGCAGATGTCGAGATTATCTTCTGCTGCGTTCCTGGACATGTAGGAATTGCGGGGAATGAGCGCGCCGATGAGGGCGCCAAAGAGTCCGCGAGGACTCTGCGACCGGACCAGCGTTTCACTCTTCCTCACACCGACTACATGGCAGGAATACGGGCAGCTCTTCGGATTGCTTGGCAAAGAAGATGGGAGACGGTCGAAGGGAACTTAAAGTTGCGTGCCATTGCGCCGCGACTGTTCCCATGGACCTATCCCCCAATGCCGCGGCGGCTTCAGGTTGCTTTCTGTCGTCTCCGAATCGGACTCACTCGTGTGACGCATCGCTATCTGATGGAGCGCTCGCCTGCGCCCTATTGCAACGACTGCGTCGTCCCCCAGACTGTTCGGCACATTCTTGTCGAATGTCCCAGTCTGGGTGATCTTCGCGCACGATACCTGTCCCAGTACCGGGATGGGCGGGGTCGCTACCGCCTGTCCCTTGTGCTTGGGACAGATTCGTGCACACTGACTTGTGGACTTGTTGACTTCTTGGGGGAGGCCGGCCTTCTCCCTATTATTTAAGCAAGGTTTGTTTGGTTGTTTTTTTTGTTTTGTTTTTTGTTTTTTTGCATTTGTTTTGTTTTTGTTTTGTTTTTTTCTTTAGTTGCACGCTCCTGCGCCGGGGGGACCTCTCCCCGACGCACCAGCTTGCTTCCTTTCCCCCTTTTGGGGTGTTGTTGTTTTTTTTCTCTCTCTTTAATTTCATTTTAAAGTAGCCTAGAACTAGGCCAGTTTTAATACGGCGACTAATGCCCAAGTAGGCAGTCGCCAGATGAGCTCTTAAAAAAAACAAAAACAAAAAAATCCTCTGACGGAAGCATGTTGGCCAAGGGCAACATGTTCCATCAGAGAAGAGCAATAGCTAGCCTGATTGGTAGAGAGCCGAGGGTGACCAGTTTCTCGGACGGGAGCCTTCTGGTGAATGCGTCGGATCCCCTTGAAGCGGCAAAGATTAGTGGTTTACGGACACTTGATGGCACCCCCGTACGTGTGATGCCGCACTCTACCATATATTTGTGAAAGGAGTAGTTTATGTGATGGAACTCGTAGACTACTTTATAGATAACATCACATTAGAGCTCGCCGACGAAGGAGCGGTCAACGTCAAACGTGTGATGAGAAAACAGGTAGGGGACTCGAGACCCACCCATACACTACTTGTCACGTTCGACTGTGACAAGCTCCCTGAGTTTGTGCGTGCCGGTTGGTATCGCTACTTCGTGGAGGAATTCGCACCAGTACCACGGATATGCTACTACTGCGGTAGTAGTAGCATATCCACGGTACTGGTACGAAGCGGGGGCAGTAGTATTGCCACCGCTTCGTCCATACGAATCGCTTGTGTAGACGTGCAAAGTTGGGGTCACCCGAGGTCTGTGTTAGTTGCTCTAAGGCCGCACACCATAAGTCCAAATCGTCGTTCGCCAAAGGTATCAATTGCGGAGAGCCGCACCCCGCTTCTTCAAAGCAAATTTACTAGGTATCTCCTTAAGAAAGAATCCTGGCCGTTCAGGTCCAGGATCATCTGTCATTTCGCGAGGCTAAGGACTTGATTCTGGCGTGCCCAGTGCTGCCTGGGCGTACAATGCCTCAGTATTAAGAAAGACACTATCTGCTCCTGGCCCATCATGGCCTACGAGAAAAGTCGTTTTTGCGCCCATTCTGAGCACTTCTTATGCGTCTACCCACCTAAGGCTCTTCCCTGGTAAATCTGATGACATAAAGGGTTTCACACCCAGCCCTAGATAAAACCAGAGCTCCTCTCCATTTTTCCCCAGCGTGACCGTTTCCCGTAAGGCGAAACGGCCGCGCGCCTCCACTGAATCGTTGGCTCATAGGATGGAGCACCCCTAAAGTTGGTCATCAGGCCATCTTGCGTGGTTCCTAAAGCTTCTTTCCCACGAAAACAAGGACAGCATTAAAAGAGCTTTGGCTCCTAGGCCAAAAGGCAGGGGTAGGCTGAGTGGCTCGGAGACGGTGGATCCTCCAAAAGAGGGACCCCGCATCCGAAGCCGACCCGACTCCTTAAGGTTTTGAGGCTAATGGAGGCAGAGACGCATAACGAGCCCAACCGGATCTCTGTCTCCGAGAAGCTTACGGCCATTCCCGAGATGGGCTTTTCTGCGAAGAGGGCCCCCGCGTCTCTTCCGAGATAGCAATTGAGGGCATTATTTATTTTTTTAGATAGCACATCTGGCGACAGCGCAATTGGGCATAGGTCGCCGTACTCACGAAAGCCTAGTACTAGGCTAAATTAAAATAGCAATATTCAGGAAAAAAATACAAAAAAACAAACGAAAACAAGAGTAAGGTAAAAGAAAAAAGGCAGCAAGCACGCAAACACCCCCCAATCAAAGTAAAAAGTTAGATAAGATGGAGGCTGGCCCTCCTCCAAAATGGAAAAATGTCCACAAGTCAGTGTGCAAGAACCCGTCGCGAGTACAAGGAACAAGCGGTAGCGACCCCGTACATCCCGGTACCGGAACAGGTAACGGCGCGAAGATCAGCCAGACCGAGATATTCAGCAAGAATATGCCGAACAGTCCAGCGGGGGACAAGGCAGTCGTCACAATAAAGCGCAGGAGCGCCTTTCATCAAATGGCGGTGCGTCCCACGAGTCTGAACAATTCGGAGACGACAGAAAGCAAACTGAAGACGTCGCAGCATTGAAGGGGAGGTCCATGGGGACAATCGCGGCCCAATAGCACGCAATTTTAAGTTTTCCTAGACCGTCTCCCATCTCCTTTGCCAAGCAGTCTGGAGAGCTGGCCGTATCCCAGCCACGTAATCGGTGTGAGGAATAACGAAACACTGGTCCAGTTGCCTAGTCTTTGCAGACTCTTTGGCGCCCTCATCGGCGCGCTCATTCCCCTCTATTCCAACATGTTCAGAAACCCGGCTCGTCAAAACCGTGGAGTCACGGCTATCACGAACCAGGGGATGCGAAGATTTCAATGCCCCGAGAGCACTCAGGGCGCTTTGTGAGTCGCTATAAATCACAATCCGGTCTCCGAACCAGGCACGTTGCGTAATCTCAGAAACCAAGTGGTGTTTCGCCACCAACTCGGCGGTGAAGACGGACGCAGCGCCTGGCAGAACGCTGCTAAATTAAAACAAAGGGGATATGGCGTGGAAGCCGACCCCCTCGTGCATCGTGCACGGCGTAGAGCAAGCGGCATCTCCCCAGTGTCGAAATGTAGGCTCTCAATGGGAAGAGTGCGGAAGGTACCGGTCGCCAGCGAAGGCCGGTGGGGTGGATTGAGTCCAACTTCTGCAATAGAAGCTCGGATGCGGATGCATAAAACTCACATCCGTAGTCGAGCTTCGAACGAACAAACAATCGATAAAAAAGTAAGGCAGTAGCCTTATCAGCACCTACAGGCGATAAACGTCAAGGAACGAAGAATATTTATGGCGCGGATACAAGAAACCCTAGGGCTGCGAATATGAGCCTTCTAGGTGAGGCGTCAGTCAAATACATATAGAAACAAGTCTATGTTAGGGTGGAGCCGTGGTGACGGAAGAAGTGCACCACTTTAGTCTTGACATAGCGAGAGACGCAGTTTAATAGCTATTGGAGTCGACGCTTCAGAGTTATTATCTGAACCGCGCCAAAATAGATCGAAAGTTCGTCCACGTGAAGCGTAGTAAGAACATCTTCCCGCAGCACCGAGGTGATGCCTTTGAGGAGACTTTCCTGCGGAACACCCTCTTTCTGCGTCATTGAGCCGGAGAGAGCTTCTCCCACACGTAGGTGGAATCTATGATCTAGCAAACATTCACATATATATATATTTATATATATATATATATATATATATATATATATATATATATATATATATATATATATATATATATACAAGAAAGAGAAATTGGACGCGAATGAGAAATGAGACAAGAAACAGGAGTTTTTTAGAGGTAAGAGAAAGGGACATTAGAAGAAGACTAGAATCAAAGAGAGCAGAGGGCGGCACAATGAAGTCTTCTTCTAATGTCCCTTTCTCTTACCTCTAAAAAACTCCTGTTTCTTGTCCCATTGCTCATTCGCGTCTAATTTCTCTTTCTTGTACTATATTATTATATAGTCTGCAATGCAAGGTTTCTGCACCTTTATATCTGTCTTCAAAATTGTTTTAAAAGGCAGAAAATAAATATGGCGAAAGCCCTGTGGTGATTGTTATCACCCGCAGAACTTGCATTTGCTCCTTCTTCTTTGTATGTGACTTGGGGATCAGCCTTTAAATTGTGAGCGGGTAAGAAGATGTGGTATAAAAATTCCTTGGAAGTTCCTAGCTTAGAGATATACTGGGTTTGATGGGGTAACGCTTTGGGCGAAGTAGAGTCACTGTGCCTGGTAGCTCAGCGGTAGAGCATCTGACCGGCAATCAGCAGACCCGGGTTCGAGTCCCGGCCAGGATTTTAAACTTTTTTCCCCTAGCTTTATCTCTGTCTTCTCGGTAAAGGATTGACTTCATTGTGCCGCCCTCTGCTCTCTATGATTCTAGTCTTCTTCTAATGTCCCTTTCTCTTACCTCTAAAAAACTCCTGTTTCTTGTCTTATTGCTCATTTGCGTCCAATTTCTCTTTCTTGTACTATATTGTTATATAGTCTGCAATGCAAGGTTTTTGCACCTTTATTTATGTCTTCAAAATTGTTTTGAAAGGCAGAAAATAAATATGGCGAAAGCCCTGTGGTGATTGTTATCACCCGCAGAACTTGCATTTGCTCCTTCTTCTACATATATATATATATATATATATATATATATATATATATATATATATATGTATATATATATATTGGGAAGCGTCCCCTCACCCTCATCGTGTAGAGATTCTCTATGATACCGTATCTCCATGCGGTATCATAGGTTTTCTCCAGATCGAAAAACACCGTGGCGAAGTGCCTTCTAAAGAGGAAGGCTTCGCAGACAGCATTTTCCAGTCGGATCAAAGCATCTAACGTGAAGTGAAGCTTGTGGAAAGCGCACTGGGCAGACGACAGATGGCCTCCCGGATCCAGAAAAAATGCTAATCTAACATTTACCAATTTCTCCATCAACTTGCACACTCAGGAGTTTAGAGATTGGGCGGAAACCGGTGGGGGTAGAGTGATCTCTCCTAGGTTTGCGTAAAGCTAGCAGAGTAGCAATTTGCCAGAAATCTTGGATGTTACGCTATACTCAGACCCTGTTGAATAAATCTAACAAGAAGGCTATGCCTCGCTCATCCAGCTGTCGAAGCATGGCGTACGGGATATCTTCCGTACCATGGCAGGTGTCCGCGAACGAAGCGAGAGCGGAACGCAACTCACTCAGAGTAAACCTGTCATTGAAGTGTTCTCCACCTCTGGGGTTAAAGTCCAATCGGTGGCTTCCCGCCACAGCAAAACTTACATTGACTGCTAGCAGAGCAGCATCCTGTCTAGAGAATGCGGAGAAAGCGATCGCGAAAGATTCGGCCACGGACGCAGGGTCCGAGATTGCGGCCCCATTCTCTTGGAGAACGTAGGTCCTGCAAGAACTTGACCCTAATCCTTTTAACTCGCTTCCACACCTCTGCTAGAAGGGTCTTCCCATTAAGTGAAGACACCTATGCCCGCCAAGAAGAGCGGCGGGCGTGCTTCGAAATATACGGGAACCTAGCACTAGCCCGACAGAATTCCTCAACAGTGAATTCGTTCAGGCGGTGCTTATAGTGCAGATAGGCATAAAGCTTCTGTTTGAGGGCCGTCTCACACTCGGCTGACCATCAAGGGAGTATTTGGGGTGCAAAACGGCCAGAAATTCTAGTAATAGAAGCTAGGCCCACGGCGATGAGGTTGCCGGAGAAGAACTCAACGGCCTCCTCAACCAACCTAAACTCCTTGACTGGGATAGAGAAATCAGTCATTTCCTGAAATGCAGACCACTGCGCCCGCGCCAAGCACCACTGGGTTGGGCTCTCGGGCGGTAAAGGCTCTCGGGATGTCATCGAACACCCCCTAATCAAAATCAGGCTGTGCATCCGGAGAGCACAATGATATGTCGAAAATAAAGCGGTTCTCGGACAGTGATGCGTAAACTCATCCACATTTATGACACACATCTCAAGCTCGTTGATCAGGTCGGCAATGACTTGAGGCCTGGGATTAATTATTAGTCTCCCCAGAAGGGATCTCTACCGTTCAGATCTACCAGCAAGAGAAAAAGCCTCGGCAACCGTGCCACGACGCGGCGGAACTACCCCGCGTCGAAGTCGGCTGATGGTGTAATGTACGCGGAAATAACGTATACCTCCTATCCAGGTGTAGCTTCACAGCTACTGCCTGAAAGGAGGTATCTTAAGCAAAGAGACGAACGAAGACATCATACCGGTGTAAGTCGCGCATCCTCCTGCTTGGCCCATGTCCCGTGGTTGCCGGGTCGCAAATCCCTTATACTTAGGGAAGGTGGGCAGGGGGCACGCGCCTAGCATGGTCTCGTGCAGAAAAATAGCTAATGGGGAACGAAAGGAGACGAGCCTCCGCAGCTCCTCCCAGTTGGTCCTGAGTCCGCAGCAATTCCATTGAAGAAATATGCCCTCCAGGCACAACTCGAAGGAGATGCGGGGGCCCTCTTCGAAGAGAAGACTCTCACGGAAAGAATCATACGCTTCCCGGAGGCAGAACTCTGGGCACTGTCACCTTCGAGGACTTATCAAAGGAGGTTGGGCTCGCGATGCGAGTCTTTTCCTCTCTCCGCCTCGAAACCTTAGGCTAGCAGAGGTGGGGGGGCTTCGGATGCGGTTATCGCTCCTTTGCAGGAACTAGAGTCTCCGAGCCACCCAGCTTACCACTGGGTGTGGGCGAAGGAGCCGAGCTTCTTTTAGTGCTGCCTTTTCGGGCGACAGCTTTAGGAACCCCGGAAGATTTCCTTGGCAACCAGCTTCAGGGGTGTTGCCTCCTCTGAGTCTAACGACTTGGTGGAGGCGCGTGGCCCTCTCCTTGGGGGAAGGTAGAGGGCCCTTGTTTTAGCCGGGGCTGGGTATGGACCCTTTGTGCCACCAGTTTTACCAGGAGAGCGCACGGAGTGAGTAGAACTCCACGCAGAAGGGTTCCGAATGGGCGCGGAAAGACCATACTCAGAGGCCTGAATTGCCAGGAGCAGAGGGTGTCTTTCTTATAATTGAAGCATAGGATGTTCCAGGCGGTGGCTGGCGTGCCAGTACCAAGTCCTTAGCCTCTCGGAAGGAGAGACGATCCTGTGTCTAAGCGGTCAGGATTTCTTTCTCAAGGAGATATTCCCCACAATGCTTTGAAAGAAGCGGGATGCGTCTCTCCGCAATTGCTACACTTAGCCACACACGATTTGGACTTATCGTGTGTGGCATTGGAGCAATTTACACAGACTTCGGGTAACCCCGAATTTGCGCGTCTACACGAGCGATTAACATAGCCGAAGTGGTGCAATAATAGCACCTCTGCGGCAGTGGCACGAATGCCTTCACGCGGTAACGGTACTAACCGGCACGTACCGACTCAGGTAGCTTGTCACAATCGAACGTGACAAAAATTGTAGGGGTGGATCTCGAGGTCGCTCCCTGTTTTCTCATCAGACTTTAGGCCTTTACCGCCCTGTAGTCTGCCAGCACTAGAGTGATGTCATCTATGGAGTAGTCCACGAGTTCCCGCGCATAAACTACTCCGTTCACGAAGTTCATGGTAGAATAAGGCGTCACACTCACAGGGGTGCCATCAACTGTCCGTAGACCACTAATCTTTGCCGCTTCGGAGGAATCCATCACATTCACCAGAAGGCTCCTGTCCGAGAAACTGGTCACTCTCGGCTCTCTACCAATCACACTAGCTAAAGCTCTCTTCTGTTGGATCATGTTGCCCTTAGCCAACATATTGCCATCAGTGTAGCGAATAACAATGAAGTGTTTGAAGACAGCGGGTCGAAAACGCTGGGTAGTCTCTGAATGAGGGGTCCCGACGTAATCGAAGCTGTGCTCTGCAAACTTGCACTTTTGATGCTTGTCAGAGACTCCGCACCTGGTAGGGCAGCGGAGCCGGAAGTGCCGATCTTGGCTTTGTTAATAACCGAAGTGGCAGGAGACCCATCAGTCCCCCGCAGCCCCCTCAGATGGAGAGCGTCCTGAGTCAATTTCGACTTTTTCTTCGTTTTTTTACCTTTTTTGGAGAGGAGGGGGGGAAATGAACCCGCCTCTCACCTCCGCCGGCAGTAGCCCACATCCCAGATGGAGTGGCATCAGCAAGATCCTTCTCCGAGATGGAAAAGTTCCTGGCAGTCGCAGGGGCACCAGCCAGAGGAGGAGATCCCTCCCCTCCTTGGAGACCCGAGCTGTCTGAGAACGACCTTGCACAGGGCTGGACTGTTGTTCGGTGCTTGGTGCAGAGCCCGAATTCGCCCCCATGGAAGGTCCTACCGTCTAAGGCTGGGTTTCCTCAAGTACTATGTCAATTTTGGGGGCCTCCATGTAGCCATGCCCCCCAGGACATTAGAGGTCCCATTGGCATCGGTGTCTCTAATGGGGTTATATGGAAGGGAGCACCTGCTAAGTTCAATATCCGAGCCAGCAGGTCTTTAGAGGGAATGGGCCTATGGGCCCTGTCCCCTTCCTCCCCTAAGGGGGTTTGCCTTACCAAGCCTCTTCAATGGAGAGCAGGCGGTTATGGACTGCAAATTAGGGAGAGGAGAGCCCCCTGCACACGTAGGCAATGGAGAAGGGAAGCCTACTTTCCGATCGAAGACTGTTGCAGAATCTCGTGCAAGAGCACAAGGGGGGGGGGAAGGGGCTCCATTTTTTTCAGTAGAGCTGCCTAAAGCATAGTGACCCTATTTTTTTCACGGGGTGCAAACGCTAATCACCCTTCGCAGTAGCCCGCTCTGCGATGGGTACATACGGGACTGGCAGAGCCACCTTCCACCATTTTAGACTACCCCTCCAGCCGAGTGACCTGGCAGCCCTTCGTCATGGCCGCTCCACTTTAGGCACGACGTAAAATGATAGATAGTGAAGGGGGAAGGAAATGGGATGTGAGGAAGGTATAGGTGGCGATGAAGCAGGTTGTTAAAACCCACCATCCCAAACCTCGATCCGAGATAGTTAGCTGAGAAGAGGGTGGTCAGCATCAACCTTGTGAAAATAAAAGCTGACCAGAGAAAGTTGTGGGAGAGGTTGTAGGGGGGGTAAGGAAGTAGGGGAGAAACGCAGGCTGTATGAAAGAAGAAGAAGAGGCTAAGCTGGGGCCAGACGGGGCGCTGAGTCCCGTCAGCATGGCGGCCAGGAAGGCAAATTGCTGCAGACTCCCGGCCAACTGGGGGAAGATGGGATAGATTGTCTCCTCCCGTTCTCCGATAGCTATCTTTTTGCAGAAGACCAAGCCGGCTGCGTGTACCCTGCCCACCCTTCCGAAGTATAAGGGATTTGCAAACATCAGCACCACGGGTTGTGATACGTTGAGTATCCATTATTTACACCCAGCATGATGGCTCCGTTCATGTCTTTGCTTTAGATACCTCCTATAAGGCAGTAGCTATGCATCTGCACAAGGATAAGAGGTATACTTTTATTTCTGCGTATATTCCCCCTCTAGCTGATCAAGTCCTTGCCGACCTGATCGAAGAACTATAGATAGGTGTATTAAATGTGGATGAGTTTACTCATCATGTTGATCTATCTTTGTACTCTCAGGATGGCCATCCTGATTTTGGGTGTGGGGTAATCGATGACCTCCATGGTAGGGATAATTTTTCCATTCAAATATCATTTTCTGGGCCGCTGCCACTAAGAACCTGTCCCGGTGGTGCTTGGGGCGAGTGCGCTGGTCGGCATTTCAGGAAATGATTTCTCGGTGTCATTCGAGGAGTTTAGATCGGTAGATGAGGCCGTTGTGTTCTTCTCCGGCAACGTCATCGCCCTGAGCATAACTACTATACCTAGAACGTCTGGTCGTTTTACACGCTGACCGCTCCCGTGATGTTTAGCCGAGTGTGAGGCGGCCCTCAAACAGAAGAGTTATGCCTTCATGCGCTATAAGCGCTGCCCGAACGATTTCACTGTCAGTGAATTTATTCGAGCTAAGGCTAGGTTTCCGTATATTTTGAAGCACGTTCGCCATTCTTTTGGCGGGCATGCATGTCTTCACTTAACGGCAAAACCCCCTCTAGAAGATGTGTAGAAGCAAGCCAATAGGATGCAGGACAATTTCCGCAGGAAGCCCCTTCCCGTTCTCCATAAGAATTGGACTGCAACCTCAGACCCCAAGTCAGTAGCAGAATCCTTCACGACCGCTTTCTCCGGAATCTCAACCGGGATACTACTCCGCTATCATTCCATTCGCGTCGTGATGTCGCAGGAGGCCACCGACCCTTTAACGAAAAGCTTTACTTTGAGCGAGTTGTGTTTCGCTCTTGCTTCGTGCGCGGACACCAACCCTGGTCCGGAATATGTCCCTTACGCCATGCTTCGAAACCTGGTTGAGCGAGGCATGGCCTTTCTGTTAGATTTGTTTAACATGATCTGAGTTGAGGGTATTATCTCAGACTCCTGGAAAATCGTTACTGTGCTCGCTTTTGGCAAACTGGAGAGATATCACTCTATCTCGGCCGGTTTCGGCCAATCTCTCTCAAATCCTGCGTGTGCAAGTTGATGCCAACTCTGGAGAGTTGACTTCAACAGGCATTGAACCGCGTCTCTCGCTATGCCGAAGCGAGTAGGCTTCGTTTTCCTTTGGACATGGCTAAGGTGGTGCACTTCTGCCGCCATTCAGTGCTCTACCCTGACCCATACTTGTTTCTAAATGGGGTTCTTCTGTAGAGGAGGGACTCTCACCGTTTGTTTGGTCTTGTATTTGACCGACGCCTCACTTGGGAGACTCATATTCACAGCCTTATAGTCTCTTGTATCCGAGTCATCGATATTCTTCGCTTCGTGACGTTCAGCGCCTGGGACACTGATACGGCTAATGCCTTACTTTTTATCGATCCTTTGTTCATTCGAAGTTCCACTACGATGCGAGTTTTATGCAGCATCCGCAGCTGAGCGTATATTGCAGAAGGTGGACTCCATCCACCACACCGGCCTTAGCCTGGCAAACGTTGCCTTCCGCACGTCCCACATTGTGAGTCTACTTGTCGATGCTGGTTAGATTCCAGTCTCTCTGCCCCGTGCACAGTGCATTATTCGCCTGTATGCTCGAGCCGGCGCCTCCTTCAGTTGCCAACAGCTCTCACTGCCTCCGCAGCTGATCACGACAGTACCTATACCTCTGAGAGACGCCATTCATACCCTATGCCTTTTGAGTTTAAGGCTAAAAAACTCCCTCAGGAGCTCGGTATAGCTCTCGGGCCGGTGGCGCCTCTGGTTCTGCCTAGGACAGCACCCTGGAGGATGCCACCTTTGACTATTTGTCGCAGCGTCTCTGCTTTCAAACCTTCTACATCGCCGAGAGTACTGAGTTCAGGCTTTTTGGAGCACACTTCCTGTCACGCTGTAACCCTGCCAGTGTATACGGATAGCTCCAAGTCGCAGGATCGGTTGGGTTTCCACGCCGAATCCCCTCTGTTTGAAGTGGGCAGGGATCTGCCAGGCTTTTTGTCTGTCTTTATGGGCGAGATGGTTTCAATACACCGCTCGGTAAGGAAGATAAAGCGACGTGCCCGATTTGGAGCCTGGATTGTGATTTATAGCGACTTACACAACACTTTGAGTGCGCTTGAGGCATTGGAATATCCGCATCCCATGGTTAAGCGATATCAGTGACACCACGATTTTGGAAGCCGGGTGGATGTCAAGGTTATCTTCTGCTGGGTTCATAGACATGTAGGAATTGCGGGGTATGAGCGCGGGGATGAGGGCGCCAAAGAGTCTATGATGGCTAGGCAACCAAACAAGCGTTATGCTCTTTATCACACCTATTACATGTCGTCCAGGCTGCTTGGCAAAGAAGATGGGAGAAGGTCGAGAGAAACTTAAAGCTACGTGCCATTGCGCCGTGACTGTCCGCATGTACCTTTTCCCCAATGCCACGACGGCTTCATTTTGCTTTCTGTCGTCTCCGAATTGGACACACTCGCGGTAGGCACCGCTATTTGATGAAGCGCTCGCCTGCGCCTCGTTGTGACAACTGCGTTGTCTCCCGGACTGTTTGGCACTTCAATGTTGAATGTACCATTCTGGGTGATCTTCAAGCACGTTACCTGTCCCGGTAACGGGACGAGCGAGGTCGCTACTGCTTGTCCTTTGTACTCGGGACTGGTTCTTGCACACTTACTTGCAGACTATACGACTTTTTTGAGCTCTACTTTATTTGACTGTTTGTTGTGGTTGCATACTCCTGCGCCGTGGCCTACACCTGACGCTGGAGCGTGGTTCGTTCTTGTTACCTTTTTGCTTTTTCTTTTTTATTATTTTTAGCCTATGATATTTTTATCCTTGCTTGTTATTTTGTTGTTTTTTTAATATAGCCTAGTCGTAGGCTGTAGTGAGTCCAGCGACATATGCCCAAGCAGGCAGTTGCCAAATGGGTTCCTAAAATTGTAAAAAATAAAATCCATTTTTATTCCTCCAATTTGTTCAGGCTGATTTCGATACCATAGGAAGCTAACCTCAGGACAGTTTGCTTAAGGTTAGAAAGATTCTCCTTAAGGTTATAAATAAATTAAAATGCCACCTAAAAACTACATTTTAAAAATCCACAAACATTTGGGATGACGATATGAGGCCAAGTTACATGTCAAATGTCCCAATATAGTAGTGACAGCAGTTTGGGGCAAACGATTCTTTTAGGGAAATTTGATGAAATTCCTTCCGAAGTTCAGCTTGAGAAAACAATTTTAATCCTGCTTTTGTATATCTCTCTTATGGCAGGAATGGCATTTTCAATGAAGTATCTAACTATTAATATTTTAACCAATATCCGAGAAAGTACATAATCATCTAGAGGCCTGCAACAAGTGAGGTAAAGTCAGAGATGAACCAGGGCGATTTTGGATCTGGGTTGAGAGTTGCGAAGGGGAATATATCATTCTGCTTGATGTTGGACGGTGCGATACTGTCAGAACTGATAACCAGTAAATGATTTGCCAGGGATGGCGCTGGTCGCACAGCCATCAAAAAAACAATAGACCAACGGGAATGAGAGTCAAAATTAGAAGCTAGATGAGGTGGAAGGTTCTCGTCTTTGAGTTTCGGAGCGAAGTTCCCGACAGCTGTGATGGGCAGTCAAGTTTTCATCTGAAATTGAGTGCTCTACCTGAAGAGAGATTTGTGAACTCTTTTGGAGATGGTTGTAGATTACAGTGTGGTTATAGCTCGTCCCACCGGAGGGGAGTTGGATTCCTACGGACTCGGGATAAAATGAAAGGTGTTTCTCGTCGTTGATGCTCCGAATGGTGAAGTTGGAAGCAATTGAAAAATCACAACCTTCGCCCTCGTTTTCTTATGCCTATTGCGCTTGTGATATGGTAAATGTAGGCATCACTCCTGGTTCTGTTACCAATGGAGATAAAAAGACTTCAAAATTGGAGGGCTTGCTAACCAGTTGGATGCCAAGGGAAACGGGAAATCGCCTCTCATTTTGTTTTTCTTTTTCATGGCCGAAAGATTATGGCAGGATTCCGTGTTTGAGTCTCAGTTGTGAGTTCGGGAAAAAGAGCTTTCAAACAGCGAATTAATGAAGCACGAGATTGAGTCGGTGCACTTTTTATTTTCTTCGCTTTACTGATGTTTGGCCCCTTCAGAGTTACCAATTGTCGTAGTTATTTTTCCTAAAGGATCAGTAACTGAAGTACCAAGTAAATACAAATCCTTATCACAATGGCTTGTTCGTTATTGTATGGATCTCAACGGCTTTGCATAGTGTACATACACGAGTTGTAGGGTTTGAGTCAGTTATGGTACTCTCTCTTTCTAGTTTTGCAGGCTGGGTTTAAGTGATCATTAGCTTCCTTACGGGATGAAGGAAAAATATATATTTATATCTGGATTCTTTATTCCTGTATATTATAGCTGGAATAAGCTTTTAAAATGGTAAACCAGGAATATAATTTTTCTTATTAAAACAACAATAATTTTCTAATTCTTCTGACTGATTTTTACACAAAATTAACGCATATAAATAGTAATTTCATCTAAACTTAACTCTATAACATATCAACCAACCAGGTGCCAGGATAGATTTAAAGTGTTCCTAACGCTTCAACCGTTTACACCAAAACACGGCCGAAGTCAGTTGATCTATTTTTATACGGAGCTACGTATGGCCGACACAAGATATCTTACTGGGGAGTCTAACTTCCTGTTTACGAAGGAGAAATACTGCAAAGGGGAAAGTTTATCTTCCTATTTATAAGGTTCAATGTGTGAACCATTTAAATTTTTCAATCAAAACGGAGTGTTTAATACATAAATAGTATCTACGTCTTACAATCATAAACACACATATATATATATATATATATATATATATATATATATATATATATATATATATATATATATATATATATATATATATATATATATATATATATATGTATATGTATATGTATATATATATATATATATATATATATATATATATATATATATATATATATATATATATGTATATGTATATATGTATATATGTATATATGTATATATGTATATATGTATATATGTATATATGTATATATGTATATATGTATATATGTATATATGTATATATGTATATGTATATGTATATGTATATGTATATGTATATGTATATGTATATGTATATGTATATGTATATGTATATGTATATGTATATGTATATGTATATGTATATGTATATGTATATGTATATGTATATGTATATGTATATGTATATGTATATGTATATGTATATGTATATATATATATATATATATATATATATATATATATATATATATATATATATATATATATATATATATATATATATATATATATGTATATATATATATATATGTATATATATATATATATATGTATATGTATATATATGTATATATATATATATATATATATATATATATATATATATATATATATATATATATATATATATTGATATGGTTTGGTTTACTGAGAACCAAGTGTAGAATTTCCTAAGATTTCAAAATGCTCATCTTTGAGGGATTTTTTAGTCATATTCGATTCCATACTATAGTTCCAGCACCACAGGAATTCATTGCGAGACCGTGGAGTAGGTTTAATACATAAATAATATCTAGGCCTCACAATTATAAACATACATATATAAAAATATTTTAATATGCTATGACATACTCAAAAATCATGGTATGAGGGATTTCTCGCATATTTGACGCATCTACCGGAACGAGTAAAACGCTCACATCACTACCATTATCCTGGGTATTTGGAACAGATTCCACATAACCGTAATTTCTGCCACTACCCCCCGATGATACTTCTTCATTTTCTTGCGGAGTATCTAATTCTAAAGGATTATTTACAACTGGTTGATTATTTGATGGTCGCGAACAGTTTATATTCCTCTCATTATGTACCTTAGGCAATACAGCTGGTTTTACTTTATCTATAGACACCGTGTTCTGATGGCCATCCGGGAATTCTAATTTAAAAACTTTGTCGTCGCGTTCTACAACACGGAACGAGCCTGCATAAGGCGCTTCTAATGGCTTCTGAACGCGATCAACACGGACCCACACATGCGTGGCGTCCCTTAATTCCTTGGGTACAAACGTTTTGGGTACCGAGTGCAGGTGGTCTTCAGAGGTCTGTGTGAAATCTATCTGCGACATAGTCTTCGCCAGTTCAGAGATGAATTTCAAATCGGCTTTGGATGAACCTGTGTAGGGGTTCGAAGATGTATCAGAGAGAAAATTCCTTCCAACGCGAGAATATAAAATAGCCCATTAAATTACCAACTCACCACGGACTCGCCGTAGCGTAACGGCAGGGTGCTGGCATTTGGATTCAAAGACCCGCGATCGATACTCCTCAGTCCACAATTTTTGCGAAGAAAATTCACGAAGAAAACGGAGACCACGGAAAACGCTTTAAGGACAACTCAAGAAGACTCAAGATAAAATGGATCGTTTTAAAAAAGAAAAACGGAAGAAAACGACTTCAAGGGCTAACTCATCAAATCAACAAGAAATCCTCACGTCATCAAGAATCAAGGAGAAATCATCAGCGTGACCAAGAATTTGGAAGGAATCATCACATCAAGATAAATGCAAGTTAATATGAAGTTACATCAATAAAGAATTACGAAGATCAAGAATTAACCCAGCCAACTTACAGAAGGAGGAATCGGCAGCCAACTAGAATACTAACAGTCAGATAAATGGAAGCCAAATGTTTGAAGGGACAACTTCAGAAGAAATAAATAGATTCGTATATAGAAAATCTCAAGATAGATGAATGATATTGCTAATTAAGTAAAGATATAAGAGCCCCCCCCACCGTCATACATACACGAATGAATGAGCTATGACGAAGTGATATGATCTGAGGCACCAAGAGTTGCCACTTCGTTATTTATCCTGAGCGCAGAATTGCTGCCCTATTAATTATATTAAGTCACGGAATAGGTTTGTGTCAAACACTTTTCATTTAATGTTCTATAAGTAAATAATTAACGGAACTTACAACAAAGATAATAAAATCCTTTACATATTGTAAGGTGGTTCATAAAGTGGCGAGTGGCGAGAAGTGAAAACGAGTAGGACATAGTGCGAGTAACGAACGAAGGAAAGTACAAGTGTTACTTGGAATCAAGAGAGCACGCAAAAATCTTCGAATTTCAATCTTTTACGTTGCAAAAGCGGGGCCAATTACGTGGTGTGAATTAATTCTGATCGCCCTTTCGTGCAATGTATCCCTATTTTTTAGTCTTTTTACAGACAACTTTCGTGAGATACAGAGAGAGTAATTAAAAATAGGAGAAAGTTTGGAAAAAATCGAAGTTCTTGATAAACTTAATTATAATCTTGTGCAATTAAAGTGTTTTGGTTTGATTTTTTGTGCGTTCGAACATCAATAAAGCAATTTACGACTTCGCTATTGGAAACCTACATACGAGTATTAGGCAATAAAACTAGTCGCTAAAAGGCTTGAGAAGGCAAACTCAATTGCCTTGTATCTCTCCACTTTGCCCGCACCTACAGAATTCGCTCACGTATTCGTGTTAACCTTCATCATTATCATCGTTATTATTATTATTTTAGAAAGAAATGCCGAAGGAAAGCCTGCCTACCACCTAAAACTAATAGTGTAGTGAGATCTCCCGGCCGAATAATGAAATTTGCATACAAAGGCAACAGGGCCTAGTTCTCGTAGAGGGGGTGGGGAGGAAGTACCGGGTAGGAATTGTATTTTGACACCAAGCAGAGATTTGAGAACCTTTTAGTAACTGGATGGGGAGGAGAGCCCCGTCTCGCGTCAGAGGTATGTTGACATACAGTTATGTCCGAATGTTTGGAAACTACTATATTTTTCATATAAGGAAATTAATAGAACTAATCAAAGGTTTTATTTTGTTTTAATATGTTTGTATTATAATTTAAAGGTGAAATATACAAAAAGAAATAGAGCTCAAAGCCATTTTATTTTTAAATGCAGTCAATATTTACAATGATGTCCCTGTTTTACACGACTGCTTTAATTCGTTTTGGCATCCTGGAACCCAAATTTATGATGATATCTTTAATGATATTGTTCCATTTTTGTTCACTAAGCCTCCACAACTGTTCAATATTGGGTAACTCATGTTTATCAACCGCCAGTTTGATTATATCCCTCACAAATTCTCTATTGGGTTCAAATCAGGCGAATTCTCAGGCTAAGGTCCCAAAAGTTTGAGATTATTTCCAGCCAAGAACTTGGTAATTGCTTTTGCTTTGTGAGAAGGTGGGCACTCATGCTGAAAAATACATTTATCATCCCAAAATTGGTCCTGAACTGTTGGGAAAAAGTGCTGATGAAGTACGTTTTTGGTACCATTTTGACTTCATGGCAGTATTCTTGAGCTAAGTTTTCTTAGATGTGAAGCAAGCACATACATGGCGTGTACGGGTGCTTTACTGTTGGCACGAAACAGGATACTCGAAAGCGGTCCCCTTTTCTCCTCTTAACAAGTGATCTTCCACAAGCTCCAAACAGCTGGAAAGGAGCTTCTTCATCAGACAATATCACTTTACTCCAATCTTTAACAGTCCATTATTTATATTTCGTACCCCAGTGGAGCTTATCCGTAAGGTTCTTGTTGGTGAGATGAGGCTTCTTCGCAGCCCTACTCGAATTGAGACTTCTCGAAAAGCCTCCGTCTCACTATGCGAGGGGAAGCGTTTACACCTTCTTCTTTCCATTCGTGAGAAAGCTTGGCACTGGAGGCAACCTGATTGTCGTAGAGTCAAGGTCGTTGAGTAACATTATACTGACTCTCCTCAGACGGAACAGGGAAGGAGTCAAAATATTGCGGACAATTGGGGTCCCTGAGGGCGTGGGAAAACAATAACAAACTGACTGCCATAGTTGGCCTAAGTTAAACAACTTCTAGGGGTTCTGGGTTGCGAGAAACTGGTTATAGAAAAATACTTTAATATATACAAAAATAAGGAATATAAGTAATTCTACAATAGATAAACCACGAAATTAAGGAAGGATACGGAAGTACAAAATCAAGGTCACGGAGACTGTGTATAACGGGACTTGATGAGACTCGTCACTGGACGTACGAACGAACTCTTGAGGGAAAACGGGTAGGCTGAGTTCCGAGGACGACTCACGGCGGGGGTTTGCAATGTCTGATTGTAAACACTCTGTTTAACCTTACTGAAGATTAACGAGGGAGTACACGAGGCGAGAACGGAGCTGACCTGATGTTGATAGAGATTTGTCTGTTACCTAGCGTATATCTGGTGAAAACCCTTGTCTTCGGCTGCGAGCGAGACAGAGTCGAGGGCTGCTCGTCACGTCACGGGGCTGGTGTTCACGGGATGGCGGGTGCTACGCGGCGTCTGCACGATACTGCTATCCGCAATTGTACTGATTTATGCTGGCCCTTGTCTGAGTATTTATGTGGCCTCAGCGGAAGTGCATCTTCCGAGGGGCCGGGATGAAGCGGGTCTTAACAGACGAGGCGCGTCCTGCGTGGCTTCTCACGGTTGCGCAGAGTTTCCGATCTGTTTTTAGCTCACCCTTCTTTGAACGCTCTCGTTCCCAGGCGCTGTATGTACACGTGGGGTTCACCGCCGTTCCAGGCATCTGACACTGATCCTTGAGTTGGGACCTTACCGGGATGCAATGTTGGAGTTTATTTGAATTTCTTTGACATCCAGAAGACTTGTTCATAGGACTGTAACCACTATTTTTAAGTTTATTACTAACCCCAAAGATGGTGCTCCTTGATGTAATACTCTTAGTCTCGAGGAACGACACGTTGGTGTCACGCTCTATACAGAGTCGGGCCGACGGGTATTCAACAAGGCCGGAAAGTCCCGGCTAAGGGCTTGTGCCCAATTTATATTCGAGTGTGTTAATCCAAGGTTGGCCAATAAAAGAGGGGAACCGAGATTGCGATTTCAGCTCAGGAGTTAATGAAAGAAAAACCTCTTACAAAAATAACCTTTAATATACTAGCAAATAATAGAATTATTATTGGTCATGAAAACTAAGAAAACTAATAAAATAATGAATAAGTGACCAGTAGTTAATACAGGCAGGCAAGGGATAAATGGGAATAGCCCGGGAATTGTAACAATCAATTGAAAGACCGTTATTAAACGCAGGTTGAGATAATATAAATTAAATGTGGGGAATTACGGGGTTTTCGGGGAGCGAATTAAACGGAGGAAAAATCACGGGACTAGGACTTCGGTTTTACCTCTGCGGCGGCGAATTCGATGAAGCCTTGGGGGGTTCGGAGAGTGGAAGATGAGCGTAGATCAGGTTTCAAGTTGTCCTCCAAATGGGAATCACGAAGGGAGATGGGAGAGAGTTCGCTCCCGGGACTGGTGTCGGCTCAGCGACCAGGTGGGAATCTGCACGGAAGGACTTCTCGGACTTCTTTGCTTTTGTCTCACGGTTAAGGTTAAGGTAGACAGACCTTGTAGAGTGAAGGGAATGAGCGGGAGGTGATCACGGTCAGCACTCCGAATTGGGAATAAAAAGGAGAATAGTCAGTCTCTGACCAGAGATTACGAAGGTAAGATCCGCTCAAGGGATCACAGGTGTCGAAACAGCGAACTAACGGGGAACGTGACGGACAGACGTCGGAAGAAACTCTCGCTGACAATGATTGAAGTTGCTCGCATAAATACGACGGGTTTCTGCGAGGGACAGGGTTAGGAAGAGAGGCGTAAGACACCTGGCATCCCATGGGGGACTTGTAATCTAACCGTGTAAACAGCCCCAAGTCACGGACGTCTCACAGCAACTGAGGGTGGGAGTGAGTGATAGTTCTTGTTTTCGACTTTCCACTTGGGGATGATAACCGAGCACAATGCATGGGGGCGGGGTCGCCCGACAGGGTTTCGAACTGATTAGATGTTCTGGGGGCCATAAACTAAGGTGATATGGCTAGACGATGTCTGGAAATGTTTGCACCTTTGAGCTCTCTCTGGCTAACCTCTACACTTAGCAACTATCTCATTGCATTTCAAGCTACTTTGGTGCAGATTAACAATGGTTGCACGCTTTTCTTTGGAAAGAACTATTCGTGAAATTGAAAAATATTACGAAATATAATGTAATTACAAAACATCATTAATTGAATCCACATTTGCCATAATTTTCCTTTTTTGATTAAAATGCAAAGCTTCAGGATGTGAAACTCACCCATTATAGAAACAGGAAGAGAGTCTGAGTTTGGATTCAGCGAAGGAATGCAGTTTTTTCCTATTATTTTTTAAAGGCTTAATTTTTAATTAACCTACAATAATTTATATATTAGAATAATTTATTTTTATCACGTAACTTTTAAAAATTAATGAAAAATATAAAAATATGTCTCAAAAATTTGGTACCTAATCGGCAGGTTGCGGGACAGAGAAGAGAATAGATATGTTGTGCTGGGAGGAAGGAAAAGAAGACAGTAGCGTTGTGATAGGTCATTTGACTGATAACGTATGTAGGAGTTACCTGTCCCTACTGTATCAGTCACTGCGTATCCGGCAATAGGCGGCCAGCCCTTGACAAACGCTCAGTTTGTGTTCGTGCTGGCTGGGATTGAACCAGGTAAATGGGTTAACGAAGTCTCCCTACTAGAAAACAACCATACTTCTTGTGCCTACCTAGTCCTCATTTGCCTTTCATCAAGAATACGGACGACGGAAGGGTAGAAAAGAGGCTAGGGGCTCCTAGATGCTCCCTCACCATCCATGGATCGCAAATAGTGCCAAGGACGTTCATGAATAGGGCATGGCAAAGACGTTTATGGACGATTTTAAAAACAACGAGGAGCAAGTCTCTGGTCAGTCATTTTGTTTCTTATATATATATATATATATATATATATATATATATATATATATATATATATAAAGAGAGAGAGAGAGAGAGAGAGAGAGAGAGAGAGAGAGAGGAATTACAACTGAAAGCCACACGGAGGGCCAGGCGAACCTATACGTTAAAGTCCTCCTGCGTAGAAAGTGAGACAGTCGAGCCACATGAGGAGAGGCGTGGGAACTATAGCCGGCTGACAAACAGCCAAACGGCCTACCCTTTTGATCTTCCTGCCGCATAGGTAGTCGGGGGCGAGTAGCTGTTCCAAGCTGACCACTAAAGGCCATTACACAGCGCCAAAGGATCCGGTACCAATGAGGTCCAGAGGCCTGTGGTTAAATCACCACAAAAAGCCGTGCCAGTCAAAGAGAACACCAAGGATGGTGACGATTGTCGGTGCCTCTAATTAAGAATCCGACATGGACACCACGGTGCAACCCTCCCCTCACCCCTATCTTACCCTCTGCGGCCGCGCCCCTACTCCCTTAAATGGGGCAGTCGCCAGCCTATAAATAAGCCCCTTAAGGAAAGAGAAAGGATTATTGGATAAGAGACGATAGAGGACCAGTTCGAGAAGATCGGTCCTTTGCCCAATTTCGAAATAACTTAGAAACGTCACGTTTTGGATCGGTGCCATACCGAAGTATCCTTCACAGACTTAGTAAGAAGCCTGGCTGGACCAACATTCCTAGCGCCAAACAGGAACTTCGCAAGTAAGAGAATAGAAGAACCGGTCACCCTCGAGTGACTCTCAAATTGCGATCTTAATACAGGAGAGAGAAGAAGAATCAATACCCGAGGAAGATCCAATTTTTCAAGTATATTCAAAATCTCCTCGTATAGCCAAAAATCCAGTTGGCAACCCCTCGAAGAAGACTAGGATACAAAAAGGCTTTAAAAACACCCAGAAGAGCATTCCTTGAGCCAGAGAGTACAACGCCTTCCTCCGCTTTTTAACGTAAATCCGAAGTAGTGACATCGTGTCCCCTACCCCCTCCCATCTCGTGGAAAACTTACAATCGGCCGCTACAACCCATCGAAGCAGGATTAAAGCCATATAGTGACATCCAGCAACCCCTGATCCTTCCGTTCATGTAATTCAGAATGACCATTTATATTTATATTGATTTAGTAGGAGTTTAATACGGTACTCAAATTAGCTGAAGTAGAGACTATTGTTAGTGAACCCCGTCATATTTACAGTTAGAAGAGTGAAACTTAAATGAGAGTTTAATGCTAATCTAAAAGGGTCACTATAAAATAACTAATCGGTAACTGGTTGGTTTACTTGGACCCTATTTCTAGTTGGGCATGGTTAGCGTCTGAAATAGGCGCGGTGTCATGCATTGTTATCCTCGTTAAACTTATTATGTGATTGTAAATATTTTATTTTGGTAGTTAATTGATAAATTAAAAAGATATACATATTTTTGGATAAATTCATGGTGTTTTCTTGGATCTTTACGTGTTTGATAGGCTTTTCCTTAAAACGGATTAAACGCTGTGGCACTCTCTCAATAATAAGGTAATTAAAAGTCCACTCAGCTAGCCTAGGTATTGTTCCCCTCCCTATTATTAGTGCCAGACGGGCGCGCTGAAGTCATTGAATATATTGCTCTCTGACAAAGAAAATAGGAGGGAACTCAACAACTACAATACTACGACAATATATATACATATATATATATATATATATATATATATATATAGAGAGAGAGAGAGAGAGAGAGAGAGAGAGAGAGAGAGAGAGAGAGACAGAGAGAGATAGAGTATTTGGAATAGCCCACAGGGACGATCAAAGAAATTCTTGGATAAGAACACAAAACCGAGCGACAGATATGGTAAAACGAATCGACGTTTTGATAAAGAAATCCTAAAATGGTCACCTTTAAGCATAAAGATACCCTGAAGACGACCTCACGGAATGTGTTGTAGGGGAAAATTTGTCCAAAGGCAGCGGTCACGTGGCAAACTCGAAGGCCGGATCGTGATGAGGGGTAACTGTTGGTGGCGGCCTTTGTCCACTAGTGAACGAGAAGCAAAACAAGTATTGGAAAAGAAAAAAAAGAATAATCAGAGGACAAAATAGAAGAAAATAATTAAATAGGAAAGAAAAACATAAAACAAGAAAAAGAAGAACTTATCCCTCCTTTGAAATGGAGAGGATTCGAACCCACACCCTCAAGCGTGTCTTTCTTCCCATGTTACAGCTCTCACCACTCAGCCACAATAACATACCCATCCTTGAAAAAGGTGATGTTGTGTTATGCCTCTTGTGTATGGTGGGTTCTTGGCTGAAAACCTAGCTTCTAGCAGGATTCAGAACTCACGTTTACCAATAGTCTTCACTGAGATTTGCGCTATTAGGTCAAGCTGCCAAACAGTGTTAAAAAAGTGTGGCCTTCGCCATTTTGTCGTTGCTACAGTTGGACAAACGAATTCATTTAAATAAGCCTAAATAATTACCATTTTAAAATGCCACAAAACCAAACAGTGTATGTGGATGGAACTCAACTGGCCAATGGTGTAATTTGTGCAATATATATATATATATATATATATATATATATATATATATATATATATATGTGTGTGTGTGTGTGTGTGTAGTATGATGTAGACCTGCGCACGTTCGGCTGAATATATTTCCCGTGTTTACATGGAATACAGGACATGTAAACGTGTGTTACGCCTCTGTGCTGAATAATTCATCACCGATATTAAAAAAGTTTAAAAAATGAAGAGTTTTCGAATTTCATTAATTTGGATCTTGGCTTCAATTGGTTTCGGGGGATTCTTATTAAGGTGTCACAAAATGGGGGAGGAATGATGCAATAGCCGGTTATTAATTACTTAACCTTAATCAGTATTTCAGTATATTAAATTACTGTTATTGTAGTATATTTTATAATATTTATCCAAAACTGTTCTTTCTTTTTGGCGGTCAAAACGTGAAATGTGGCAAAATAGTTTGAATCCAAATCCGTCGAAATTGGATTTAAACTGCATTTTGGCGCATTTTGGCTTTCGCCGCCAATAACACAAAATCGTACAAGAAGAAATAAACTAAGCTGAACTTTGGTGCTGCAGATTCTATATCGGTTCAGTGACTGTTTGTTATGCTTACTCTAGCGAATCTCGGAATTATACAACAGGGCAGAACGAACCATTTAAATAAATAATCTAAAAGCTAACCCTCGTTCAAGTAACCTACCTAACTTTAACTTTCCGCGTTGTATTTAAATTCAAGTTGACTCAATGTGATGCTAACCTAAGATATAAATATATAACAACGCAGCTTCGATTAGTGAATTGTGCCTGAAACTAGTATAATACCCACTAACCACAAATTTTAAGGCTGTGAACCTTTTTTTACGAGGTCTGCAAAATCCATTTCACGCAAAACTTTCAAATCATAAACAAAGAACGAGAAAAATTCTCGGCTGAAAATATTTCTATAATGCGACGTCATCATAATAAATGTTGGTTAAAATAGCTCTACAATGTGATGTCATCCTAATAAATGCAGAGCAAAGATATGAAAATTTATACTGATTATAATATTAATCAATAACATTGACCGTTCAATATATTCTATATATATGGACGGGCAAAATGTGCTTGGTATAATACGAATAAGAGTAATTAAATTTGTTTTTAAGTGATTACATTTAAAAGAAAAATAACTCAGTATCGACCAATATTACATTTATTCCCAATATATATATATATATATATATATATATATATATATATATATATATATATATATATATATGATGTAGAAGTCTAAATACCACGTACATAAGTGTACGCAGAAATACCTCGATACAAGCTGCGTGTCCCTTCCGTATTCCAAATTTGCCTTTCGCCTCGAATTCCTCCCTCCGCATCTTTTCGCGTTCAAGAGACGACCATATTTGCGGCCGGTCGCTCAGGAAAATGTCTGCCTCAAAGGAGACCTGCTAGCCACGAAGGTCCGAGTTTTCGCGCCGTCGTAAACCGCGACGTGGAGCAAGGATAGCTCAAAGGGGTGAAAGATTTACTCTCTCCAGCAGCAGATGAAAAGGTCTTTCACGCGGCGATATGAATTTTATGAGAATTCGGTGCTCTCTCCCGATTTTTGCTCGTGAGGGAAATAAAAGGGAAAATTCTCCCTGGAGTCAGGCAGAAGATCTTGGACCTACGTTGTGAGGAGAGCTCGTCCCACAAAAGAAACAGTTCGCCCGTTGCAAGGAAGAAACTTCTCGGGGAATTGGTGTGTTGCCATCACGGTACTTGTAAGTGCTAAACTTCTCGCAGACCCCACCCCCACCCTTCAGAGTCAGAGGTTAGACAGGACCTCTCTCTGCAGATTACCCTAGACGTAGCTAGGTAATCGGTTTTGGCTACCCACTCTAGGAGCCGAATAATCGGACAGTCAATTCGAGGAAGAAGAAGTCCGATTTGAGCCACAGTTTGGCTCGCCTTCGTGATACAGCATAGGATCATTATATCACCGGTCTAGGATTACCTTCTCATTCGGTAACCTCGGATGGCCGGACTAAGTGTGATCATCGTCACCAGAAGAAGATCTTCACCGTCATTCTCAAAAATACTTACGAACTCAAAGGTATCTTTAAAGTGAATTACTCCCTCCCTTAACTTCACCAGTTTATTCGTTAATTAGAATTCCCATCCCAATCCCATAACCTCGAGTATTAGGATTGATTAATTCAGTGCGTAATTCAATAATATTATTCCATTCATTCTGCCGGGTGCCATTAAGACGCAGGCATCCAAGTACAATCCCCACCACATTATGTAGACTTACTTATTCAGTGCAAAGATTAATTCTATTTATACCTATATACGCTCTTTCATATTTATTATTCATGTACATTAAAGATTATTTTTGTATATGTGAGTTTAATTATTTTGGACGACCCTTTGGCAATTAATAAGCAATCCGATCGGCTTAAATCTCAATATTACACAAGTCCACCCATGACTCGCTTTTACTGAGTGAGGACACACTCAGGGGATCCTTATCCTAATTTTGGTCAAAAGGGAAGCACCGGGGTTATTTTTATTCACCGGAAGTGGCTACGGTAGGTGTATTGGATACACTACACCTCCGCTTCACCTTGGTGCAGTAATAAAATATTAAAATATATGTCCAGGAAGTGGGACTGGGATTACCCACTCACTAAACCTCAATATATATATATATATATATATATATATATATATATATATATATATATATATACATTAATTTTCAGGGTTGCACAGCTTGTACCATAACTCAATGTGTAATATTGGAGGACACAAACAGCTATATCTTTTAGAACCCGATAGTTCCGGACAACTAGGCGAAATTCTCAGGTTCTAAACGATATAGACAGAAAATGATAATCAAATAATTTTAACATGGTGTAGATACTGGTTGTTTCTAAAGTTATACGTTGAGTAAATAGCGTATTGGGGCTAGCGTGATTGCACGAAAGCACTTGAAGAAAAAAAGGAACAACAAAAAAATAAATTAAAAAACAAGGCAAACATTAAAAAGGTAGTAACACGGCTGAATTAAATTACTAAATAAATATCCGCTGTTAAGAGAGGCAAAGATGTCGAAGAGTTTTATTTTTCCTTCCCACCACTGATTCCCTGCTTTTGTGGAAGAAATCGACGTTGATATTTGACCCTGCCCCCCTAAACCCCTGGGGCGATTAGCAGCGTATTTATACCTCTCCTTCTCTGTTGTAGGGAGCGGGCTACCCCAGGGGCTGCCTCATGGCTGTTTTGGCGCTCATTATCTTGCAGGTGCCCCGATAGGGCACTGATTAACCGTTCCAATAATTTAAAACTTGAAATTGCCAATACTTATTTAAAATAATTGTAATTAATAGTGATAGTTGTCGTGGAATGGCCAGACTCTCTCTCTCTCACTCTCTCTCTCTCTCTCTCTCTCTCTCTCTCTCTATATATATATATATATATATATATATATATATATATATATATACATAGGTACTTTGTGGCTTACGGACGAAATTGGTTGAAAACCGTTAGTGAAAGGGAAAATTGTTATGAGTCCAGTGGACATGGTTTATTATTAACTTTGCGGGGTCCTTTTTTAAACAAATATTTCAGAGTGCAAGTTGGCTAAAGATTAACAGGTAGCTGGTACGCGCTGGAGTTGCAAAAAAAGACAATGACGAAAATATATCTTTACTAACCGCAAAATTATATTTATATTTACACAAAAATTGGGTTTAAAGGGAATGGTCGCCCAGACGGGGTTAAAAGTTCACACGAGATACAGCTATGTTAATTAATGGATTAAAGAGGTCAGATTCAGTTTTGTGATTTAAAGGGGGATTTTAAACTGGGAGCGTTCACACAAATAATGGAGCAATGGGGTAAGCCAGATTCAAGATCAATCTGTAGGTTGCAACGGTTACGATTACCTTACGTTCTCGTTGCCGAAAGGGGCCAGTTGGGGTAGGATAAATGCGACGGAAGAAGTCAAATTACCTCTTGCTTCAGACGAGGGAGCACTTGTTAAGCCTTCAGAGTCGGGGATCCTTGCCAGGTACTTTCAGATTGACTATGGCAGAGTTCACTGATGTCGAAGCTTGCCGATTGACTATGGCAGAGTTCATGGATGGGGATACTTGCTGATTGACTATGACAGTTCACGGATGGGGATACTTGCCGATTGACTATAGCAGAGTTCACGGATCGATTTAGCATTCAACTCGAATCGAAATCGAACTTGAGGGGGGGGGAGCGTCCTTCAGCTCATCGCCGGAGTAGGTAGAAGTCTAACAGTGCTGCTATCTAAACTCAGTCGACGCGTTATATAGGCGCGAATTAGGTTAGGCGAATTTGGGGAAAAGTCGGCGAATCCTTCGGGGAAAGGGGGAATCGTGATAACGTTGGTTGGAATGTCCAACGGATTTCAATCTTTAAGTGCGCCGTGGAAGACGATAACATCGGTCCCTAGGTAAATACAGCTTGGGCGTGTGATAACGGCGTCGGCCACTTCCTTGCCCAAGTTTAGCCATGCTTTCACAGCTCCATACGGTGATCACAGGATTTTCGTGGGTAGATAAGGGCATGTGGTCGCCATTTGACCTCATTATGCTACACTAGTATTATAGAAAGTCTTTAGACGTGATATTCGAACCATTAATTGTTGAAGCACCGAATTAAAAGAAATATGATGTGCACAAACACGCTTGGCGACCAGCAGGACCAAAAGAGTATAGTACCCTGCCTAACCTGATACACTTAGTACCTGTGGGAGCTGCATCACCTCCCGGGCTAAGTGCAAATTCGGGAAGCCACAGTACTGGGTTAGTAGTATGTATTGTAGGTGGAGGGTTGAGTGCACACAAACTCGGCCTCCTATGAGCGTATCCAGATAGGTCCACACGCACATGGACTCGCACTCAAGTCTCCTTAACCCCCCTTACCCCCATCCCCACTAGGATTCAGAGTTTACAAACACACACACACACATACTTGAAAATGTTTCGAATTATCAGGGTTTTTCTCGTATTAACATAACCGTGGAGTTTTCATTTAACTTTTTACAATTCTTTGATTGATCCGTCTAGTTTCCATCTGTTTAAATCATTTGTCGTTAAACCTCTTTGTGAGTCACACGTTCTAAGATGATCCTCCATCCCAACCGTACCACACCTAGACTTAGTAAATATTTTGCAACTGAAGATGTGTGTGGATCGAATTATAAATTTAGCCCAGACTATTCATCTACGCTTGATTTCTTCGACCATCTTCGGCAACTTATTCATGAACACCGAATTGATCGGATTGAATTTCTCTATAGTGAGTCAGTCCAACCACCTTTCAACTATAATAACGGTAAAGAAGTGATTGAAAATCTCGAGTTTGTGGATTTAGAAGATTTAATCATCGGTGAAAAATTAAAAAACGAGCTTATGGAGCAGTTTTTTCTTTGTAGGAGGTCTACGCGATCGTCACAATACATGGGTGGATACATTTTTATGCATATTGCATTCTAACATTGTGAAATATGGGAAGAAACTAGTGAACATCGTTATATTTGACACAAAACCCTTGTTATTTCAAATTCTCTCATGGTATTCCCATCTGCTCACCGACACGATGAAAACCAGGATTGAAGAGCCAAGGATGAAAGAATTCCCCTTCTTACAAGGTCAAGAGAATATGATGAGTTATTTTTTAGACAAAATAAAACATTGGTAGCATAACGCGTATTATTTCATCTTTATTTTATTCATATAAATTAGAGGATATTATTAATATTGAAAAAATATATATGCACATAAAGAAAGAGCTAATAATAGCTGGCAGGTATTCAATGAACTTTTTTAAAAATATCTTATAAGATCCCTTTTAAACCGAAAGGTATGGTTCGGTAACTCCCTGGGAGCTCAACAGGTTTCCGAAACGTCTTTCTCAAAACCTTTTCCCCTCTCAACTCTTCCACTCCACCGTGTTCCTCGGCTCTGAAACCCATAAATGGTACAAGGATGTGACTATCATCATTCTCTCCATCATCATCGGCTCCAACTATGCGTTTCATAGTATCGTAGGTTATTATATCCTTCGTGTGAGTGTTAATGGTTAATCCTTTAGCACCAAGTATATACTTCACTCCACTCGGCGTTTGGATCCGTACCGAATAGGATTTGGGACCCGTAGAGCAGAATGAATCTCCATACGCATCAGCACTGTACACATCCTTGATCACATCGGTGAGATCACCTAGGAATTCTTAGAGTTGAGGTTGTGGATAATCTTTCCTAGCAATGAAGATGGCACTGTCTGTGTCACAGTACAACAACTTTTCACCCAACGAGTCTAAGAGGCCATATAGCTTGATTCAAGTATATGCGGTTGTAAATGCTGCAATTGGAAGATTCATTACGTGGGAGTCAACTTCTACATGTTCAGCATTCTCTACTTTCGCAACGTATGCATTGCCAACTACATCCAACGAGTTCACAATGTAATCGTTCTTTTTGATCAGGTCCGAACCACAGATGACCGTTTTCATTCCGCGAATCCTCTGAGCGAATTTTACCTAGAAACTGTAAAATAAATAAATATGATCAAGATTAATGGGATGATTTTTTATTTATTATTATAGTAGTATTATCGACTTTAAGTTTAGAAATTAGTGACTTTATATTAGCTGTATTATGTTTTAACATTCATAAATCACATCTTGAAAGTAATATATCAACACAGAAGAAAAAGTCTAATCGCAGGAAGAAATCCTTACCTGTTTAGGCAGAGCTTTGCTTTAAAACGCTTTCCAAGATTCCTTTCGATTTTGTTTATTTGGATGTTTATTCCCTCAACATGATTCACCCTCTTCACGTATTCTATTTTTTCATTCTCACAAATTACTCCTCGTAGGAAGCCAGATGCTTCTATTTTTTCCTATAGAAAAGTTTTTATATACTCTGCGAACCACCCATCTCTCTTTTCAAACTCCCAAAACTCGTAGATTTTATTGATTTTATACATATTTTCTAGTGCAAGTTTCAGTTTAGGAGTTGTGTACACTCTGGAAATCATACGTTGCTTTTTAGAGTGATCGCATTCGTGTGAGTTTTGCTGAGCGCATGTGGTGAAGATTGTGAAAGTACGTTTACTATCTACGGATTGAGGAAGAACTGCAATATACAGATCCTTAGGAGGGAGAGCATCAACTTTCAGATACCGAAATATGCCTCATTCACACCCTGAGTGAATTCTTGGATAGACGGAATTTCTCGCACAGTTATGTAACGTCTAGGTGATCCTACAGGATAGAGATTGTTTTTCACATAGTATGGATATAAGGAGAAAGAATCGACATAATGGATTTTCACACCTTCAGTTGGTGGGTAGTATAATATAAATTGGTTACATCTGCCACCAAAAAGTGCACTCCCCACACCGAATATACCATTGATTACATCGGCAGATATTCTATTAACTGTCTCACGTCGCCCTGGAATGGTTTGCATCTTGGTTTCAAATTCACACTCCCAGACAATGATAACCTTGTATTTACTACTAAGAATTCGTTTACTCTCTACTGTGTGATAATATCAGTCCAACAACTAACGTTCACCAATGCAAACATCCTGTTTTAGATTACAGTTTTCTTTCTGGCACCCATGCCAATAACATCCATGAAAAAGAAACACAGTTCTTCTTCCTGATGGTGAAAACCTGTCAGGGAAAAATACCCTCCCACCAACAGAAAGGCTTCGCTCACCACCGTTTCTTGCATGAGAAATCGGGATTCCTCTAACATGTTCTTCAAACATAAGCCAGCTCCGGGGGCCTTCACGGACATTCTTCGTTCCTTCAGCACCGGGGTTACTGATATAGTTACTGCTTGGCTTTTCCATCGATTCTTCATTCTTTTGAATCTTGACTACGGATGCGAGTTTTATGCATGTGCAGCCGAGTGGGCATTGCGGAAGGGTGAACTCAATCCACCACACTGCTTCCACCTGGCGACCGGTGACTTTTATCCTTTCCCCATTGAGAGCCTACTTCATGATGTCAGGGATATGTCATTCGTTCTGCGCCGTGTAAAGTCCATTATTGGCCTGTACGCGTAAGCCCGTCGCCTCTTTCAGTCGCCAACAGCAAACACTGCATCTGCAGCCAATCTCAACGGTGTCTATGCCACCGATAGACCCCAGTCATACCATGAAGCCTTTGGGTTTATGGCTAGGAAACTCCTTCGAGAGCTCGATGTCGCTCTCACGCCGGTGGTGCCTCTTTTTCTTCCCAGGACACCACTCTGGATTGTACCAACTTTGAAAATCTTTTGCCACACTTCTTCTCCAAAAGCTTCCATAGTGCCGGGAGTATTGCGTTCTACCTTTTTGGATCACAGTTCGTGTCACGCTGGATCCGTGACAATGTATGCGGATGGTTCCATGTCCTAGAAGAGGATGGGTGTTTTCACGCCGTATACCCTCTATTTGAAGTCAGCGGGGCTCAATAAAGCGCATCGTCTATCTTAACGGCCAAGCTGGCTGTAATACACTGTTCAGTAAGGATGATAACTCGTCGCGTCTGGTTTGGTGACCGGATTGTATTCTATAGCAAGTCACAAAGCGCTCTGAGTGCTCTTGGGGCATTAGAGTCTCCGAATCCCCTGGTTCCCGGTATCCGTGACGACACGATTTAGGGAAACTGAGTAGATGTTGAGATTATCTTCTACTGGGTTCTTGGACATTTAAGAATTTCGAGTGATGAGCGCGCCTATGAGAGCGCCAAATAATGGGCGAGAACTGGACGATCACACCAGTGTTTTGTTCCTCCCTCAAATCGATTAGATGGCAGGAATACGGGCAGCCCTCCGGGCGGGTTGGCAAAAGTAATGAGGACGGTAGAGGAGAAGTTAAGGTTACGTGCCATTGCGCCGTGACTGTTCCCATGAGCCTTTCCTCCAATGTCGCCACGGTTTCATGTTGATTTCTGTCGTCTTCAAATTTGGCACACTTGCAGGACGCACCGCAATTTGATTGAGCGCTCTCCACTACCTCATTGTGAGGACTGCATTATCATCCAGAGGGTTCGCCACATTCTTGTTGAATGTGATCTTCGCGCAAGTTACCCTCTCGAAATTGGGATATGCGGGGTCCCTATCATTTGCCTCTTTTACTCGAGACAGGTTCGTGTATATACTTATGGTCTATCCCACTTTTTAAAAGAGGCTAGCCCTGTTCATTTTATTTGACCATTTTTTATTGTAGGTCACATGTCCATAGGATTCGTAGCCATGTGTGACACAGGCCAATATCGCAAAGATCTGCTTACAGAAATGTATATCGCTCTACTGAAAGGATTAAATCTTGAATCACTAATCTCACCCAAAGTTAAGTCAAAAAAAGTTGTTTTTAAACAACAGGGTTCCAAATTTGGGGAAAAAACAGCCAAAGACATCATCACTGAACTATAACCCCAACAGCAATGACAATAAATGTCATATTTGCCGATGCAAGTATGGCTATAAAAGCCCTTCATGCCGTCGTCCTAGCCTTTAAGTTAAGGATGACCTTAAGGCAAATGGAGCAAGAAAAATATATCTCCATGATGACGTGCATGAACAGGTTCCAATTTGAGGCACATGAGACCAGAGTGCCTAGTTGTCCAAAGGCACTACTCAGACTGCGACGAATCCAACAACCTCAGGTCTGAATAACACAATGAGCAAAAAAGTGTAGAAACTGCGACAGTCCACACTCAGCCCTGGCCTATGGGATACTCCAACAATAAACAAATAATAAAAATGGAAATAAAATCGGAAGAAAGAACGACAGCAGAACTGTTATACTCTGGAATTACCAAGAAAACAACCGAAGACCGTGAACCCCCAAAAGCCAATGGCTAAGAGCCAGAGCATGGAAGTGATGGTGATGTTGATGTCTGCTCAGGTTGCTAACATCACAACACCAGGAAACTTCGCAAGTTGAATATAACAGACTAGTTATTGACGTCTACCATCCCAAAAGAATATTAAAACACCAAAATAAAAGGGAGGATAGAGAGACTTGGCAAGGCACCGAAGACTCCGATAAAAGCAAAAAATAGGGAGAAGATCCCCCCACAAATATTAAAAAAAGAAACAAGCCCAGAAAAAAACACCCCAAAACAAACTAAAAATTCACCAGACACGAATTAATTTCAAAACAATACACATGAAGAAACCTACCCGCAACAAGTGATAAGCAAGAATATCATCCTAAATAGAGGATCACAAGCAGACAACAAAGTCTTATTAAACCAAGGACTCGAGGAGGTCATGTACATAATCACCTCCACGAAAGAATAACGTGCAAAATATATTACATCGGAAAGAATCAAGCTAGAAATCTACACCACACTGCACAACAAATTTCAGAGGACTGTTAGGAAAGAGATATTAGTCGGATGACGTTGAAAACACTATATAGGATGCCATTTTCCAATGAGACTTCCAAATTACTCAAACCCTGGGCTGTATCCTGAACACTCCTAACCTTGGAAAAATTGCAAACGGAAAGAGAAGATAAGCAAAAATAAATAAAAAGCTAAGAAAACAAAAATCAAGAAAAAGAAACCAAAATCAAGGAACTTAAAACGTAAAAGAAACAAAAAGTAAAAAAGTTGACAAGCGAAACAACTCATGAGATTAGTCTGATCTCCTGTCACCTGTGCAGCCTTATGCAAATTTAATACTTTCTTCATTTTTTCCCTCTGTATTTTTTTTCAAATCTATTTCTACATGTTTTTCTCACTTAGATTTATCTCACCACTAACCATTACTTTCTTTACCTTACAGACAGTCCCCCCTTCATTTGTCTTCCTTATTCAGTTAAAAGCATCAGAGCTTTATGTGGTCTCAGCCCCGTAGGATGATTTTCTTTCTATAAGATGATACTATCGTGAATGGGGGTCAGTGCATAGAGGGAAGTAAGATTTCGGAATAATGGGTTTAAGCCCCTCACTATGATCGTTCCCTTATCAATTTTAGCCCATTCAAAGCCGTTAAAGATTGTTTATTTGTCACAAGGATTAAGTAAGGGATTAGTGAAGACGAAGATGGGTAAAATAGATAAAATTAAGGATCGTTCGTGGATAAATTAGGAAAATCTAAGAAAATTAAAATGGTTGAGTGAATCATGGATGTGGGTGAAGTACAAAGTGCCATATTTTGTGCCATTTTGAAGTCTATCCGATCATAGTTTAGAGAAGGATCAATTCTTCCGTCGGTTCTACATAGCTACGTGGTCTAAAAGTTCTAGAATATGAGCTGGGAGTCTAGCGCGTATCTTAGGTCGGAGGAATCTATTTAATCTCTCATTGTCCTTCTAGTTTCTCACGTTGAGAGGGGATAGAAACCGGGTATGCCCCTCTTCCCATCCACATGGTTTATGTGCTTCCCACACATGTTCACTTACCCTAACTTTACCGCTATCTTTACCTAAGAAATCTCGGGAGGAGCGGAAAAGGAAGGACAATGGTGCGACCAACAAGGGCATTTTCACTCACTAGAGGGGAAGGATCGACAAATGAAGGAAAAGAGGTGATAAATTGAACACAGGAAAGACAAGGGTAACAAGAACTACAGCCTACAAGTACTACAGGTCTCGTCGCCCTTAATTACGGGAGTCAAAAGGGGCCTGTCGTAAGCTCCCCAGAAGTCATTCGTACAAAGAGGAACGACGACGCAACAGAATACGGCCCCGAACCCACCAGTGACATGCGTCAATTATTGGGATTAGTTATAATCAATTAAATGGGATTAACTATCGATAATTAAAAAAAAAACAGAGGTAATCCAAGGGAGCACATGTTCATTTATTGTGGGAAAGGTGGGGAGGAGAAGGAAGAGGAGAGAGGCGTAAGGATAGGGAGGCGTCGAATCAAACTTCGCCAAGTACCCTCGACCCAGAGTGTTAGGGCTAGTAGGGAACGCGTTTGGGTCGGGAAGATCCGGGGCGAGGGGTCTTCTCATTCGCCTCCATGTTTTCAATGCTTCTTCTCTCTTATATTCTCTTTATTTCATCTCTATTTATATATTATCGTGTCTTCTTTTTTCATTCTATATATCCTGTTTCTCATTATTTATAGTCACCATTTGTCACCCCTCTTCATTTTTATACTCTTCCTCTCTCCATTACACATACTCCCTTTTGTTTTCCACCATTCAGTTCCTATAATCTCTTTTCTTCCTCCCCATTTTCTATTCTTTTCCTTGATTAATTTTCTCTATTTACTTTTCTACCTCTGTTCATTTTTCTTTTGTTTTCCCCTTACTCTTTTCCCATGCACACTTCCTATATCATGTTTCCTTTTTTACCCCCCCCCCCATTTGGATTATCCTTTCTATCCTTTAAAATGTTTATGCATAAATTCGCAATTTTTTCCCTCTCTTAATAAACCTCGGAATCCATCCTCCTTCCCCAAATGCGGGCGCCACTCGAGCGTATATACGACACGCTCTCTCCGGGCGGGGGAAGATTCCTCATGCTTCCTTTCTTTCTTGGGAGGTGGATGATAGCCGGTGACGTCGTCTTCCCTCCCTCGTGACCCAGGACAAAGCGTCCCTGGCCCCGCCCCCCTTTCGAGGAATCCGAGGGGCAACGACTTTTCGATTCATTGCGAGACCTTTGAAATCCCAAGAATGGACCGCCGCCGTGAGTCCGATTGCACCAAGTAGCGCCGAGACGAAATATCGATGCCACAAAACCGTTCAGAAATATTAAAATTCTCCGCTTCGTCGAATCTGCCGAGATGGAAATGGAAGAGCTTCAGTTTAATCCCGATAAAATATTTGCTTTCCTAAGATATTTCGGCGAGGCTTTTTCCTCCGACGACGATTGTGTGTGGAGCCACGCCCAGACTTGTTTAGGCGCTAGCATTCTCATCGGGGGCGGTTTTAGACGGGAGTCGATATCGGATTTCAGCTCCAAATGTTGGGAGTTTGGGGGAGGAGGGTTATAATGCCTTTGAATAAGAATTCCAAAGGCTTTGATTACCATTGGCTTTTTTTTCGAGCTACTTCTGCTTATTAGTACTAAAGCGTGGGTAAACCAATTCAGGTAAGTCCTCTTTTAGATTTAAGGTTTTTGTGGGTGGGGTATGTGAAAACTATTTCTTTATTTGTAGATTTTTATTAAAATATTTTAGACACTATGCTACAAGTAAATCAACGAGAATGACGTGTTTAAACTTTTGAAAGCCGTTGTAGACGCTGTTATGACTCTTTAGGAAATTTTAGAGAATTCTGGAAACAATTGGAATACAATTGCTTCTATAAACGATTATTGAATAAATTTTTATCATTCTTACAGTGTGTTGTATCAGCAATGTAACTAATTAATCCCTAACAAGTAATAGCTGTATATCATAGAAAAAATAATGATTCATCAGATACTAAACCAATGAGGCGAAAATTTAATAAACTACCTGTAAATGAGGAACTTATTGTAGTGAATTTGCACAATTTTGCTGGCTTAATAATTTTAATGAAACTAAAATTTCCTCATTAAATTCACCTCTATCTCTAAGTGAGGAAAGGCTGAGTCAAATACTTTAGGATTACTCTGATTGAGCAGAAATGTTGAACGATTAGTAAACACAGAAGAAACATTAATCTAGAAGGATTATTCAAGGATTACATTTCGAAAAATAATACAAATGTTTAATATTGATCTAAGATATTTAAACTCGGATTCCACCTTAGTTTTCACTCGTCTATTCGATACGCGTCACTCTTCTTAGGGTCGAGGTACCAGTTCCATCTCAGCGAGCGGTGCCAAAAAAACTTTCAACAGCGTTATAAGCTGGCCGCCCATTAGCGGATGCACTGATACTCCCCCCGTGCGAAGGTAGATAGCTCAACATACATCTTAATTCACATAATCAATTAGAATACTGTTATTTTCCACTTCCCGGTCCTTAAATCACAAATTTACCATTGTCTCCTCCATTCCGGAGCCCTGTGATTGAGTACTTAGCATCCCCCACAGGGTGCTCATGTCCACGTAACCCTAGCGTGGAACGGGTCCCCTTCAACCCTTTGGGTTGCGATGGGTTCCGTAATCGGTGAATTGGTGTCCAAAACATACAATACCACCCGGTCACATTACCCCTTATCGAGCACTGGTCCTTGTGGTGACGTGGGACTCATCAGCGAGGGACGGAAGGCGCGATTTATATTTTTACCTTAGTTGCTCAAGTGGAAGACCGCGTGCGTACACACACGAGCACACTCATTGTTTATAATTCTGGGGTGGTTTCTTATTGAATGCAACACATTCTAGGCATGGTAGGGTGTTAAATAAATTTATTCCAAGGTGTTCTGTCCAAAAGTCGCGTGCTCTCACTTATACTGATTTATGACCTTCAAAACTTTCAATAATTCACGAAGTAAAGTTGGGAGAACCTTAGCAATCATACCATTCGAATCGGCCAAATAGTTATAATGTTATTGCCCAAGAATTTCCCGGCTAGCCTTGGGAGGACTTTGTCAGTAATATCAATCGAAATAGAATGAAAAACAACCTAAGGGACTCAAATTTAGTAGGTGGTGCATGTGTAGGCGGTGATGATGTAGGAAGTGTAGGTATGGGTGCGGGGGTAGGTGGTGGTGATGCATCTGGTGTAGGTGGTAGGGAGCAGCTGGTGTAGCTAGTATTGGTGTAGGTCGTAGTGAAATAGTTGATGGTTGTGTAGGTGGTGGTGATGCATCTGGTGTAAGTGGTAGGGAGCAGCTGGTGTAGCTAGTATTGGTGTAGGTCGTAGTGAAATAGTTGATGGTGGTGTAGGTAGTGTAGTTGGTAGTGGTGTAGGTGGTGGCAGTGGAGATGGTGCAGATAGTGGTGGTGATTTAGGCTTTGGTGGTGGCGGTGTAGTTGTAGGTGGTGTTGATGTTGCTGGCGTTGGTGTTGGTGGTGTTGGTGTAGTTGATGTAGTCGGTGTTGGTGTAGTTGATGTAGGCGGTGTTGGTGTAGGTCATGTTGTAGGTGGTGCAGGCGGTGGTGGTGTAGTAGGTTGTGGTGTATTAGGTGATGGTGGTGAAGGTTTCGGTGATGAAGGTTGCAGTGGTGTAGGCAGGGGTGTCGAAGGCGGGGGTTGTGTATGTGGAGGGGGTGTAGGTGGTGTAAGCGATGGTGGTGGAAGTGGTGAAGGTTATATAGGTGGTGGTTTTGTAGGTGTAGGTGGTGATGGTGTAGCTTGTACAGGTAGTGTAGCTGGTACAGGTGGTTTAGGTGGTGGTGTAGGTGATTGTAGTCTATGTTGTGGTGATGTAGATGTAGATGCTGGTGTTGTAGGTTTGTGGTGATGTTGCTGGTGGCGTTGGTGTAGGTGATGGTGGTTTAAGAGGTGGGGGTGTAGGTGTAGGTGGTCGTGTAAGTGTTGGTGGTCTATGTGGTGGTAAAGAATGTGGTGGTGGTGTAGGTTTATGGTGTGGTAGTATAGGCGGTGGTGTTATATGTGGTGGTGGTGTAAATGGTGTAAGTGATGGTGTTAATGGTGGTGTACGTGATGTAGGCGGTGATGGTGTAGGTAGTAGTAGTGTAGGTGGTATCGTTGCTGGTAGTGACGTTGCTGATAGTGGTGGTTGGCGGTGTAGTAAAGGTGGTAGTGGTGTTCATGGTGGTGGTGTAGATGGTGTCCTAAGTGTTTCAATTTGCATGGTGTAGGTACTAGCGTTGTATCTGCTGTTGTAGGTGTTTCAGGTGGCATAGTGTAGGTGTTGGCGATGTAGCTGGTGGTGGTGTAGGCTAAGTAGGTTGTGGTGGGGTAGGTGGTAGCGGTGTAGCTGATGTAGGTGGTGTTGTGTAGGTCATAGTGATGTAAGTTTAGATAGTGTATGTGGTGGTGGTGTAGACGGTGCTGGTGTAGGTGGCACTGGTAAGGGTGTATGTGGTGGTGGTCTAGGTGGTGATGGTGGTGGTTTATATGATTGTGGTGGTGTATGTGGTGGTGGTGCATATGGTGGTAGTGGTGTGTGTGGTTGCGGTGGGGGTGTATGTAATGCTGGGGGGGGTATTTGTATCTGGTGGTAGTGGTGTAGGTGGTGGTGGTTTAAGCAATGTAGGTGTAGTTTGAGGCGATGGTGGTGTTGCAGGTGGCGGCGGTGTAGCTGGTGGTAATGTATGTGGTGTAGGTGGCGTAGGTGGTGTAAGTGATCATGGTGGTGGCGGTGTTGTTGAGTAGGTGGTTTTGGTGTAGGTGGTGGTGATGTGGTTGGTGTAGGTTGTTTAGGTGGTGATTCAAAAGGGAATGTTAAACTACATAAGGGTTTCAAATTTCGTTAGAATCGGCCGAATAGTTATGATGTTATTGTCCCCCCCCCCCCAAAAAAAAAGCAAAACGGGGACCGACCGAAGAAGAAGAAGAAGAAGATGAGGAAGATGATGAAGATGAAGAAAAGAAGAAGAAGATGAAGAAGAAGAAAAGGAAGATGAAGATGAAGAAGATGAAGATGAAGAAGAAAAGGGTGTTTAGGGTGTTAAAATAAAGAGTCTATAAAGGGGATTAAAAAAGGCGGTTAAGATTAGCAAATAAGGCTGTAGGCCACACCCCCGCAGGGGTGCCTGTGTAACCAAGCTCTTCCTGTTAAGGAAGAGAACAGCGGCTTGTTCTTCTATAAAATGATTATTATTTGTGTATATCAAAAGAATTCCCATAAATGTTTTTTTCTATTTTCTAGGCCAAGACAATTCGCTACCTAACGGCCGTATGCTAAAACAAATGTGAAATGCACATTTGAGCAAAAAAAACTATTTTCTTCAGGTATTTTACATTTTAGCCTTTTGCATATAATAAACTAATAAATAATTGTAAAGCTACACTAAATCTGATAAAAGTGCATTTCTCATTTTTCTTAGCATACGGCCTTTAGGATTAAAATAAAAATCTTTAAAAAAGCAGCCATGGTTAAATATAGAGTTATAGAAGATATATAAAAATAAATTTTCTGAACTTCATCATTTGTAATTCTTTTGGTTTTAAAAAATTCACAAAATTTCGATACTTATATTTATTTCTGAACTTCACTCTTTTGTTTTTCGATATTATAAAATAATTATTTATTAGAAATAACTTTGATGAAATAAACATAAGTCATAACCAAACTAAGATGAAATTATTATTCAAATACTGAAAAAAATCCCCTTCTTAAATTATACGTACTGGAAACCTTTAAGTTTGTTTAGACAAAATCCTGTTGCTAGAACCAGATAGGACGTAGGCCACAGACAAAAAGGTGACCTGCGAAGACCAATTTCCTCCTGTAAGGATGAGGCAAATCCCCTCCTCTTATATCTTTATTTACTTCTGTAGGCAATATTTCTAACGTTCTCGTGAAAAAAAGCGAGTACTGAGAATCGCACCAGGTCGAAATTGCCAATTTCATATGAGAAAACAACGGAAATCATGTTGCATTGAATTTTGAGGGGGCAAGGGGCACGGCGATTTGCTATCCTGGCCACCCTGCTGGCGGCACACAGCGCCCCATGCGGCCCCACCTTAACCTCTTCTCCTTATTTCTGACACCCTGTCTTCTTAGTCTACTCCCAGACCTTCCCTACAACCTCTCACACAACTTCTCTGGTCGGCCTCTAATTTCACATGGTAGACATCGACCAGCTTCCTCTTCTCACCCAACCACCCCAGATCGGGTCTGAGGGGAGGATACAAGCGCCCTCACCCCTGAACTTCGGTTCGGGGTGGTGGGTTTTTAGCAACCTGCCTCCCTCATCTCCTCTGGAGTCGCCTTTTAATGACTCACTTTTTCTAGGAAAGCAGGCAGGTGGCCCACAATAGACCGTTCCCGGTGGGGGCAGCTCGAAAGGGCCAACCCCATTAGGGAAAAAGGGGATGGTAGGGCCCGTCGGTCTGTGCCCTTCAACGTCCTTCAGGCGTGCGCTACTAGTTTTCAGGGGGTCAGTGTGCCTGCCCCTCTCTCTTCCTCGACGGATGCCGCCAGCTCGCCGGCATTAGAATGTCAAAAAAAGAACCTCGAATAGGATCTGTGATGTCCTGAGATGGACTTGGTCCCTGAAGTGACCCATCCCAAGATGGTAGAACCTTCCATGGGGTCGAAGCTGGGCTCGGTGCCAAGCACTGAACCCGAGTCCGCCCCTGTGCAAGGTCCTCTTCAAACGGCTCGGGGACCCGAGGCCTTACAAGGAGAGGAGGGATCTCCTCCCCCAGCTGGTGTCCCTGTTGCAGCCTAGACCTTCTCTATTTCAGAGAAGAAACTTGCTGAGGCCGGTCCATCTGGCATAGGAGCTCCTGGCGGCGGACGGGAGAAGCGGTTAATTTCTCCGCCCTCCACTCCCCAAAAGAAAAGAAATAGAAAAACTATAAAGACTAAGGGCTAGTCTCCCTCCGCGAGAGCCGCGGGGACGGACGAGTCCGCTGTCGTTTTGGTATGCGACCAAGCCAAGATCGGCAGTAGTCCTTCGGGTGAGGAGTCCCAGACTAAGATCAAAAGTACGCAGAGCGGAGCCTAGATTAAGTCGGGGTTCCTCATTCAGAGGTTACCTGGCATTTTCAAGCTCCCTGGCTTCAAACGCTTCTTCGTTATTCGCTCCACTGATGACAGCATTTTGGCTAAGGGCAACATGATCTATTTGAGGAAAGCTTTAGCTAGCGTGATTGGTAGAGAACCGAAGGTGACCCTTTTCTTGAAAGGGAGCCTTCTGGCGAATGCTTCGAATCCATCCGAGGCGGCCATGATTAGTGCCCTTCGGACACTTGCTGGCACGCCGGTGAGTGTGACGTCACACTCTACCATGAACTACGTGAACTAGTGGTTTATGCGATGGAACTCGTGGACTACTCCATATATGACATCACCTTAGAGATGGCCGACCATGGAGCATGTGATAAGAAAACAGGGAGGGGCCTCGAGACCCACCCCTACAATCTTCGTCACGTTCGACTGTGACAAGTTCCATGAGTCGGTGGGTGCCGGTTGGTATTGGTAGCACGTGAAGGCGTTCGTGCCACTACCACGGAATTGCTAATACTGCCATCGGTTCGTACATAGTCGGGGTTACCTGAAGTGCATAAGTTTCTCAAATGCCGCACACGATAAGGCCAAATCGTGTGTTGCCAAGTGTGTCAATTGCGGAGAGCTGCAGCCCGCTTGTTTGAAGCAATGTTGACCCGCTTGTCCCTTGTACTCGGGACGGGTTCTTGCACATAGACTCTTAGACTATACGACTTTTGGGAGGAGGCTAGCCTCCTCTATTTTATTTGACTAGTTGGGGGATTTGGTCTTCTTTTGGTCGCATGTTCCTGCGCCAAAAGAAGGCTGGCCTACCCCCGCCGCCGGAGCACGTTTCTTTCTTGCCTTTTTCTTGATTGTCTTGGTATATTTTTTTAGCTTTTATCCTTTTTATCGTGGTTATTTGGTTATTTACATATTGTTATTTGTTTTTCTTAATAGAGCCTAGTAGTAGGCTGTGTTGTGTACGGCGATTTATGCCCACGTAGGCAGTCGCCAGATGGGCTTCCAAAATTTAAAAAAAAAACATAGACTCGAGACAACAAGAGGATTCCAACCTAACCTTGTTAATAAATATAATAATCGTGAACATGTTTTTTAAAACAAACCGCGCCAGAAACATCATTAAAAATTATCCCAATTCAAAACCAGTTGTGACTATATGGACAAACGATGACTGAAATATATAAATAGAGTTAATTTTTAATCCTATCCCAGGTATTATGACCCCCAAATATATCAACACTTCAAAAACCTTTTTGTTAATTTAATGCGCAAATACGCGAGGAGATATCTGTCATCAGAGAAAATGTGTGCAAGTCAGATATTGGAGGCGGGAGGACACGCGATATTCCAGATGTTAGCGGCAGCATTGTTTCCCATTATAAACCTGACGCGCCTCTGTGGGGCCTAAATGATTAAAAAAAAAAGGAAAATTAGACCTACCGGTCGCAACCGAGTCTAGAATTGCATCATCGCCGGGCCCTTGTAGCCGCTCGCGGTGGTGAGTCAACGAGGGACGGAATTAATTTAATTCTGGTGCAAAGGTATCGAAATCTTCCCAATCTTCTTCTCTCAATATGCATTCTAGACCCGTTCAGTAAAGTATTCCTTGCTCCTTGGGTGTCTATCCTAATGAAGTGGACCCTGACTTTGATTATTCTCGTCTCCTAGGACTGAAGGCTGATTCTGACACTCCGCTACCTGTTAGGTTGGCCTTCTAGAAGTGAAAAACGATTTTTAGACTCGTTCCGGTGAGCCACGTCGTATGTAGGCGTGAGGTGACGGAGACATCGTGGTAGCTGGTCCCATCCCGTAACCAGCACGATACAGTTTTGAATATTTCTGCGGTTGCCGACGTTCCAGTCCTCTCACATCTCATCAGAAGCTGAACTTTGAAAAGAGCGTAATAAATAAAAATGAGTAGAAAGGTTATGAACTGAACCGACTCAAAGGCAAATTAACCAGTAAAGTTGCATGGTTACGGAATGTAATTACACCTTTTTTGAAAAGTGGACACAAACAAAGGCAAGGTAAAGTTTAATTAGCCTCAATCAATAATATAATAATTATCAAAAACTGCCCAACGTGAAGGAAAATTTTCAATTCCTTGTTAAAAAAATTTAGCATTTTCGCGAAAATTTCGTTTGTGAGACAATTTTAACATCTTTATTAATGATATGTCACTTATTAAATGTTCTTGTAATCAAATTAAGTCTTACTTCGTAAGAGCTGAATCCGGTAAATATGTAGGGTGTGGAAGAGGAATATTTCGTCATGTCAATCCTATCTTTTCCTGGGTTTGTTTTACATCGTGCATTTTCATGCTCGAGAACAAAACCTTTTCTCTTTACGCCTAGTGGATGCGACGTTGTTTTTCTAACGTCAAGGTGTCGGGTTTATTCCCAGGCGAGAGTAAAAACAAAGGTCAACGCAGAAAACGGTCTGGCCACCGATTGGTAGACGCGCATAGCATACCCCTGCGTAGGTTGGCAGAGCTTACATGGTTAATTACATTCATAGACAACTACAACGCCGCTGTCTGTCTTTTCCCATCTTCGTAGCACAACACAAATTTTTCCCTTCTGCTCCAAGGAATTGTTTTGAAGTGTAGTTGTACCCAGATACCCGTGATGCGGTACAGGGCCCTTTTACCCAAGGGTGACGGTTTTTACCTGATCGTTGATGGGGTCCAAAATAAAACTCTGCAGTAATGTTCTTGGAAATTTGAACATGACACATTCAGTTTTTGCAAGGAAGTAGGGCCTTCGAGGAGGATCTGATTCAACGTTTTCTTTCGAAAGATCATCATCGAATGTATTTGTTATTCCAGAACCAGGCCCTACCGGAGAGGCTTCAATCGCTGTTCAAGTGCTATTTTACCCATAGGAAATTTACGAATTTTCCCTGCATGAGGAAGCACTCCACAAATCCTATCCATTGCCTGCTTTGAAGTATTAGTCCACGAACCTCATAAAATAAACAATGACGAATAAGTTTCTCTTTAAATTCTTTATCTTCCAAGTGAGAAAACGATGTAAATATGAAGACGCAAGAGGTCTAGGTCTAATTTATTATCTAGTTGTAGAAGAATAAGATCATAGGGCGACCACGTGCCTTTCTGTATCAACGTGGTCCTGAGATCACCGCATGGAGCTTTCAAAGCACGGCTGAAATAGAGTGAAGGTGCAACCTACGCTGTTATCACACCCCAGTTGCATTTGCTTAGGGACCGATTTCATCGTCTCCTATGGCCACCTTTCAGCTAAAATTCCTGCCTTCCATCATGAGATCGAAGTTCGTCAAACATTCCACGCCAACGTTATCACAATCTCCCCCCCCCCTCCCCGAAGTAGTCACCAACTTTTCCGAAAAAAAGCCCGTTTGTGTGGAGGCGACTGCCTAGGTCACCAAAAGCCACCTCACCAGGTGTCTATATAATCCTTCAACTCAGTTTAGTAAGGTGCACTAATAGACTTCCCATCTACTACCGCGAACGAGCTGAAGGACCCCCCCCCCTCCCCTCCCCCTGCGATCTAAGGCATCGGCGATTTTGATTTTAAAACGAAGGCTAAATTGACATCCATGAACTCTGCAATAGTCAATCGACGAGTATCTAACGAGGATTCCCATCTCCGAAGGCCATCTACGAGTGCTCCCTCATCTGAAGCGAGAGGTAACTCGACTTTCCCCTTCGCAGTCTTCGTATCCCAAATGGCTCTTTGAACCAACTTCGGCCCAAAGCCGCAAAAGTACCTACTTATATATATATATATATATATATATATATATATATATATATATATATATATATATATGTGTGTGTGGGGGAGGGAGAGAGTCTGGCTATTCTACGACATATAGATATATATATATACATTTCTCTATTATAAAATCTGGTAATCAGGTGTGTCAGGGTCTTCAAAAGGTCTTTAGAGAGATTTTTAAAGGCAACCCTTTAACTTTATTGTAATTTTAAAGGCTCAGTACCGTTTGAGTTGCGAAGACAAAACAAAACAGGAAACAACCATGCCATATTTATTTATCGCATAGTGTTTTTATGTGTGTTTGGAGAAATAGCTTTTCCCATGGTCACTTTAATCCCCTACGGATTAATAGAGTCTGAGCCTTTCTCACCTCACGAAAGCTTCAGTATTTTTTTAATTTATTTGTTTAATCGTGTATTATATTAGTGTGAGTATTTGGATAGCAAAGCTTCCGCGTTTAAGCAAGGATATTCCTTCGTGTGTCAGTAATTTGTGAGTCAAGCCTCATCTGTCCCATTACGACGGTCCATTAAACCCTTTTTGCGGACAACTTACACCCCGTGTTACGAACAAAATGTCGTCGTTCGAGAGATTTAAACTCCAAGGAGAATCCCTCGGTTTAAGTGGCAAAGACCTTGTCACGTATATACAAGAAGAAGAGAGAGAAAAAAGAGCTGAACCAAAAGAGATTAGACAGAGAGAGAGCGAAGAGCGCAAGGGAATTTAGCAATAGGAATTAGAATTAAATCGTGATCGGCTCGAAACCCTTTCAGTAAATTCCCGTGTAGGAGCCCCTCAATCCACCTCTTTTAAACTCCCCACGTTCAAAGAAGGAAAGGACTTCCGATCTTTTCTCACTCACTTCGAGAAAATTTTTGAAGTTAATCATTGGGACATCGAGACGGACGGTGATGTTAAGCTTCTTCCTCTCCCTAGCTTCCAGCTCTGAGACCTATGTGCATCCCTTCCCTCGGAAGCTACGGTGGATTATTCTACCCTCAAGTCTGAACTTCTCGCGGCGTACAATATGACGCCTGACTTCTACCGCGCCAAATTTGCCACGCCCGCATGCAACTAAATATGACCTTCTGGTGGTTTGGATATACTCTTTCTCGTAATTTCAATTTTTTGGTAGACACATCGAAATCCCCCATGATTATGAGTACCTGGTAGATTTTGTTCTAAGAGATCAGTTGCCTGCGTCACTATCACCAGAGATCCGCTCCTTTGGAAAGGATCGTAGGTTCAACTCCTTCAAAGAGTGCATAGAAGAAGCAGATATCTATGCGACGAGTCATAACTTATACCCGAAGGAAAGTAAAAAGCCTCCCCCTTTATCCCCCCCCCAAATAAAATTAATAACTCGCGGTTCTTTCCTAAGAACTCCCCAAAATTCGCCAAGGTTACAGGCCCCTTAAAGTCCAGAAGTTTTCCTCCATCGGAACCCCGCAATGTCAAACCCCTCATATCTAATCCCACGGAGTCAACTTTTCCCCGTAGACCAATCGTCTGGGGTAATCCCATTCACCAAGTCCACTAGGTGAATGCTGCTCCCGCTCCCACTCCATCGCGACCAGAACTCCCAGCTCCAAAAGCACCCTTTTCCCGAGTTGCCATAGACCTTATCGGCCCCATTCGTCCCCCTTCCAGCGAAGGACTATGCGTTTCGCCGAAGCTGTACCTTTAAAGAGAATCTAGTGTTGTTTGTGCCGAAGCCTTAATTTCCATCTTCTCTAGAGTAGGCATACAAAAGGTAGTATTGTCCGACCGAGGTCGGCAATTTACTTCTGAATTGATGTAACATATCGGGAAACTATTGATGGTAAAACTGCTCTTTATCACTACTTATCACCCCTGCGAAAATGGAGTTTGCGAGAAATTTAAGGGGATCGTACTGATTTTTAAAAAAACATTTTACTATTGCAACTACATTTCTGAAACTTGGTATATATATGGAAAACGCAGAAATAAAAATATTTTGTTCTTGGCAAAGTCACGTTCTGTTGCATAGAAAACGGGATATTGCAAATTGAAAGGAAAATGGCCCACTATGCTAAAACGAACTACCTATTTGTTTTTAGAGATAGAACAATACGGATTTTATCAGTGGATTCAGCGTCTTCCTCTAAAAGAATCTACTAAGCAAAATTTTGTTTGTTTTATTTATTTATTTTAGGAATATTTGAAAAAAAAATCGATTTGGGGACATTTTTTTCTGGTTCAAATAATCATAATAGAATAAAAAAATAAAAAAAGACGACTGCGAACGTTTTTTATGGGAAGAAGACGTTGAATCCAATGGTTAAAATCGCATTGCTCTAGCTCTATAAACAAAAAAGGTATTCAAGTTCAAATTTTAAAAAATCAAAATTTTCAAGAGAGCAGTTTTAGTGAATATGATTTACGTATATATTGCATTACCACCTAATATTTACATATATATGGATATATGTGAATATTTGTGTATATATATATATATATATATATATATATATATATATATATATATATATATATATATATATATAGTGTGTGTGTGTGTGTGTGTTTGTATGTGTGTTTTGTCGGTGCTACTGGCATGGTAAAAGGAGGTAAGAATAGATCTCCTCAACAACTCCACTGAAGCATTGGGGTCGTGAGCTCGAATATTCTGACCATAGTGCAGCGTCAGCTTGTCTATGTTGGCATCGGTAAACCCGTGCTGTCCTGCGAGCAAGTTTCTCTGAACAATCTTGCTCCTCCGTGTCATCATTTGTCTCCGGAGGTCTTTCTTCAGGTTACGAAGACGTGTGCCAGACGATTGGAAACGTGGTTCACACACGCTTCCTTGACCACTGGTACAGGGTATGGACCCTTCCCATCATTCATGGCCATGACGGCATTGAAGGTTGCAGAGTCTAAATCTCCGACAAAGGTGGTGTATCTGAATCCAAGTTCTTCTGATCGTGTCCACATCCTCTTGGGTGCCTCTGCTTCCATGTAACCGGACTTGCCATCAAAATTCTTGTTGAATGCGTGAGTTGTCTTCCAAATGGTAAATTGCGCAGAAGAAAGGCATTTCTTCTTTTTGAAGCACAGCTCACAGAAATTGCACAAGACTTCGTAGTCTATGACAAATCCGGTGTCGCATTCTACAACAAATGCAGCACCGATGTGGGATCAGAGGCCTCTGGTCATCCAAAAATAATAGTTTGACCGCAGCGCAGAACAGAGAAAGCGAAGCGTACTCAGAGAGCTTCGAATGCGTCACGCTTAAGCAAGCTTAGCAGACTCATTTCTGCAAATTACGACGTAAAACCTTAACAAGATGTTCTCTACACATTTTGAAAATTTCGCAACTTTAGGCGGAACAATCCCCTTAATGCGACTTTTAAGTCAATAGTAAAGAAGCTGTATGCTGAACAACAAGATTCCACATCTCCCAATGATCGTTCTATATCAATTATATTTTTATTCTGTAGAAATAAAGTAAGTAGCTTGACTAAGATCATTTTGAAACCATTTTCTACAAAAAAAAATTTAACGTATTTAGAGAGAAAAAAAAATTGTAATAAAATGTTTCACACATATGGATAAGGGTTAATCATATTTATTCTCTTAATGGCAGTCTTATAATCCAGAGCGGCCCCTGAAAGGTCAGAGAAGTGGAGAAAGTGGTTCTCCTTTATAGGGTTTGAGCCTTCCGAAGTAAGCTCCAAATCTGTTCAAGGGGAACCCCTCTACCATTTGGGGGAGGTAGGAAGGGAGTCTCTCCACCTGAAGAGGTGCTTCAATTTACCTCGCTCTCCCCTCACCTTTCATCGCTAAGTGCATTATTGATATTTTCTCTCATGTTGCCATGATAAGTTTTTAGAAAGAAAAGACGCATAGCAAACATACTATGACCTCCCAATGCCTTGAAAGGTTAAGTAAAAGGTCCCCATAAAATCAGAAACGTACAGAATGCGATCATTTATACAGTCTCGGCCTGCAGATATGAGCTAGGATGGGCCTTAGCAACCAGACCCGCTGTAATAAATACTTTGTCTTTACGCTTTAACCTACGATTATATAGAGACGGCATAGCCACCTCATATGTGCACTGGAAGTGACGAGGAGAGTCAGAACACATAACAAGCCGCATCTATTTTTCCCATTAGGTATCGTTCTGTCGGCCCTCGTAGTGTATTATGCCATTCGTACAGGTTCTGGAAAGAGGCCGAAAATTGCACGTAAGCACCGTCAAGCGGCGATGAAAAATCAGGGTCAGTAAGCGATAATCGCCACAAACGTCGAGACATATCGACGGCGCCCATACCAAACGGTGACGACATCCCGACAAACGCCAAACAGGTGAAGGTTTCTGTGACACAATGTATGGCGCCGCTCCGCAGCTTTTGCCACATACTGTTGCATACAATTGGCGATGTGTGGTCAGTGACTTAGATTTGGCGGATATAAAATGTAGGCTGATATAAGCCTCGCTCCAACTTTCCGTTCTACTACCAAGCCCGTCCTGGATCACTGACATCGAGTGACCACATGCCCATGCTTATAACTGTAGCAGCTGCGCCCATCCCAATTCCTGTTCCATCCAGAAAAGACTCTCCGAAGGTAAACTGGGAAGCATACAAGGCGGGCGTTCCAACTGGATCTCCATGATCTATACAGCGCATCCGCAGAAGATCTTGATTAAGAACTGACTGCTATTAAGGACTGCACTTCTAACGCATACACAATAGCTATCTCAGAAATCGCTCACGGAATTTACTGCAAACCAACTCTACACAAGAGAGAGTAACCATTATAACCATATCTCGCTCACTGGTTCATTTGCTGACAAATGGCGTTCAGCAATAATACTACCATTATTAAAAGCAAAGAAAGATCCGACACTCCCGACCCTCCCGACCAATTACAGACCAATCACACTCGCATCTTGCCGGAACAATTTGTTTGAGATGGTGATAAATGAGAGGATAAAATAGTAACTCGAGTCACGGAACATGCTATCAACAAAAAAATATGGCTATCGTAGGAATAGATCAACCCTAGACCCACTCACGCACCCGGAACATGACATAGCCCAGTCATTCGCAGAAGGATGTTTCCTTACGGCAATCTTCCCTGATTTATCTAAAGCATAGGATGCGCTTTAGCAACGACTCATTCTCCAGCAATTGCGCTAGATGGCAGTCTGAGGACCACTGCTAATATTCATTCAAAACTTCGTCCGAAACAGATGCTTCTCGGTGGATCTTCTGGGAACTCACTCCTCTACCTTACAACAACATCAGAAAGTAGCTCAAGGTAGCGTCATTAGTACAACCCTTTTCATATTAGCAATAAACAGGCTGGCTCTCCATGTCCCACCCCCATTCAAATGCTCCTTTTATGTGGATGACTTCACTATCTGTCATAGAGTAACGTAGCCTCAAGAAGTCGCCAATCAATTGCATAGAGCCATTAATGCAATAAAAAATTAAACCATCCGGAATGTCTTCACCATCTCTGAAGAAAAGAAATACAGGTGACATACACAAGGAGACGACAAATCCCAATAATTTCACTATCCATATCAGGGACACACATGCAAACTTCAAACAAAGTTAAATTCCATGGTCTCACATTTGACGTGGAAACACCATGTTGACGATCTGTACAGGCGATCGATCCCGGTTCTCAACCTATTTAAACCTATTCTCCACCACCACAAGATTTAAGAGCTGCTACTGGAACCTTCAAAAGTCTCCCAGTCATCTCATTATCTGCTAAAACAAGTTTACGCTCTTTACTATTGGGTAGGTATGAAAACGCTTTACGTTATTAAATACGCTGTCATCGACAAAATACCAAACTCCTTCGAACGATCCAAATGCACGATCCCCAGAAGGTAATAGGCCTCGCACAGATAATCCCTACACGAGACACATCAGCAAGATACAAGAGAAACTGCAATTTCCAATGATGAACTTCATCTCAGAAGATTACGTAGCAACTCCCCCCTGGAAACAAATCAACATGAAGCTATGTCTACCAAAATATACGCCAAATTATCAATTCCCCCATCACTAACGGCCAAAGAGGGAAGGGAGGAAGGCCCGGTACTCTTATGTAGAACCCGATAGTCACACTGTCTAGAGCCAAAGTAGGCTTCAATCACTGTGAGTATGGCGGATAGGAGTGAGAGAGAGAAGAAGAAGAAAGTTTTAAGATAGGACAGCGAAGAAAATAGTAGCAGTTAAAAGTGAACTTAATTAGTCATTGAACCTACAACTTAACGTGGAATCCGAACCACGATGTTTCGCTTGTCTCTAACTATAACTTTGCAGTTTATCGTAACCCCTGTGTCACATATCTACCGTGGGTCCCGTGTGCGAATGTAATAGTAAAAAGAAAAGATTTTAAAGTTGAAAGAAGTAAGAGGTTTGCAAATAGAGGCTAGTTGCCTGGAGGTCAGGCTTATCTCTGTTTTTCATGCTTTGGTTAACTCACTTGTACAGTAATGTCAGGCCGCTTTTCCCTCGATTTACCCTCTCAGTTACGTGCTTTTTATAACCTGACTTCATAATGGTTAGTCCAAGCACCTTACATTTTTTGTCGTATCTGTAGCGCTGTATTTCTACATATACACTTGAGATGCTCCACCTGTACACGGGTACCATTTTAAATTTATCCCTTTTGGTTTTAATTTTCCATTTTTCTTCGTATCTATTAATTCTTCTTATCTCTTCTGCAGTCATCCTAGCTTACATTGGTCCGTTCCTGTAGGGGCAAACTATGATCTGGATGACGTCGTCGGCATATTGGATGTTCAAGCAGCCCTCATTTCTTAGTGGTGGTATATCTGCTGTGTAGATTGAATAGAGAGACAGACTCAGACATCCGCCTTGGGCCAAACCAGCAGTGAACCCAAATATTTCTCCCTGATGTCGTCCCGGCATACGATGTCTACACTTATTTTTTTCTCTCTTTGCTTTCGCTATCTTTTCAAGGATGACTCCAAGTGCCATCTCCGTGCTTCTATTTTTCAGGAAGCCAAATTAGCAGCTGTTTCTCCAGCCATTATCATCGATGAATTTGGACAGTCTCTTATTAATTATTTTTTCAAATACATTACCGATGGAATCTAGTAGGGAGATAGGGCGGTAATTACCCACTTGATCTGGGGATTTTCCCGTCTTGGGTATGAATATCATCCTTGCCATTTTCAGTTGATCAGGAAAGTATCCCGTGTTAAAGCACGCATTGGAGACGTTTGTCACTCCCTCCAGTATGTTCGGGGGTGCTTCAAGGTAATTTAATCTGGCGAGTCCCGATCTGCCTAGGACTCTCTGTCGGAAGTTCTTTATCGTTTTTTTTAATTCCTCAGATGTAATGATTGGGTCTATTCCATCGTTATTGTTTCTCCTTTCCTCGACAAAGTGGAAGGGAAATGTCCTTTTGATCTCCCCATTGAGTTCGTCCACGATCTGAAGTTCGAATCCTATGTCATAATCCTCGTTCTCTTCTTCTCTAATTTTGAATACATTTCTCCAGTGCTCTCTAAATAATGCCTCTAGTTCTTCCTCATCTTCTGAAAATGTTCACTGTATCCTTAATTTTCATTCTATTCCATGCTGTCCGTGTCTTTAATCTGTTAATATGTTTCCAAAATTCCCTTAGTGGTGTTTCCACATCTATTTTCTCGATGTGCCGATCCCATTTCTCTTTTTTTTTCATAAATTAGTGCTATTAGTTCTCTTTTCTGTCTCCTGAGTGTGTTGTATGCTTCCCTTGATGTTCCGAATCTTCTTATATTTTCTGCCGCCCGGCCGATCTCCTCGCTCAAAGGCACCATTTCTGGTGTCCACCTAAATTGTTTAATAGTTTGGAACGAGTTAATTGGGACGGCCCCCTTATCTGCCCTTTTAATTTATTCTCTGATCCTATCCAACTCCCCGTTGATTTCCTCTAGACTGGCTTCCCCGAGTGGGCTGGGCACGTACGTCTGAAGTAATTCTTCGTACTTATCCCAATTCGCTCTATGGTATGCCTTCAATTTCTTCGAAGAGATTTGTATAGGATTCTTGTTTATTTAAATTAGAGTCACAGTGTGGTCACTGCAAGGAACATACATTGGTTCCATAAAATAGTTAAAGGGAAGATTGAAGATAGTCAGGCATATGTCCAGTTTTGTTGCGTGTTCTCTTCGTAAGTATGTAAGGAAATTGGGTCCCAATCTTTGCAGTATACGTCTATTGATAAGTGTGTTAAGTTGTCTTCCGACTCTGTTTGTATTTCTATACCCAGAAGCCCCGCAATGGGCATTTAAATCGCCCATCAAAATGACCGGTGTTCTATAGTTGAACAATTTAGTAAAGTTTTGTACCGGTAATTGGGGGCGCGTGGGTTGCTGGTATGCAGTTGCGACAATGATGTTTCCTAATTCCATTTTAATTTCTATAGCTAAATATGCATCCTCAAATCCTTGTATTATTTTGTACTGCAATCCTTGTTTGACAGCTATTGCCGCTCCGTCGTGTGTTTCTCCTGAAGGATTTGTGTTAATAACATTGTAGTTCGATATCTTTAATTCCTCGTTTTCTGTGTTTCTTCCATGTTCTGATATTAGTATAACATCTGGGTCAATCTTTCTGAATAAGTTTCCATACATAATTTCCGTCTTTCCATCTGCATATGTTAATTTAAGGGTATTTTTGATTTCTTAATATCCATAATCCAATTGTCCATTTTCGTTCGTTTATTCGATTTCTGTTTTGTGTGTATATCTGTTAAATTATCGGTGTTTCTTCTTCTTTTTCTGGTTCTTTTTTCGTTTCTACTGGGTTCCCCTCTGCTGACTGCGTCCAAGGGTCTTTCTGGTAATTCATCTCTGGGTGATGGATCCCTTTAACTTGCAGAGTTAGATCTCTTATATCTTTGGGATTTCCTGCGAGTATTCCATGTGCAATCTTGCTTTGTATCGTCGGAGATATTTTTAGTCTCTGGGTGATGGATCCCTTTAACTTGCAGAGTTAGATCTCTTATATCTTTGGGATTTCCTGCGAGTATCCCATGTGCAATCTTGCTCTGTATCGTCGGAGATATTTTTAGTCTCTGGGTCATCGCTGTTTTTGTCCTCTTCTGTTTCTGCTTCCTGTCGGTTTCCTTTCGCCTCTCCGATTAACTCATGTTTTGTCTTTTCTGTGACTTTGATTTTGAAAATGGCCGATGAGTCGACTTCTTTGGGGAATTTAATCGGTTCGAGCCCATTTTCCCGTAACATGCTGTTGACTGTTGTTGCGTAACTTCCAGGCTTAGCTATGTTCATCACGTGGGCATGTAATATACAAGTAAGTATTTTCACGTTGAGCGTATCATCCAAATTTATCTGTGTTGCAGGTCCTTGCTGGTCACTTTTTGCAATTGATACGTATGAGTTTCTATTTACGTTAGCATTATTTCTGTTTGACTCTGTTTCATTTCTCTTTATAATTTCTCTTCTTCTGGGACTATAGTTCTGTGTCCCCATTGGTATTTAATGCATCTTTTATTTGTGTTGTTGCAGTAACGCTAAGAATGGCCTTCAGTTCCACATTCAGAACAGATGATTAGGTCTTTTCGGGGGCAATTTTGAATCGTATGTTCCTCTAACGCATAACATCTGAAGCATATATGTATGTTTGTGAAGACTTCTCTTTGTATGTGGGCGAATTGGATTCTCATTTTGAAAGCGAGAAGTCCCTGTTCGATGATCCTTGAAGTTATTTCGGTAGATTCGCGAATGACTTTGATAACGTGTGTGTTCTTTAAATTTGACCACCTCTGCTATCTTGAGCCATTTCTGCCTCTCCTGTAGGTCTTTTATTTCTTAACATGAGTGCTCTCCTACACAGAACTCGATTCTTACCCAGATGACACTTCTGTTAGCCGTGATTTGTGGGGATACTCTTGCTTCCAAATGCAACTTCCTTAGCGTAATGCTCCTATCAGGTGATAGTAATTGCTCTACGTCTTTACTTTTTCGGCAAATAACTTTGAATCCAGATGATGTCTCGAAACATTTAATTAGTGGGATTTCCAAGTCAGTGAATATGCATTGCACTACTTCTTGTATTTTCCTTACGTTGGTATGAGTTTAAGGGGAAGCCTTTTGAAGTCCGGTGGGTCCATCTTTCCTGGGAGTCGTCTTCTCTCCGAAGAGAGGAGTTCTTCTGTTGATCTTCAGCTGTGGACTTTATCCAGTCTCCAATAGTGGGAGGAGCCCCTCTATCTGCCCTAGTTCTATCTTGCTTAACCTCCAACTTTCGTACTCTCCTTGGTCAACCCTACCTATCTGGGCTTAGCCCTAACCGCGGTCCACAGTTGGGTTCTGGCTCGTGACCGAAAATCGCTCCCCTTTTCTGGCCCCCTAAGGGGATCTCCTGCAGGGGTTCACTATACCTTACTACCAACTGCAACTCAGACCTTGCCGGTGACCAAGTTATGTAGTGCTAGTGACAAGTAAGTTTGAGGTAAAAAGTATGAATCAAAAGCCAAAATTGTAGGATAAGGAAGAGCAACCTCTTCGGGGGGGGGAGCACTTCGCTCAAGAAGAACAGGAGGAATCTCAAATCAGCCCCAGGAGCGCATATATTTCTTCTTAGAAGTTCTCTTGAGTAAGGCGTTTTTAGTCCTTCCTTAAAACTTTTTCCTCTTTACCTGAGATAGCCTTTACCAGTTCGCAGCGAGAGAGCAAGCGTAAAGGCTGAGTAAGTCAAATAGTCAGACAATCTGAGCCTTCCAATTTTATGTTTCTTGTAGTGCTTAGTTTTCCCTTAAAACTTTCCCGCGCCACGATTAGCCATTTTTTGTAATACTTATGGTCACGTAAAAAGACTATATAATAAGTGTAGCAATTTGTGAATTTTTGCAGGACACAGACACATCTCTCTGCGTCTCCGACGATCTCTCTGCGATTCCCTGCTATCTTTTAGATACAAGAAGCAAGGCCTAGCGAAACTTCCCTTGACACTCCTCACTGAGAACGGTGATTTCGGCAAGTCATACCGTGGGCGGTATCATCTCGGGAGAAATACATGAGATTCAGAAAAGACCCCACTCCCCTGAATAAAAATTCCTTTATTTCTCTGGCTCGTCATAGTGATATAACGTGGCAAACCCTCCCCATTCCTGCCCTGCCGTGACTTGGCTCTGAGAATATGACTCTATACATAGAGCTCCGTTGCAACTATGCCGTTCTAATTAGAAAGAGCATAATTGCAAATTTGGGTGAAAGGAGGTCTGAGTCTTAGCCCATTGCGGAACCCAAAGGAAGGAGCGAGGATGATTAATACCCTACCCTGTGTCATTGTCCAAGACCACAGAGGGAGATATCACCGTCTCTGTGAGATGTCGAACGTAACTGAGAAATACCCAAAACCAAATAGATGGGGCGGCACCCCGCCTGGAGTCAGTTGATTCGGGCTTCAGTCATCATTAAGGCTGCCATGTTTTCACCCCCTCTGAGGAGCCCAACCAGATCCATACTCACTCAAAAATCATCACCACATCCGAGTAATTTTCACAGGGTCGTTATCGGTGCGGCGGGAGACCCCCTCAAAAAAAAAAATGAAAGTAAGCTTCAAAACCGATCCACAATGGTAATCAACAACACATCCACACTTCTCAACCTAGCCGCTACACATGACACCACCATCACAAACATAATTAAGACCCACACAGGCCACAAACTCATCTTCCGCTCACAGGAGGACGCAGTCAAGTTCCGCGATCTTGTGTCAGACACAGTCGCCGTACAAGACCTTCACACAAAACTAACCGACAGTGTACACAAGAAACACCAAATAAGAATCCTCAAGACCAACCCTCTATGTTTGGCTTTCTCCACCGATAACCTCCGCACACATCTCAGACAGAAGTATGGAGAGAAGGTCATCAGAGACTTCTATTACAACCGTACTAAACAAAGGTAGTAATTACACTGTCCGATGAACAAAATAAAACACTGCTGCTAGACCAAGGCATCAAGGTCTGCGGCACTCTAACACACTCGCATAACATCGAGCCACAGCTTAACATAAAACCCACACAGTGCCACCGGTGTTACAAAACCGGACACAAAACACGTAACTACCAAGCAGACCTGGTCTGCTCAAGGTGTAGTGAGGTGGGCAATCACTACACCACCTGCACAGCCAGCTCACCCCACTGCACAAACTTCGGCGGCCACTATGTCACCGTCAACCCTCAACGCCCTTACCTAAGTAAGGCCCGCTCTGATCCTGTAGCGGCCCTACGGTGTCCACGACCCACCAACACAACCACACACTCCGCCCCGCCCCTCCTCCCCTTACAAGAACATTCGCTGCTGCTGCAAGCGCAACGCTGTCCACACCACCCCCTGTCCTAACCCAGAGCTACACCCAAATCTACACCCTGCCGCCTTGCTTTCAACGGTAGCATACGACATGTCGAGGGGTGACGCTCGACTATACGCAAACATACTCAATACACCGTTTGCCTTGCACGGTCTAGAACAGATCACCTTCTTCAAGAAGATGTCCGCTCTAATCTACGAGCATACACACAGGAGACCCGCACTCCTCCCCACCCCGGAGGGTACGAACACCTTGCTACCTGGACCTACCGCCCCCTCATCCCCCACTCCCACCTTCACCACGCTCCTGCCTCCTCCCTTCATTCTGTCCCTGCCCCTCTTGCCACTGTACCCTCCTTACCTGCCCCTTTGCCCACTGCTCCCACCTCTCTTTCTACCGCCTCCTCCCTCCCCCCACAGCTACCATTCTTTCCTCCGCTATACCTAAACTCTTTCCTACCACCAGCACTCTTCCTTCGGCAGCCTCTACTCCCCCCCTATTGCTACCCCCTCCCTCTCACAGCCTCCAACCCCACTCCCACTGATAACACAACCACCACTTCCTCCACCTCCCCCAAGCCCACCACACCCTCCACAAGATTCCTCATTAAACAAAAAAACTCCACCACTACCCCCTTCCCCTTCGTATGCCAAACACAAACACGCATAAAGCCGACCAACCCCCTCCCTGCTGTTCCTTCCTCTCCTCCTTCCACCCCTCCTTCATCGCCATCCCAACCTCCTCTCTCTCCCGATACCACCCCTGTCATAATCTGCACCTCTCCTACTAGCTCTACTCCCTCCTCCTAGACTCTCCTCGCTCCAACCCTCTTTCCCAACCACCACCCACTCTGCTACTATCTATAACCCTCCTTCCACAGAACACACACTCCGCTCTACCACGGCCTGCCCACCAAGTAACACCACTGAGAACCTCTCCAAACCACAGCCGACACGCGTAAAGGTACTTGCTCCCCACGCCTCCTGGGAAGTAACCAAGGAGAGTGGAACGGTCTCGGCTAAATCAGCCTCACGCGGGGGACCTCAACGCTTTCCACCCAACACTCCTTTCTAACACCACGCAGGATGCAGGAAGGTACCTGTCCGGTTCCCTGCCGCGTTATCGTTGCAAGCACATCGGCCCGGCCTTTCTCAGATTCTTCGGTCCTCGCGGAGGAACCACGTCTCCGGACGTGGTCTTCCGCAACGACCACGCTACACTCTTCTACACTCACACCTCACCGAGTCCTCACGTACTCTCTGACCACATACCGATATGCCTTATCATATCTACATCTCCCATACTCAAACTCTCACCACCTCTCTTCGACTTCAAAACACGAATGGGGAAGAGTTCAAGAGACACATAACAGAAAATGCGCCACGAAACCTCGACTTGGACCACACCAATCCATATATGTTAGACGACCACTGCTACTCAATCTTAAACACCATAACCGCTGCGCGCGACCTACACACACCACACAAAACCTACACATGTATAAAACACTTCGCATATTCCATACATACCCAGACTCATCACACAGTATAACTATCATACACCCAGGATTGACAAGGTAAATTTTTCCCACTTTTGGTTTGCCCGGGAAAAACTCGGGGAAAAACCGGGTAAAAGGGTAAGTTTTTCCCTGGGAAAAACTAGTAAGAAGGATAAAAAAGGAAAAATTGAACTTTAAATTGATTACTGATAAATTTATACACTTAAGTTTGATATATTTACTATATTAGAACAGATAGACTAAACTATATACCTGTAGCTTCATAATAATAATAATAATGATATATATTATTTGGCGTAACATAGGCTTTTATTACTAGTTAGAAAAATTAAACGATGTCCCGAACAAACAAAGGTACACATAATTCTGATTATCAGAAATACATGAATTCATTAAGGTCATTCTCTGAATATCTAGAAGTTGATTGGCTTTCACTTATGAGGCTATTATTGTCTTCATTATCTTTGGGTTCCTTCCATCCAAAGTGCCTGTATACGTGAATAAACTTAACAACACGTTCATCGTTGAGTCTGTTTCTTAGCTTTGTATGAATAGGGCATGCTGTGCTGAACAACCTCTCAATCCTAGCACTAGAAGGTGGACACAATAAAATAGATAACATCAGGGAGCAGAATCTTTTAACTAGATCCAATGAAGAAACTTTTATCATATAGTGCCAATATTTTTGAGGTAATAATTTGCTCAGAGATTTCTGGAAAGCTATTTTTGGAAATAATGTGACATCTTCTGTCTCATATGCTGCCAGGACAACCATTAAATTTTCATCCAAATGATCAACATAGTCATGTGTGATATCTTGTTGTTCGTCCGTTAAAGCAATCAATTTTTCATATTTTAAAATAGCATCTCGTCTTCGGTGATCAATTATATAAGCAAGGAGGTGTTCTGGAGTTACAACTCCATTGACCCTTCTCTTTATTTCAGTTCTTATCTATTCATTGATGTTGCTATCTGCGATGAGATTAAGCCAAGCGGTAACAGTCTGACAGGTTGTTGTGATCATCCTGTCAATAAAATATAATTTATAATGTATTTTAATGTTATTGATCTAAAAAATATAATAACTATTACCTATATTAATTGTTATTAAACAGACTTATTTGCATTTTATTTATTTTTATATTTAGTTTTTAATTGCTAATTTTTGTAATATTTAAAAATATATCTTAATCTCTAAAAATTGAATTAAATATTATTAAAGAAAATGCTTTGCATGATATTTATTATAGCATTGACTTTTTCTATTAGTAATTATTGTATGTTTTAGAAACTCACTTGGAAGAAATCCAGAGCAATATAAATTGCCTTAAGCTGCATCAGCAGGTTTTATGCTTCCACAAGTAGAAGCCTGTTGTCAATATGATTGATGATATTTGTACTCATTTTATGAGCTTCTCTGTCCCGTATTTCTACATACTTCGAATGATATTTCACAAATGTTTCTAAGCTGCTCTTTGACTGGGCTATCTGCAATGAAATTATATTTATTGTAATCCCATGCGATCATTCAACTATTGACAAGTAAATAAACTGTTTGAGATTTGGATATTGTAATATTTTTTTTTAAGCAACCAGAAGTTACAATACTTTCTAAAAGTATAACTAATGTTATCTTTAAACAAACGAAACATTTGGGAAATTAAGAGGTAATATCAAGAATATGTTAACATGGAAATGTACTTGCTGGGAATAAAAAGATATTTTTCCAACTTGATTAAATTTTTAATTAGGAATTAGAATGATGCATATACACTGTATTATTGGGAAGTTGTGGTAAGAGACCACTCAATTCTTTCAACTAACCTGCTGGCTGGTAGCACTCCCGTAAGTACCTCTTAACATCATCTATGGCAACCAAAACTGGTGTTGGAGTTGCTACGCTTTCCACAAGATTCAAATAATGTGCGTTTCAACCATATGCTATTATAGTCAGCTTCCAGTCAACAAGCATCTGCAATTACATAAGTATATTTACATCTATAAATAAATGAAATCCTAATAACTTATACCTGCATATATGATAGTTGCTTTAGATAAATAAATTTTTCAAAGAAAATGATTTTAGCTTTGTTTAGGAAATACTAACCTTACGAAGGAGTTTCATTTTTACTTCATTATCTGACACAAATCCAACAACAATTGCTCCATACTCAGTCTCTGCTTTTAAAATGCTGATCTTTGCTAGTTCAAAACAATAGTCTGCAGTTTTGCTCTGACTTCCTGCACAGACACATTCAAGTAGATATGATTTTCCTTCACAATGTATAGTACTGGCAATTATTGGATCATTGTGAATATTAAACCACCCATCTTGTGAAACGACACACAATTTGTTTTTAAATAGTATCTTCATTTCTGTATAAGCTTCATCTAGCATTGGATCAGCAAGTTGCTTCCTAGTTAGCACTCATCTGTGCTTCAGCAAACATCTTGTTTCTTCTAATGCATTTTGGAATTTATAATCATCAGCAACTCGAAAAGGAATACCATTCTAGAAGTAAACAAAAATAATGAATTTTATTTACTCTATTTTTCGAACCAGCGTCCATGGAGGAATCTTTTGCCACAGAGCATTCAATGCGCGTCGCGATGTCGCAGAAGGCCGCCGACTGGACTTTACATGCAGAGGAGGGGAACCTTTCAACGATAGGTTTAATTTCAGTGAGTAGTGTTTTGCTCTAGCTTCGTGCGTAGACACCGCCCCCAGTGCGGAGGATGTCCCGTATTCCATGCTTAGATACCTGGGTGAGCAAAGCATGTCCTTTATGTTAGATCTGTTCAACATGCTAAGGGTAGAGGGTATCCTCACAGATTCCTGGCGAATCTCCACCCTGCTCGCTTTTCGAAAAAGACGCCACGGTATTTTTCGATCTGGATAGGGTCTATGATACGGTATCATAGCGATACGGTATTATGGAGACTCTCCACACGATGGGGGCGAGGGGATGCCTCCCAATCTTTATATCTGCATTTATGCGAGATCGTCGATGCCGCGTATGGGTTTGGGAAGCCCTCTCCGATCAAATAAGGAGGAAGAGGGCGTCCCGTAAGGAAGTGTCCTCAGTGTCACATTCTTCACCCTGAGCATCAACTTCATCACCTCGGTGATGCCTGAAGATGTTCTTGGTACGCTCTACATAGACGACGTTTAGATCACTTTTGGCACAGCCTAGATGCCTACTCTGGCATTGACCGCATTTTTCGCTATACCGTGGCGCGCAGGCCTAAGGTGGTGCACTTCTTCCGCCATCCACGGCTCCACCCTGACTCAGAATTGTTTCTAAATGCGGTTTGCTTGGGAGTGGTGGACTCACACCGTTTCCTTGGTCTTGTATTTGATTGACACCTCATCAGGGAGGCTCATATTCGCAGCTTTAGAATCTCTCGAACCCTCCTCATAACTATTCTTCGTTCCGTGACGTTCAGCGCCTGGAGCGCTGATAGGGTTACTGCCTTACTTTTTTTCGAGCCTCTTTTCGTTTATAGCTCTAGTTCGGATGCGACTTCTATACTTCCGCAGTCGATTGTGTGTAGCGGAAGGAGGACTCAATTAACCACACCGTCCTTTGCCTGGCGACCGGTGCCTTCCGTACATCCCCTATTCAGAGCCTACTTGTCGATGCTCGAGAGATGCCACTCGCTCTGTGCCGTCCACAGTCTTTTATTCGCCTGTACGCACAAGCCCGGCGACTCCCTCAGTCATTAACAGCTCTCACTGAATCCACAGCTGATTTCTATGGTGCCTATGCCACCGAGAGAGACCAGTCATACCCTAAGCACTTTGGGTTTATGGCTAGCAAACTCCTTGGAGATTTGGGTATAGCTCTCGAGCCAGTGGCGTCCCTAGTTTTGCCTAAGATGTGTCGCTAGAGAGTACCACCTTTGACTATTTGTCGCCCCAACTCTGCTTCCAAAGCTTGTACAGCGCTGGGAGTATTGCGCCCTGCCTTTTCGGAGCACGCTTTGCATCACACTAACCGTGCCAGTGTATACAAGTCTCAAGAGGGGGTCGGTTTTCATGCCGTGAAGTTAGCGGAGCTCTTCCAGGTGCTGTGTTTGTCTTTATGGCCGAACTGGTTGTAATACACCTCTCTGTACGGGAGATAAGGCTATGTGCCAGGTTCGGAGACCGGATTGTTTTTTAGCGACTCACAAATTGCCCTGAGTGCTCTCGAGGCCTTGTAATCTCCGCATCTTTTGGTTCGCGATACCAGTGACGTCACGGGTTTGGCCAGCCGGGCCATTTTCCTGTAGGTCGCATTTTCCTGCGGCGGGGGGGAGGCAGGCCTACCTCCGACGCCAGAGCGCGCTTCCTACTTTTTCTTCTGCCTTTTTTTTATTGACAGTTTTATTTGCTCCTATCTTTTTTATCGTTATTTATTTGTGGTTTGTTTCATTTTTGTTTTATAATGTACCCTAGTAGTAATAGGCTGTGGTGAGTACGGCGACTTATGAACAAATACACAATCGCCAGATGGACTCCTAAATTTAAAAGAAAAATCCTGTTAAATGTTATAAATAAGGAGGTATTGAAATACAGGAAGATAGAAAAGTGGAAAAAGAAAAAAAGACATGTTAACGAACCCACGTAAGAGATATACAATTATATCTATAGAGACAGAATAACATACAAAGAATGCCGGAGAGAGACCGAAATTTTGGCAAAAACATAAATAAAAAGACGTCATGCAATAAACAGAAACAAAGAAAGTGAGTGACGTCATTGAGCTCAAACAGTTTAGTTAACAGAAGGTATAAAAGATGACTGAAAGTTGAAACAAACAAAATGGATCGGTGAAGCGAAGACAACACGTCACTTTAAAACAATAGCTCCCAAAAGCTATTTCAGAGTCATCCGCCAGTTTAGCATCTCCCGTTTTCGCTCGAGAAGGAATTATTTTGGATGGCTGACATTTCGGGAATGGAGACTCAACTGACGGCGCAAAATGGACGGGAATTGGAAAGCAAAATCATGTAAAGGACTCACGCCGTCAAATTGCTAAAATGTAGCGGTTATGTTGCTCCAAATAACTCGATGGATGTTCATGCATTTTCTGTCGGCATTCAAAACAACTTTTTTTCGATTGGAAATTTTAATCCGGTAACATTCATGTGTCTCACAGACTTTGGAAATTTCAGGCAATGGTAGCTTACATGTAATTAATTAAATCAAGGGTTCCTACATTACAAATACAAGCACATAAAATTCACAATATGCTGATAAAGGAATACAAACAAAGTGATGTGAAAATTCTGCTTTGCCTGAGATCTATCCGCTCATCTCGCTGCGATCCCTGGTTCGGGTTTATAATTTAACTAGTGGTTGGATGCCCTCATGACATCCAACCATGAGGGCACAGCAGCCGAAAAGCAACCCTATTAGATTAATAAAAGAAATACAAAATGCAACAAGAAAAAATAAGACAATTGACAAGGGCCTCAAGCGGGCCATCAGCATTTAAAAAATATATATTAAATGGAGGAGGACTGCCCCATCCAAACATTGGAAAATGCCGCAACCTAACAGGTACGAGTCTGCCCCAAGGCCACGGGACTGGCGGTAGTGGCCTCCCCCTTAATGATGCCGGGACAGATATCGCTCACGAAGTTCCAACAGACTAAGACACTCAACCAAAAAACTGAGTTATTATTTAGGGCACAAGGCAATCTTCCCAATGAAGTTCACAATATCAAAGCTCTGCAGCCCGCGAGTGTATCCATTTCAAAGACAACAAAAATATTACTTGCTACTATTTAAAAATTGGAAAATAGCTCCAAGGGAACAGTCTGTGGGCGAATTTACGCAGCTCCCTTTTGTCGTGCACCGTCCAACATTATCTTTGTTTTGCACCTCCTTAAAAGGGTGTTTTGATCCGCGCCGTATAGTCATTATAGTGTGTGGCAGAGGGGTTAGGAGGAGGGTCAAAATGCAGGTCTGATTGTTGTTCAGTTTGTACCTACAACTTGGTCCCTTCATCACTGCGCTCGTTCCCAGCAACACCTCCATGCCAAGGGACTCAGCAGATGATAATATCGACATGCACTCAATACACAGCAGCCGAGGCGTCACAGATGCTGCGAATTAGAGGATGCGGAGATTCCAATACCTCAAAGGAAGTCTGCGCGTTCTCTGAGTCACTTTGGATTACAAAACAACTACCAAATCGCACGTAATCTTCTGTATGAAGGGTCCCGGACGCTTCCAGGGAGGGGGTGAGCGTAAAAGCAACTCCTCATTCAGACTTAGAGCCATCTCTTTACACTGGTACGGCCAAAGCGGACACGATCTCTGCTGCAAGAAAATCAAATGCAATACTCCCAGCGATGTGGAGGATTTGGGAGCAACAGTGTGGCACAAACTTTCTAAGCTATTATCCTCAAGGGAGTTGGCAAGCTTTAACTCAATGGGTGAGAGTACTTTGGCTTAGCTCGTTTGCATATGTACCATTGCGTTCGGCTGCGAAAGAAATGAGAGTCGTTAGCGAGCGAGGAATACGATAAACTGACATATCAGGATTCACTTTGTACGAGGTAATCCGAGATGGTTCTCGCTCTCGTCGACATTTTTTTTAATTTTAAGAGCCCATCTGGCGAACAGTCTTGAGGACAACGCAGTTGTCGCAATAAAGTACAGGCGAGCGCTCCATCAAATGGCGCCTCGTCCCGCGAGTTTGTCCAATACGGAGAGGAGAGAAAGCAAGCTAAAAACGTCGCGTCAGTAGGGGAGGGGGGGAAGTCTATGGAAAAATTCGCGGCGCAGTGGCATGCAACTTTAAGTTTCCCCTGGCCGTTTCTCATCTTTTAGCCAAGCAGCCCGTATTCCTGCTACTTAATCGGTGTGAAGAAGAACGATCCGCTGGTCTGGTCACCCTGTCCTCGCGGACTTCCTGACACCCTCATCGGCGCGCTCATTCACCGAAACTCACACATGTCCAAGGAACTAGCCGAAGATAATCTCGACATACGCCGGCTTGCCGAAACCGTGGCGTCACGGATACAGCGAACTAGCGTATATGAAGATTTCAATCTCCCGAGAACCCTCAGAGCGCTTTTTGAGTCGCTATAGATCATGATCCGCTCTCCAAACCTGGAACGACTTTTTATTTCTCGTACCAAGCAGTGCGAATAGAACTCACTTTCATAGTCGAGTTTTTAACATTATTTTTAACCATAAGGATGTGAATGGACTCATCCTAGGTGAAGAGTAGGATAAATAAACGAACAGTCAATCTGCGTGAGTCCACCCTCTCCAGGCTTGACTTATCCAGGAACAAGACCGACTCAAGGTGGTGCCCACAACGCCTTCCGAAGAAAACGACATTTGTATTGACCAAAGCAAACCGAAATCCATGGGACTCAGCATAGGATACGCTGTCGTAGAATAGGCTCCCGACGATATACTATATAAATATATATATATATATATATATATATATATATATATATATATATATATATATATATATATATATATATATATTCTTTGTGGGAATTATTCTATATTCGAGTGTGTGGTGATCAGATGGCCGGGAATGGTTCAAAAGGGGGCCTGGAGAGGGCTTATTTATCTTCAATATACTTAAGAAGTGGAACGGAGCCCAAGGATTAATAATATTGCAAACATTAATAAAATAGGATTTTATTAATTGATCTAATAAAACAACACACGGAAAATATTTACATGACCGGGAATTAAAATGGGAGATACACACGAAACGAAAAAGGTCATGCGAATATTTGACTAAGCGGAGGATTAAGATTTGGAGGGATTTAAAACGACAAAACAAACAAGAAGGGAAATGGTTGGCTAAAATCCGTTTAAAGCACAGAGTTGCGGTGACACAAAGTTAAATAGTTAAATGTAATGCGTAAGTTACGTAATCATAAGTTGGCTTGGCAAAGACTGGCGATGGGAAGGAATCTTCGGTTCAACTGGCGATTTCTTTTCCAGGAGAAGGGGTTCCTCGGGGAGGTTGTCTTTAACGAGGGGGAAGGACTGACTTCGAGGAGTGAGAGCGAAGTGGGGCTCGGAAGTACAAGCAATCCTTGAGACAGGATATCGTAGATGTTCTAGATGAACAATGGAGGTTGTTGGTGTAACCAAGCATTCTCTCGAAGAACGTTAAAAAAGATGGAATTAAATTACCACTGACGTGATTTCTTGGGAACGAGAACCGTTTCTTGTCGAACGGGCTCAAAGAACAATGACTGTTCTAAAGTTATTCTCTTTCTGAACAACAGGGGGTTGAGAACCGTTTCTTGTCGAACGGGCTCGAAGAACAATGGCTGTTCTAAAGTTGCTCTCTTTCTGAACAACAGGGGGGGGTGAGAACCGTTTCTTGTCGAACGGGTTTGAAGAACAATGGCTGTTCTAAAGTTGTTCTCTTTCTGGACAACAGGGAGGGGCCCTGTTAACTTGGCGTCTCGAGGGGCACGAACCTTGGCACTCAAGGAATATTGTCCTCTTCTGGACAATAAGGGGTTTCTCGGGGTAGAGTTCCTAGATGCACAAGGAAAACCGGATCAGCGTGATGCCTCGCGAAGATAATCGGGATCTGGTTCAAACGCGAAATGCTATCGCATAAATAGCCGGAGCCAGCCCCTCGGCGTAGGGGACAATGGGTAGGGAGGGGGGGACTTCGATGGAATGTCCCGGTGGCGCTTGGGAAAATATCTTATCTTCCCATAAGCCTAATTCAATCTGGTGATATCGACGCATGGAGGCAAACGGGGGATTGAAACTCTTTGATTAAACTTGGGAATGGTGGGCGATAAGGCGCTTTCTACTCTATCTCGCAGGGTGCACGTGGGAAGCATGCGTTTCGGCAGCCTCAGACCGTTCTATCACACTGTCTTAAGAGTAGGATAGGAGTATTGGACTTCTTTTATCCGATTTTTTTTAATTAGTGCATTCTCCTTTAAATTGCTTAAGGGAGCTCGAACGTTGTGTCCGTACAACAGTTTGAATGGAGTAAACCCCAATGTGCGATGCGAGATCTCTGGGTATGCGAAGAGAGCTACCGGCTGATATGGGAGCCGTTCTCTGGGCTGTTTGGTGCACAATTTCTTTAAAATTGCCTTGAGAGTATGGTTCAATCTTTTGCACATTCCATTTCCTACGGGGGGTAGCAGGGTGGTAAACAATGGCTTCCTACATACTCCATTAGCTGCAAAGTAAATTGTCGGCCACGATCTGATAGTATTTTCTTGGGTAAACCAACACGGGAGAAGATCGTAATGAGTGCTTCAGCGCAGGAGATAGTGTCGATTTTATTAAGAGGCACGGCCTCGAGGAACCTAGTGGCAAAGTCGGCCAAGATTAGCACGTAGCTATGGCCTTCACTTGACGGGAATGAATCGGACTGATTAAATAGATTGCCATTCAGGAGAAGGGTTCGGAGATACTAGGTCCCTTCTGCAAAAGTGCGGGTTTAACTCGCTCCTATATGGCCGTTTTTTGACAGATGTCGCCCGAACGACAGTAGCACCTGGCCAATAAAAATACTTGAAGATTCTCTGTGCCCTCTTCGTATGGCTAAAATGGCCCTAAAAGACTAGCATGGGCGGTCTGCAGAATGAGATGAATGTGGGAGCGGGGAAGACATAACGCTTGGGACCCGGAGTTATTACCTTCAGAGCAAGCGCGATAAAGTAGACCATCCTTAACGAGATAAGAGATTACCTTTTTCACCTCTAGCGACTTCTTGCGCCTTATTTTTCGCCTTTGTTCAAAGGAGACGAAGAGAATCTCATTTCTTCTGATTTTCGCGACTTCCTCTTTCATGACATTCTTGAATTCTGAAACGCAGGGGTTTTCTAGCGGTGCGGGCGTCTCTAATTCCTTTTCCACTTAGGAACGGGTGATTACGGGTTGAGCCACAGGGGTGGAGGATATTCGCGGACACAGGCCAATCAGGACCACGCAGAATTTGATGAGGGATGCTACCCCTTCTGCCCAGCCACTAAAATAAGTGCATTTGATAAAGCATCTAACAATGGGGAATCTATTTGCGCGCCCTGAGTAGTCGTACACTACTGCAAATTTGTCGTGATCTGGGGCTACTGGTGGGAGTAGCTTGTCCGAAACTACGATGCAGGTGCACTTTGTATCACGTACGAGGGTGGGGATACGTCAGCCGTTTACTGCTCTGGTTTCGAATCTGAAGGCCCCAGGGGTGCTTTAACTTTACCTGGTGTCCAACGGGACTCAATATGCTTGAAGGGGGAGGAGATTCTGGTTGCAACGATGGTGGTGCGGACGTGGCACTAATTTGGTGTACCTGATAAAGAGGGTTGTTTCGAAGTTGCGAGTTCTGGGGGAAATTGGTCCTCACAGGGCCTTCAACACCGCAGGAGTAGCAGACGATAGGCCTCTTTGGAAATGACGAAGCAGGGAGATTAGACGAGAACATTTTGAAGTCACATTGGTCGGAGGAGAAGAAATGTTCGAGTTATGCAAAGCCAGTCACCTTGACGAACTTTTTTCCGTTGTGGGGAGTAAATTTAGTCTTGCTAGCCTTGGTTTTGGGAAATAGAGGTTCCGTCTACTTTACTTATTTAGGGTAGCTGTTATAGCTAGCCTCATATACATCGGCTCTATCGATACATTCCTTAAATGTACGACACTTCCGATCTTTCACAAAGGATCTGATTTCTGAAAGAAGTGAAGCCAAAATTGATCCTTCAGGAGAAAGTCGACCAAGGCATCATAGTCATGGGGAATTTTAGATGCATACAGCCAAAAATTAAAGTGGCATGGAAAAGTATAAGCAAACTGACGGAAGATTTGGTTTGGCTGTATACGGCAGTGACGGAATTTTGCGCGATAAAAATCAGGGGTCATATTGTAGGCTGCCAGTAATTTGGATTTATGTAGAGTAGTCAATAGTTGCCTCTGAGAGAGTGAGATAAATATATCCCTGAGCTGATTGCAACAATTGACAACAATTTGGTAACACGGTCGGCCTCAATATCTTAATTGTTGACATCGAAAATCTTTTCAAACTGAGTCAAATAAGACGAAAATCCTCACCTTTTCTAAATACGCGTAATTTTATAGACGATGTTTGCTCAATGTAGGTCCTTGAATTGATGGAAAACGTATCATTCCGGGGCCTGCTCATTCATAATTCGTGAAAACGAATTCTTTTCCTTTCTTCTCTTTCTCTTCGTTCTGCTTTCATACACTCTCTCTCTCTCTCTCTCTCTCTCTCTCTCTCTCTCTCTCTCTCTCTCTCTCTCTCTCTCTCTCTCTCTCTCTCTCTCTCTCTCTCTCTCTCTCTCTCTCTCTCTCTCTCTCTCTCTCTCTCTCTCTCTCTCTCTCTCTCTCTCTCTCTCTCTCTCTCTCTCTCTCTCTCTCTCTCTCTCTCTCTCTCTGAGAGAGCTTGCGTGATCTGCCTGAGTTAAGCTAGCTAAGCTGGGGGACTTTTAGTCCGGTAGGGTCACCCATGCCAGTAAGGTAGCTGTATTAGGATCCAGACTAAGGGTTGTCAAACTTCTCTACCACTTCTTTGATGCGTCTCCTTGCATCCCCCTACCAACCCATTCGATTCTGTTAGTACTAAGTTTCACCAACTCTTTTCAACTGTGAAAAAATCAAAACAAAAACCCAATAACAAAAAAAAAACCTTCATCTCTATTACACATAAGTTGTTTATTAATAAGGGCCTCACCAGCTCCCTTATGCCGCGTGAGAAGAGAGGCTTTGGAACCTCTTTAAATAACGCCTTGGAGCACTCATAGGTTACAAGAGACTGAGATTGAAGGGATCTTAGGCGTTTGGGGTACGATTAATGGAGAAGTGCTAGGTACCCCTTAAAAGCTTTCTCCTAACGTGTAATTGCCTGACCAGCTCCCTGTGACCGCTACTTGGTGAATAAAGGCTCAACTGATCTTTGGAGAGAGAGCTTTTGTGCCTTGCTGGTTGCCAGATCAGCTAAATATCTCAGATGAAGTCGTGGGCACTTAGCTTTACTATTTGCCTCAAGTCTGGCCGTTTTTAGTTGATTAGTAGGGCTTAGTAGGAAGACAGTTACACCTCAAGCACCCCTGTCAAAAAATCAGAGAACCAGTTCACTGGGGCTCTCGTGCTGCTCAGTTGGGAGCTGCGGCACGATTGGGGACGTCCGGCCCAGGGGAGACCTTAGGGTTGGTGTGCTTGATCAAAGGGTTTCTGTTCGCCGAACGACCGAAAACCTCCTGGAAATAGGCGGATGAGATTAGTGCGAGAGAAAATCACAACCAAAAACCCCTTTTTTAATGCGTATGGTCCGAGATTTTTGTAAGATGGCGAAGAAGAATGGTCCTCCGTTTCGAAAGCTAACCTGCAAAATATGCAAAGTCTATAGATGGAGTGAAGACTTCGGGGGAAGGAGTTGCAAGGAACTCACAGATGGCGTCAGTGTCTGTGACTTCTGCGAACTCGAGAAGCGCCTGGGCGAGAGCATCGCTCAACTGAGAGAGGAGAACTACCTCCTTAAAAGGGAAGTTCAACTCTTAAAAACAGAGAGATGCAGATGCTCAGGCGAGAAGGCTCCGGACGTCCAACAGCCGATTTCTTCTGCTGAAGGGCTTCCTCAACGAGCCAAAAAGAAGAAAAAAAAGAAGAAAGAAGAGAAAGTAGAAATAGAAGAAGAGAAAGTAGAAAGAGAAGAAGAGAAAGTAAAAGGAGAAGAAAAGAAAGTAGAAAGAGAAGAAAAGAAACTGGAAACAGAAGAAGAGAAAGTAGAAGCAGAAGAAGAGAAACGGAAAACAAACTAAGAGATAGCAAAGGAAGTCAAGAAGAAGAATAAGAGGAAGAATAAGAAGAAGAAGAAAAAAAAATTAGAGAAACAAGAGGAAAGCGGCAAGTCGCCTCCGAAAGGAAAGACTAAGTCGTCCGCAGTCAAATGTGCAAGAGTCACCCTTATTGGTGATTCTCAAGCACGGGGTCTGAAGCCCCTGCTAACGGCCCGCCTTCGCACAAGCGTTAAGGTGAGCTGCATCCCAGGTTGTGGGAATATGCAGGTAAGAGCTGAGGCCGAGAAGTCTCAGATTTCAGAAACTTCAGTCGTTGCCCTTATGGTAAGTGGCAACGACCTCTACCTCAGAGGAGGTAGGGTAGGCCCTACAGGTGAAATTATGAGGACAGTTATGGGCGCTGTCGACGACTGTGGACTGAAAACCCGCAGACGCGTCATGGTGGGGATGCTCCCGAGGTGGGGTCCAAGCCGGACTGCCCGCTTGAGGAACATGTCGCTAAACAGGCGCCTTGCAGACCTCTGTACGGCTGAGGGTGTCTTTTTTGTGGACCCGTACGCCGTGTTCTATGGTAGAAAAGACCTCTACCAAAGGGACGGGGTGCACCTCTCCTTTAAGGGCAAGGCGTTCCTAGCCAACCTCATCCAGGATGTCGTGGAGCGCACCCAAAGGAGTGTCCGGCCCATTGGGAAGGCGGACGTACGCCAGTGCGCCCGAGTCACTCCCCAAACAACCTTCTCGGAGGTTGTTAAAAATGGTGCCACCACGACAAACAAGAAGCCGGGAAACGGAAGAGTATAGGGGGTCCTACATTAGGGGACTCCCTGAAGGTTCTTCTGTTCAATGCGAGGTCAATCAGGAACAAGTTTCCTGAGCTCCGTGGCCTCGTAGCGACGGAAGAACCCGAAATGGCAGCCATAACAGAATCGTGGATAAAAACCTCAAACCGAGACTTTGAAGGCGAATTCACCGTTCCTGGCTACCAACTCTTCCACAAAGATAGGCCAGACAGAGAGGGTGGCGGTGTAATGTTGTATGTCAAGGATACAATCAAATCTACGAACTCCAACGTTATATCCGACCACGAGCTCCTGGGCGTTGACCTAGAGATCGGTCCTGCCAAATACAGGACCCTGCTGCTTTACAGACCCCCTTCCCAACCTGTTGAGAAGGACAGGGAACTGTACCAGCTGCTGGGTGAGCTTGTTCAAGGCAGAGTGTGCATCGTTATGGGCGATTTCAACAGCCAAGTTGACTGGGAAACCAGAGCAGCCTGTGGCGAGAGCGCGCTACTCCTGGAGTTCGCCAACAACGAGTTCCTCACTCAATGGGTCAGAGAACCGACGAGAGGAGACAATATCCTCGACTTGGTCTTCACCTCTGAGGATGATATCGTTGAGGATATCTCTGTAGGCGAAGAGCTCGGTGGCAGTGATCACCAGCTAGTTAGATTTAGCGTCAAGATCCCGAAGGTAAGGTCTGTTGCCAGTCAATTAAAGAAACTTGACTTGAGAAGAGCAGACTTTGCAAGCCTTCGAGCTGGACTGACTGACGTGAGGCTAGAAGTGTGCGATGCCGTTGAAGACTCGTGCAATAGTTTCAAAACCACATTCATGAGTCTTCAATCGCGTTTCATCCCTCTGAAATGCCCCCGTCTGTCTTCTGTTCAACCTAAGTGGTTTAATCGAGAAATCGGCCAACTGCTTAGGAAGAAGAGAAATGTGTACCGGCAATCAAAGATCTCGGGTGACTTTGACGAATACCGGAAGCTAGCCAGGAGAGTGAAGTCCAGCATAAGGACGGCTAAGCGGTCTGAGGAACTCCGAGTGGCGAGACTCTGTAAAGAGAATCCCAAGGAGTTTTTTGGATATGTGAACAGCCGTAAACCAATCCGTCGAACGATTGGCCCTTTGAGGAATGAGGAGGGGACATTAAAGCATTCAGATGCAGAAAATGCTAACCTCCTCAACGACTACTTCTCTTCAGTGTTTACTGAAGAGTGTGGTCCCATTCCCCAGCCCACGGATTCCTACTCGGGGGAAAAGCTGGAGGCAATGGACTTCACCGAAGGAGAAATAAAGAAAAAGATCGCTGACCTAAAGACGAATAAGTCCCCTGGACCGGACGGGTTTCTACCTAAAGTGTTGAAGGAAGTGTGCGATGAAGTATCACGACATCTGTGCGCTATCTTTAACATGTCAATCCGGACCGGATGCGTTCCTAGAGACTGGCGTGAGGCGGAGGTGACTCCTATCTTCAAGAAAGGAGACCGTAACCAACCGTCGAACTACCGACCTATCAGTCTGACTTCGATAGTCGGTAAACTCATGGAAAGCATCATGGTGGACAAAGTGACGTCGTATTTAGAGTCAAACCTGCTACTGAGGAGTTCCCAGCACGGCTTCCGAAGGCAACGGTCATGCCTGACGAACCTTGTGGAATTCTTCCACTTCGTTTTCAGTGAGCACGATCGGGACAAGGCGGTGGATGTGGTCTACCTAGACTTTCAGAAAGCCTTTGATAAGGTACCACACCGCCGCCTTCTCCGGAAAGTGCGAGCGCTTGGCATAGACGGAAAGGTAGCCGGCTGGATCGAGAACTGGCTAAGTGGCAGACGGCAACGGGTGGTGGTAAATGGACAGTCTTCTGAGTGGGTGCATGTTACTAGCGGGGTGCCTCAAGGTTCTGTCCTGGGACCACTACTATTTATCATCTACGTCAACGACATGGACGGTGACATGGTTGCGAAGATTTCCAAATTTGCCGACGATACCAAGCTTGGTATGAACGTTGCAAAGGATGGAAATACTGCCCGCCTGCAGGAAGATCTTGGGAAGATTGGGGAGTGGTCGGACACGTGGCAAATGCCTTTTAACGTGGGCAAATGCAAAGTAATGCATATCGGCCACAGAAACCCCCAATCTCAGTATATCCTTAAGGGCACTGCTATTGAATCCACCGACACTGAGAAGGACTTGGGTGTTGCTATCACTAGTGACCTCAAGTTCTCGAAACAGTGCATTGAGGCGGAGAAAAAGGCCCAAAGGATGCTAGGCTATATTAAGCGCCAGTTTGGTTATCGGAACCAGGAGATTGTACTGTGCCTGTACAACTCACTTGTCCGACCGCACCTGGAGTATGCCGTACAATTTTGGAGTCCTTCATTGCGAAAGGACATCGCGAGATTGGAACGCGTACAAGCCAGGGCAACCAAGCTGATTCCCTCTATCCGACATAAAAGTTATGAGGATAGACTAAGGGAGTTAGATCTGTTCTCACTGGAAACCCGTAGACTGCGTGGTCAGCTCATCGAAGTCTTCAAAATACTTCGAGGGTTCGACAATGTTGACTACCGGGATATTTTCACACTGAGTGAGAACAGAACGCGCAATCACGGCTTCAAACTTGAACTACAGCGTTACAACCGCAATATGTGTGGAAACTTTTTCACCTACAGTATCTGCGGTGGGTGGAACGCACTTCCAGTGGAAGTTGTCAACAGTGAATCTGTTGACCAGTTCAAGTCAAGACTAGACAAAGTCTTGAAAAGTGGCCGTTTATGGACGCAAAACAATTGAGCAGCCATGTGCCCGCTCAATTGCTAGTCGAAAGGTACCCTCTTTGAATGGACCGTAAGGTCTCCTAGGGTACTTACTTTCCTTGTTACTCCGTGTTACTCTCTCTCTCTCTCTCTCTCTCTCTCTCTCTCCTCTCTCTCTCTCTCTCTCTCTCTCTGACTTTTACCATAACCTTTTCAACCTATATAACGATACTAAATCATTAGATATAATTTACCTAGATTTCAAAAAGGCATTTGACAAAATTCCACATCAGAAACTCATGAACAAAGTGCGTACGCTAGGAATTAACGGTAATATATACGGATGGATTAGTAGCTGGTTAAAAAACAGGAAGCAGAGAGTGATAATAAATGGCGTGGAATCGGACTGGGTATCTGTTACCAGCGGTGTTCCCCAGGGATCAGTCCTGGGGCCTATTTTATTTACTATATACATCAATGACATAGACGTTGGAATAAATAATATCATATCTAAATTTGCAGATGACACGAAAATAGGTAACTCAGTACTATGCGAAGATGACAGGGCTAGCCTGCAGGCTGATATAAATAAAATTACCGAATGGTCTGAGAAATGGCAAATGCCATTTAATATCGACAAATGCCAAATCCTTCAGTGCGGAACAAAAAACAAAAAATACACCTATACAATGCAAGGTGGCTTAATAAACACAACCCCGCAGGTTAAAGATTTAGGAGTAATAATTACAGAAAACTTAAAAACATCAAACCAATGCGCAGCTGCTGCAAACAAAGCTAACACAGCACTAGGATTTATAAAAAGAAACTTTACTTATAAAAGCGAGGAGATAATTATGCCACTATATAAAAGTATTGTCAGGCCCCATCTCGAATACGCTGTACAGTTCTGGGCCCCTTACTTAATAAAAGACATAGATAAATTAGAAGCTGTACAACACAGAGCGACAAAACTTATCCCGTCAGTACGTAACAAACCTTACCACGAGAGGCTAAAAAAACTCAATCTATTTTCCGTCAGAAAACGAAGACTAAGGGGGCAGCTTATAGAGTGCTTCAAAATACTTAAAGGATTTAACAACGTTTATGCCAATAACTTGTTCACACTGACAGGGGAGTGTCCCACCCGTGGACATGATTCAAAACTTCAGGGTAAAAGAGCCACTATGGATGTAATAAAAAACTTCTTCACTTACTCGATTATTAATGATTGGAATAATTTGCCAAACGAGGTAGTGGACAGCAGAACTATAGATTCATTTAAAATGAGATTAGACAAACACTTAACAAATATTGGAATTGTTTAGCATAAGCTACAAAATAAAATAATATTACAAAAATATAACTCTTTCAGGTTTATGTAAGTGGTTTTCATATTCATTTCATTTAATTACTATTCAATGCAAATTTCCTTCAGGTACTGTCTTCTTACACCTGCAAGGTACTTTTCCCAAATTATTTCATGTACGGCTTTTGCCGGAGGGAGTGGAGGGTGGGGAGAGCCTAAAACTTTTCTATCCTTTACTTCTACTATTCTATGTGTAACTGGCAGTAGATTTAAGGCCAGATCACCTTAGTCTGGGCCATAAGGCCCGTGTGATCTATGTAACTCTATGTAACTCTATGTAACTCTCTCTCTCTCTCTCTCTCTCTCTCTCTCTCTCTCTCTCTCTCTCTCTCTCTCTCTCTCTCTCTCTCTCTCTAAATAAACCAGAGGGAGAGGTGACGCCCCCTTGTCGCGGGAAGAGAGCTTGTGTGGACCTTTGACTTTTCGAGCTATGTCGGCGGGGGTACCTCTTCTGGGTACCCCTGGCAGGGCTTCCCTTGTCGGTTTGGTCGGAAACGAGGTTCCAGACTAAGTGCGTCATCTTTTCTTTTTTCTACTCTATCCTTCTCTTTTTTTACTTTTATCTTACTTCCCACTTATACAAAAAAAAGAAAAAAAAAGCCTACTCCTATCATGTCACTCTTTCCCTTTTTTCCCTCTATCTACATATAAGGACCTGTCAGCTACCTCACGCGTCAGAAGAGAGGCTTTGGAACCTCTATAAACAACGCCAATCGACGCTCACTGGTTGCGAAAGACTAGGACTAGAGGGGTCCTAGGCGTTGGGGCACGATGAATGGGATGAGGGTAGTGCCCCGTTAACCCCTTCCCTGGCGCGTAATTATTGACCGTTCCCAGTGCCCGTTGACGGGTGCCTCTGGTAGCATCGGTCCGAGGTGACGGCCCTTTGTTCCCAGGTTGGTTGCCAGGCCAATAAAAAGCCTTGGGTCGAGTTCCTTGGTGTGGCGGGATATCCATTGAACGCTACTCCGAGATCCTGGCCGTTGTGAAGGGAACTAGTAGGAGTTTAGTAAGGGGTGTGCTTCGTTGTTGTTCACCTGGTGAGAAATCGATGGCCCCTTCGGGGACCGTCTGTGCTGCTTGGTTGGGAGCCACGGCACGCCGAGGCTTGACGACTCGGTCGGACGAACAGCAGCACATGGAGCGTGCCTTCTGGAAGACTCCGAAACGACTCCGATCAATAGGCGGGAGCGACTCACGCGGGGAGAACTCACCAACCCCCTTTTTATATATTGATTGGTCACAAGCTTAAGAAATAGAGTGTTCGAAATGGCAGGAAAGAAAGGTCCAGCAGCGCTAAAATTCACGTGTGCCACATGTAAGAAGGACAAGTGGTGCGTTGACTTCCCGGAAGGCTGCTATGCGAAATGCCACCCAGACAGTGTATGCACCACTTGCATTTTAAAGAAGGAAGTGGAGGAAGTAGTCGCCTACTACAGGGAAAGAACTACAAACCTCGAACAGAAAATTGAGAGGCTCAAGGAGGAGCACTCCCACCAGATCCGCAGGCTCGAAGAGAAATTAAACGATCTCTTGAGTCCTGTGGCAAACCCTACCTCTGCAGAGAGCCCGTGCCCGAATGTGGCAGCGACACCAAAAGGTAAAAAGAAAAAAAAGACGAAAAAGGGAAAGAAGAAAGAGGAAGAGAGAGAAATAGAAGAAGAAAGGGTAGAAGAAGTTAATGAAAAGGATGACAAGGGGGAAAAGATGATAGAGAAGAAGAAGAAGAATAAGAGGAAGAAGAAAAAAGAAAAGCCTGAAAACACCATGATGGGGAAGAGAGAGGAATCGGAGAGCTTGCCTCAGAAAAAAAAGAATCCGAGCTCAGCAGGCAAATGTGCCAGGGTCATCCTTGTGGGCGATTCCCAGGCACGGGACCTGCAGCCCCTGCTAGCGGCCCGCCTTCGCACAAGCGTTAAGGTAAGCTGCCTGCCAGGATGTGGTAACCACCACATCAGAGTAGAGGCTGAGAAATCACAGATTTCTGAGAGCTCAGTCGTTGCTCTGATGGTCAGTGGAAACGACCTCTACCTGAGAGGAGGTAGGGTAGGCCCTACAGATAAAATCCTCCACACGGTCATGGGTGCCGTGGACGACTGTGGGCTGAAAACCCGCAAGCGCGTGGTAGTCGGGATGCTCCCGAGGAGAGGTCCAACACGGACCGCTCACTCGATGAATGTGTCTTTAAACCGGCGCCTGGCAGATTTGTGTACGGCAGAGGGGGTCTTTTTTGTGGACCCGTACCGCACCTTTTATGGTAGAAATGATCTCTACCAAAGGGATGGGGTACATCTTTCCTTTAAAGGAAAGGCCTTTCTGTCGAACATGATCCAGGATGTCGTAGAGAGGACCGAAAGGAGTATCCGGCCCAGAGTGAGGGCGGACGTACGCCAGTATGCCCGTGTCACTCCAGGAACGACCTTCTCAGAGGTCGCAAAAAGGGGTGCCTCACAAACAAACAAGCCGGGAAACGGAAGAGCGTAGGGAGTCCTACAGTCGGGGACTCCCTGAAAGTTCTTCTGTTCAATGCGAGGTCAATCAGGAACAAGTTTCCTGAGCTCCGTGGCCTCGTAGCGACGGAAGAACCCGAAATGGTAGCCATAACAGAATCGTGGATAAAAACCTTAAACCGAGACTTTGAAGGCGAATTCACGATTCCCGGTTACCAGCTCTTCTTGAAAGATAGGCCAGACAGAGAAGGTGGCGGTGTGATGTTGTATGTCAAGGATACTCTCAACTTGACGGATTGCAACATCGTATCCGACCATGAACTACTAGGTGTTGACCTAGAGATAGGTCCTGCCAAATATAGGACCCTGGTGCTTTATAGACCTCCTGCCCAACTCGTTGAAAAGGACAGAGATCTGTACCAGCTACTAGGAGAACTTGTCGAAGACAGAGTATGTATCGTCATGGGTGATTTCAACACACAAGTTGACTGGGAAACCAGAGAACCCTGTGGCGAGAACGCACTACTCCTGGAGTTCACGAACAACGAGTTCCTCACTCAATGGGTGAGAGAGCCAACGAGAGGAGACAATATCCTCGACTTGGTTTTCACCTCTGAGGATGACATCGTTGAGGACCTCTCTGTTGGCGAAGAGCTCGGTGGCAGTGACCACCGACTAATTAGATTTGTAGTCAAAGTCCCCAAGGCAGAGCCTGCAACTAGTAAATCAAGGAAACTGGATTTAAGAAGAGCAGACTTTGCAGGTCTACGCGCGGGACTGACTGACGCGAGGCTAGAGGAGTGCGATGCTGTTGAAGACTCTTGGAACAGTTTCAAAACCACATTCATGAGTCTTCAATCGCGTTTTATCCCTCTGAAATGCCCCCGTCTGTCTTCTGTTCAACCTAAGTGGTTTAATCGAGAAATCGGCCAACTGCTTAGGAAGAAGAGAAATGTGTACCGGCAATCAAAGATCTCGGGTGACTTTGACGAATACCGGAGGCTAGCCAGGAGAGTGAAGTCCAGCATAAGGGCGGCTAAGCGGTCTGAGGAACTCCGAGTGGCGAGACTCTGTAAAGAAAATCCCAAGGAATTTTTTGGATATGTGAACAGCCGTAAACCAATCCGTCGAACGATTGGCCCTTTGAGGAACGAGGAGGGGACATTAAAGCATTCAGATGCAGAAAATGCTAACCTCCTCAACGACTACTTCTCTTCAGTGTTTACTGAAGAGTGTGGTCCCATTCCCCAGCCCACGGATTCCTACTCGGGGGAAAAGCTGGAGGCAATGGACTTCACCGAAGGAGAAATAAAGAAAAAGATCGCTGACCTAAAGACGAATAAGTCCCCTGGACCGGACGGGTTTCTACCTAAAGTGTTGAAAGAAGTGTGCGATGAAGTATCACGACATCTGTGCGCTATCTTTAACATGTCAATCCGGACCGCATGCGTTCCTAGAGACTGGCGTGAGGCGGAGGTGACTCCTATCTTCAAGAAAGGAGACCGTAACCAACCGTCGAACTACCGACCTATCAGTCTCACTTCGATAGTCGGTAAACTCATGGAAAGCATCATGGTGGACAAAGTGACGTCGTATTTAGAGTCAAACCTGCTACTGAGGAGTTCCCAGCACGGCTTCCGAAGGCAACGGTCATGCCTGACGAACCTTGTAGAATTCTTCCACTTCGTTTTCAGTGAGCACGATCGGGACAAGGCGGTGGATGTGGTCTACCTAGACTTTCAGAAAGCCTTTGATAAGGTACCACACCGCCGCCTTCTCCGGAAAGTGCGAGCGCTTGGCATAGACGGAAAGGTAGCCGGCTGGATCGAGAACTGGCTAAGTGGCAGACGGCAACGGGTGGTGGTAAATGGACAGGCTTCTGAGTGGGTGCCCGTTACTAGCGGGGTGCCTCAAGGTTCTGTCCTGGGACCACTACTATTCATCATCTACGTCAACGACATGGACGGTGACATGGTTGCGAAGATTTCCAAATTTGCCGACGATACCAAGCTTGGTATGAACGTTGCAAAGGATGGAAATACTGCCCGCCTGCAGGAAGATCTTGGGAAGATTGGGGAGTGGTCGGACACGTGGCAAATGCCTTTTAACGTGGGGAAATGCAAAGTGATGCATATCGGCCACAGAAACCCCCAATCTCAGTATATCCTTAAGGGCACTGCTCTTGAATCGAGTGACACTGAGAAGGACTTGGGTGTAACAATCACTAGTGACCTCAAGTTCTCGAAACAGTGCATTGAGGCGGAGAAAAAGGCCCAAAGGATGCTAGGCTATATTAAGCGCCAGTTTGGTTATCGGAACCAGGAGATTGTACTGTGCCTGTACAACTCACTTGTCCGACCGCACCTGGAGTATGCCGTACAATTTTGGAGTCCTTCATTGCGAAAGGACATCGCGAGATTGGAACGCGTACAAGCCAGGGCAACCAAGCTGATTCCCTCTATCCGACATAAAAGTTATGAGGATAGACTAAGGGAATTAGATCTGTTCTCGCTGGAAACCCGTAGACAGCGTGGTCAGCTCATCGAAGTTTTCAAAATAATTCGAGGGTTCGACAATGTTGACTACCGGGCTATTTTCACACTGAGTGAGAACAGAACGCGCAATCACGGCTTCAAACTTGAACTGAAGCGTTACAACCGCAATCTGTGTGGAAATTTTTTCACTTACAGTATCTGCGGTATGTGGAACGCACTTCCAGTGGAAGTTGTCAACAGTGAATCTGTGAACGCGCAATCACGGCTTCAAACTTGAACTGAAGCGTTACAACCGCAATCTGTGTGGAAATTTTTTCACTTACAGTATCTGCGATATGTGGAACGCACTTCCAGTGGAAATTGTCAACAGTGAATCTGTGACCAGTTCAAGTCAAGACTAGACAAAGTCTTGAAAAGTGGCCGTTTAGGGACGCAAAACAATTGAGCAGCCATGTGCCCGCTCGATTGCTAGCCTAAAGGTACCCTCTTTGAATGGACCGTAAGGTCTCCTAGGGTACTTACTTTCCTTGTTACTCCTTGTTACTCTCTCTCTCTCTCTCTCTCTCTCTCTCTCTCTCTCTCTCTCTCTCTCTCTCTCTCCCTCTCTCTCTCTTTCTCTCTCTCTCTCTCTCTCTCTCTCTCTCTCTCTCTCTCTCTCTCTCTCTCTCTCTCTCTCTCTCTTTTTTTCTCTAAGAGCCAACGAGAGGAGACAATATCCCAGACTTGGTATTCACCTCTGAGGATGACATCGCTGAGGACCTCTCTGTGGGCGAAGAGCTCGGTGGCAGTGACCACCGACTAATTATATTTGTAGTCAAAGTCCCGAAGGCATGGCCTGCAACTAGTAAATCGAGGAAACTCAATTTGAGAAGAGCAGACTTTGCAGACCTTCGTGCTGGACTGACTGACGCGAGGCTAGAAGTGAGCGATTCTGTTGAAGAGTCGTGAAATAGTTTCAAAACCACATTCATTAGTCTTCAATCGCGTTTCATCCCTCTGAAATGCCTCCGTCGGTCTTCTGTTCAACCAAAGTAGTTTAATCGAGAAATTTGCTAACTGCTTAGGGAGAAGAGAAATGTGTACCGGCAATCGAAGATCTCGGGTTACTCTGACGAATACCAGAGGCTATCCAGAAGAGTGAAGTCCAGCATAAGGACGGCTAAGCGGTCTGAGGAAATCCGAGTGGCGAGACTCTGTAAAAAGAAACCCAAGGAGTTCTTTGGATATGTAAACAGCCATAAACCAATCTGTCGAACGATTGGTCCTTTGAGGAATGAGGAGGGGACATTAAAGCACTCAGGTGCAGAAAATGCTAACCTCCTCAACGACTACTTCTCTTCAGTGTTTACTGAAGAGTGTGGTCCCATACCCCAGCCAAGGGATTCCCACTCGAGGCAAAAGCTGGAGGATATGTACTTCACCGAATGAGAAATAAAAAACAAGATCACTGACCTAATGGCGAATAAGTCACATAGCCCAGATGGGTTTCTACCTAAAGTATTGAAAGAAGTGCGCGATCAAGTGTCACGACACCTGAGCGCAATCTTCAACATGTCAATCCACACCGAATGCGTTCCTAGAGACTAGGATGAGGCGGAGGTGACTCCTATCTTCAAGAAAGGAGACCCCAGCCATCCGTCAAACTACCGACCTATCAGTCTGACTTCGATAGTCGGTAAACTCATGGAAAGCATGATGGTGGACAAAATGACTTCGCATTTAGGGTCAAACCTGCTACTGAGAAGTTCCCAGCACGGCTTCCGAAGGCAACGGTCATGCCTGACGAACCTTGTGGAATTCTTCCACTTCGTCTTCAGTTAGCACGATCTCGACAAGGCAGTGGATGTGATCTACTTAGACTTTCAGAAAGCCTTTGATAAGGTACTACACCGCTCTCTTCTCCGAAAAGTGCGAGCGCTGGGCATAGACGGAAAAGTAGCCGGCTGGATCGAGAACCGGCTAAGTCGCAGATGCCAACGGGTGGTGGTGAATGGACAGGCTTCTGAGTGGGTGCCGTTATTAGCGGGGTGCCTCAGGGTTCTGTCCTAGAACCACTACTATTCATCATCTACGTCAACGACATGGACGGTGACATGGTTGTTAAGATTTTCAAATTTGCCGACGATAGCAAGCTTGGTATGAACGTTGCAAAGGATGGAAATATTGCAAGCCTGCAGGAAGATCTTGGAAAGATTGGGGAGTGGTCTGATACGTGGCAAATGCCTTTTAACTTAAACAAATGCAAAGTGATGCATATCGGCCACCGAAATCCTTAATCACCCTATATTCTTAAGGGCACTGCTCTTGAATCCACGGACACTGAGAAGGACTTGGGTGTAACTATCACGAGTGACCTCAAGTTCTCGAAACAATGTGTTGAGGTGGAGATGAAAGCCAAAAGGATGTTAGTGTATATAAAGGGACAGTTTGGATATCAGAAAAAGGAGATAGTAGTTTGTCTGTACAACTCCCTCGTCCGACCGCACCTGAAGTATGCCGTACAATTTTGGAGTCCTTCGTTTCGAAATGATATTGCGAGATTGGAACGTGTGCAAGCCACGGCAACCAAACTGATTCCTTCTATCAGACACAAAAGTTACGATGCTAGATTAATGGAAGTAGATCTGTTAACGTTGGAAACCCGGAGACTGCCTGGCCAACTTATCGAAATGTTATAAATACTTTGAGGCTTCGATAATGTAGACTGCATGGATATTTTCCAACTTAGTGAGTGCAGAAGGAGAAATCACGGCTACAAACTTGAACTGAAGCGTTACAACAGTGATCTGTATGCTATATTTTTCACATACAGCATCTGCGGTAGCCGAAACGCACTTCTAGTGGACGTTGTCGACAGCAATTCTGTTGATCAGTTGAAGTCAAGACTGGACAAAGTCTGGAAAAGTGGCCGTTTGCGAACTTAAGTCGTTGTGCAGAACTGCGCCTGCTCAACTGTTAGCCCAAAGGTACCCTCTTTGAATTGACCGTAAGGTCTCCTATGGTACTTCTTGTCATTGTAGCTCATTGTAGCTCTCTCTCTCTCTCTCTCTCTCTCTCTCTCTCTCTCTCTCTCTCTCTCTCTCTCTCTCTCTCTCTCTCTCTCTCTCTCTCTCTCTTTCTCCTCTCTCTCTCTCTAAAGTTCTTCAAGCAGTGCCTTCATGTCGAAAAGAGGGCTCAGACCCCAGACAATACCTGGGTATATAAAGAGACATTTTCGCTTCCGAAATAAGCAGATTGTTCTCGCCTCGTACAACTTTTTAGTCGGTCACACCTTAAATACGCGGTACAATTCTGGTCCCCAACCCTGAGAAAGGATCTTGAACGGCAGGAAATAGTACAGGCCAGAGCGAAAAAATTGATCCCCTCCCTTAGACATAAATTTATCAGCATAGGCAACGAGAAATGGGGATGTTCTCTTTGGAGACGCGCGGGTTAAGAAGCCAGCTGATTGAAACTTTTGAGATAATGCGAAGAGTTGAAAAAAAAGATCACAGGAGGCTGTTCACGTTGACCAAAAATGCTACACGTAACCAATATTACAAACTGGAATTACCGCAATTCCATATTTAGCTACCACACCGCCGCCGCCGCCGCCTCCGCAAAGTGCGTGCACTGGGCATAGACGGAATTGTAGCATGTTGGATAGAGAACTGGTTAAGTGGCAGACTGCAACGAGTGGTTTTGAATGGACAGGCTTCTGAGTAGTTGCCCGTTACTAGCGGTGTTCCTCAAGGTTCTGTCCTAGGACCACTAATGTTTATCATTTACGTCAACGAAATGGACGGTTTCATAGTTGCTAAGATTTCTAAATTTGCCGATGATACCAAGCTTGGTATGATCGTAGCACAGGAAGTAAATACTGCCCGCCTTCAAGATGATCTTCAGAAGATTGGGGAGTGGTCGGACATGTGGAAAATGCGTTTTGAGGTGAACAAATGCAAAGTGATGTATATCGGCCGCCGAAAATTCCAATCTCAGTATATCGTTAAGGGCACTGATCTTGAATCCACCGACACTGAGAAGAACTTGGGTGTAACTATCAATAGTCATCTCAAGTTCTCGAGGCAGTGTATTGAGGCGGATGAGAAAGCCCAAAGGATTTTATGTTATATAATGCGACAGTTTAGATATTGTAACAAGGAGATAGTACTGTGTTTGCAAAAGTACCTTGTCCGACCGCACCTAGAGTATATCGTACAATTTTGGAGTCCTTCGTTTCTAAAGGATATCGCGAGATTAGAACGTGTGCAAGCCATATCAACCAAACTGATTTCCTCTATCAGACACAAAGGTTACAACGATATATTAATAGAATTAGATCTTTCTCGTTGGAGACACCTAGACTGCGTGGTCAACTGATCGAAGTGTTTAAAATAATTCGAGGCTTCGTCAATCTAGACTACACTTATGTTTTCCAATTTAGTGAGGGCAGAACTAGAAATCACGGCTACAAACTGGAACTGAAGCCTTACCACCGCGATCTGTCTGGGATATTTTTCACATACAGCATATGTAGTAGCTGGAACGCACTTCCAGTGGAAGTTGTCAACAGTAATTCTGTTGATCAGTTCAAGTGGAGACTGGACAGAGTCTGGACAAGGGGCCGTTTGGGCACGTAAGCCGTTGAGCAGAACTGTGCCTGCTTGACAAATAGTTCAAAGGTACCCTATCTGAATTGAAGGAAGTTATCTAGGGTACTTCTTATCCTTGTAGATCCTTGTAACGCTCTCTCTCTCTTTCTCTCTCTCTCTCTCTCCTCTCTCTCTCTCTCTCTCTCTCTCTCTCTTTCTCTTTCGCTCTCTCTCTCCCTCTCGCTCTCTATCTCTCTCTCTCTCTCTCTCTCTCTCTCTTTCTCTCTCTCTCTCTCTCTCTCTCTCTCTCTCTCTCTCTCTCTCTCTCTCTCTCTCTCTCTCTCTCTCTCTCTCTCTGACTCAATTGGTGAGAGAGCAGACGAGAAGCACTAATACCCTCGACTTCGGTTTGTCACCTCTGAGGATGACATCGTTGAGGATCTCTCGGTAGGCGAAGAGCTCGGTGGCAGTGAACACTGACTAGTAAGATTTATAGTCAAGGTCGCCAAAGTAGAGTCTGCGACTAATAAATCGAGGAAACTTGATTTGAGAAGAGCAGACTTTGTAGATCTTCGTGCTGGATTGACTGATGTGAGGCTAAAAGTGTTCGAATATATTGAAGATTCGTGGAATCGGTTCCAACTACCTTCATGATTCTTCAATCACGATTCATCCCTTTGAAAAGCCTTCATCTGTCTTTCGTTCCTCCAAAGTGGTTGAATCGAGAAATCGGTCAACTGCTGAGAAAGAAGAGAATGGTATACCGGTAGTTAAAGATTTCTGGAAACTTTGACGAGTACTGTAGGCTAGCTAGGAGGGTGAAGTCCAGCATAAGGGCGGCAAAGAGTGTCGAGGAGCTTCGAATGGCGAGACTCTGCAAGGAGAATCCCAAGGAGTTCTTTGGTTATGTAAACAACATTAAACCAATCTATCGTACGATTGTCCCTTTAGTAAATGAGGAGGGGTCAGTAAAGCACTCAGATGCAGAAAACGCTAACTTCCTGAACGACTACTTCTCTTCAGTGTTTACTGAAGAATGTGGTTCCATCCACCAGCCCACGGATTCTTACTCGGGCGAAAAACTGGAGAAAAAAGACCTCACCCAAGGAGAAATAGAAAAAAAGATCACTGATCTAAAGACAAATAAGTCCCCTGGCCCGGATGGGTTTCTATCTAAAGTGTTGAAATAAGTGCGCGATGAAGTGTCGCAAAATCTGAGCACAATCTCCACCATGTCAATCCGGACCGTATGTGTTCCTAGAGACTGGCGTGAAGCGAAGGTGACTCCTATCTTCAAGAAATGAGACCCTAGCCAGCCGTAGAACTACTGACCTATTAGTTTAACCTCAATAGTCGGTAAACTCATGGAAAGCATCATGGTGGACAAAATTAAATCATATTCAGCGTTCAACTTACGATTGAAGAGTTCCCAGCACAGGTTCCGAAGACAACAGTCAGGCCTTACGAATCTTGTGGAATTCTTCCACTTTGTTTTCAGTTAGCACGACCGGTACAAGCCGGTGGATTTTATCTACTTAGACTTTCAAAAACCCTTCGATAAGGTACCACACCGCCGCCTCCTGGAAAGTGGGTGCGCTGGGCATAGACGGAAATGTAGCATGTTGGATAGAGAACTGGCTAAGCGGCAGATGGCAACGGGTGGTGTTGAATGGACAGGCTTCTGAGTAAGTGCCCGTTACTAGCGGTGTTCCTTAAGGTTCTGTCCTGGCAAACTACTTTTCATCCTTAACGTCAACGAAATGGACGGTGACATGGTTGCGAAGATTTCTAAATTTTCCGATGATACCAAGCTTGGTATGAATGTCGCAAAGGAAGGAAATACTGCTGGCCTTCAAGATGATCTGCGGAAGATTGGGGAGTGTTCGGACAGGTAGTAAATGCCTTTTAACATGAACAAATGCAAAGTGATGCATATCGGCCACCGACAACCTCCATTTCAGTATATCCTTGAGGGCCCTGCTTTTGAATCCACCGACACTGAGAAGGACTTGGGTGTAACTATAGCTAGTTATCTTAAGTTCTCGAGGAAGTGCATTGAGGCGGAGAAGAAAGCTCAAATGATGCTAGGTTATATAAAGCGACAGTTTGGATATCGTAACAAGTAGATAGTACTGTGTTTTTAAAAGTACCTTGTCGGACCGCACCGGGTTTATGCCGTACAATTTTGGAGTCCTTTGCTTCGAAAGGATATCGCAAGATTAGAATGTGTGCATGCCAGAGCAACCAAACTGATTCCCTCTATCAGACACAAGATTTATGGTGATAGATTATGGGAATTAGAATTGTTCTCGCTGCAGACCCGGAGACTGCGTGGTCAGCTTATCGAAGTGTTCAAAATACTTCGATGCTTTGACATTGTAGGCAACAGGGATATTTTCCCTCTTAGCCAGAGCAGAACAAGAAACCACGGCTACAAACTTGAACTGAGGCGTTACCAGCGCCATTGGTGTGGGAAATCTTTCAATATAGCATCTGCGGCCATTGCAACGCACTTCCAGTGGAAGTGGTCAACAGCAACTCTGTTGAACAGTTCAAGTCGAGACTAGACAAAGTCTTGAAAAATAGCCGTTTGGAGACTTGAAGCGTGGGGTGAGTGCTCTTCTAGAGCAACAATCTGACCCTTTAGAGTACTGTCCCTACTCAACTGTTCACTTAAAGGTAGCCTCTTTGAATGGATCGTTAGGTCTTCTAGGATACCTTTTTTTATTGTTACTCCTTGTTACTCTCTCTCTCCTTGTTTGGATATCGAAACAAAGAAATAGTACTCTGTTTGTACAATTCACTTGTCCGAACGCACCTAAGTATTCCGTACAATTTGGAGTCCTTCGTTTCGAAAAGATATTGCAAGATTGGAATGTGTACAAGCCAGATCAACCAAACTGATTCCCTCTATCAGAAAGAAAAGTTACGACGATAGATTAACTGAATTAGATCTGTTTTCGTTGGAGACCTGGAGCTTGCGTGGTCATCTTATCAAAGTGTTTAAAATACTTCTAGGCCTTGACAATGTAGACTACAATGATGTTTACCAACTTAGTGAGGGCAGAACTAGAAATCACAGCTACAAACTTGAACCCATGCGTTACCACCGCGATCTGTGTGGGAATTTTTCACATACAGCATTTGTGGTAGCTAGAATGCACTTCCAGTGGAAGTTGTCAACAGCAATTCTGTTGATCAGTTCAAGTCAAGACTGGACAAAATCTTGAAAAGTGGCCCTTTGGGCACGTAAACCGTTAATCAGAACTGTGCCTGCTCGACTACTAGTCCAGAGGTACCCTCTCTGAATGGACCGTAATGTCTTCTAGGGTACTTCTTATCCTTGTAGCTCCTTGTAGCTTCTTGTAGCTCTCTCTCTCTCTCTCTCTCTCTCTCTATCTCTCTCTCTCTCTCGCTCTCTCTCTCTCTCTCTCTCTCTCTCTCTCTCTCTCTCTCTCTCTCTCTCTCTCTCTCTCTCTCTCTTTTTCTTTTCTCGTTTTTTCACTCTTTATTCTCGTTCTTGCTCTTCTTTTTCCATTTCAAGTATTTATTCTCTTTATGTTCTCTCCTGCTCTTGGATGTACGCTAATATCTTTTTTCCATTAACTCCAAGAGGCTCACCTTGTGACTTAAAGATGTCGAAGGAAGAAATGCTGTCGAGTTTTACCAATTTTTACGCGAGAAACCAAAGCACCACAAAAAAGAAAAACGTAACGGGGTTGTCGAGCCCGATTTAACTGTAATTCACACGAATCACTTAAATACACAGCGGGAGTGCCGGTGGGTTTTGTTTGACCCAAGATAAAATCGAAACAAACACAAAAAACACGTAAAAACAAACGCCATTGTTTCGCACAAAACGGATATTGTTCCGTACGCTCACTTGGAATAAATCCCCTCACTGAAATTGAAGCGAGAGCCTGGCGTCTACCCCTTAAGTACGCCAAATAACACAAAGACAATACAACAACAATACAATTCCTATTGTAACTTTCAATTATGGCAGACGAATATTGGGCCTGAAAGGAGAAACATTTTGCTGAGGAATATATGTGTGCAAAGTCACAAAATATCACCAAAAATAAATTCACACAAAAATGACAAATGGGTAAACATAAAATTGGTCTGCAAGCAGTCCAAGCGCGAAAGTTACCAGTTTAATATATCAGGTGAATATAATTGTTTCGCCAGTTTTCAAATCCAGAATCTTACCCTGAATAACCTGACACCAGTTTAATAATAATAATAATAATAATAATATATAATAATAATAATATATATGTATATATATTTATATTTTATGTTGTAGGTAAAGGTCAGATCCTTGACCTTTGCTCGCCTTGGGCGAGGAAGAGGGAGCGAGATAAAATTTGGGGTGAATTTAAAACCCGGAAGTGCGTGGGTATTAATAAATTAAGTAAGAGTGCGATTGGCCAAATTAAAATAACTTCTTAGAGGTTATGGGCATAGAAACTGGTGAAGCAAAAATAAGCTTTACTATTATACAGACAATTTACAAATAACACGGGAACAAATTTCAACTTTTTGTTTATTGACTTAGATTTGACAGTTAATTATACGTAATTTGGTTCGCTAAGCACGCATTTTTACTCCGTTTTGCTCTATCAGCTCTTAGTTTTGTTCAACACCCTTCCTCTTTCATCATATTCAAAAAAGGATATTTTCTCAATGCTTGCTAAGTCTTTTTTTTGCAGTTGCACATTATAATTATAATTATCTATTGGTACATATTTAAACTAATGTTTGTTTTTATATTTCAGATTTTGAAATTAGGAATTAAAATACCTTTACAAACTGACAAAACAATCAAGAAATATATCCTCAAGCACTAGAAAGTTCATATGCAAAAACTCTCTTGATTCATTTTGCTACATATGTGGAAATATAACGGACTACGTAAAAAGAGCTTACTTAGCTTATTTTGGCATAAAACTTGGGGATTAAGATAAATCATGGGTTCCACATAAAGCCTGCAATGTATGCATTGAAAGACTGCGAGATTGGATGAAGGCTTCTGAGTCAAAAATACCTTTTGTAGTTCCGATGGTAAGTTTAAGATTTCATAAAGCTACCTAACTTAGTTATTTGTGTACTGTGAATTACATAAGTGTAATTGTAATTTAGGTACATAAACAACTTTTGATAAAATTTGCTTTTGTTAACGCTTCACAATTTTTTTTCCCCATTTCAGTTGTGGCGATAACCTACTAACCATGAGATGGATTGCTACTTCTGCTTTGTCAAGACTTCTGGCTTTACTAAGAAAAATAAACATTGTATCAAGTACCAAAATTTCGACACCGCAACACGACCTGTGCTACATTCAAGTGAAATTCCCATTCCAAAATTTAAGAGTCTGCTATCTCAGTAATTAGTTTTAGATGTTTCTGAAAATATTGTTATGCACTTTGAGGAGTCAGACGCCGAATTCAACCCCAACGTAGTTGCAAGTCAAAGTGATCAGCAAAGGATTAACTAGGCCGAGTTGAATGATCTTGTAAGGGATCTAAATTTACCTAAAAAGGCTGCGAAAATTTTAGCTTCAATACCTAAACCGAAAAACATGCTTAGTTCCAACACATACATTTCATTTTACAAAAACAGAGAAAAAGAACTTAAAATATTTAGTACAGATCATAATTTAGTATATTAATGCGACATACGAGGTTTGATAAAGGAGATGGGGTTCAGTCTTACAATGCAAGTGATTGGCATTTGTTTTTAAACAGCTCCAAAAGAAGTCTTAAGTGTGTATTGCTGCATAATGGCAATCTATACAGCTCGATACCAGTTGGGCATACAACAACATTAAAAGAAAAGTATGAGCATATAGAAACTTTTAAAAATTATCAAATATAGGGAGCACGAGTGGATCATATGGATTGACCTAAAAATGGTCAATTTTCTGCTAGGGCAACAAGCAGGGTATACTAAATATCCCTGCTTCCTTTGCTTATATGACAGCAGAGCTAAGGAAGAACATTATTCCAAACAAATCTGCCCAGCACAAACATCAATTCCTGTCGGAGAAAAAAATGTAATTAATCCAGCTTTAGTGAGCAGAGATAAAATCATATTTCCTCCTCTGCATATCAAACTAGGTCTCACGAAACAATATGTAAAAGCTTTAGATACAAATGGCGAGTGTTTCCTCACATAATTTCAAAACTCCCAAGTTTAAGTTATGGTAAATCAAAGCTGGAATTTTTGAAGGTTCACAAATAATAACATTAATTAATGACAGCAGTTTTCCTAATGTCATGAATGAATGCGAAAGAAATGCCTGGTTCTCATTCGTGGACTTGATAAAAATCTTTTTAGGAAATTATAAGGCAGATAACTACGAAGGAGCTAGTTTGGAATATGAGCATAAAATGCATATTTGGAATATTGGTCATGACCAATTTCCAAATAATTTAGGTGCTGTAAGTGACGCACAAAGGAAGAGATTCCACCAAGATATTAAAATTATGGAGGAACGTTATCAAGGATGCTGGGATTTGGATTGCTACATGATGGCTGATTATTGCTGGTGCTTGAAAAGAAACCTGCCGTCAACAACCAAATAATCTAGAAAGTCTTATAAAAGAAAGTTTTTACTAGAGTGAAAGCTTCATATCTCTTTGTTTTGTTTTATTTTAAGTCATTTCTATCGTTATAATGTAATTTTACAATAGTTTGAACTGCATATATTCATAAAAATTCAAATAAATATTAACGCATGTGTTCATGTTTAGTCCTAATGTTAAAAAAAACTGGTAAATGGCGTATGGGCTGTTTACATCGAGTGTCAGATATTCAATTAAATACGTGTTCCCCAGTGTAATAGAATGGATACGCAAAGTTACAATTTCAACGTCAGGCGAACTCTGGGATGTTAAGGGGACATTCGTTAGGCGGCTGGGTGCGCCAACAAACTAACAAACGATTCAAAGAACACGGGAAACTGGATTAACGATTAAGTCACTCGTGGAGCCTACTTTTAGCGGTATGCTTTGGGAAGTTGTCGAAGAGAGAGATTGCAAAATGGGAATCGCAATCACCACGTTTAACCTCAAGGGTATGGATTGAGGGAGTATTACGCCGAGGAAAAACGGAGCCGATACCAGAATAATAGTCAGTTGTCGCTAAACAATCGTTAATCTGGAGAGAATTCTTGCCTTCGGACTCGAGAGGTGCGAGAACCGAATCGAGAGTTTACTCTTCGCGTTCAAGGGGCTGGCTGATACTCTTTCTTGAGGCCTGCATCTGATATTTTATATGGGCTCACCGGAAGTGACTTGCCTGTGGCCCCGAAAGGGGGTTTCACTTAATCAGACGTGGTGCTGAAAGAAGTGAACCTTAACTTGGTTCACACAATCTCACGGAGCTTCCACCGCTACCCTCGGTTTGATCGGTCCGTCCATCGTTCTTGTTATCGCCGGAAGTGAGTTGGCTTTCTTAGGGCCCTGCTCGACGATTTCTGTCCGTGTGGTGCTTTTCTCTCTCTATATGACAATCTTCATAAAATATATTAAAACATGCGTTTATGTACAATGGAAATTTAATTTACCTATTCGTCATATTTTTTTAAATATTTTAATAAAGGAAAATTGTTTTCTTAATTTGCTTGGTAGTGCAGGTTCAAGGATAGTATAGTGCCTTTGCAATTTCTTTAGAATTGGGAGTTGATCGCAATTCATTCCATGAGGGTTGTGGTAAGCTTTCACTGATTTCGTCGAAGACACACTCACAATTCTCCCTTGTGTCAAATCCGGAAGATCTCGGGAGGTACGACGGCACAATCACCTCTCAGTGAGCACCAAGGAACTGGTGTGCAATCCATCTATCCATTGGGATGTACGATATAAGGCACCTATTCTATGGATATAAGCGAACAATCCCTTTAAAGTCCTAGGAATGGATACCGTCACGCTGCCGTGAACTATTTCAAAAAACAAAAGGGTTTCTTATGGTTATAGATTAGTACTCATCGTTTAAGTGAGCAATACCGAATAAATGGTAATGACGGCCAAGCAATAGTGAAGGCATTAATGGAGAGGATTTATGGCTTCGGTTATGTGAAGGGCGGATAAGTTTGTAACGGACAATGGATTTTAATTCCGGACCGTTTTCGCTATTTATAAATATGTAACGTCATACCGTCCCTAAAGGGTAAGCAAAAGTGAATTAATGAATGCAACTGTAGTTAGAATATTAAATATGAGTCTAGTTAAGGCGAAAATAAATTAGGTAGATATGCTTCAGTACGCCACGTACTGGTTTTGCATTAAACCACACAATGGTAGTGCGGGGATGTCAGTTCCTTCTAATAAAGAAGCAGGAATGGAATCACCTGGAATTCACAAAGGCCTGGAAGGAAAAGCATAGTAAGTACTGCTCTTACCAAATTGGTGAGTCTGTACAGGTACGTAGCTGATCATCGGAGTAAATTGGGCCACTCTTGTTAATGGAATGTAATATCGGAATGAAGTTTCATATGTGGTTGAGGACCAGGATATATATATATATATATATATATATATATATATATATATATATATATATATATATATATATATATATATATATATATATATATATATATATATATACAGTAGAGGCCATAGATTCTGACATTTTGGTTTCCATCACGAATCTTGCAATAACTTAAAACAAAATACTGGCAATTAATGCATGATAAATTACAGATATAAACTAAACAGGACTATCAGTTGAACATGTACATTGTATATGTTAAGATGGATTGATTGAACTCAAAGTTTCGTCATATCTGTGGTGGTGGATTTTGTCAACTTCATCCTCTTCCGCAACCTTAACTACCGCTGTTTCCAGGCACTGATGGACCAAGTAAAAGCGCACTGCAGCAACCTGCTTAACTTCTGTGAGCTCCAATGGTCGAGTTGTGTGGCACTTCTGTTCGACCTGCAGCAAAAGATCGCTATCTTTTTCCGTGAAAAGAACTTCCCTATCGCTTATCACTTCTCCGACCCGCGATAGCTCGTTCGCCCTCAACCAAAGGCATGCTGGTAACAGCTAGGCTTTTCTGAGGCTCAGTTGACTGCTGATTAGTTTGTGCATTGATTTGGATACTTGCAGTGGTGTTGAAACCTCTCCTTTCTCAGGAGTCAGGTCAGCTGGCTGGGGACTTCAAGCTTCCGGGTTAGCCCGTAGTCTCCGCCAATGGTCACCAGCCGTATTGCTGGAAACTAGGTTCTCGATCCCTTTCTCAGGTTTCGGATCCCCTCGCCTATGAAAACTAGCAAGACGGAACGTTCCCAGGTAGAAAAACAACAGCCCATGAATAACCAATAAATTGTCAAATGATCAAACATTACTACAGCAGAAAAGACCGAAATTGGTAGGGAGCCCACAGGAAGCATCGAATTCTCCGTAAACAGTTGATCAACAAAGGCATTGCCTAAACTGCTCTCGCTGCAAGTGTTCCCAGCCCAGTTCGTAGACCGCTCTTTCAGAAGATTTTAGGTGATAAAACTTGCCCCTGAGCTAATGGATCTTTGCAAGCTACTTTCTCTGTCAGCAAGGCTTGTGTAAGATTTACCCACTTTTTTTTCTCTAGGATTAAAACAAGACAAATTTTATTGATTTTTCCTTTCTTAATCGACACCCAGTTTATTTTTACCAACTTTTCCAGCTACTTTTAATACAAACGCAGCTATATTTTAGTAACTAGCCTTGAATGTAGCGATATTTTGATTTAGCAATTCTCTATGCTTTATTTACTCGAAAGCTGCTAAACATGGACAAACTTTCACCACCTTCTTCTCGAGATGACCGAAAATATGATTTCTTTGAATAGATTTTGTCGCACAGATTGGTAAAACAACATCGAGGATATTTTTCACGATCATTAGAAGGAAAAGAGATGCTGTTCTAAAGTGTTTAACCATATATTACTGTCAAATTTATATCAGAAAATATGTAGTGTAGAAATTTTAAAATTAAACTAAACTTTATTCAAGTAATTATGTATTTAATGTATTTTCACATTAAGTCAAATTATTCTGCTAATGAATTATCTTTTTATATACCAGAAGTTATTTTAGCATTCCGAATTATATAGTAGCTTCTTAGATCATCTACTTAACTGCAAATCAAAATTTATAGATTTGTGAGAATTTACTAGTTATTATGCCCATTTTTTTTCTTAAAAAAAACTTTTTCGGTTTAAAGATCAAAGCGTTATCAGAAATCTCTCAATGTCTTACTCGTTATTATGCCCATTTTTTTATTTTTCCTAAAGTAATAGAAGCGCATTATTAAGACACCTTAAATTGGATGACTTGTGTAGGCCGTTCTTGGCGTCTCTAATATTCATGCGTAATTTCAGACCAACTTGTAGGTTCCCTTTTGTTTAAAAAAACTTTTCTAGTTTAAAGATCAAAGCGTCATTAGAAATCTCTCAATGTCTTACAATCATTTCCACACTCAGGTGAATTTAAACTGTTTCAATTAAAATGTTAGAATATTAGCTATGAAAGTTTCCTAAAAACGAGGTTCAAGTCAATAATTTTGGTCAGATGACTGCCACAGGAACGAAATTGTCATTGTGAATCATAATGACGATTTGCACAAAGTTCATTCTAGAAATCCAAGCGGAAATTTCTCAATTCATTGAGGTTTTAGAACTCATTAATAAAATATTTGTAAAAATTTGAATATCAAATAAACCGCTTTTTATCACTTGTAAAAATGGACCCAATAATAAACGAAACTAAATATTGATATTTTTTTGCAAGTGGAACCTATCTTACACAATTAATTGCTTCCCCAAAATACACAAGCTAAAAATTCCTCTCCGCCCAATTTTGGCCTCTTACAATTTACCATTGTAGTAAGAAAAACTGCAGTGATGGTATAAAGTTGTATGGCAATGAGTTGCATCGGGCAAGCATAGGGGACGGTCTTCATCCACGCCTTAAGATCGGTCTATTGGATAATCAAATTAATGTAATATAAACTAAGAGATTAAAGTAATATTAAATTTCAACTGGCATGTGTTCACAGTAATTGCCACGTGTCAATTGGTCGGTCCCTGCTTAGTTTACCGACTGTGGGGCGATGCCTTTACCCCTTGAGAAAAGAGAAAGGAAAAATTCCTTGAATCTCGAAAACCTTTTGAAGCCCGTCGTGGGAAATCTGAAACAAGTTCCCGAATCTAATAAATAGACATCTGTCCTTTCTTTATAGTATAAATGTTACCATTAAAGGTTTTCCTGAAATTTATGCAAGCGTTCAGTTATTTCCTATAGTTAGCTTGGTACTAACTCTCTAAGAAGATCCGAAATAAATTTTAACTTTTTCAGCATTGCCTTCAGGTAAAAGCAAACAAAAGCCATTTACATATAAAGCGGCTTAGGAATTAAAGGACATACATATATTGTAAGAGTTCTAACTTAAGGTAACGATATACTTAGTTTTGCTTAAAACCTTGTCTAAAATTAAATGAACCAGACGACAAAAGGAAATCTGACTCCGTAGGCATAATTTGAATGAGATCTTAGACTGGCTCTGTAATTGGTCGGCTGAGTTGGAGAATTAAATTGGAAGAATTTCTTTAAAGCACTCATCTGGCGATAGTATCCAGGGTACAGAGTCGCCGAAAACCAATTTAGCCTATTATTTATGCTACAACAAATATGTTAAATAAATAAAAACTACAAATGAACAAAACTAATAACCCTCGTTGTCCTCCAGAACTTTCGGCACATTCTTGTTGAATGTCCCAGTCTGGGTGATTTTCGCGCACGTTACCTGACCCGAGACCGGGACGAGCCAGATTGCTGGTGAGCACAGACTTGCGGACTATGACTATATTACTTTTTGTCTCCACTATATTTGACCCTCCTTCTTGTAGGTCACTTATTCCTGCGTAGGGGGGGGGGGGGCTACCCCAAACGCCGGAGCGCGCTTCCTTCTTGTTGCTTTTTTGCTTATCTTGATTTTGTTTTTATTTTTTTGTTTTTTAGCTTGTTTCTTAACCTTTTTTTCCTGTTTTTTTTGTATTTTTTATATGTTATTTACATGTCACTTGTTTTTTTTTTAATTTAGCCTAGTATTAGGCTGTAGCTTGATTTCGGCGACCTATGCCCTGTAGGCAGCTGCCAGATAGGCTTTTAAAATAAAAGGAGGTGGGGGGGGGTGCCTGTCCCACTTTCTCACCCAATGGAGATCGATTTGCCGGCCAAGACACGGCAAAAGATACCTCAAATGGGAGCTGTGAAGCCGAGGGGGAAGGGGGGGATCACATGGAGTTGACTCAGCTCCAAACGAAAGGACCATCCACGGAGTGAGTGCCAAGAACAGAACCTGAGTCCGCCCCTGTGCAAGCTACTCCTCAGACGGCAAAGGCTCACCGAGCACTCAGAAGGAGCGGAGGGACCTTCTCCTCCTACTGATGCCCCTTTGACAACTAAGACCTTCACCATCTCGGAAAAGGATCTTGCTGAGCCCGGTCGATCGGGCCTAGGGGCTCCTTCCGGCCGTGGAGAGAAGCAGAGTTATTCCCCGCTCCCCCCCCCCTCCTCTCCTAAAAAGAAGAGAAGTAAGAGGAAGAAAAAAAGGAATCAGAATTCCTCTCCCTCCGCGGCAGCTACCGGGTAAAAAGGGTCCACTTCCGTTACGGCAAGTGACCAGATCAAGATCCGCACGTCCGGCCCTGAGGCACCCTCGGGTGTGGCGCTAAGACTAATGTGGGTACTTATATATATATATATATATATATATATATATATATATATATATATATATATATATATATATATATATATATATATATATATCTTTATATATATATATATATATATATATATATATATATATATATATATATATATATATATATATATATATATAATTCCAGTATGAAGGATACGACCATTGTGTGGGGAGTCCACGTGGAATTTCTTTTCCAGCATGGAAGTGAAGTCCATGCACTGGAGAAGATTCTAGAATTTGGTTAGGCTTAAATTGGTAAGCCTCCTCAAGCGGTAGCCTCGAACCGCGTCTACCACGGTCCACCTTAACGCAGGTTAGAATCTCCTTGGCGTGAAGATTCGAGGCCATTCGAGAGTAGCGCTGTTTCCCCCCACCCCTGCGGGGGAAGCCTCGGATATATATAGGGCTCGTCTTCCATGTGGGACGCACATAGTTGAGGAGTCTCGCCCGGACCCAAGAAGATTTCCCTATTTCCAAGTCAGGTGCTAACAACAAAGCAAAGTGACCGCTGAACGTTATGTGTGTTGGAATTAGCCCCAGCCAGTGAGGTAATTCCACTTGAAGATCGCTACCGAGCGATTTTTCCGACTCCACTCATCAACTCTTGTCGAAGCCCTCCTCGTTCGCCCCTCGTTTTCGGTTGGCCGAAATACTCTCCCCTGAACCGGACGTTACCACCCCGCCCCCTCCTTTGGAGAACCGTCATCACGTTAACTTCCCGCTCAGAAGCTCCGAGCGCCCTCGCCTCACGTGCAGAAGACATCCGTGAAGCCTTACCCTGACGTCTTACTCGTAATCCTCCGTAAGCCAACCTCTCTCCCCCTTCAGCAACTATTTGAGTTAATCCTCCCCATTTGAATAATCTCCTTCTGTGACGCATTAATTCCTAACTTCAGCGTCTGATGCATAACTCTGCAATTTCCCCCTCGTTTACTCATGTATTTTTGCCTATTAATTCTGAATTTTATGTAAATAAAATTTGCCATTGCCCAAATTTTACCTCACCTCGTTTTTAACTCTTTCTCGCTGTTCCGCGCGTCGAAACTCGTGGCGTTCCGTCCCTCGTCGGTTCGCCTTTAAGTTATTGGTCCCTTTCCCATAGATATAATATGGTATTGATATAATGTAATGTCATACCACGACAACCATCAGTTACATTCTTATTTATTGCAAGCAACGTTTCGGATTACCTAATCCATCATCAGGCTAAAGGGATTAACACAATTTGTGAGGCGAACAAATGTTAACTTAAATACAAATCAAAAGCAAATAATTAAAATAGTGAACCTATAAAATTAAAACTATTAATAATTACACATACAGATAAGCTCAAAGTAAAGAAGAGGAATAAATTCATATCTGCTGTCAGCGAGTCAAGGAAATGACTAAGATATTTACCAAAACCGGACACGATTATGGGTAGTTCGTTGTAAGAGTGTAACGATCGAATAGTACTACCAATATATGTTCCCTAGGAAAATCCAGGGCCACAAAATTTTTATACAATACTATTGCGCAAATACACAGGGGTTAAATGCTTGGTGCGGAAAAATTACTTATTTTTAAATGGTTAATGAAGCTTATTCGGAAATGTATTTGCAGAAAAAACTCTGAAGAACTTTTTGGTACCGTCTTAAAGCCTCTTGATTCAGAGGACCGAGATCAGGTAAGAGAAAATATCGTAAGTTCTTAGGGCCATCGATCTTTGCAACCTTTGGATGGAAGGAGTCATTTAATATTTTGCCTATGACTCTGTTAACCAAATCTAGGGGGAATGAATTGGACACGAAAAAACTTCTTAGAACGTCAAATTCAAGGTGTATTAAAGCGTAGGAGGAGCAGAGCCGTATGACTCTTTGTATCAAAATATACAAACTATTCATTTTCATTTTTTTTGTCACACAAGCTAAAGAAATTTAGACCTAATCCAGAATATGTTGGTTTTCTAAAGATGGACGTGCAGAAACCAGTAGGTGTTTTTTTCCATTAGTATGTCCAGAAAAGAAATAGAGTTTTCATGTTCTCTCTCCATTGTGAACTTTATATTAGGATGAAGTGTATTAAAAAAGTGGAAAAACTTAAAGCCTCATTTTCAGACTCGACCTGGTACGCATTATCGGTAATAGCAACAACCAACCAAATTCAGACCTGTTAATATTCTTCTGACAACGAACTACCCATAATCGTGTCCGGTTTTGGTAAATACCTTAGTCATTCCCTTGACTCGCTGACAGCAGATATGAATTTATTCCTCTTCTTTACTTTGAGCTTATCTGTATGTGTAATTATTAATAGTTTTAATTTTATAGGCTCACTATTTTAATTATTTGCTTTTGATTTGTATTTAAGTTAACATTTGTTCGCCTCACAAATTGTGTTAATCCCTTTAGCCGTAATCCGAAACGTTGTTTGGAATAAATAAGAATGTCACTGATGGTCATATCCTTCATACTGCAATTAAAATTACGCCTTCTTAGAAGCAGCCTTGTTGAATATATATATATATATATATATATATATATATATATATATATATATATATATATATATATATATATATATATATATATATATATATATATATATATATATTACTTGTAATTGATTTGTTCTGTGTGAATCTGATACGTAGTAGGAATATGAAGGCCCAGGAGATTACACTAATCATTTATTGGCCGGACACTTGGACCTTCGCTAGGACCATCATCAGCGACTGTATCAACTAATGAGAAGGGGAAGAGATATTAACAATAATATTTAAAGAGTTAGAAATATGCATTATATAATAGCTAAAAAGAAAGGTAAATCAATAAAATTAACAAATATTAAGAGGAAAATGAAAACAAAAATAACAATATGTAGAATTATTTAATACTATCCAGTGTAATGTGAAAAAATAATAGGAACAAGTGAAGTTTTAAGATAAACTGACTTGAGTATCAAGAATTAAAGGTAACTGGAATAAACAATAAAATAACCTATCATATTAAATTATAAACAAAATAAAAACGAAAACAAATGTGAACGAATTAAACAGAGGGACACTAACCTTTATCGTTGGAGTTGTGAAATTAACTAACTAACGATAGAAAGCTACTAACGAGATTTTTTCGGTTGGTCGGTTGGCTAGTTAATGTATTAAAGTGTTGGTTAGTTATACAGGATGTCCATAAAGTCTCTTTCCAAATTAAAAATTATTACAAAGACAATTGATAAGATATTTTAATCAAACCTGATCTATTGTACTCAGCGGTTTTCAGTCTTTAATTACATTGAATTTTTGTGTTTCAGGCATCTTGTTGATTAAAGAGGCATCCTTTGGAATGAACCCCTAAGAAATGGCTACTCCTGAAGAAAAGGCACAATGTGTAACATGGTTTATTTAGACAAATCGGATACGCAAACTCAACGAAACTACAGAACAAAGTATAGAAGAGATCCACCATCACGTCCGTCAATTCGTGCATGGCACAAGAAATCTATTGAGACAGGGACAGTGTTAGATAGAAAGAGGAGTGGGCGACCAAGAACATCTGAAGAAAACATCGATCGTGTAAGAAAAACCTTTCCTCCTTCTCCCACAAACTACATTCGTACTGTTGCCAAACAGTTAAGAGCTACCACGTTCAACAGTACACAAGGTCCTACACAAGAACTGTACGCTTACAAAGTGCAACTCCTACAGGTAATCGAGCCAAATGACGAAAAGAGTTTGCAGTAAACATGCTGCAACTGAAGATGAAACATTCCTCAGACGAGTTTGTTTTAGTGATGAGGCAACGTTTCAAGTTTCAGGGAAACTGAACAAACACAATGTGAGAATCTGGGGATCGGAACACCCCCACGTAAATAGAGAAGTTCAACGAAATAGCCCCAAAGTGAATGTGGGATTATGTGATATCGAATTATTGGTTCATTTTTCTTCCACGAGAGATCAATTAAGGGAAATGTCTACCTTGACCTTTTGACTGAATATGTGGCACTACAACTGCAGGACCTGCAACCGACCATCATTTTCCAGTAAGATGGTGCTCCACCACATTGGGGACTGCATGTTAATGAGTTTCTCAATCAAACATGTCCAGACCGTTGGATTAGAAGGGATGGGCCAATTCCGTGGCCACCATGTTCACCAGATACCACACCTTTGGATTTCTTGTAATGGGGCTATATTAAAGATATCGTGTGTCTAACAAAGATACGAGACATTACTGAACTAAAGCAAAGGATAACAGATGCGATTGCAACCATTGATGAGGCTATTCTACAGCAAACATAGCAAGAAATCGAGTAACGTATTGATGTGCTTCGTGCAACTAATGGTGCCCATATATTAAATGAAGTAAAAAAAGCTTGGAAAACCACTGAGTACAATAGAACAAGTCTGATTAAGATATCTTATCAATTTATTTTGTAATAATTTTTTTAAATGGTAAAGAGACTTTATGGACACTCTGTATAGTGAATAGTTTAATTAAAGAGGTGTAATTATTAAGGTTGGAATTTATCTTATTGATGTACAGCGACTCACAAATCGAGAGAAGTTAAGGCTGAAGATAAGATGGTAAATGAATCAGGATTAAGAGGATGTTGGTGATAATCCGAGTGTTGCCTGATGAAAGAAGCTACAGGTTTAGAAATGGGCATACCAGTCCTATGAGACAAACCTGAGTGTTTTGTCTCATAGGATTGCTATCTCCAACATCCTCTTAATCCTGATTCATTTACCATCTTATCTCTAGCCTTAACTTCTCTCGATTTGTGAGTCGCTGTACATCAATAAGATAAATTCCAACATTAATAATTACACCTCTTCAATTGAACTATTCACTATATAACCAACCAACACTTCAATACATTAACTAGCCAACTGACAAACCGAACAAATCTCGTTAGTAGTTTTCTATCGTTAGTTAGTTAATTTCACAACTCAAACAATAAAGTTTAGTCCCTCTGTTTAATTCGTTCATATTGTTTTCAGTTTTGGGTTGTTGTTTTTTTAATTTAATATAATAGGTTATTTTATTGTATATTTTACTTAAATTAAATCTTTTATACTCAAATTACACTGCATAGTATTGAGTAATTCTATATAATGTTACTTTTGTTTTTACTTTCCTCTCAATATTTCTCAATTTTATTGATTTACCTTTCCTTTCCCCGCTTTTTTCGCCATTATATAATGCATGTTTCTAAATCTTTAACTGTTATTGTTAATATTTCTTTCCCTTCTCATTAGTCGATACAGTCGCTGATGATTGTCTTATCGAAGGTCCGAACCGTCCGGCCAATAAATAATTAGTGTAATCTCCTGGGTCTTCATATTCCTACGAACTATATATATATATATATATATATATATATATATATATATATATATATATATATATATATATATATATATATATATATATATATATAAATATATATTAGTGTAGAGAAATGGCTACATTAAGCATCCTGGAGGAGTATAGGTATATTCAAGCCCCCCCCCCTCATGAGGAGAAGCGTCGGAAAGGTAGCCGGCGAAAATGCTCACCATGTGTGATCTCCCCGCCGCTGTGGGCAGTTGGAGCTAACATCTGTTTGAAGGCGACCACCTAAGGTCCTTAAACGACGCTCTGACGATCGAATTACCTACGAGACCCATAAACCCGTGGTTATGGAAAAAAAAGCGGTGCGAGTCAGAAGGCACGCCAAGTAGCGGTGCGGTTGCGAGCCTATAATTTGCGAGCTGACTTGGGCACCCCAGTGCCACCTCAGGAATTCTCGCTCTCCCCAGATGCTAACTCACCATTCGCTCCCCCCCCTTTTGCCTCTGTGGCCTGGTCACTTCCCCCTTTAGATGGGGCGGCAATCCGCCTATAAATAAGCCCCACAAAGAAAGAGAGGAGGATTATCAGAAGTCGATACGCCAGAGGTGGATTAGTTCGTGAAGATCGATCCGTTGGCCAGACAAGAAGATTATTAGTAGTCGATTCGCCAGAAGAAAGATTAGTTCGTAAAGATCGATCTTTCAGCCAGACAAGAAGATTAGAAGTCGATACGCCAGAAGAAGGGTAGTTCGAGAAGATCGATCCTTAAGCCATACAAGACTATTTCAGTGAGAAACGAAAGGATCAGATTGAGAAAATCGATCCCCCCTTTCAGGGCCGTATTAACCTAAATGGTCAAGTTTTATATCGGTGCCATACCGAAGAAGCCTTTGCAGTCTGCAAAGAAGTCCGACTGAAGAAAAGCAAAGCCGCTCACACTTGAGCGACTCTCACATCTCTAGCTCCGTAAGAGTGAGAGGAGAAGAACCCAGCCCCAACGAGCTCCCGTTCTTTAATTACGTGGAAGAATCAACCCCCGTCACAGGCGACAAGCAACACCTCCTTGACGAAAATTTAACCAGTGGCCTCAACACTTCAAAGCGAGAGATAAGTCCTCCAGCGACATCCGGCAATCCCTAATACCAACCTGTAAGTTAAAAATAACTTTTATATCTCTATTGCGATAGTAGAAGTTTAGTACGTCCCAAGTTTTAAAGGAGAGTAGAAACCATTGTTCTTGAACCTAGGTCATATGTGTTTGTAGATGAGAGTACGTTAATTTAATGTTTAACGCTAATCAAATAGAGTCGCGAAAAAAAAAATACTAATCGGCAATTGGTAGGTTTACTGGAAGCCTACTTGTTTATGTTTTGTCATGGAAAGATCTTTGAGGCCAAAGATAGAAATGTGTTTACTGTTGGTTTGTAATATTTAATTTAAAATACATGTTTATTTTGCTAGATTCTGGTGTTTCCTCTTATCCTTATGTGTTTAAAAATAGCTCTTCCTTAAGAACTCAACCACTAAAATAGCACTCTTAGAACAAAGCCTACTTCATCATAGGAGTAACTCACGCCCCTTAAAGCATACCGCTACTAAAAGGGTGTCAAAGAGTAGAGGGATCAAAACGAAGGGTTATTCTACGACATATAATAAAAGTGGTGTCAGGTCTAGAGGTTTTATATTAGAAAGAACCCAGCAGTGTCTATTTAAGGAAGAGCTAACACATAAAAGGAACACCAGGAATAATAGAATATTTGACAAGTGGAAAATTGGTAAAGTTAGAGGTGGATACCCTCTAAAGGTAATTGTTAGGCCAAGTGGTAAGTTTCGGTGGTGGAGTAGGTCAGGCTTGATTAAAAACAAGGTAGATGACTGACATAAGCGCGATGGCATTGTTTGACCTTTATCGGAAGCAAGGTCAAAGCCTTGGACTGAAAGGAACCGAGCTGGACTCGTTTATTCAGGAGAAAGAGAGAAATGAAAGAGAAGAAAGAAGAGAGGAACGTAAAATGAAAATGGAAGCTGATGAAAGAAGAGAAAAGGCGAAAATGGAAGCTGATGAAAAAAGAGAAAAGGCGAAATTGGAAGCTGATGAAAGAAGAGAAAAGACGAAAATGGAAGCTTAGGAAAGAGAGAAGATAAGGGCCCACGAAAGAGCTCTTAGCAAAGACCAGTTAGAGGTGCAGTCAGTGTCATCCAGAACAGGAGTGTCACCAGCGGCCAGCATGAAACTCCCGGAGTACAGGGACGATGAAGATTTATGCTCATATCTCTCCCATTTTGAGAAAATATTTGAAGTCAATAATTGGGACCTAGAAGAAGATGGGGTCGCCAGACTGTTACCGCTACTCAATCGTAGGATGAGAGAGATATTCGTATCTTTACCCTCAGAAGCGACTGTGGACTATTCCACTCTCGAAGCCGAACTTCTCTCAGCAACAAACCTTAACCCGGAAGAATATAGGATGAAGTTCAGGCAGTCTCGTATAAGACCTGGACAAACATACAAACATTTTGGCTTTGAGCTTCGTCGAAGCCTACAGTTTTGGATGGAGTCAGAAGGGGTAGAGAACGAAGTCGCTGCGGTCGTCGACTTCATGCTTAGAGATCAGTTACTAAGTACACTACCCCAGGAAATCCGTGCATTCGTTAAGGACCGAAAAGCTTCAACCTTCAACGAGTGTCTGGACGAGGCTGACCTCCACGCGGTAAATCATCGGTTATATCCTAGAGAGTACAAGAAAGAGAAGGCTCCCTCCCCAAAGAAAAATGGGCCGCCACCCAGGCATTTACAGAAGAAGCCCTTTAAGTTCTCAGCAGCAAAAGGAACTTATAAACCAAATTTTGGAGGAGAAAAAAAGAAAAAAAAAGGTAGGATTCCACAAGGATCATACCCTAATACCGGCACGTATCCCAGGAAGCCCGTCACTTGTTATACCTGCGGGATAATATTATTCACCTGAGTTTCCAGTGCCCACAGAACTCCCGACTGAGGGAGACCTCGAGACAACAGGTGCAAAACCTGACTGCCGCGATCCCAGCAGGACAAGCTGATTCGTCCTACGTCCCCACGCCAACATCCGAAGGGCCCCAGCAACAGGTAAACTTTCTATTCAACAAAAGTTCGCCAGGCGGCCTACAATTTCAAGAGGGCACTGTTAATGGGTGCCGAGTATCCACTTTAGTCAGAGACACCGGATGTACGTGCATAGTGGTATCCGACAAGTTGCTGCCCCCAGTAAACCCTAACCATAAGAAATTCGCAATCATCCACGACTTTTTAGGACGCGACAATCGATTCCCCGTCGTGAGATGTCATATACAATTCAGATATTTCACCGGTTGGACGGACGTGGTAGTAGCCCCGATTAAGTTCTGCGCAGTACTAATCGGACAAAACCCCCTAATTCCCCAGCAAGAAGTGGCTCAACAAGTAGTCACCCGGGCACAAGAAGCCCAGAGGAAAGAGCAACCTGCTAAGTTGACCCCGAGGATTACCCTCGAAGACAATGGGTTCAAATTGACTTCCTTCGCCAGTGCTCAGAAGGAATGCCCCGCTCTTAAACCTCTATGGGAGAAAGCTATTAAAGGTGAAATTCTCCAAGTGAAAGGAAAGAAGCCTATCCAGTATATCGTAGAAGACTCACTTCTCTGCCGTACTATCAGCGAGGAGGATAAGGAGAACAAGAAAGCACTGTGTGTACCTCAAGAATACACGCAAAGAATTTTGAATACCACGCATGATGGAATATTAGCCGGACACTTTGGGCACAACAAAACGGCGCAGCAGATATTCCGACACTTTTATTGGCCCCAAGCCGCCAAGGAAATTGTGGCCTATTGCCGATCATGCGACGTGTGTCAGAAGGATCCCTCCAGAGGACGGGTACCTCCCGCTACCTTACAAAAGGTGCCCGTTATAACCGAACCATTCTTTCGAGTGGCAATTGATTTGGTGGGACCAATTCACCCCCCTTCAAGTGGAGGACACTCCTACATCCTCACCCTAGTGGATTGTGCCACCCGGTTCCCAGATGCCGTGGCCCTACGGAAGATTGACACTATTTCCTGCGCGGAAGCATTAATTTCAATTTTTGCACGAGTATGCCTGCCTAAAGAAATTCTATCTGATAGAGGGCGCCAATTCACCTCAGAATTGATGGAGTATTTTAACAAACTACTGTTAGTAAAGCCAATTTTTACGAGTCCATTTCATCCCTCCGCTAACGTAATCTGCGAGAAATTAAACGGGACTCTCAAAAATATATTGAAGAAGTTGTGTCAAAACAACCCTACACAGTGGCACAGATACCTGCCTGCAGCCCTTTTCGCATGCCGAGAAATACCTCATCGGACGTTGGGATTCTCGCACTTTGAGCTATTATACGGGAGAAATGTGCGAGGTCCTATGAGTATTCTTAAGGAATTATTTTCCAACGCGAAGCTCGAGCAAGAAATCAAATCGTCTTACGCCTACGTGATGGATATGCGCGAGCGCCTAGAATACTGCTCTGGCTTAGCTCGAGAGAACGCCGAGAAAAATTTAGCCAAATACCGGGACTACTTCGATATGAAAGCAAAGGCTCGAAAATTAAAGGCAGGAGATGAAGTCTTATTATTACTCCCGACCGAAAATAATAAGTTATGGGCCCAGTGGAAGGGACCCTTCGAAGTAATCGAGGCACGGGGTCCAGTCGATTACTTGATAGATACCCCAACAGGGTGAAGAACCTATCCCATAGCTTATGTCAGTAGGAAACTGTTGAGTAGAGAAAAAGCCTACGCTACTATCGAAATCGAAGCTTTGGCCATAATATGGTCCATAGGTAAATTCAAATATTATCTAATAGAATGGAAGACTCCTGAGATGGAGTTTACTCTTAATGGAGTACCAGTACTCCATTCACTATATAAAAGGGTCCAACAATTGTATGGCCGACTCGTTAAGTCGGAACCCTGTCGACGATTAAGGAGCAGCCCAACTATTGTATTATAGCAAAGTTAAGTGTAAATCAGTAGAATTGTGAGTAAGTAGGGGCGAGTAACCCCCTAGTGGTAGGTAAGAAAATCCTAAGTTGGCACAGTAATATAGGAATTAATGTAAGGTCAGGTGAAATGTTATCGAGGCATTCCCGAGTGAACTAGAATTTATTGTATAATATAATGTTCCGTAAGTTACCCATGTATATTAGTGTAAGCGTCGGATTGGACCCTCCCCCCCCCCTCCCGTTATTTTCTTAAGGATGGAGGTAAATGTGGAGAAATGGCTACATTAAGCATCCTGGAGGAGTATAGGTACATTCAAGCCCCTCCCTCCCCTCATGAGGAGAAGCGTCGGAAAGGTAGCCGGCGAAAATGCTCACCATGTGTGATCTCCCCGCCGCTGTGGGCAGTTGGAGATAACATCTGTTTGAAGGTGACCACCTAAGGTCCTTAAACGACGCTCTAACGATTAAATTACCTACGAGACCCATAAACCCGTGGTTATGGGAAAAAAAGCGGTGCGAGTCAGAAGGCACGCCAAGTAGCGGTGCGGTTGCGAGCCTATAATTTGCGAGCTGACTTGGGCACCCCAGTGCCACCTCAGGAATTCTCGCTCTCCCCAGATGCTAACTCACCATTCGCTCCCCATCCTTTTGCCTCTGTGGCCTGGTCACTTCTCCCTTTAGATGGGGCGGCAATCCGCCTATAAATAAGCCCCACAATGAAAGAGAGGAGGATTATCAGAAGTCGATACGCCAGAGGTGGATTAGTTCGTGAAGATCGATCCGTTGGCCAGACAAGAAGATTATTAGTAGTCGATTCGCCAGAAGAAAGATTAGTTCGTAAAGATCGATCTTTCAGCCAGACAAGAAGATTAGAAGTCGATACGCCAGAAGAAGGGTAGTTCGAGAAGATCGATACTTCAGCCATACAAGACTATTTCAGTGAGAAACGAAAGGATCAGATTGAGAAAATCGATCCCCCCTTTCAGGGCCGTATTAACCTAAATAGTCAAGTTTTATATCGGTGCCATACCGAAGAAGCCTTTGCAGTCTGCAAAGAAGTCCGACTGAAGAAAAGCAAAGCCGCTCACACTTGAGCGACTCTCACATCTCTAGCTCCGTAAGAATGAGAGGAGAAGAACCCAGCCCCAACGAGCTCCCGTTCTTTAATTACGTGGAAGAATCAACCCCCGTCACAGGCGACAAGCAATACCTCCTTGACGAAAATTTAACCAGTGGCCTCAACACTTAAAAGCGAGAGATAAGTCCTCCAGCGACATCCGGCAATCCCTAATACCAACCTGTAAGTTAAAAATAACTTTTATATCTCTATTGCGATAGTAGAAGTTTAGTACGTCCCAAGTTTTAAAGGAGAGTAGAAACCATTGTTCTTGAACCTAGGTCATATGTGTTTGTAGATGAGAGTACGTTAATTTAATGTTTAACGCTAATCAAATAGAGTCGCGAAAAAAAAAATACTAATCGGCAATTGGTAGGTTTACTGGAAGCCTACTTGTTTATGTTTTGTCATGGAAAGATCTTTGAGGCCAAAGATAGAAATGTGTTTACTGTTGGTTTGTAATATTTAATTTAAAATACATGTTTATTTTGGCAGATTCTGGTGTTTCCTCTTATCCTTATGTGTTTAAAAATAGCTCTTCCTTAAGAACTCAACCACTAAAATAGCACTCTTAGAACAAAGCCTACTTCATCATAGAAGTAACTCACGCCCCTTAAAGCATACCGCTACTAAAAGGGTGTCAAAGAGTAGAGGGATCAAAACGAAGGGTTATTCTACGACAATTAGTAAACGGAAGAATAATATCTCAATACCTTTGAGGCATTGGGGAAGAGGTCCACGCGAATTTTTTTAGCGCGATAGCACACTACTTTAATTTTGTGACCTTCTCGTGTGGTTTGAGTTAAGGGCTTGCTCTCCGCTGCAACATATTCCATTAAAAATAATACACTGTTTCCATGTGTAGATCAAGATTTATTCTAAGGCCATGAATCTCTACTTGAGTAATAATGTGTGTTAATTGTTCTATTCATCATATTGTTATTTAGCATCCATGAAATCACTTTCTTCTATAGTTTCCTCTCTTCATGCTCTACTACCTAATGGGCCATATGAGCAGGAGGGGAATTTGGGAAACGTATCTTAGATCGTTTGGTAGTAGTTGATTGGATTACCTCAAACCAGTGATACAGCGAAATGTAGACTTGAACACATAAAAAAGAGGTCTGAAAAAGTTTTATGTATAATCTATATGGGGCAGCTCCTGTTCCCATCACCCAGTTCAGTCTCACTTAGCATCTTCATTGGTAAATCTGTCAAATCTATTCTTAAAACTCACCAGAGAGGACGCTTCTATTTTATGACTATGACATAACTTGTAAACCAATTTCTCTCAATCTCTTTTCTAAACATAAATTTGTCCAGCTAAAATCCAATCGCTACGTGTCTTATCATGTTCACTAAAAATAAGAACCTTATCTACCACCTATAACAACATTTTACCCACTTGGAGATTTCATTGAACTCCTCTCGAACGCTTCTCCTTTCTAACGTATGTAGATTTAGTTTCCTAAGCCTTTAACACCTCGTTGACTCTTTTCACAGAGTCAAGTAAACTATTATTCATCTTATAATATGGTGATCAAAATTACACCGCATAGTCAAAATGTGGCCTTACTAATAGCAGATACAGTTTCAGAATGACATCATCACTCCTATACCCTATTGACTCTATTCCTAGCACTTAAAACTGCTTTCTAAAGTGGAGGTTTGAATTAACCATGACACCTAAGTTTCTTTAGCATTCTAACCTCCATAAAACTTTCCCATTCAACTTATAATTATGGAATGGATTACACCTACCTATACTAAGTACACTACACTTGTTTAAGTTAAATTTCATTTGCAATTTCTCTACCTATTGGGATAGTATGGTCACCTCATCTTGTAATACCTCAGCATCTTAGTCAGACCTTATAATCCTACCTAGCCTAGTATCATCGACAAACTTTCTCAGGTCGCTATTTATACTCGAGTCAAGATCATTAACATAAATCAAGAACAACAACGGACCCAACACCGACCCCTGAGGAACCACACTGGTAACATTCTCCCAACCAGATTTAATCCCATCTATACTAATTCTATGCTGTCTGTAACTAAGCCACAACTGAATCCAACTAAAATTGTGCCATTAATCCAATGCGCTTTTAACTTTTTTTAAAAATCGTAAGTGTGGCACCCTGTCGAAAGCCTTACTAAAATCCAAATAAACAATATCGTAATTTTCATCTCTATCTGAGGCATCGGACACCTTTCTATAAAAAGACAAAAAATCAGTCAAACACGATTTGCACTTACTAAAGTGGTGTTGAGATTTCTTAATCAACTTATGTCTATCTAAGTGGTCCCTAATAGATTTCGCTATTACAGATTCCATCATTTTCCCCAACACAGGTCAAACTCAGTGACCGGTACTTGGACATAATCATTTCATTCCTCTTCTTAAATATAGGTATCGCGTTAGCTTTCCTCCATGCCTTTGGTACAATGCTAGTATCTAACGATTTTCTATAAAGGCATGTACGGTATCACTTAACAATTTAACACCTCGTTGTTTTCTTTTAAAATCCTAGGAAGAATCTCATAAGGGCCCGGTGTTTTATTAAATTTAATTTTATTTCTTTTGAGACAATCTCCTTTGAAACTAAAATATCATCTGATAACTCCTCCTCATTACCATTGAATTTCAAGGTGCTTTCAGGTACAATTAGAATATCGTGGAGTGTAAATACTGAAGGAAAATACTTATTTAACATCCTAGTCATTGCATCACTATCGCTCACTAACTCTCTATCTGTATTTTTAAGTGGGCCTGTTTTATCTCTAGTCTTATTTCTGTATAACTGAAAAAACCCTTTGGGATCTTCCTTTGCTATATTTGCTACTTTATTTCATAATTTCTTTTCGCTAACCTAATTAACTTTTTAATGTCCTGAACTAGCGCATTGTATCTCTGCCTTAATTGGCCATCCCCGTTTGTTTGTTTTTTTCTATAAATGCTCTTTTTAGGCCAATATAATACTTAATTTTATCTGACATGCATTTAGGGTCGACAGCCTTGGTTCTATTTTCCCAACATGGAATGTTCATATTGTGCCCGGTAATAACTGCTTAGTCATTCTCATATTCCTGATCTACACTATTCCTCTCTACCTGAGAGTTATCTTCCTCCTCGACTGCTCTCATTAACATCACATTTACTGATCTCACCCTACCTGCTAGTCCCAAAACAACCGTCTTCAGGTATTTCCTCAGATCATTATAATCTGCTTTTCTAAAGTCTGGGATTTTAACCTTATTTGTTCTACTGAGAACGCCACTCCATTTTAACATAAATTTAATGTCGCTATTTACCAAATTTCCCCAAATCTCTCTATCGGTAATACTCTCTTCTATATTTTTGGTATTAAATCCAATATATTATCACCCCTAGTAAGCTGGCTTACGACCTGTTTATGATAATTATCCTGCACCATATTAAAAAATTCCTCAGTCTCCTGATCTCCTACAAGAGCTTCCCAAATCTACATTTCTATAAATAAAATCACCCATTATACACATATGTTGAATGCTACATGAGGACACGAAGCTTCCTTACTAAGATTGGCTGGTCTATATAATAATCTAATCCTTGCCTTCCTTAACATCTAGCATAATTACTGTAGGAGTATTTGTTTTAATTATAGTGTTTTTACAAAACTGGAGATTATTTATTATATAAATAATCCCTCTCCTCCTTTCCTCCTCTCCTTCTCTCCTCCTCTCCTCCTCTCCTCTTTTCCTCCTCTTCTCCTTTCCTCCTCTCCTCCTTTCCTCCTCTCCCTATTTCTATGGAAGATATTATAACCATCCATCTGGACTTCAGGTCTAGAGTTATTTCCTGCCAGATTAAGCCATGACTCTGTTATCGCAACAACATCAAAATTCTCTACACTCACCAGCCCTCTTAACAAATCCCTCTTATTCTTTATGATCCTACTATGTGTGTAGTATATTTTCAATGTATTTCTCTTTATGGTATTATCATTACTGCACTCTAACTTTTTAGTCCTCTGTTCATTTACCCGCCTGTCGCTCTCTACACTCTAAATTTATCTGAATTCTTTCACCCAAATTTATAAGGCGAAAGAATGTGTATTATGTTAATGTTATATTTTCATAAATTATATCAGGGTTAAATTGTGAAATTGAAGTACAAATAGCCATAATGTATTCAAAAAGAATGTAATTATTATAGCAACATAGTACTTTTCTGCGTCACTGTATATCAATGTCATTCATGACCCTGAAAAAACTACAGCTTTGGCCAAAATTATTGTGCAGTTATAAAAAAGTGAAGAATATGATTGAAACTCATTTATTTCATACTTGACATAATACATATAAAAAGATTGGGCGTATATTATATCAATAATTAATATTTGATGTGTCCTTCTTTTACTTTTATAACCGCTTTTATGTGTTTTTGCATACTTGATACTAAGTTGGCACTCTTCATTAATTTTTGGCTATTTATTCACTTTTGAGGAACATTTGTGGCCAAGTGTGACCACAGATGTTCAATGTGGTTGAGGTCTGGAGATTAAGGGGACCATTCCATTAACGACACCCCTTTCTTTTCAAGCCAACCCTTTGAGACTCTAGATGTGTGTCATGGAACATTGTCTTGTTGGAAGATTACACCATCTGGTGTTTCATCATTGAAAATTTTACCTAAGCAAGGTTGATAAAACTGGTCTATAACATGGTGGTATAAGTGTTGAAATTCGTTCTGCCCTCACAAATGAACAACAATCCTGGACCTAAATACGATGTGCAACCCCAACCCATTACACTGCACCTCCAGATATGACTTTGAGGACAGGACAACACATCTCGGATCATAAGTTTCACCAACTCTTCGAAGAACATATACAGCGCCAGGGGCTCCAAAGTTGTGAGGAAAAAATATAAATTTTACTGATCATTTTTGGTTTCCTATAAAAATGTGTACAAGGGTAATAAATTGGTGGAAACTAATGTGGAGAATCGACCTCAAAGTTGCTTTCATCAGACCAAACAACCTTAGCCCAATCATTATCAGTCTAATCTTCATGCTCTTTTGTCCAAGACAATCGCTTCATCTTGTTCACCTGAGACAGCCACGGTTTATTTCTAGCCTTACATCCTTTGAGCCGAGTTTCTATTTACCTTCTTCTCACTGTGATTCTTGATATCTCTTTGTTTGTTGTTACCCAAAACTCACTAGCTACATCATAAGAGGTTATTTTGCTATCGGCCAGAGATGTCCTTTTCAGCAAACTCTTTCCTTTGGAGTCGTACAACCTTTGCGACCTTGACCATCACGGTTTTTTGAAATAATTGTTCTCATTGTACCTTTTAATGGTTGTTTGGACACCGGTTCTCGAGCATTTCAATTTTCTTGCAATTTTGCCTTGGGATAATCTCTCTATAGGCAATGCAATGATTTGAGCCTTTTGAGCTTCATGAATCTGTTTCCTCGAAGACATTTTTAAGAATAAATTATCACTTGTAAGTCAACAATAAGATAACCACTAAAAAATTAGGAATAAACGTTAGTATCATACATTGAATGGCAGAAGGTTGCCCCAACCACTTATGCAAAATAAGCAAAAAACACATTAAAGCGGTTATAAAAGCAAAAGGACACATCAAATATAATTATTGATAGAATAAAGGCAAAAATGTTTATTTTTATTATGTAAAGTAAGAAATGAATGATTTTCAATCATATTCTTCACTTTTTCATACCCGCCCCATAATATCAAATTCAAACTACAATTCATAATAAAATCAGACGACAAATGTTAGAACCATCAAAAAACTTTAAACTTCGACCGACAATTGTAATCATCATTTCAAGTTTAGGTTTCCCACTGAGAGGAAACTTTTTCCATCGTTAAATTTTTGTTATTTTGGAGGAATTGCCTTGGGGAATTTGATATATTTTTTATCCTTATCTCTCCCTTTTTTATTACTCTTCCTCTTGGGTCTCTTTTATGAAGTAGAGTATAATTTGCGATCTTTCAGATCCATCTATTTTCTTGATACCTTATACAACATGCCAAGAACACTTCCAATTTTAATTGTTTAATAGTTTTCCCTTCACTTGAGAGTTTGGCTTCTTCCCATCCGTTCTCCATACTATAGGAATTTTTTTATTGTTTTAACTTGTACCTGAGCCGCTGAAAGGCAGTCCTAACTCAGGGTCACCTGCAGGTACCACTTACTTTTATTCTGTTGAACTTTATTTGTTGCCGTTAGTATTCTTGTTGATCTTTTTTCTTTTATTGAAATCAGAGTGAAAATGGGATTTCCTCTGTATTTTGGTTGGTCATGCCTTTGTTGTCCACGTCAGATGGGTTCGTCCCCCAAAAAAATCTCTCCAAAACATTTACCTATTTCGGCAGTTGCCATTTCCATCAGAATGCGTTTATTGGCTCTCGGGAATGTCATAAATTTCATCATGAGATTTATAGACAGGTTCCAAGTTTAATGTCCAATGGTCAAAATTGGTCATTAATTAATCGTGAATTGGAAAATAGCATTAATATTGCAAACGAAAATGTCACTCAATTGAGATCAAATAAAACTATGAAGAAATCAATTTAAATTTCTCCTCTTTCTTCCAATATGGAAAACTTTGCCCACAATTGCGGAAAAAAACATTTAATAAAAATTAGTCTCAATAAATGAGATTAAGTAGAGAATATTTTAGTTGGATGTTATTTTTAATTAAAAAATGTATGAGTATTAATGGTTCGGCATTTGGCTGCTGCCAGGATAATTCCAATGAGCGTGTTGAGTGAGTTAGATTTTTTTTAAAATATAATTATTTACTATTGTTTTTATCCTCTAAGTTAATTTTCAATGCAGTGATTATAAAACTGTTCATTATTTTGAAAATGTGTTCGTATCGTATACAATGGCACTTTGAAAGTTCGCAAATTTATTCCTTTACATTCTATGACAATTACAAAACTATTTCGTCATAGTAAATTATTATAAAACTTTAGTGGTTCTTTTATTTTTCCGAAATAATTTTGTTAGAAAAAAGAGACATTCAATTATTTTAAATATATTAATAATAAAGGCACACTTTCGAACGCGTGGATGGCGCACTAAATATCATCATGTCAGGTGAGAATGAAAGGCCGTGGGGATAATTGGTCTCCTCATTTTCTTCCCTTCCATATTTTATCAGTAATTTACATCATTTTTTTAAAAAGGGCTAAATCTTTTTCCTTAGTTTATTTAGATCTAAAATGCTTTCTATAACGTGAATAAAAACAATATATAAAAATTCATTTATTTCCCTCTGGCTAGTATAGTGGTTAGCGTGCTTTCCCGGCCATCTCATGCTCGGCAGTTCGAATCTCCGTCCAGTTTCTTTTTAAGCTAACACTATTTACTAGGGAGGTTACCACCGTGACTGTTGGGGAGTTGGGGCTTGCGCTGGCTGACGTCCGGCTGATAAGCAGCAACACAGCAGCTTGATATGAGGATTGAAACCAGCGAACTTTTCACTTTAACAATTGACATGCTGAGGGGATAGATAGGTTGGTGCTTGTAGAGGGTTCCACTAAAATAGTAGTATTTCCTCACCTCCTATGATACTACTTCGGGAAAGAAAGCGAGTCATTCCCCCCCCCCCTCCGACTTCACCCTTTTTGGACTTACCACCAGGTCACTGAGAAATTCACACCGAGGCATGACGCTGAAATTGAAGGCTACCTCCCTGGCGTATTAACCTCCCCCCCCCCCAGGTTGAGAGATTACTCATCTATTTTGTGGCTTAGCCTCGAACAACTTTTATCGCTCCAGCCACTGGTCGTTCTGTCTGACCTGCCGATACCGGCCTCTTACACTTTCCCGTAAGGACACGCTTGGTTGTCCTGGCCGATAATGAGGGTTCGAAAAAGCCCCTCTCTCTCTTTCTGTTTTGGAGAACTCCGGGCATATATGCACCCTCCCAAGGATAACCCACAGATTCGGTTAGACGAAGCTTCACAGAAAGGAGTTCGATTCAACGGCCGCGAGCCACGAAAGAGCTGGACATCACACTCGTATCTTCGGGTCAGGGAGAAGAGTCTCTTAAAGGCAACGTCAGCATTTCTCAACCGCCTTCGGATCAAGGATTGGAGAAGCCGTCCTCCGAAGTTCTTATGGTGACCTCTTTAGGACAAGAGGCCCGATAGCTCACTCAATCCGAGCTTAGAGAAATCATCTCACCTCCCCCCCTTCGAAGTTCGTCCGGTGCCCCTTTGAGGACAAGAGAACCGCATCTCACTAAATTGAAGTTTGGAGAAAGTAGCACCACCCTCTTTAGGTTCTCGGCTACATTCGAGGGTAATCAAGGTCACCAAGGCCTACCCCCAAGTTTGCCCCGCTTTACTCTCGAGGCTCACGGGAACTAAATCGCTCACTACCCTAAATCTCCCATTATAACCACTTAATAACCCTCGTTATCCAATTAGTATTCAAAACCTAATTCCGTCTTATTCGTGTACCTATATATATATATATATATATATATATATATATATATATATATATATATATATATATATATATATATAATATATATATATATCCATATTTATTGTGTATTAAAATCTATTTTTGTCGTTGTGTTTGGAAAATTCCCTGGTAACGCAGCTGCAGGTAACTATTCAAATCGCACTCTTAGAACAATAACATTGGTTGCCTTGCTTAGCCTTCCTTAGAGGCTGTCTGCGTGTATTCTCGTACACTTGGCCATCCTTCGACATAAAGATATATATATATATATATATATATATATATATATATATATATATATATATATATATATATATATATATATATATATATATATATATATATTAATTTGCGTCAGGTTGTGGGGTCTTCCTAAGAATTCTCCCCACCTAATTTTGAAGCACTATCTTCAATTAATACCAACTGCATTACCAAGAATATGTGAACACCAATATATTAGGACAATTTTCTTTTTGATTGACGGGTAACAACCAGTTTTTAAGCCCATTCGTGTGTGGTGTGTCCAGAGTTTTAGTAAGCCTTAAATGCCTTAATAGTAACCGCCATTTTGTTCGTTTCTTGAGTCAGATTCCCTCGTTCTTTAGTTATTTATTTTTTTTGCGAGTTCGCCCGATATTTACTAGGAATTTTTAATAATTAAGACGTTAGTAGAATTTGATTTGTTTGGGGGTAAAGCTTCAATAGCTCGTGTAGCTTTTTCGTGTGCAAAGGTCAAAAGTAGCATATCCGGGATGTTTAAATTCGATCGCTTTCATAAGCAAGGTCAGATCCTAGGCTTATCTGTAAAAGATTTAATCGCTTACGTCCAGGAAGAAGAAAGTAACGAACGTGTAAAAAGAAAATCAAAGAGAGAAGAAGAAGAAAGAAAAGCACAGAGAGGAGCAGAAGCAGAAGAGAGAGAAAGTAAAGCGCAGAGAGAAGCAGAAGAGAAAGAAATAATTAGGCAGCACGATAGAGAGATAAGCCGTGATCATTTTGAGATAAACTCAGTAGGATCTTGAAATGAACAGGCTCAATCGGCCTCACTAAAACTCCTAGCATACAAGGATGAAGAAGATTTTTGCTCTTATATAACGCACTTCGAGATGATCTTTGAAGTCAACAATTGGGACTTAGAATCAGATCGTGTCACCCAGCTACTACCACTCTTGAACCTTTGTTTTTGCGACATATTCATTTAGCTTCCATCAGAGGCCACCCTTGATTATTCAACCCTAAAGGCAGAACTTCTTTCTGTTACTAACATAAATCCAGAATTTTATAGGGTCAGATTCCGCTTGGCAAGAATACAGCGTAACATCCAATTCAGGCTGGCTTCCGCCCAAGTATCAAATGATTATAAGTCGCTAATTGACTTCATTCTAAGGGATCAACTGATGTCGACCCTCCCTCGCGACCGCGTAAGGGGCGCAGCGATTTGCCATCCTGGCCGCTGAGCTGACGGGACTCAGCACTCCGTCTGACCCCAGCTTAGCCTTTTCTCCTTCCTACAGACACTTGTGTTTCCCCTCGGTTTCCTCGCTTTTCATACAACCTCTCCAACAACGTTCTCTGGTCAGCCTCTAATTTCACAGGTTAGATGCTGACCTTCTTCTCAGCCAACTGTCCCGGATCGGGGCTGAGGGGAGAGGGGACAAAGTTCCCTAACCCCTGAGCTCTGGTTTGGGATGGTGGTTTTTTAATAACCTGCTTCATCTCCGCCAATCCCTTTTCCTTCTTTCTTCACACTCTATCAATTTTACGCCGTGCCCATGGTAAAGCCGCCATGCTGAAGGGCTGCCAGGTCACCAGGCGGGAAGGGTGGCCTTGAATGGCGGCACCTGGCTCTGCCAGGCCTGTACGCACCCCTTGCAGAGTGAGCTACTGCGAGGGTTGATGAGCTATTGCATCCTGTATACAATATTGGTTCACCATGCCCAATGATGAGTCTATCAAAAAAATCCCCTTAATTTCTCCGCAACCACCGTCGGAGCCGCCCTCGGGCAGCTCCACAAAAAATTGAGGTCCCGCACATTTGCTTGCGCAGGAGACCCTCCAAATTTCTCTAACCGGAAAGGAGGCTTATTCCTCTCTTTTGAATACGGGTATAGGAGACTTCCCCTCCTCCCCTTCTCTGGAAGTGCCTTCTGGCACCTCCCTGTTCCCAGCCGCAGTACCCCCTTATCTTGCCAAGGGAACTGACAAGAAAACAAGCAGGCAGCCCATAGCCGATTGCTCCCCATTAAAGCGGCTCAGTAGAGCAAACCATCTTAGGGATGAGAGGAAAGCTAGGCCCCTTCAGTTGCTTCTCTCAAAAGACCTGCTGCCAAGAATATTAAACATTGTGGGGTCAAGGCCTGTGCCTCCACAGACGTGACTAGAGACAGCGCTATCAACGGGACCTGTGATGTCCTGGGAGAGGGTGGCCAACTGGATTTCCTCCCTAAGATAGACATGGTCCTTCAGTCAACCCAACCTCAGACGGTAGGGCCTTCCATGGGAGGGAATCCGGGCTCGGCGCCAAGCACCGAACATGACTCCGACCCTATGCAAGGTCCTCCTCAAATGGCTAGGGTTTCCAAAGCAGTACAAGGAGGGAAGGGATCTCCTCCGACCGGTGCCCCTACGACTGCCATGGCCTTCTCCATTTTAGAGAAGGACCTAGCTGAGGCCAGTCCATCTGTCCTGGGGGCTCTTGCCGGCGGAGGGGAGAAGCGGGTTCATTCCCCGCCCTCCTCTCCAAAAAAAAGAACAGAAAAAAGACGAAAATGTATCGGGGCTCCTCTCCATCCGCGGGTGCTGCGGGGACGGATGGGTCTGCTGCTTCGGTAAGCGACCAAGCAAATATCGGCACATCCGGCCTCTTTGGCCCCCGGGAGCGGAGCCTCCGACTTAGACCAAAAGTGAGCAGGGCAAAACCTCGATAACATTGGGGCCCCTCATTCAGAGGTTACTTGGCGTTTTCGAGCCCGCTGGCCTTAAACACTTCCTGGTTATTCGCTCCACTGATGGCAGCATGTTGGCAAGGGAAACATGATCCATCAGAGGAAAGCTTTAGCTAGTGTAATTGGTAGAGAGCCGAAAATGACCCGTTTCTCAGACAAGAGCCTTCATGCTAATGCGGCAAATCTCTTTGAGGGGGCCAAGATAAGTGCTCTTCGGACACTCGATGGCACCCCGGTGAGTGTGACGCCGCACTCTACTATCAACTTTGTGAAAAGAGTAGTTTTATGCGAGGGAACTCGTCGACTACTCCATATAGGACATCACCTTAGAGCTGGCCGACCATGGGGCGGTCAAGGTCGAACGTGTGATTAGAAAACAGGGAGGGGCCTCGAGACCCACCCCTACACTCTTCATCACGTTCGACTGTGAAAAGCTCCCTGAGTCGGTGCGTGCTGTTTGGTACCGCTATCACGTGAAGACATTTATGCCACTGCCGCGGAGGTGCTATTACTGTCACCGCTTTGGCCATTCGAATCGCTCATGTCGACGTGCAAAGTCGGGATCACTCGAAGTATGTGTAAATTGCTCCAAGGCCGCACACGATAAGTACAAATCGTGTGTGGCCAAGTGTGTCAATTGTGGAGAGCCGCACCCCGCTTCTTCGAAGCAATGTGGTGCATATCTCCTTGAGAAAGAAATCCTGGTTGTTCAGGCCCAGGATCGACTCTCATTCCGCGAGGCTAAGGACTTTATCCTAGCGCGCTCGGCTCTGCCTGGGATGTCTTATGCCTCATGGCCCATCCAGGCCAACGAGCACGGTTGTTTCCACGCCCATTCGGAGCCCTTCTGGGGATTCTACTCAACCCGGGCGCTCCACTAGTAAAGCTGGTGGCACAAAGGGTTCCAGCCGTGGCTAAAACCAGGGGTCCCCTCCCCCCCTTCACCCAGCGTGACCGTTTCCCGTAAGGCGAAAAGGCCACGCACCTCAACCGAGTCGTTATACTCACAGGAGGCAACACCCCTAAGGTTGGTCGACAGGCCATTTCCGTGGTTACTAAGGCTGTCACCCGAAAGACCGCAACTAAGGACCTTCGGATCCTTCGCCCACGCCTAGTGGTTTACTGAGTGGCTCGGAGACGATGGATCCGCTAAAAGAGGGCCCCCCGCCCCCGAAGCCGCAACGACCGCCTAAGGTTTCGAAGCGGAGGGAGGAGGAAAAGACTCGCATGACCAGCCCAACCTCCCCCAATAAGTCCTCGAAGGCATCAGCGCCTTCCGCGCTTTGTCCGGCCAACAGCGCCCGAGGTTCTGCCTCCGGGAAGCGTACGCCCTCCCGTGAGGGTCATCTGTTCGAAGAGGGCCCACGCATCTCCTCCGAGCTAGGCCTGGAGAGCTTATTCCTTTAATGGAATTGCCGTGGACTCCGGGCCAACTGGGAAAAGCAGCTGAGGCTCGTCTCGTCCCGTTCCCCGTTAACTATTTTTCTGCAAGAGACCATACTAGGCGCGTTGCCACCTGCCCACCCTCCCGGGGTATAAGGGTTTTGCGACCCCACAACCACGAGATGGCCAGGCTGGGGGATGCGCGGGTTACACCCAGCATGATGTCTCCGTTCTTCCTTTAACTTTAGATACCTCTATTCAGGCTGTGGTTGTGCAGCTTCTCTTGGATAGGAGGTATACTAGCATTTCTGCGTATATTCCACCGTCAGCTGAATTCGACGCTGGGCACTTCCGCCGCATCGTGGCACGGTTGCCGAGGCCTTTTCTCTTGCTTGAAGATCCGAACGGCAGACATCCTCTCTGAGGAGATTACTCAATAAATCCTAGGGGACAGGTCCTTGCCGATCTGATCGGATAGCTTGAGATGGGTGTCCGAAATGTGGATGAGTTTACGCATCACTGCCCGAGAACCGCTTCATTTTCTTGCCTTGATCTTTGTGCTCTTCGGATACAGAGGTTGATTTTGATTGAGGAGTGGTCGATGACCTCCATGGTAGTGTTCACTTTGCCAATCATATATCATTTTCAGAGCAACTGCCGCCTGAGAGCTCACCTCGGTGGTGCTTGGCGCGTGTGCGGTGGCCTGCATTTCAGGAAATGACTGAATTCTCTATCTCAGTTGATGAGTTTAGTTCGGTAGATTAGGCTGTTGAGTTCTTCTCTGGCAACCTCATCGCTGCGGGCCTGAATATTATTCCATAAACGTCTGGCCGTTTTGCACGCATACCACTCCCGTGGTGGTCGGCCGAGTGTGAGACGGCCGACAAACAGAAGCGTTAGGCCTACATGGGCTATAAGCGCCGCCCGAACGATTTCACTGTCGCTGAATTTCGTCAGCCTAGGGCTAGATTCCGGTATATTTCGGAGCACGCCCGCCGCTCATCTTGGCGGGCATACATGTCTTCACTTAACGGTAAGACCCTTCTGGCAAAGGTGTGGAGGCGAATCAAACGGATTCGGGGAAAGTTGTCGCGTGCCCCCCTCCCGTTCTCCAGGAGAATGAGGCCGCAATCTCGGACCCCGTGTCCGTGCCGGAATCCTTCACGAGCACTTTCTCCGCATTCTCTAGCCGGGACGCTACTCCGTTAGCATTTAATGCACGTCGTGATGGCGCAGAAGGCCGCAGACTGGACTTTACCTCCAGAGGCGGAGAACCCTTCAACGACAAGTTTACTGTGAGTGAGTTGCGTTCCGCTCTTGCTTCGTGCACGGAACCTGACACAGATTTGTTTTTTAATGGGGTGCACCTGGATGTGGTGGAATCGCACCGTTTCCTCGGTCTTGTATTTGACCGACACCTCACCTGGGAGGCTCATATTCGGAGCCTTAGGGTCTCTTGTACCCGCACCATGGATATTCTTCGTTCCGTGACCATCAGCGCTTAGGGCGCCGATCGGGCTACAGCCTTTACCTTTTTATCGATCCTTTGTTCCTTCGAAGCTCGACTACGGATGCGAATTTTATGCAAACGGAGCCGAGCGTTTATTGCGGAAGGTGTACTCTATAAACGACACCGGCCTTCGCCTGGCGACCGATGCCTTCCGCACTTCCCCCATTGAGAGCGTAGTAGTCGATGCTGGGGAAATGCCACTCGCTCTACGCCGGGTACAGAGCATCACTCGCCTGTACGCGCGAGCCCGGCGCCTCCCTCAGTCACCAACAGCTCTTACTGCATCCGCAGCTGATTTTGACGATGCCTATGCCGCCGAGAGACGCCAGTCATACCCTAATCCATTTCGGTTTAGGGCCAGGAAACTCCTTCGAGAGCTAGGTATAGCATTCGGGCGGGTGGCGCCCCTAGTTATTTTGGGGGCACACCTCGTGTCACGCTGGAACCATGCCAGTGTATACAGAACCATGCCAGTGTATACATTTCGGTCATAAGAGGATGTCGGATTTCACGACCTATCCCCTCTGTTTGAAGTCAGTGGGGCTCTGTCAGGCGTTGCTTCTGTCTTTACGACCGAGCTAGTGGGAATACATCACTCGGTACGGGAGATTACGCGACGTGCCTGGTTCGGAGACCGGATTTTGATCTATAGCGACTCACAAAGTGCCCTGAGTGCTCTCGGGGCATTGGAATCCCGCATCCCCTGGTTCGCGATATCCGTGACGCCACGGTTTTGGCGCCTTGGGTCAATGTCGAGATTATCTCTTGCTGGGTTCCTGGACATGTAGGAATTGCGGAGAATGAGCGCGCTTATGAAGGCGCCAAAGAGTCCGCGAGAACTCTGCGACCGGACTATCATTTCACTCTTTCTTACACTGACTACATGGTAGGGATAAGAGCAGCTCTTCGAAATGCTTGGCAAGGAAGATGGGAGACGGTCGAAAGGGAACTTAAAATTGCGTTTTATTACGCCGCGACTGTTCCCATGGACCTACCCCCTATGCCGCGACAGCTTCAGGTTGCTTTCTGTCGTCTCCGAATTGGACACACTTGTATGACGCATCGCCATTTGATGGAGCGCTCGCCAGTGCCCTATTGTGACGACTGCGTCGTCCCCTAGACTGTTCGGCACATTCTTGTCGAATGCCCCATTCTGGGTGATCTTCGCGCACGTTACCTGTCCCGGTACCAGGATGAGCGGGGTCACTACCGCCTGTCCCTTGTACTCGGGCCGAGTTCGTGCACATTGACCGGTGGACTTATAGACTTTTGGTGGGGGGCCGTCCTTCTCTCCTTTATTTAACTAGGTTTTATTTTTTTGTCATCGTTGTTTTCTTTGTAGGTCGCACGTTCCTGCGCCGGGCTGAGGGGGACATCCCCCCGATGCCGGAGATTGATTCCTAATTGTTACGATCTTCCCTTTTTATCATTGTTGTGTTTTCATATTCTTATTTTAAAGTGACCTAGTGCTAGGCTTTCGTGATTCCGGCGATTTATGCCCAAGTGGGCAGTCACCAGAGAGGCTCCTAAATTTTAAAAAACCCTTCCTCGCGAACTAAGGGCCTTCATAGCGGACAGAAGAGGGTCCACTTTCAAGGACTGTGTGGAAGACGCCGACCTTCACGCTTCCAGTCACGACCTCTACCCCAAGGAGGTCAAGAAGAACCATTCCACCCTCTCCCAAACACAAGTTTGGGTTTAACCGAAGCCAACCCAAGGGCAACAACGGTTTCGTAAAAGTGTAAGCGCCAAGCAAGTACAGGCCTCACCCGCCGTGAAACCAAAAGAACGTGAATCCTCCAGTACTTCCCTCTACGCCTAGCAACTCTCCATGTAGACTAATTTTATGCTTTACGTTTGGCACCCCTGGGCACTTAAGTCACAATTGCCCCCTAAATTCTCAACTGAGGACCTCGTCGAGTCACTAGATCCACCAAATCTCTGCTTCTACCTCGCCTAATCCGCAAGCTGCATCACCAGCGAACCCTGCTCCCTCTTCCCCAGATTAACAGGTAAATTTCCTGTTCAACAAAAGTTCCCCCGCTGGGCTCCAGTTTGAAAATGGTGCAATATATGGTTGCCCAGTGTCAACCTTGGTTAGAGATACAGGTTGCACATGTATAGTAGTATCTGACAAACTACTACCCCCCATAAACCCCTAGCATAACAGGTTTGCATTGGTGCATGACTTTGTAGGTCGTTTCACCAGGTTCCCAGTGTTACGGTGCCATATTCAGTGCCAGTACTTCATCGGATGGGCCGACTTAGTCGCAGCCCCGATAAAATTCTGCTCTGTCCTTATCGTCAGAGCGCACAGCTCTCCCAAACCCAATTTCTCAGCCGCTCGTTACCAGGGCCCAGGCCGAGAATGATGTATCGCTTCCGGTACCCCTATCGTCCCCAGACGTCGACCTCGCCACCAATGTTCAATTTGCTGAGTCGCAGAAGAATTGCCCCACATTACAACCCATGTCAGAAAAAGCAAAGAAGAATGAGACTAAAACGGTGCAAGGCAATCGGAAGATCGAATACACCATAAAGTTCGAGTTATTATACCGTTCTTCTGTCGAACCGGAGAGTCCCCCGACCAACGCGTTGTGTGTGCTGAGAACCTATATTGAACCCGTTCTAAAGATGGCTCACGATGGCCTAATGGCCGGACATTTCGGTCATAACAAAATGGCTCAGCGAGTTTTCAAATATTTCCTTTGGCCAGGCGCGGCCAAAGAAATTATCGACTTCTGCAAGTCCTGTGACCTTTGTCAGAAGGTCACCTCTAAAGGACGTGTAGCCCCCGCCCCTCTTTAAAAGGCCCCGAGAGTGGCTGAACCCTTCGCCCGGGTCTCAATCGAACTAATAGGCTCCATTCGTTCTCCGTCGAGCGAGGGACACCCCTATATTTTCACCCTCGTTGATTACGCCCCCCTTTTTCCCCATGAAGAAGATTGACATCATTTCTTGTCAAGGAGTTTTAATTTCAATCTTTTCCCGAGCAGGGATCCCGAAGGAGATTTTATCCGACAGAGGACGTAAATTTACCTCTGAATTAATGGAGTGTGTCGGTAAACTCCTTCTCATCAAGCCCCTCTTCACCACGCCCTGGCACCCTTCCCTATCGGGATGTGCGAAAAGTTAAACGGCACCCTTAAAATGGTACTCAAGAAGGTGTGCCACCACCAGCCACAGGAGTGGCACCACTACCTCCCCGTAGCGTTATTTGCTTGTCGCGAAGTCCCCCCGGAGGATTTTGGGGTTCGCTCCCTTTGAGCTGTTATATGGATGTAACGTCCGAGGACCGATGAACATTTTAAAAGAATTGTGGTCCAATCCTAGAATAGATGAGGAAATTAAATCCTCTTACGCGTATGCTTTAGACCTGCGTACGCGTTTAGAAAAATGTGCGGGCATCGCCCTCCGGAACGCCGATGTTAACTTGGAAAAAAACCGCACCTACTTCGACCTAAAATCAAAGGCGCGTTCGTTCAAACAGGGTGACGAATTACTGCTCTTGTTTCTCTCCGAAACAAATAAGCTCCTCTCTCACTTGAAAGGACCTTTCACCGTTTTAGAGCCCCGCGGCCCGGTGGATTACCTTGTGTCTGGTCCAAATGGTTTGCGTAGAAGCAGACGATGAATATCTCCTGCCGTCTCTTCCTTCCCCTCCAAGCGGAGCCTAACTCCATCTTGGACCTAAACACCATTCTCGCCCCTAATGAGAGGGCTCAATTGCTTGCCTTATTGGAATGCTTTCCCGACGTCATTTCAGAATTCCGGGGTTGCTCATCCCAATTTACGCATGAGATTGTCTTCACTACTCAAGATGCGATAAGAACTAAGCCTTATCTCAAACCCGTACATTTACGGCCGAGTTTCAATGCAGAGATCGAGAACTTATTAAAATTCTGAATAATAGAACCTCGTCCTCCGATTTCTGCTCCCCCATTGTCATGGTTAGGAAGCCTGAAAAGTCATTTAGGATGTGCGTCGATTTTCGCTAATTAAACGCGGTTACACAGTTTGATGCGGAACCGATACCCCTAATCCATCAAAGTCTTTATGCCTTAGAAGACGAGAAGTTCATCTCCGAGATCGACCTCTGTAAAGCCTAACACCAAGTGCCGCTTTCAGAGCAATCAAAACGCTTTACCGCTTTCGCTACTGAAAAAGGGTTATTTCAGTTTACCCGACTTCCTTTTGGGTTGGTACTGCTTGCGGAAGTTATAACCGGATCATGCGCTGGTTGTTAGATGGCCTATCGAATGTGACGTTTTATTTCGATAACGTGTACGTTGCTACTCGTACCTGGGACTAACACTTACATTCTCTGTGCGCGCTTCTATACCGGTTACGCGTACACGGGTTCACGGTAGGCCCGTCAAAGTGTCACTTTTCCTATGATACTATTAACTACCTTGGCTTCTAGGTCGGGAGGAGCCAAATGCTTCGCCAAGACGACAAGCTAAAGGCTCTTTCGGAAATGCCGCTTCCCCGTACGCAGAAACAGCTTCGTTCCTTTTTGGGATCCGTGTCATTCTATCGTCGTTTTCTGCCGAATTTCGCTACCATAGCCTCGGCTCTTAACGACATGCTTAAGAGAACGGCCCCCGATGCAGTCAATTTGACCCCTTCGGCGGAAGATCGCTTCCAGCAGTTAAAGGACAAACTAATCTCTGCCCCTATTTTGAGATTACCTAATCCTAATCAAACATTCGGAGTTCGTACCGATGCCTCCCAGGATGGCCTAGGATGTGCTCTCATCCAATATGATGACGATGGACTGGGATATCCTGTAGGATATGCTAGTAGGAAGCTGTCCCATCGCGAAAAGGCGTATTCCACCATAGAGCTCGAAGCTTTACCCATAGTGTGATCTATTAGTAAGTTTAGGATGTATCTCATAGGTAAAGAATTTATTGTCAAAAGTGATCACAAACCCCTGGCGTACTTGAAAAACTGTAAGAACCAAAATGGCCGTTTAATGCGTTGGAGCCTACTACTCATGGAGTACCAATTTGATTCATGTATGTTAAAGGCACCGACAACTGCCTAGCCGATAACTTGAATAGGAATCCAATAGAAGACCCCCTCAAATAACCTGAGTGTATAGTAAAATTCGTGTTTGACTCATTTTATAAATACTAGTTTCCTTTTTTTGCCTTGTTGATGTTGTGTGTGCGTATGTATAGATTAAGTTATCTGTGGTTACACATATGTAAACCCCGTGTAGTGTTATATGTTTTTTTTCTTTGTTGGTAAACGTCAAAATTGTAGCTTTATAAGTTCTCCTCTAGATGAAATTAGTTGTAGACATTTTTTTCGCCCCAAAGTGTTCTGTGAGGTAAAAATATCTTTGGATAGGGAGGAGTCTAAAGGGTTCCACTAAAATAGTAGTATTTCGTCACCTCCTAAGATATTACTTCAGGAGAGAAAGCGAGCCGTTACCCCCCCCCCCTCCCCCCTCCGTTACCATCAGGTCACTGAGAGATTCACACCGAGGCATGATACGGAAATTGAAGGCTACCCCACCGTATTAATCTCTCCCTTCCCCCCTGGGTTGACAGATTACTCATCTATTTTCTAGGTTTGCCTCGAACAACTTTTATGGCTCCAGCCGCTGGTCGTTCCGTCTGACCTGCCGATCTCAGCCTGACCTGTCGATCGATAGAAATACTGCTTTAGTCATGTGAGTGGACATTTTCGAGCAATTTATTCGAATCTTGGCCTATTTGGCTATTTAAATTCGACGTGCAAATTTACCTAACGTTTTTAATTGATGTTCTCCGGGCTACTAATTTGAAATAGAAATATTTGGAACGAGACAACTGAGAGAAAAGTGCTAAAGCGAAATACGTACAAAAATTGAGCCCTTCGGGCTATAAGATAGAGATAAAAAAAGATAAAAAACATATATGGTCGAATCACAATCAACTGCTAGTTTAGATTTAGTCCATATATGGCAGATTAGCAGCAAAAGGGTTAAGCGCGCAACCAAACCACGAATGGTTCGTTTAAGATCACGAGGGGTTTAACACCGTCCTTGGTCAAATGCCTATTCTATTTTGATAAGAAGCGTGAGTGTAAGTGTGTAGCGTATGAGAAGTTTAGGCGAGCGTCTTAAATGCTTTGCTTAAATGAGTCTGTCTTGAGACTCAGGATGGCCGAGTGGTTTAAGGCTCTTGCTAACAGCTGTCCAGCGACGCGGGAAGCGCGTTCGAAACTCGTTTCGCTACTTTTCTTTCTTTATTTTTCTTTGCCCCCCTTTCCTACTATAAGCTATCTACAAGTGTGCTACAACGCGCATTCTGTAAGTATGCCACAATGGGTATTCTGTGGGTATGTCGCAGCAGGTATTCTTAAAGAGTGCATCAGGGCGTATTCTCGATATATAAAGCCGAGCTAAAATGGATAAAAGTGAATTTTCCATAATTCCCCAAAGCAGGGATATCAATTAGCATGAACAGTGCCAGACCAGTCATGAAATGCAGTAATTATATTTCGGGAAATATATTAGAATGTATCTCCATTAACACGTTCCCAAATTTCAACCTTAGCCCCGGTTTGTTCATGCTAGACCCCATTATCACTACATACATAAAATCTCAAGAAAGTTGTTTTAAGATTCTCTACTCCCTAATTAGGGTTCAGAGGTAGGTAGTCTAAACCCTCCTTCCACTATTTAAGGCAGATAAGGAGCGATGAATTCATCAATATCTTGACGTGCTTCAGCTGCTTTCCACTAGACGAACACATAACAAAGGATTTTCCCTAAAAAAGAGCAAAATAAATGCTCTGAATGCAGCTCTAACACATATACCTGGAGAGATTGAAAGAGCTCCAAGAAAAATGTATAAACTGTGAAGGGAGCCATCATACGATAGCGATGGCTTGCCCAATAAAGAAAGAAATCATTGAAAGAAAAAGGAATGAGAAGACGAAAGCTAAGGAGTTGAGGAGGAACCAAACATATGTAAAGGTAGCCAAAGCCACAGCTGAGCAACTTAAATCAGCTAAAAACATTATAGAGCTAATACAAGAAAAATCATTAAATATGTAGGGGTGTAAAAAGGTATCAGAGAAAAATTCGTGACCCTCAAAGGCCGAGCAATCTTCTGATCTTCGTGACAACTGCACCTGCTCAAAAGTATAAACCAGGGATTACAGAGAGACCCAAGGATCAGACAGATGACAAACCAAACACCAGAACAAAGAATGGATGCGGAATAACTAACGAATATTGCTAGCTGCTCAGAAATCCAACAGAAAGGAGAAACGGCGGAGGAGTAAGAAACAGGAAACAAGATCTACCAATGTCAGACACAAAATGACAACAAAGAAGAAAATGAATTGAAGATAAGATTCTACGCTTCAGAGGAATTCATACTGGGAATAAAAAAAGGAATGTATATATATATATATATATATATATATATATATATATATATATATATATATATATATATATATATATATATATATATATATATGAATTTGAAGGCCCTTACTCGGATGCATAGATTCATCATAAGTAGAGGAATCAAGATTACCAAAGAAATGTGTTACAAAATCAAAATGGATGAATTCAAAAACACGCGTTGTGGAAGAACAAAATCCCCCTGCGAAAGAGAGCTTAAGAAGACGGAGAGAAGACACTCACCGGAACAATAGAATATCAGGAAACAATGGAAATCAAAGGATAACTAAAAATAATAAGTCATAACGTAGCAGGATGGGATGTAAAGAGACATTTACTCTGTATTTCGTATCTAAAGATAGACCCAGACATTGTTATATTAAACGAAATAAATATCAATCCCGAAACCACTCCCATCAAAATATACAACTATAAAATATTATATAAAACTACTACAAAGTGTAAACCATGACGGGGTAGCTATGGCTGTAAAGAAGGGATTATAATTGACTAGGTTAAAAGAACTCGATGAAGCATATGTAGCTATTAAAATCAAAACAGAAACAGGCAACATACACATTATTACCCGATACGAACCCCCAAGAAGAGGATATTTACTCATGCACAATTTTATGGAGATATTTGGGCAAAATGACCAAATGCTCTTCATGGGAGATCTGAATGCACATACCAGAGAAAACCTCAGGGTACACGTTGAACTTCATTTATGCAGGCAAAAATCCGGATTTACTAATGGAAAGAGGAATAATAGCAAAAATAGGTCCGAACTTTCCCACATATATTGGACATTGTACTCGCGTCCCCTAGGATTCACTATAACTATCTAATATAAAAAGGTCCACCATCTACTAGCGACCATGAAATGGTGGTTTCCAAAAATTTCAGCCATTCCTATACAAGTGAAGTGCCCTATCAGGGAAAAATTACCAAAATGCAAACTAGCGCGGATACGCCGAAGATCAAAAAAATTTCGACAACCAGATCTAAACGAAGCTACTCTCGAAGAAATAGATGAAGCTATCCATAAATTAATGAAGGCATTAATCGAAGCAGATGCATTACATATCCCGAGAACAACATTTAGAGCCTTACCACACCGTGCCCGTAATCCATTACTTACAGAACTAGAAAACAAATATAAAACTTAAGAGATAGAATAGAACAAATTTGTCCACTTAGAGGCGATAGGGAACGTCTCCTTAACATTACAAACGAACTAACTGCGGCAATTTAGGCTGAAAGGGGCGCCAGATGGGACCAGCTAGTGGAGGCGATAGACGAGGAATTAAGCCCAACGAAGTTTTGGCAAAAGAATCAACATCATAAGAGGAAATAGAAAACAGAAAACAAAGGTATTCGTTAATCACAACGGAGAAGGCATAAAAGAACCGGAAGAAATAGAAATGGCATTCAGAGAATATTCGAGTGAGACTTTTAACATCTCCCCTGAAGAAAATATGGATTTCGACCACGAACATGAGAACACTATAGTTAGTGAAAGACTTAGAAAGTAACAGAGGGGAAATAACGCCCAACCACCCTGCCTATCCTACAATATTAGAAGAGCAAGAAGTGGAACCAATAACCCTAGAAGAACTTAAAGCTACTATAATCGCTACTAAACAAAAGGCCCCAGGCGATTCCGTGATTTGACGTAAAAATTTAATATGAGTACCGAATATCTTTCTAGAAAAAAATGAAAGACATTTTCAACACGTCATTCAGCGCAGGTTACTTCCCTGATGCCTTAAAAAGAGAAAAAATTTATTCCTACCCAAACCAGGCAAACCCCCGAAACTTCCGACCCATAACTTTACTCGAATCCATAGCTAAACTATTAGAGAAAATGATTGGAAAGAGATTCAGCCAATATCTCGAGGAGAACAATTTAATTCCACAACACCAACACTGGTTTAGAAAAAGAAGAGGAGCCGAAACAACACTAGCCATACTTGTCGAGGCGATTGCAAAGGCTAAATACGAAAAGAAATACACAGACCTTGTCCTAAGAGACAGACAGAAAGCATTTGACAAGGTAAAGAAAGCATTTGACAAGGTATGGCTATAATAACTGCAGCAGAAATCTCAAATATCAACAACTATGAAAAGAAATGGAAAATCAGAACTAATCCAGACAAGTTTATAATTGTACCAGTGGGAAGACGCAAAACATGGCGAGTACTTATCGAAGAAAAGAGATATCGATACAAACAAGAGGGAAAGGTTCTCAGGCTAAAAATCACTTCTAACGGATATAAAAAACATATCAATGAAAGAATAAACCTAGCAAATTTCCCTCTTACAAAATTGTTGTAACTCAGAAGTTTGAACACAAAAAACCACAAAATTAAAATTTATAATGCATTATACAGATCGGTATTATTGTATCCAACAATACCTATCATAAGACCAACACCGTCAAGCTTCAAAGGGTACAAAACAAAACAGTATTATTAATTACAAATACGAGATGAAGAGAACACTGTAAACAACAAGATCTACACCAAGAAATTAACTTAGAACCAATAAACACAATTCTTCACATAAGGGATACGAAAATATAGGAAAAACTAGAACTTCTAAACGGAGAAGAGAAGAAAATAGAAAATTGGAGATCCCCATTAATCATCAGAGGAACAATAGGGAAGATTTTAGAAGCGGGAAACCGATAGACGGAGTCAATCCCGCACCAATGTTTACGTAGAATATTGATCACGAGAAAAAGACCAAAAAAAAAAAATGAAGAACAATAGAGGCGTGAGAGCCTTGGAAAAAAAATATTATAAAATGATAATAAAAAACGAACAAGAGATGGCTGGTCACCCAGCAAACAGCAATATCTCATACTCATTCCCTTTCACCACTTTACCTTAGCAGCTACTATCCACTCTACTCTAACTATATAGTTTTAACTTCTAACTTTTTCAAGACGTAAAAAGATGCAAGAATAATTCCATTTCTGTTCATTCCCTGAAGATGACCTAACATGGTTGAAAGACGTCTAGGAATAAAGAATGTCATTAGCGGATGTTTTTACTTGCCTCGAATATCCCGTTAAAAAACTTTTAGGAAATATTAAGAAAATACAAGTTAAAATTAATAACGCTGCCACAGCTGTGGACCTTAATAGTACATGCATATATATATATATATATATATATGGGTAAAAATTACGAGAGGTAACACGTGAATAAGTATAAATATTTGGTTTTACCATGTAGGGAAAAAGAAAGATTGAGTGGAGCTAGTACTTTCGTTATCTTAACATTTTCAAACTCACAATGGCTTATAAAATAGAGAGACACCGTATCTATACAAGGCAATGTTTTCCCTATAAGGTCATATTTTTTTCAGGACCTCTGATAAGTTTGATTTGAGGAAGAAAGATAGGCCTGGATCTAAAGAAAACAAACCGGGGCTAATATTTACATTTCTCTCCTTTGTGCTGGAGATTAGGAACGATTCAAAGATATTTCTGCTAATAAAATCATTTGCATGCATTATGGTATCTGCTTTTGACTAGTTTATCTGGTGACCCATCTTAAGCCAGTGGACGGCCAAAGCATTATTCGTATATCACTCAGATACTGCATTTTGATGTTGCTTAATTCTTACAGAGATATTTTTAGAAGTTTGACCTCAATAGAATAAATTACAATCCAAACAAATACTATATATTACATTATTATCGTTCCTTGGGCTGTGTTTTATTAACATATTTTTTAATGTATAGTTGTATTTAAAAGTTACATTTATATCAAGTTGTTTTAACATTCGTCCTACATACAAGAAATTATTATGGCAGAATAGTTATGATTCTATTGCCAAAAGAAATTAATTCCCGGGCTAACCTTGGGAGCACCTTGGACATTGGGAACGACATAGTGAGATGTAGAGTCACCCGCGACTAAAAGCCTCTTCTGATGTACTGTAGCTGCTGAGTTTCACCCAGCAACAAACAAAGAGATATCAAGACGCACAATGAGAAGAAGGTTATTAGAAGCTGGAGTCAAAGGATGTAAGGCTAGAAAGAAACCGTAGTTGTCTCAGGTGAACAAGATGAAGCAATTGTCCTGGGCGAAAGAGCATGCAGATTAGACTGATGATAATTGGGCTAATGATTTTTTCGGATGAAAGCAGCTTTGAGGTAGATTCTCCACATTAGTTTCCAGCAATTTATTAGGCTTTAACACATTTCTTTTCTTTTTTGTAGGGATACCAAAATTTTTATTGGATACCAAAAATGATCAGTAGAATTTGTATTTCTCTTCAGATCTTTGAAACCCCCGGAGCTGTTTATGTTCGTCAAAGAGCTGTTAAGGCTTATGATCCGAGATGTGTTGCCCCAACAGTTAAATTTGGAGGTGGCAGTGTAATGGTTTGGGGTTGCATGTCATCTTCAGGTCCAGGATTGTTGTTCATTTGTGAGGGCAGAACGAATTCCAACACTTACACCACCTTGTTAGACCAGCTTTATCAACCTTGCTTAGGTAAAATTTTCAATGGTGACATACCAGATGGTGTAATTTTCCAACACGACAATGCTCCATGCCACACATCTAGTCACAAAGGGTTAGTTTGAATATATATATATATATATATATATATATATATATATATATATATATATATATATATATATATATATTGCTCCATGCCACACATCTAGAGTCTCAAAGGGTTGGTTTGAATATATATATATATATATATATATATATATATATATATATATATATATATATATATATATATATATATATATATATATATATGGTTGAAATATCCCAAAGGAAAATAATACACAGAATAAGCCCAAGCGCTTTCGTGTTTACATCATCAGGGGCAGAAGAACAATGGAATAGAGAAACAGTCAATAAACAGAGAAATGTGCCGTTATTCAAACATATTGACCTACAAAGACTCGTTTAGGGAGGGAACCAACTGACGAGCAAATGAATAGCCCATCCGCTGAACTACAATATACAAATCAATTAAAAAAATTAAATTTATATTGTAAACAAATATTATTCATGATCCAAATAACTAATTTAAAAAGTCCCTCACTTAGATTGAAATTAATGTTATGGGAACATTTTATCATGGCCGATTCCATTAAATTTCTTTCAATAAAATTGGGCACAAAAATAATGGATTTCGCCTTAGACCAATCTATTTGATGGTTCAAAGTAGATTGATGAATAAACAGAGCATTGGAAGTTTGCCCCGTTATATATATATATATATATATATATATATATATATATATATATATATATATATATATATATATATATATATATATATATATATTAGTGTAGTTGGGTAGCAGTCTTTCTTGAATGCAAACTTAGTTGAAGCCCATTGTGTATTTCGCCTTAATTAATTTCCTTTGGCAACTTTCTCTTCTTCTATCGTTCGTTTTTATTCCATCTTGTAGATGGTGGATAACTTGTCCTGTATTCACTTCTCTTAAATGAATGTTTGGTAAAAACTAAACTAAATTGCTGAGCATATATATATATATATATATATATATATATATATATATATATATATATATATATATATATATATATATATGATATTCAAGTGGTGGCAATGGTAACACCACGGCAGTAGCCGACTAGATCCTCTTATGATCGATTGTTTGTGACGAAGTGTGTAAGGATGGGTTCCCCCCCCCCCCGCCCTTCCTTTCCTGTTTTCTCATCGCATGTCTTTTTTTCTCTTTAGGAGAGGAGGGTGGGAAGTTATCCAGCTTCTCAACACTCGTAAGTTGCCCCAAGGCCAGACTTAACCATGTCTTTCTCTGAAATGAAGTCAATTGGTGACCGTGGCGTACCAATCCAGGGTAAAGATCCCTCCTCTCCTCTTAATTCCCTCTTTACCAGTGCGCCTCAAGAGGATCTTGCACATGGGCCTACTTTAGCTTAGATTTGTCTACCACACAGTCTCTGTTCGAAGATAATCAAGCGGAAACTCCTCAGCGGAGACTGACCTATTTGCACTCGAGCCGAGAAGCCGTACTGCCTCTGCGCTATGTACCAAGTGTAGTACGCTGCACAGGGTACCGCTCCTGCGGGGTTCAAATGTATGAACCAAGAATGTCAACAGTTAGTTCGTTCTTGCGGTAAAGGTTCTCAAATCATTGTCGAGAATAAAGACTTCCACAACTTGGTACAAATGTTTTCCCTGCAAATTTAATCGTCATATTCCAATAGAAGTTTCATCTGTGACTCGGATCATTTTAGACGCTTCAATTATAATTTATCCAGCAAATTATTTATCTGTTGATAACGTTCGTAAGTTCGCATAACCTTAACCCCTATGTACTTTATTCCTGCAGGTTATCGTACACCACTTTTGAAAAGTTTTAACAACTATTAAACTAAGACCAATTCAAAATAACATACTATTTGTTGAATAGGACACTTAGAAACCAAGAGAAAATTAGATAAGAACACAATCAAAATTATGGGACTTAATTATAAAATTATGCCTTGTTTCAATGAAAGTGAATATTTTCTTTAAACATTTTATTTTTTATCAAATCAAAAGTAAAAAAAAATAAATAAATCCATTTGCATTGAACTATCAACGTGTACACAATGTATGTATCACGAATATGCCTTGTTCCGTTTTGAGGCCAAAGGGTGACTGTATTTACTCATACGAAAATTAATTCATTTTTGAAATAGCACCGCTTTTATTTATTTCTGTCTATCTACACATGTTTTTGTCCTCCTACAGAGAGTTCATTTTTAATTGAATTATGTAATAGCTTCCAATCCATATGTCAGCTCAACTTTTAAATGTTTATTAATCTATTGAAGCCTATTTGGCTCTGAATATATTTGTTTGAGTATCCATTTGAACTCTCGAAAATAATTAAATTGTGAGAAAAACTAATTTAATTAAACGTTATATATATGATTATCTCTTATTCACCGATGCAATTAATTTGATCAAAGCTGTCAGGCCCTTTGAAAGTTTTATAGCGTTGGGAGATAATAATAATAATATTATTATTATTACGGTGTTCCTATCATTTATTCTTAAATATGATTAAATTGCTGTGGTTAGTTGTCTCTTCGTTTTTTTTAATTATTTTTTGTATTATTTAAAGATTTCATTAAAAATCTTTCGACTTTACGGAAAATAAAGTAGATAATGATCTATCGTTAAAGTAAGCAATCGATACCTACTTGAAGCCTTCCTTCACTTTTAATGAAATATATGATTTAATATCCATTGCCAAGCCCTTCATAGCGAAGTCAACTGTGTTATTTAGGTATTGTAATGACTTATATCTATGGCAATTCCAAAAGTCAGCATTATTCAGGTAGTCATGTCTGCGTAAACTGTGGGACAATGTTGACAATATTTTAATCAATTTAAAATAAATCCTTGTCTCACTACTCAAAAAATAAAACCAATATCATTTATATTTATCTTATAGTATATAAAAACCAAGAGGACCGGCTTCGACACTCCTCCTTACAGAATGAGCTTGCGCTTCGTAGGCCTATCCGGTTTTGGCAACCGCTTTTTAATCTAAACTTTTTTTAAAAGTTTCCAAATCAACATCATCATCATCATCATCACTAACTCTATAATTGTATAACGGGATTTTTGAATACGGGTGAAAAATTAATAACACAAATTTCCCTTAGTGGACAAATGATATGTTTTTTTATCAAAGTTATTTCTAATAATTCTTTTATAATATAAAAAAAAAATGGTGAAGTTCAGAAATAAATATAAGTATCGAAATTTTGTGAAATTTTTCAAAACTCAAAGAATTACAAATGATGAAGTTCACAAAATTTATTTTTATATATCTTTTTCTATAACTATATTTTAGCAACGTGATATTTGCAAAGGGGGGAAATTTAGTTTAGAGTTCTTTTTTAAAATTATTATAATTGGCGAAGTCAGAAAATTTCTAAAAATTTAACCATGGCTTCTTTTTTTTAGATTTTAAATTTTAATCTTAGTAGCAAAGCCATTTCCTGGTCTCCTAATAGTTTACTCTGTGTCTATTGTTTTCACATCTATGCTTATTTTATAAGCCTAAAGGCCAGAAAAATATTTTTAGCGAAATTCTTTTCAAATACGGAAAAAAATCCTCACGATTCTTTTTTTTTTCATTTAAATTTCCTCTAATAATTAATTTTTGCTTTACTCGTTTTTAGGGACTAAAATGAGGTTAGGACAGGGAGCGTGGCGAGTTCTCTTAGGTTTGAAACTTAATTCAGGAAGACGTGACTCATAAAGTCAGAAAACTTTGACCTTAATTATTCGACGTAGCTGTGCGACTCTGAGGAAGAGAAAACTCTTCCCAGGCGCGTATCCCGGGTGGTGGATGGGCAACCCTGATAAATCGAGACTTCTCGAATATACTGAATAAGTGACCGTAGACCAAAACCGTGGAAGAGAACTGAAGACCTCACCACGTAACAGTTAAGGGCGGGTCATACTCTAGAATTTGATGAAACTGGTGATGAGGGGTATTCAAATGATGAATATTGGTGAAAAGAACATACTTTTGCAGAAAAGTTAAATTCTGATTGATCTAACCTACATCAATTTGAAGTTGAAATATTGTTAGTTCTGAGTTATTTACTATATTTTACTATTATTTTACTTACCCATAAAAGATCAAATTTACAATTTTCTATCATCAATACATTTATGTAGTCTGAAAGATATTTGTCTATAAAAATGTATTAGAGAGACGAGAAGTAGGAAACCAGTTAAAAATGACCCTTAATTTAGTTTGTTCTAACTCCAAAATTGCAAGTAGCCAGTACTCATTACTCAGTGGAATGCAATATTCCAGTAGTGTTGCCAGTTCTGGTAACTATTGTAACTGGTAACTGTTTATAGAGCATTTACATTTTATTTGAATGCTAGTAAAGGCTGTGGATCATTTTAGAATAACATAAATATTTGGTAGGGATTATTTCTTAATCTAAGTGCCATCTTTTCATTGCAGATATACCTGCGATTAGTGTGACAATGGCGAAAATCAAGACAAGGTCCAAATCAAGTTCTCATCTGACTAATTTTGTTGGGACTAGGCAAGAGCTAATGGTGTCTGAGTTACCAACAATAAGAGGTATTTTAGGTACGGCATCTGCCTGAGGGAGCAAAGTGAAGATGACTGGAGAAATTATGAAGTGGACCAGCTGGTAAAAGGCATGTATCAGGGCTTGATTAATCAGAGGATCAAAGCTAATGCTCTCTTCAAACCACCTGTTGTAAATCAAAAGGTCACAATAATATCAAAGCTTAAGGAGGTGTGAAAGGAAGCGGTACAGGTTTTCCTTGGTAAAGGAAAAATTGAAGTAAAAGATATTGACATGCAAATGTCAAATTTCCAGTTGTAGGGAAGTAGGTTGTAAAGGCTGTGAGACTGAAGCCCACATTAACTGCTGTTGTACATAGTAAAGAGAAAAAATACCTATTAGGGAACTGGCCTTTATTAAAGGACAAAAGGAGAAGATTGGAAGTAAAGGTACGAGGGGCAGTCAATAAGTTTTGCAATTCAGATATAAGGAAACGAGATATGAGGAAAAGTGTTTTATTATTTTTCAATATAACTACCCTCGACTTCAATGCACTTGCGCCACTTGTCCCTGAGGCTTCGAATTCCCGACAACCAGAAATATCTCGACTGCTGTTCAATCCACTACTGGACGGCGAGCTGGCGTCCAGTATCTGGACTGGGGCCAGATCTGGACTGATGGGGGGATGGTTGAGATCCTCGAATCCGCACTCGCGCAGGGCAGCTTGTGCAACTCTGGCCTTGTGGACTTTGACAACGTTGAAGTCAATGATGGGGCATGAGGTTTCTAGGGACCCAACGGGCAGAGACCTTGGTCATGGCCAAATTGTCGTGGATGATGTTGATAACACTTCCATGTGATATTCCAAGTTCTCGCTCGATTTTTTCGACCTACCTTCACCCGTCCATTTTCGAGGATCATCCTCTCCACACGGGCCACATTGTCCTCATTGGTCACGTCTGACGGGCGTCCTGGACGGGGGTCATCTTCAAGGGACTCACGACAATGGCGGAACTCCCTATTCCAGCGAGCAATGGTTGCATAGGAAGGGGCGGTGTCGGTGTACACTGCAACCATGCGTTCATGGATCTCTTTTGCATTCTTGCCTTCCATGGTCCAAAATTCGAATACCGCGCGGTGCTCAACCTTCTCCATTGTTGAAAGATTTTTGACTGACGATCTGCGATCAGCTACTGCTTCTTAAATAGACGAGGCAGAAGCGTGCGTCTTCAGGTCCTGACTTGTCATAACTTGTCCTAACACCCTCACAAACAGCCATCCCCCTTCCTCTGTTTTGTCCTACCGATTCGCAAAACTTATTGACCGCCCCTCGTACTTTTCAAATTGGAGGTCCTGATATTCCAGAGAATAATAGACAATTAAGAGCTTCAGAAAGGAAAGAAAAAGAAATAATAGCAGAAAGAAAGAGCAAAAGTATGGAGGAAAGCGTTATTTTAGCAGAAAAAGCAGCAAGAAAAGAAATCGAGCATTTTTTGGCAGAAGGTTAAGATCTGGAGGCAGAAAATTCTGATGGTCACAACAGTTTGGGTGATTAAGTAACTTTTGAAGCTGTCCAAGAGCCGGAATCTTCCACCAGGAATAGAAAGAATTATGATGAAATTCCAAATATTGCTCTTACTAATATAAGGTATGGTATCGGATTGAGACCAACTGCAGGTGTCGTAGAATGCCCCCCCCCCTCTTTTTGTTCTAAGAGTGCTAAGAGTGCTAATATTGTTATTATCTTAATATCTTAAAGAATAGAACCGTTGGAAACACGTAAGGATATAGAGAAACGCACAATAATTCCTAAAATAAACTTATATTTTAACTTTAACACATGAATACTCAAAATTTAAACATAAACCACAGCAATACTCCGAATATTATAATAAACAAGAATTAATTAAATTAGTTTGACCCTCTAAAATTGGTTAATTTCTCTACACACAGCACTATATAAGATTTAGGCTTACGGATTCTACTGGAGTTTAAATCCCTCAGGAATGTTATTGTCTCACCTCGCGTGCTGCCTGGCCAGATGTAGGTAGGCGGGATCACGATGTCCTTTTGGCGAGGGTAGCAGCTGGGGGATCCACACGGTATTCCAGGGGAGGTTCTTCAAGGACGAGAACAATTACGGTGCTTTATGCGGCACCAAGGTAGTCGTAGTCTCTCTGGCGAGAGGGAGTCGAACTTGGTTTTTAAACCAAGTCAACTTGGAGTGCGGTGTGACCACCGAGTAACGAGCTCGAAGGGGGGAGCTTTTCTCCTTCGTTACTTAATTCCTCATGGACGAGGACTGAACTCGGGGAGGGTCTTCTTCAAGTGCGAGGAGGGGGAAGGGGTTTCTCTGACGAGAACAAGTTGAACTTGAAGGTCGGTTTGGTAACCAGGAACTAGCTCGAGGATGAGCTTCTTCTTAGTTCCAGTCTTCTTCAAGGGCGAGTATAACGGAGGGGGGTTTCTCTGACGAGAAAAAGTTGAACTTGGTTCCTCAACCAAGTTAACTTATGAGTTCGGTGTGGCCACCGAGTAACGGGCTCGATGGGGAGCTTTTTCCTTCTTCCTTCAATTCCTCAAGGACGAGGAATACCCCTACTGTTTAAGATGCACCAGGATCTGAGGAGTCTCTCTGGCGAGAGTAAGTTGAACTTAACAAAGTTAACTTAACGTTTGGTTTGATACCAGAGACTAGCTCGAGGATGAGTTGCTTCTTAGCCCTTTAAGGTTGGTAGCCTTGCCTCTCTTGCAGGGTAATTCTTGGTCTGGCGAGCAAAGTACACTATCACAATCCAGTCTAGGTAGCTCGGTTTTAATCCGAGGACTTGGTCACCTGGAGACTGACGTATACTACCTCGATTTTCCTCAGTGTTCCTCATTTATGCCTTGTCACCCCACTGGGGGAGTGGTAAGGGGGGGGCTTGAGACGGCCCCAGGAGGGTTCTAATGCCAAACGGTTTTTCCCCCAAGTCTTACATCGGCTCCTCGTTAGCCTTCGAGCTTGGGAGAAACACGTCTCCAATTTCTTATTTGATGTGAAATTGAATCTCCCTTCCTGGGGGAGATCTTGCATTTTAACCTTTAGGTCTTTCATAGCGCCGAGGGGTGCGGCGCTGCGGTTACGCGCTTGACCCGCCGGTGGCTGGGGCTGGATGTCCTTGCGGTAACCGCCTCGTGACTCCACCACGAGTGAACTGGTAGGGGGTCGGTGACGATTCTTCTACAGCAGGTATAGCAACAGCAGCTTTAATAGATGTTGGATTCATTACTGAGGAAGATAGAAGTAAAGCAATTGATAAAAATGAAGTTAAGAGAGCACAGCTCGAGCTAATGACAGTTATTGAACATGAGTTTGAGAAAAACTTAAGGAAGGATGAGGGAATTTCTTGTGTTCTCTTTGATAGACGAATTGATGTGACAAATTTTATGATGGAGGCAGAGGGAAGGGAAAAATTGTTTCCAGCAAAAACAAAAGAGGAGCATTACACTTTCATCATTAAGCCTGGGAACAATTACCTCCTTCACCTAGTCCCAGAAAAGGCTACAGAAGAAAAACCACATGCAGAGAAGATCGCTAAGGCTATGTTTGGATGGCTGAGGGAAAGAGGTTTGGATTAAAGCTTAATGGCCATTGGAGGAGACTCCACGAATGCAAACACAGGTGTAAATGCTGGAGTAATGCGAAAAATGGAGCTCCATTTGGGCAGAAGGCTTGTTTGGTTGGGCTGTAACCAGCACACTGGGGAACTCCCTCTCCGTCACCTAATGATCAACCTGGATGGCCCAACACTATCTGACAACAGATATTCCGGACCAATAGGAAAGCTCCTTGACTTTGTTACACACTTGGATATCAACCCAAATTTTACTCAAATATATTTAGGTCCTCCTTTTACCAAGATAATTCAGGAAGTGGTGCAAGATCTTTCCACTGATCAACACTACGGCTATAGAATTGTATCGGCAATCAGAAATGGAGTGCTTCCTACAGGGCTTTCTCTATTGGAAATAGGACAAGTAAACCACAGTCGCTGGCTGACCACAGCTAACAGACTTCTTCGGCTGTGGGTGTCAAAGCATGAGCTCAAAGGAAAAGCCTTTAAGAATCTACGACTGATTGTTGAGTTCATCATTGGTGTATATTACCCATGCTGGTTTAACGTTAAGATTAAGCACACTTGGACCGAGGGACCTAGGCACATTCTTTATCAACTTCACTGCCTTAAGTCTCAGAGGAAAGAGGTGTTGGATATTGTTTTGCCAACTGTTAAGAGATCAGCTTAGTATGCATACAGTGAAGCCATCCTCCAAACTCTCCTATGCTCTGAAGATCAGGCGGAGAGAACTGAAGGGGTGAAAAGAATCAAGACCATCTGGGGAAAGGGGACCCATATACTCAACTGTGAGATTCCTTTGTAAGGCTTAGAAGGACACCATACATCAATTGTGATGCTACCAGGTTGGAGATCTGATCAATTGGTCAGATGATGTCCCTGAGCCACCTCTCACTTGCTCTTTAAGTACTTCTGAATTGAAAAACTTCATTGACTCTCCTATGAAAGTACCTGACTGGCCTTGTCCCCCCCTTAGCATTGAGAGAGTTGTAAGAATGGTGACGGAAGTTTCTTTCAAGTATTTCTTACATGAAAAGAGGGATGGAGGAATCAGGAAACAAGAGACAAGTAGACGTCTGATGTCCAGGAATGAGTTAAAGCAAAGATTTGTGCTCTGGTAAAGTTTAACCTTTAAACATGACCCAAAAGTGACCCATGCAGCTATATGTGGAGCTTTGCATACACTTTTCTCACTCAATAAATATGTAAATTTGAGGTTACTGTGTTTGTGTGCACTTGGATTAAATAAAAATAGGTCACATATTTACTTTTATTTAAAATGAAATTGATGTAGGTAGGAGCAATTGTATAACAAAATAAAATTCTTTTTCAAAATCTACACCGGAAAATCTATCATTTAAGCATTCTTTATTAAAGGATTTAATGAAAATATATGGTTGCCACAAAGTATGACCTGCCCTAACGTGACACCCCCTAAAAAACATGAATCTATATCAACCACAGAATAATGCCAACGCTGTGAAGAGTAGCTATGCCAATGCAAATGCTACTTCATTCGGTCGAAATGGGTACGGACCACAAGAACACCTGTACGTTATCAAGCAACTGTATGGATATGATTCTTCAACACCTTGGCAATGGACGAAGAACTATGGACCTTATCAGACTGGTAGACGACAGGGGGAGATGGAGATCCATGGTCGCCGACGTCACTTGACTGGCTAACCGGAAAGAGAGAAAAAGCTAATGCTTCCTGATAAAGATTAAAATTAAAAATCTATTTTAGAAATATCTTCGATAAAACTTTCGAATATACGAACAAATAAAAAAAAACAGCCATACCTAAATTTTAATAAATTTTCTGAACTTCACCATTTGTAATTCTTTTTGTTTTAAAAAATTCCAAAACATTCGATAATTAGATTTTTCTTAACTTCAACATTTTTTTTTCAACTCTAAAGTAACTCTTATAACGAATTTGGCTAAAAAAAATATATACCTATGTCATAACCAAACTAAGAGGAAAAAATTATCCATAATTATTCAAATCCCGCTCTTAAAATATAGTGTTAAGTATAACTATAAAAATTACAAATATGATTTATCGAGGCCAATTATTCTTCGTGATGAATATGGATATATTATTATTCAGAAACTCCTGTGTGGCTTTTCTTGCAAGTGAAGGTGCGCCATATTGTTGAAAACAAAAATAATAATTTCTGGAAGGAGACGACGACATTCTGGTAACAACTCTCTTCTTAAAAGGTTCAATGCAATTTACATCAATTATATGGTTGAAAGAAACTCTGGCAGATATCATCGCTTTTTAAAAAAATATTTGCTCCCAAAACTACGAACACAATACTCCGGTGCTTTATACACTTTGGCAGCAGAGGCCTTGTGAGAACCATTCAAATGTGGTATCATTTAGTGTAGCGTGATGAGCTGAACTATTGGCACCACTGTCCCATGAGTTACACCAAACCCTAGGCGTAAATTCGAATTACTTAGGGCATGATTGGCTTTTCCGATTGACAGAGGCGCCTTCAAGATTCGCGACGGAAGAATTACGAGCCTTTGATGACTGAGAGAGAAGATGAACCCAACATAACAAGCGTTTAGTGCACATTGCAACTCTTAAAGCAAGTGGCATCTCCACTGTATTAACAAGGAGGTTATCTAAATTGGACGTCCAGAAGGCTCAGTCGCCAAGGGGAGACCGGTGTAGTGGATCAAATCCACCTTACACAAATGAAGCTCGGAAGTGGCGGATTAAATCTCACATCAGTATTCGAGCTTTGATTGAACAAAAGAACGTTTCAAGGCTAGAAGTGTAGCCGTATCATCACCTCACGTGCTGACGCAACAGGGCGAATCATTTCCAGAAAGCGGATGCAATAGAACCTAAGGCTTCGGATATGTGCTTTCCAGGTGAGGTGTCGGTCAACTACAAGAACAAGAATTCGATGCGAGTCTACCACTCCCAGGAGACTCAATTTGAGACAGGTCGACGTTGGGTTGATATTTGCGTAGGCAAAAGTGCATCACCTTGATCTTGGCGCCCCCAAAACGAAACCCGTGGGTTTAGAATAACGATAAACTGTTTATTGCCTTTTGGAGCTTGCGCTTTAGGGTAGGCATCAGAGCGGCGATAAAAGGCACTTATAGGTCGTCTACGTGGAACGTCGCTAGAACACCTCCCGGCAGTAGAGAGGTTATACTGTTGATGATTGCGTCATCATGTAACCATCCTCCAAGAAGTCAAAGACTCCACTAGTCTGTGTACTTATTGCCATCAACCAAAATAACCGCCTATTGCCATTAACCAGAGGAACTTCCTATTGTCATAAATCAACCCAACCAATTATTTTAATAAACCAAACCAACAACATATTTCTAGCAACAAACCAAATAGCTATTGTCATCAACCAAATAAAACCACTTTATAGCTTTCAACCAAACGGACAAAATATTTTTATAAAAAACACCAAACTATTGCCATCAACCAAACCAACTACTTACTACCATCTACCAAACCAACTATGTATGTTGCCATCCACAAAACCAACCATTTACTGCCATCCACAAAATAACTACTTATTACATCAACCAAACTAAACATTATTGTCATCGACCAAACTAAACAATTCTTGCCATCAAACAAACAACCCACGTATTGCCACCACCCAGACAAACCACTTATCATCATCAACCAAGCTAACTATTTATTTACATCAACCAAACCAGCCACTTGCCATCCACTAAAACAACGATTTATTTCCATCCACAAAACCAAACACGTATTGCCCTCCACAAAGCCAAACATGTGTTGCCATCTACAAAAAAAAACATCCACGTATTGCCTATCACCCAAACCAACCACTTATTGCCCATTAACCAAACCACCCAGCAGGGGTTACCCTATCTAGTTCGCTAGGCATGGTAGCTGGAGTGGCTGCACGTCATCCCGGCTCCAGTAGCCGCAACGAAGGAATGGATCACTGAGTGCACTTCCATTCTTGATCCAGCCTTCGGGAAGCTAGTGAGTTGCGTCATTCCTTTTAGACACCTTTACTACACTGCGACCATCACCTTCTTTATCTTTTCATGGGCCCCATCTTCCATTGCCTATGTACCCACTGGAACTGATTTGCTCTTAGGAACCCGTGTTAGGACAATTTAAAGGCGCCCACTACCTCCGATCCGTCGTTGGGGGCAGTGTGGGCCGCCACGCGCAAGCATAGCGGATTCAATATATTTGTCCATGGATTTCAAAACAAAACCTCCCAAAACAAAGAAACATAACGTTCAAACACCTCTTCGGACCAGCTATTCAACCCGAAAGATGTTTTTACCACAGTTAAAACATCTTCAATAAGCACTGCAACCACTTCACTTACAAACAAGAAGTGAGAATTCGCATGCTCTGTTCGTTATCCAGCGTTTCCAAGCGGTACTGGATCTGACAGTATAAGAAATCCGTTTAGGAACCCCTTTAAACCTTAACATCACTCGCACAAACGTAAAAACACTTTAGTACAAAAGAAACTCGAACCCAACCTTGTCAGTATAATACAAACTAGAACACTACCACCAAACAGTAGAGACATACTAACACCTATAGCCGAAACCTAACAGTGTCCTTCACCGCACATCAAAACACCACATTTCTTTATTTTCTTGACTATCACTATCACTCCCCACTATTCCAATTCTAATAAACGCTAAAGTGACCACAAAACGACAGCATCTCCAAAGAGCTGCAAATAGCTTTCGCCAAAACCACAATGAAGAAGCCAAAATTTGTGAAGTTTAAAAAAAAACTAAACAAATTTTGCTTGGGACAACCTAAACTTTTGTCTACTGGTAAAATTGGAAAAATCTATCTATGGGTTGTCTCCACGAGAAGAGTTTCTACTAACTTTGTTTCCAATTGAAGCTGCTCAAATTGAAAATCAACTATCCTTCCGACTCTTTAAACTTTGTAAATTTTTTACATGACATTTGCAAATTACATATATTCGGAGACTCCAGTAGATTTAAATCCTACTTTCCAGAATTTGCACACGAATTTTATCACACATTTAGAAATTTTTTTAAAAAATCTAATATTCAAAAATAGTGATTCTAGAACATTGAGCTTCCTATCTAATATCAAGATATTGGCGTTGTTCTACTAAAAAGAACAGACTATGAAAAAAATGGACACAATAATTATATCCACTGCACAATTTAAATTGCTCAATAAAAAACTAATAAAATAGCTTTATAACTAGAAGACTACTTTAATAGGGTATTGCTTAATCTAAAATCTTCTAAAGTTCTAGACCAACGAACTTATGAACTTATTCCCTCCATGCTAGTGGTTCTGGGCTTAGTTTGCTATACATTCTACCCAAGCTACGCATAGCTTATGTTCCTCTTCGACCTATTTTAGCTTTATCTGTCTTCTTACTTTCAAAGCTTTCCAAATATATTGCTAATGGTGCAGCAAGTGGACGTTGGTAAAATATGATAGAGACACCTGGCAATTCATACTCTGCGAGCCTTTATTAGTGCCACTGAGAAAAATGCGAAATCTAGATCGTGTTTTCATCGCCTCGACACTTGCTGTGCTAATGGTTTCGGAAAGTGACCAGCCTTTATATTGTGGATAATTTATAATTAATTTAGCTTAAAAACAGGTTTTTATTCGCGTACGACTATATATCTTATAGCTCCGGGGTCACTAGTTTATGGCTGGTTCAGCTCTATATCCTGCAGGGAGTTTATAGCAGGTTCTCAATGTTAATAGCGGGTCAAGAGTATAGGGGTGCCGAGCGTTCTTGTAGTAGGCTTCGGCGCAGAGGGAATTTGTTTGACCGCTGGCTTTGATATTAGATAGGCTGGGTATACCGAAGCTGTTTTAGTGATAGGTACAAAAAAAAAACACTTGCGGCAAAAATATAACTTCATTCTTTAAATTAGCCTACTCAAACGGGGCAAGGAAAAACCTCTCGAGATGTTTGTGTCAGTGGGTAGACTTGTTTTATGGAAAGCACGAGTCTAAGAGCAGCAAGATTTAGGCAAGTTAGCGGGACTTCGTAAAGCTAGACTTTATGGTTGTCAAATTATAATGAATGATGAAAACTGACTGGCTGCATGATGAATACGGACTGACTCCATGATGAATACGAAGTGACACAGGCTGAATACGGGCTGACTCCATGATGAATACAGACTGACTCCATGATGAATACAGACTGACTCCTTCTTAGTGTGAATTTAGTAGTATATATTTGTCTTAGAAACAATGGGCGCGGCCTATTATTATCCACTGTTGTTTTCCGGGTGGATCTAATTTCAGGAGATAGAGATTTTGTTTCATGTCAAGATACTAAGAAACAACTGAATTTCGCAGTCCTTTGCTATGCAAACAATGGCCGCTGTTAAATAAACAATAACCGCTGCTACCGTGTTTTCTGTTTTGCACCTGCATCCCAAGCTTCGTTTATGCAGTTGACCTTCTATCGAGGCAATGAAATCACATTTGTATGTTTGTGTGCATATGTTTGCTCAGGTGTCAACTTTTGACGAATTGGTTGCCCTACATTGACTGATGTACACTTATATATATATATATATATATATATATATATATATATATATATATATATATATTGTTTAATTTTCTAATTTCCTTTAGTTTTTTATTTATTAAATGTGGCATATTATTTCCTTTATTAATAAAAATACCCTTTTAGGATTTAATAGATCCCTCTATTTGTGGAGTTTCTCGCTGTGCCTATTAAATCTTACAATTTTGGTGCCACAAGCCTACCTTATTTTCCAACTTGAGCTCTTCAATCTCACTATGTCGGTCAGTCGGTCAGGCCCCGTTTTGCTTTTTATTTGTTTTGGTAATATCATTTTAACTATTAGGCCGATTCTAACGAAATTTGAAACTTTTATGTTGCTTTACATTCTCTTTTCGAATTATATAATTGCCAAAGTCCTCCCAAGGTTAGCCGGCGAATTATTTAGTAATAGCATCATAACTATTCGGCTGATTCTAACGAAACTTAAAACCTTTATGTTGTTTTACATTTTCTTTCGAATTACGAGTATATAATAGCCAAGGTCCTCCGAAGGTCAGTCCGGGAATTATTGCAAGTTTTGAAGGTCGTAAGGTCATAAATCAGTATAAATGAGAGCACGCGACTTTGGTCAGCAGACCTTCTTTATAATTTAGAGACTATTTTTAATTGGGAAAAATCTCAAAACGTGTTATTTTTAAATTAAAATAACTCCATAAGGTTTAGGACCAGCCCGCACAAGTTGACGAATCAGTAGCCATTGTGTGTTAACTGTTTTAGTTTCAATTCACATTTAATTTTTTGTATTAACTGGTCTAGTTTCATATTTTATTTAATTTTGCTTAAAAACAGTTGTCTTTCATTTAACGACTGATTTTCTTGGGCCGAATAAAAAAAAGTGCGTTGGGGATTAAATTAAATTAACTTCAATAAAAAATATAGAAGCAGCCTGTACAAGTTGATGAATCAGTAGTCATTGTGTTAACTGATTTAGTTTCATTTCATATTTACTTTTCTTTGAAAACTTTTCTTTTAAATTTCGAGACTGTTTTGCCTTGGGTTAGAATTGATCATGAAGGGCTTGGGACAAGAAAAACAAGTTACTACAACTTGGATCGATATTATCTTCCCTTTTGATTGATGCTTCGTATAAGGCAGCAGTCATAGCGGACGTCATGAATGGTGAGAAGATTTGCCTAAGGTTTGGGAGCTTGTCTCAAGCTAATTTGAAGCTGTTGATTAACAATATATAACATAAAATTGCGTTGTGTTGGGAGGTCATTTACCGAACATTTACCCTTGTTGCCTCTCTCGCTCCTCGCCAAGTGCCACTTTCTTAGTCCACTTCCAAACTTCCATTCGCGCGAGCCGCAACCATTTGTCTGAGCATTCAAGGAGAATTTCTACCTGACTTTGTAAGCAATAAATAATATAATATTACATATTGAAGTGTGATTGTATAACCAAACGCGCCACTATTATACTCTCAGGGTTCGCCTTTGAATTTATGTTACAACTTTGCCGGTCACCGGCTTCTTCAGCTGTGATGTAGCGTCACTTTTTACGAATGTTGTCAATGAGAAAATTGACATTATTCTCAACTTAATTTCGAAACAAAAGAGACAATTTCTAAGATCAAAATTTCAAGACTATTTTAAAATTAAATTTTAATGAGTTATTTTCTATTCAATGACAAAACTTACCAACAGATAGACGGAGTAGGGATGGGATCCCCCAATAACAGCTAACATTTTTACGATGAAACGCTCATTTAGAGTTTAAATCCATATATTTTGCCGTAAATGACTCTTTTGTTATTTTTAATAATTTAGATCAGGCCAAACGATCTTTCTTTTTTATAAACAGGTTTTATCTTAACACTAAATATACTAATGAATTATAGAGCAACAAAAAACTTTTTACTTAGATGTAATCATAGACAAAATGATAGATTAACTACATCATAAACAAAGTCCGCTTTTAGTGGTCTTTAAATCAATTTTATAGCCATTGTGACATGCCATCTCTTTCTTTTGCTTGATAAATTAATCAAAGTTTCTTGAACAACTTTAATTTCCACCTTATCTGTAATTTTCCTAAAAATAAAAAAATGTAGAAACTGAAACAAGTTACTAAAAAAAATAATTCTTTCACACTAACTTGAAAGTTACCTTTGTCAACCCCCTTTCCATAGGCAGTTTCTTTACCTCTAAAGACGAGGCAATGGTTTCGCCACTGGAGCTTGCGCTTCGCTACTAAGATTAAAATTTAAAATCTATAAAAAACAGCAGCCATGGTTAAATTTTTATAAGGTTTCTGAAGTTCGCAAATTATAATAATTTTAAAAAGGAACTCTAAACTAAATTTCTTCCCTTTCAAAATATCACGTTGCTAAAATATTGAGTTATAGAAGAAGATATATAAAAATAAATTTTCTGAACTTTACCATTTGTAATTCTTTGGGTTTTAAAAAGTTGGCAAAATTTCGATACTTATATTTATTTCTGAACTTCACCATTTTGTTTTTTGATATTATAAAAGAATTATTAGAAATAACTTTGATAAAAAAACAAAAGTCATAATAACCAAACTCAAATACTCAAAAAAATACCCTTCTTAAATTATAGAGTTAGTGATGATGACAACGTTCCCGTTGAGATGAGCAGCCGTGTTTATGCATTTAATTGCCATTGGTGTCTCTAAGGAAGCTATATCGGGACTATAGTTCGCTCATTGAAAGAGATTTTGTTCTCATATGGGAATCAGCCATTGGACAAGAATTCTTATCCAGGCATGAGCCTTCCGTTAATATAAATCATACAATGAAAAACATAATGTTCTATTGATAACTTTAAAGTAATTGATAAGTAATTAAAGTCATGATGATAGTTTAAGTAAATATTTTGAAATCTTTACTCATAAAACCAAATCTACATTTAACCTTGATAACACGGCTGTTCTGTTTCCCTTCTCGTTTCCACCTAGCTTGGTCTTATTTACTAACTAACCATCTAACAACTTTACCTTTCTTCAAGGTTCTCCCGTTATAATTTCTTCACTTCTTGATCTCACTTGAACTTCACCGGAAGCTACATTATACTTTAATAATTTTATTATTTGTTATTTTTTGTGTGTGCGTCATTAGTGTTTTCAACATTAGATGCATTTAATATTTTCTCCTCTTAGTTTTTTTTTCATTTAGAACCTTGATTTAGATTGCGATAATGTTCTAAATTTCCTTGATTGTATGCGTGCCGCTTTTTATTAACTAACTGCTTTATCTCAGGGGTCATCCATCGTAAGGGAATGGTCACTTCCCCCCCCCCCCCTCGACCACTCTCGGTGCAGTTCCAAGGCGGTTACCGCAAGGACATCCGCCCCAGGCATCGGCGAGTCGAAAGCGTAACCACAACGTGGTTCAACCCAGTGCCATGAAAGACCCTAAAGGTCAAAAAGGTAAGATCTCCCCCAGGAGAGTGAGATCCAGTTTCACGTCGAACAAGAAATTGGAGACGGGTTTCTCCCAATCTCGATGGCTAACGAGGAGCCGATGTTTGACTTCGTGGGAAAGACCGTTAGGAAAAAGAACTCTCCTGGGGCCGTCCTCAAGCCCCTCTCCCCCTTACCACTCCCCCAGTGGGGGGGTGCGAGGTATAAATGAGGAACTCTGAGGAAAATCGCGGTAGTATACGTCAGTCTCTAGGTGACGAAGTCCTCGGATCCACAACCGAGCTACCGAGACTAGAGAGGTAGTTTACTTGGGTCGCCAGACCAAGAAGTACCCTGCAAGAGAGGCAGGGCTACCTACCTTAAGGGGCTAAGAAAAAGCTCATCCTTGAGCTAAGTCCCTGGTTATCAAACCAAACGATAAGTGAACTTTGGTAAGTTCGACTTACTCTCGCCAGAGAGACTCCTCATATCCTGGTGCACCTTAAACACCAGGGGTATTCCTCGTCCTTGAGGAATTAAGAAAAGAAGAAGGAGGTAGTATACGTCAGGCCAGGTGACGAAGTCCTCGGATCCAAAACCGAGCTACCTAGACTGGATTGGTAGTATACGTCAGGCCAGGTGACGAAGTCCTCGGATCCAAAACCGAGCTACCTAGACTGAATTGGTAGTATACGTCAGGCCAGGTGACGAAGTCCTCGGATCCAAAACCGAGCTACCTAGACTGGATTGGTAGTATACGTCAGTCTCTAGGTGACGAAGTCCTCGGATCCACAACCGAGCTACCGAGACTGGAAAGGGAGTGTACTTGGCTCGCCAGCCCAAGAAGTACCCTGCAAGAGAGGCAGGGCTACCTACCTTAAGGGGCTAAGAAAAAGCTCATCCTTGAGCTAAGACCCTGGTTATCAAACCAAACGATAAGTGAACTTTGGTAAGTTCGATTTACTCTCGCTAGAGAGACTCCTCATATCCTGGTGCACCTTAAACACCAGGGATATTCCTCGTCCTTGAGGAATTAAGAAAAGAAGAAGGAAAAGGCTCCCCCTCAAGCCCATTATTCGGTGGCCACACCAAACGTTAAGTAATTTATTCTCACCAGAGAAACCCCCCTCCGTTATCCTCGACCGTGAAGAAGACCCTCCCCAAGTTCAGGCCTCGTCCATAAGGAAATTAGTAACGAAGGAGAAAAGCTCCTCCTCGAGCTCGTTACTCGGTGATCACACCGCACTCCAAGTTAACTTGAATTAAGAACCAAGTTCGACTCACTCTCGCCAGAGAGACCACGACTGCCTGGGTGTTGCATAGAGCACCGTATTGGTTCTCGTCCTTGAAGAACCCTTCCTCCCTGGAAGAACGTGTGGCCCCCATAGCTGCTACCCTCACCAAGACGACCGTGGAATTCCGCCCATCTACACGCGTCAAGAGTAAATATTTCTGAGGCCCTTTAAACTCCTCATGAGTCCGTGAGCCTAATTCTTATATTATTGTTTTGTCTAGAGAAAACGTTAACCAATTTTTGTGGGGAAACTAATTTAATTAATTCTTGTTTATAATAATATTTAGAGTATTGCTGTAGTTAAAGTATAAAGGTTGTGTATTCAATGGTTAAAGATATAATATAAGTTTATTTTGGGATTAATGTTCGTTTCTCTTATATATATCCTGACGTGTTTGGTAACGGCTCTATTCTTTAAGATATTCTTATAATATCAATATATATTAGACACTCTTAGCACTCTTAGAGACTAGAACTAAAAGGAGGGGCATTCTACGACACTAAATAAAAGTGGTGTCAGGTAAGTAGGGTTCTTATCAGAAAGAATTCTACGACATCCATGGTTGGCCAAAGTCTCGTTTTCGTCACGTCTTGAGAGGGAAGTGAGTCTCGTATTGGTGTTCAAGGATGACTATATATATATATATATATATATATATATATATATATATATATATATATATATATATATATATATATATATATACGTATATATATATATACGTATATATATATATATATATATATATATATATATATATATATATATATATATATATATATATATATATATATATACGTATATATATATATACGTATGCAGGAAACAGACAAAACTGCATGTGATCTATGTGGACAAAAAATAATTGAAGCCTAAGCGCTTTCGTGTTTACGTCTTCACTGATAAAAAATTACACAATAGAATGCAAAACAAGCTTTAGAGAAAATGTTATGGCGTTCCCCAAACAATGACGGACAACCGCACAAGATAATACGAAAAATAGAAAATAATAATAGAACATTCATACGCAAATACAATATTATGTTGAAAATATATCCGATATAAATTTAATTTATCTGGAGAAACGTTTCGAACCTATCACCCATTTTCAGCTTCTATTCTAATATCCTTTAAATTCTTTTATTCTCAACTTGTATTTTGACTATTATTCAATAATGCTCATTTAAATTGCTGCTTAGTTAACTTGGCTGTAAGAACACTTGTCAATTCTCCCTCTTTAGATATTTTTTTTGTTTTCTCTATTATTATTTTTTAGTTGAATACTTTCCTAATATGGGTCATTTAGATTAGTTCGTGTCCATAAATTTAGCTTTTATTTTTTAGTCCCACTTCATTAACTTTTAATGATTGCTTTTATTAATCCTTCTCGTTTTATGAAACTTTATTTTATATGCATCAATTTAGTCTGATATTTTGTGGAAAGGGATGGGGAAGGCTCGTCTTCCACGTGAAAATTATTCAATATTCCTTTGTTTTCAAACCTTTTATAAGATTTCAGACTCATTTTAATCTCTATATCAATTTAACCTTAGTTTTTTTACGATATTAGAATAGAAGCTGAAAATGGGTGATAGGTTCGAAACGTTTCTCCAGATAAATTAAATTTATATCGGATATATTTTCAACATAATATTGTATTTGCGTATGAATGTTCTATTATTATTTTCTATTTTTCGTATTATCTTGTGCGGTTGTCCGTCATTGTTTGGGGAACGCCATAACATTTTCTCTAAAGCTTGTTTTGCATTCTATTGTGTAATTTTTTATCAGTGAAGACGTAAACACGAAAGCGCTTAGGCTTCAATTATTTTTTGTCCACATAGATCACATGCAGTTTTGTCTGTTCCCTGCATTATATATATATATATATATATATATATATATATATATATATATATATATATTTATATATATATATATATAGTCATCCTTGAACACCAATACGAGACTCACTTCCCACTCAAGACGTGGAGAAAACGAGACAGTGGCCAACCATGGATGACCCCTGAGATAAAGCAGTTAGTTAATAAAAAGCGGCACGCATACAATCAAGGAAATTTAGAACATTATCGCAATCTAAATTTTTGTTTCAAAAGAAAATTCAGACAAGTAAAGAAAGATTATTTTGAAACTGGGCAAAGTGGGTTTAACCAATCTATAAAAGAAATTCCTTGAACCTAAACGAAAACCAGTAAACCTTCCCTTCCTTACTTAGATGACTGTCGCAGAATGTCCCTTTTTATCACTCCTTACCTGACGCCACTTTTGTCGTGGTATACCTTGTGGAACGTGAAGTACTTCTTTGATGATGTAGGCTTTGATCTAAGAGGGCAAATTTTGTTGTTTTTAATGAAGAGCCGCTTCAACACGTAAGGATAAGAAAGAAACACCCAGGATTTCCCAAAATAAACTTATATTTTAAATTTAACGATATACTACACAAACACAAAACAAGAACCACAGAAATACTCCGAATTTTAAAATACACAAAAATTGCTTCAATTAACTTGACCCTCTAATATTGGCTAATTCGATGCTCACTTCAATTTTAAAAACAAAACAAAATGCTCTCGGGCCTTCACTGGCCGCAACTACCTATGTGGATACCCCTTGGAACGGGTTTGCGTCTGACTTTGAACTCAATGAGCGCTTTACCTCGGGAATGTTATTGACTCCAAGACGCGTGCCGACCGGCCAGATGGAGGTTGCGTACGAATAACTTGAAAGCCCCAACTGACTTTGTCGAGTGTAGCAGCTGGGGTCCACACGCCTTCGACAGGAAGGGATATCCCCTTGGAAGAGTGAAAGAAGGTTCCTTTCTCCTCTTCGGATTAGTCTGAGGAGTAATTCGCACTGTCTAGCGATGCGCTAAGGCTTGAACACCTTTACTCTCAGGGGAGTGCTGGAGGGAGTGTACTCTGGGGGAGTCTTCTTCAAGGGTGACGACTGTACTCGAGGGGGTCTTCTTCAAGGGCGAGGATAGAGGAGGGGGGTTTCTCTGACGAGAATAAGTTGAACTTGAACAAGTTAACTTAAAGGTCGGTTTGGTAACCAGGAACTAGCTCGAGGATGAGCTTCTTCTTAGTTCCAGTCTTCCTCAAGTGCGAGGCCTATCTTGATGTTTGGGGATACACCAGGATAGAAAGGGGGGAGGGGTCTCTGACGAGAATAAGTTGAACTTGGTTCCTCAACCAAGTTAACTTATGAGTTTGGTATGGCCACCGGATAACGGGCTCGAGGGGGAGCCTTTTTCCTCTTCTTTTCGTAATTCCTCAAGGTCGAGGAATATATCTGGGCTTCAGGATGCACCAGGATATGAGGAGTCTCTCTGACGAGCGTAAGTTGAACTTGAACAAGTTAACTTAACGTTCGGTTTGATAACCAGGAACTAGCTCGAGGATGAGCTGCTTCTTAGCCCCCTTGGTAGCCCTGCCTTTCTTGCAGGTTACTTCGTAGTCTGGTGACTCACATATTCTACCTGTGCAGTCTTGGTAGCCCGGCCTCAATCCGCGGACTTCGTAGCCTGGAGACTCATGTATTCTACCTGACCAGTCTTGGTAGCCCATCCTCGAACCGGGGACTTCGTAGCCTGGAGACTCATGTATTCTACCTCGTTTTTTCCAAGTCTTTGTTATTTATACCTCGTCAACCCACTGGGGTAGGGGTAGGATGTGAGAAGGGCTTGTGGACGGGCCGCGGGAGGGTTGTTACTCCAACAGTTTTTCTCATCAAGTCTCAACTCTGCTCCAGTTGGCCTTCGAGTTTGAGAGAAAAGAGTCTCCAATTTCTTACTTGAGGTGAAATTGAATATACTCTCGTAGAGGAGATCTAGCAGTTTATAACCGTTCGGCTTTTCATAGCGACGAGTGGCGAGGAACTATGGTTACGAGTTTTACCCTTGGTGCCGGGCCCGGATGTTTTTACGGTTACCGTCCCGTGTCTCCACTGAGAGAGAACGGGGGAGTGACGATTTCCCTACAATGACAAATATAAATAGCTAAAGCTATAAATGTACATTTTGCCTCGATATGTACTAACTATCCGCCCCTAGAACCAAGTGATATGCCCGCCCACCAGCCTTCATTGCATCTCCCTTGCTATTCGGATTTAGATATTTATAAAGATTTAAAGAAAACTAAGACAAATAAATCCACTCCCCCAGATGAAATTCCGCTAAAACTAGTTAGAGAATTCGCATACGAACAAAGTCAACTGCTTGAAATAATATATAACAAGAGCCTTCAAACTGGATTCTGCTCTAATCGATGGAAGAAATCAATAGTGACAGCCCTACCCAAAGTGTCAAGTGTGACCAGTCTGAGCCAGCTACGCCCTGTGTCCCTCACGTGCACCTTTGGGAAGGTGTTAGAGGGTCATGTGGTGAGGGTGGTCTTAGGGGGCATGCTACCGAACGTCTACAAGTACCAGTTGGGGAACCTGATGAGACGTTCAACCACTATGCATATTGTGTTCCTCCTGGACGCTATTCTAAATTGCCTGGAACAGCGTAACACAGTAGCCCAGATAAGCTTGATTGATTTTAATAAGGCTTTTGACAATGTGGACCACAACATAGCAGTAACCTAACTGTACGACCTCGGATGCCAGACGTCACTGCTGCCCTTCATAACATCATTCCTCATGGGGAGTCAGTAGTGCACCAAGTACAGTGACAAATCATCCACCTGGCTGCCCACCACCTGCGAAGTGTCCCAGGGGACCTACATTGGACCAGTAATCTTCCTCGCCGTTATCAACAGCTTATTGAAAAATTCACCTTTAAAAGTAAAGTTCGTAGACGATGTGACTGTACACAGTGGCGAGGACCATCGACCTGCACACAAACCCCATACAACAACTCATCACCACCATCAGTAATCAGTGCCAGGAACTTAAATTGATTCCCAATTCCACATAATGCGAACTGCTCACTATCAGCTTCTTGCGACAGGACGTGGTATTTCCTGGTGGGCAACTCGACGCGAACGTCATACCTTGTCTCGAAACAGCCAAAGTAGGCGGGCTGATTATTAGCTCAATCCTGACTTGGCAGGACCGCGTCAATTACATCGTCACCCAGGCGCCCAAGTGGCTTTTCGTGATGTTCCGAGTGAGATCGTTTGGGGCATTGCAGGAGAAGCTGGTACAGCTGGTACAGCTGTACTCCCAGCGCATACGACCTGTGCTGGAGTTTTAGTGTCCAATGTGGCATCCCGTTCTCACGGCTGCACAGCGAACCGCTCTGGAGTGAGTACAGAAACGAGTGTGTTGCATTGTTATAGGTGGCCATTATAACAGCTATAGTTCCACACTCTTCACGCTTGGCCTGCCATCCCTGGAGAGCAGGAGAAGCCAACTCATCTTTATTTGGGGGGAGAAACTAAGGAAAAATGACCACTTGAGCATTTTGCCAGCAAGGGCATCATCTCGCTGCCAGATACAACACAGTGCTAGATCGCTATCGGCCAGGTGCCGAACAGAGCGCTACAGGCGGTCCACCATACCCTATGTGGCTCGCTTGTTCAACAAATAGACTTTGCACATACTGGACATTAATTGCATTTATTAAGATCTTATCTATTTCAATTTTTATTGTTCAATGTTAGCTTTTAATCACTTTAGTCAATATATTTTCACTAAATTTGTAAATCGAGATCTTTTCAGTAATTGCACATTGTACAATGTAATCCTTCTTGATAAATAAACCAATAATTATTATTATATATGCACTAAAATATTCCAATGTAAAGGTATTTTCAGTTATTTTTATTTTTGTGTTTTTTTACGCTTTAAAAACCGTTGAAGCTATTAAAAAGAAAATATTGATAAAATAATATGTTTAAATAGGCTAGTCATAGTTAGAAAGTAAAGCGCCATTCAGACGGAAATCTTCGAGCAGTGCCTTAAGAAGCCGGCCCATTTCCGGCGATAACAAGAGCGATGGAACGACCGAGCCAAACCAAGGATAACGGCGCAAGCTCCACGAGGTCGGGTGACCAGGGTAAGGTTTCCTTCCGTCGGCGCCGTGTCTGAAAAGGCAGACTTCCTTCCTGGACTTCGCGGCAAAAAATCACTTTCGGCGAGTGCCGTATAAAATATCAGATGCGGGCTTAGAGAAATCAGTATCAGCAAGCCCTTTGAAAGTGACGCGTAAACTCTCGATTTGGCTCCCACCGCTCGAGTTCGAAGGCAAGAATTCTCTTGCCTTCTATCGGCAAGTGACTATTATTCTGGAATAGGCTCCGTTCCCGCCTGGTGTAGTACTTCCTCGATCTGAAACGTAGTGATTGCAATTCTCATTTTGCAATATCTCTCTCTCTCTCTCTCTCTCTCTCTCTCTCTCTCTCTCTCTCTCTCTCTGACAACTCTCCAGAGCATACAGCTCAAAATAGGCTTGGTGAGTAACTCTGCCGTGCATTCAGTGTCTCGTCTAAACCCCGTTTTCTTTGAATTGTGTGTGTTAGTTTGTCGGCGGGCCATCCGCCTCCCGTGTTCCTTTTAATGGGTTGAGAAATAAGTTCTCGCGGTTTTAGCATATTTATTCATTACCATTAAAATTTTTAGAAAAACTTCATTTTTAATTGATAATAATATGCAATTTAATCAATAATGTATTGTCCGTTGTTATTTACGACTTATTCCCAACGTTCAACTAATTTTTCGATACCTCTGCAATGAAAATCTCTGGATTTTGACTCGAAGAATTTGTCTAACCATGTTCTTAATTCTACGTCAGTATTGAACGAAACGCCGCGCAAATTTTTGGAGAGCGATCGGAAGAGATGGAAATCCGATGGAGCCAAGTCTGGCGAATATGGAGGATGTGGCAGGATTTCCCAATTAAGCGTTTGGATAGCGTCTTTTGTCCTATTGGCAATATGAGGACGAGCATTGTCGTGTTACAGAAGGACTCCATAACGTCGATGAGGTCGCTTTTCACGAATAGCTTCGGCGAGTCGATACATTTGTTAAACGTAGAGTTCTGCATTGACAATATCGTTTTTCGCAAGGAGCTCATAAAGAATGATGCCTTCACAATCCCACCACACACACAGCGTCGTCTTTCGTGGATGAAGTCCTTGCTTCAATCGCGGAAGTGGTTTTTTATTTGGGCTATGCCATCGTTTTCTATGGTTCATGTTAACATAAACACACCACTTTTCGTCGCCAGTGATGATTTGGTGAATAAATATGTCTTTATATCCACGAGTAGCCTTGTGACGAGCAAGCAAACCTACGGCAATCGTGGAGCGTTGAAGTTTGTTGCTTTCGCCCAAAGCGTGCGGAACCCATGCACCGAGTTTTTAAGCTTTCCCCATCGAATGAAGGTGATTCACTACAGTTTTCTGATCACACGCCAATTGTACAGCCAATTCTCTAGTCGATTGACGAGGATTTTCATGAAGAAGGTCGTTCAATCGAGCTTCATCCAGCTTAATGGTGCCACCAGAACATTCTTCGTCATTAAGATTAAAATGGCCGTTTTTGAAACGTGAAAACCACCATTGAGCTTTCCTTTCTGATAAAGCATTTTCTCCGTACACAGCACAAATATCGCGACGAGCTTTGGCTGCGTTTGCATTGTTCCCGTCTCGATTGAAAATGAATATCAACAAGTGTAGAAAATGCGCCTTTCTTTCAATTTGACATTCCATTTTGAGGGTGCAGAACAAAAATTAAATTAACACAAGTTTTAAATAAACCGCAATGACTTATTACTCAACTTCAAGACGTCACCTAAGTAAAAGCTTAATAGTTTACGCTGTTAAGAGACGTAGCCTAATCTTTGCAAATTTTGCTCCCATTATTTATTATTGTTTCTTAATATGTGCACAAATCACGTCAACAAAACTTAAATCAACATAACATTAAAAAAAAACGTAAGAACTTATTCCTCAACCTAATAACTCCCAAGCTTATCTGACCTTAAAAATTGTAACTTTGCGAATCCATTTTTTATTCGTAATTTGCCTGTAAATAGTAAAGTATATTTTGTTTCGCCAGTTTCTCTGCCCAGAAACTCTAAAAAGTTATATTAATTTGTCCAACCGCACTCTTACTTAATTTTCTTGATATCCATGCATTTCGGGGTTTCAAATTAACACAAGTTTTAAATAAACCGCAATCCATCTGGCCGGATCAAGGCGCGCGAAGGTCAAGGATCTGACCTTGATTTACGACAGATCCACGACACATACAATCGCATAGTTTTATATATAGATATTAATTAAAAAAAATTACAGAACATACGATACAAATCAAGAAAACGTTAAAATATTAACTAACAAACGAAAGAAAGCGGAAATACTAAAGGAATAAAAACGACAGAGATAAATAAAATTATTGAAAGTAAAGGTTTTTTTACTGGTTTATGAGATCAACTCCTTAAGCGAGTATGAAACCCAAGGGATAAAGAAGAAATCAAGAAAAGATCAAACTTAACACTAAAATGGCAAAGCGCGGAAGCAAATGGGGTAGCAACAAATTGTCAAAAGGCTGGAGAACATAATTCGTCAAACGACATCGCATTGTGCTTACAAAATGCTTAAAGATGATAATACTAGATTGGTCCGAAGCTCAATTTCTACTATTTCCCTAAAAAGAGAAAAGGGAGAACTTAAGAACTATCGGCCCATTTATTTCCTATGAACAAAATACTTACAAGAATGTACCCAATAGAGCAACACGAAAGCTCAACAATAATCAGCCATCAGAACAGTAAGATTTCAGAAATAATTACAGTCCACATAAAACCATCCGCAGGCTGACCAACAATCAGTGCATACAGTAATGAATGTGAAATGCATTTCCATATGTCATCGGTATAAAAAGCACTACAAAAACAAAAACAAATAAAAACTATCTACACTCACTCTTCTACATCTAATGTCTTTAGGTCCCATGAACTCAGTAGGAAACTACATGAGAAATGAGGGAGGGGAGGGGGAGTATCTTCCCAGAGCTGTTAAGGGCTGTTTCCAGTGAAATTTTCTGATTCCTAGAGGGAATCACAATCATGGGAGATGTTTGATTCCCTTCGTTTTAAGACCAGGTAGAACAATGCGCTCACTTATGTTAACATGTAACTCCTGATAAAGCAAATTAAATAAAATTGTACTGGTGCTACAATTATTAAAATATATTTTCTAGCATTTTAAAATACAAACTTGTGTCCGACGAATAACGTATAAAAAACAAATAAACGTAATTTATATTCAATGGTAGAAAGACATTCCAAGTAATCGCCTTTATTTGCACTACCTAGGCTACGCATAGCGTTATATGTATAATATATAAATCAACCGAATTTCCGTAGCCAATAGACCTCATTTATCTTCAGTTATTATTAAAAAAATTCGAGCGGGGCAAACCAAAGATTGGGAAATCGTAAAAAGTAATATCTTGTAGACGCAAACACCATATGACCCGTTCCAAATTTTCGCAAAATTTAAAGACGTTTTTATGCAAAAACTTTAAGCTACTGAATCCTTTAAAAACTTTAAGCTTCTGAATCCCAAATTAACTGTCACAGTCTTAAAAAAATCCGAGACGAGGAAAATGAAGCAAATTTTTAATTCAGAGATTACTGTTAAGTTATTCATTTTCAGTTTTTAAGTAACTCATAATCTACTGGAAGGAGGGTCATCTACATATATCGGGTGTCTCAAATAAAAGTTCTCATTTACATAGCTTAGTAAACCGCCCACGACTAGAGATGATATTTTCACAAAATTTACATTAAAGGTTTGTGCCACTCTGGTTAAAATAAAAAAAAACTATATCATTTATGATTTTCTTACAATTTATATATAAATTCGTGTAAAAAAATATGTATTTCCTACCATGATTTTTTTTTATTTAATTCACGTTCAACAAATTTTTAGTGCCTCCCGCGATAAACTGTTTTTCAACGTGTCAGATATCAGAGAGAGAGAGAGAGAGAGAGGGGAAGAGACGCGCCGCCTCGCCCTTCAATAGAGAGAGAAACAACAGACACCTGGGTGACCCTTTACGTCTGCTCTAATGGAGGTGCGAAATGATGAGACGCTGTGAGATGCCGCGATGACCTGAAATGGCGCCTTCACACAAACCTGCGACAAGGTTAAGAGCCTAGAAGGCCCCATTTGAAGTCGGTCAAAGTCTGTCTCGCCAACTTATGAACCTTCTCGCCCTCGCGCTAAAAAGTAGAGTTTATTCTCGTCTAGCAATGCATCTAGGCCTAAAACCCTCCCCTTCGGACAGAGGGGTGCAACCCCATTCAACCTCTATAAATCCTGCGGTGCCAGAGTTGGAAATGCAGTATCCACCGAGTATCCGCCGTCCTCTCTGCCCCGTCAGTATCCTCTGTCCGCCCCGTCGGTACCCGCTCTTCGCTTAATCCCTCAAAGGCCTGATATTCTCGTTAATTCACGTGAGTCTACCTCGACCCCTCCCCCCCCCCCCCCCATGTCTCGTCCTCGAACGCGGCCCGCTCAATCTCGATTCGTGTTACTCTAAAGCAAGTTTTAAATTCACCCCACGTAATAGTCATTATCCAGAGATTATTGTTTGAACTTTGCGCCAAGGCAAGGATTACTCCTTCAGACCAAATCTTTGAGGTGACAGTAACGCGCAACTCGCCTGTGCAAGTGCTCTCTCTGCCCCCCCACCCCCACCCCCCACTGCCCTAGTATAAGCCTCATCGTCGGCTTCGTCTACGCTCAAGGTCATTCGAGAGTTCCTCGGTCCATATTGTCCGCTTGTTTGTACGGTGACCGTCCTCACCAACAAAGCCCTCGCCCCGTTAGCCGCTGAGATCCGTGTAAATCTAGTGTGTGTATAGCTCATGTTAAAACTCCTTTTAACCTCGTAAAATAAGATTGATTTATATATTAGTAAAGTTATTTTTGTACCCGTTTTTTTGTTATCACAAAACTCCAACATAGTCGACTATTGGCCAACCTACTTTCAGTTAATTTTGACTCTGCTTATATTGTAAACTTCCCACGCATTCGTAAAGCAGAAAGGGTGAACTTAGCCCAATTCTACGACATCTATTTAATCTGGTGTAAGGTGTGTAGGGTTAACCTACGACATCTATATTAATATGTGCTAGGTGTGCGGGGTTAACCTACAAAATCTATATTATTTTGATATCAAGTTTATGGGGTTAATCTTGGTCAATCATTTTATTGAAATTTGATCAATCTATTGGTTACCCTTGGTTAAATTGTTAATTGTTGGCTAATCTTGGTTCCTGTTCTGGAGTTTAAAAGGTGAGAAATAACCATTGCATACCTATTTTCGAAGTGTATTTGTTCCCGTTTCCATTTATTTTTTATGTGAATTGATTGTCGAGTGACCGAGCTTAACTATTAATTTTATTCCACAACGGAATTGAATTGTTGTCCTTCGAGGCCTCATCTCGTGCCATAAGTTAAAGGTATAGAAAAATAGTATTATTCTTCGTATTGCTGTGCTCTCCTCTCCATTAAAATGAAATCTCGACTATAAAATCTCCCTCGCGAGTGTTCCCCCCTCCTTATTGTGTGTGTTCGTTGGTTAGCAAAACTATTCGCCCTCCTGTTCGTGCGTAAAGCAACCCATAATTCCGCCATGCTCGTGCTGTGCGTTAATTTAATTCTTGTTGTTGTCCCCATCGCGGAAAACAGCAAACATGTCGCCTTTTGAACTTTTTAAGGCCTAAGGTGAGTCACTTAGAATCAGTGGAAAAGATTTAATGACCTATATCCATGAAGAAGAAGGAAGAGAAAGAGCCGAAAGAAGAGAAGAAAGAGGACTAGAAGAAAGAGGAAGAGCAAAGGAACGAGAAGAAACAGAAAGAGAAAAGGAACGACAAGAAAGAGAGAGAATTTGCTCTCACGAATTGGAGATGAGCAGAGCGAGGAAGGAGACGCTCTCCATAAACTCCTCGAGTGTTAAGCTTGACGCACCGCGGTCTGTGACCATAAAACTCCGCGTCTTTAAAAAAGGCGAAGACTTCGGGTCTTATCTAATCCACTTTGAGTAGATCTTTGAGGTGAGACAGTCGGACATCTAGACGGACGGCGTAGCACAATTACTTCCCCTGTTGAGCTCTCAACACCGAGATATATATTTATCTCCCTTCTATCAGAGGCAACAATTGAATACTCATCATTAAAAGCCAAGTTGCTTGCCGCTTACAACATGACCTCGTACTTCTATTGAGCTAAATTTAGGCACTGTCGCATTCAACCTAAGCAGACTTTTCGACAGTTCAGCTACTCCCTACATCGTCATTTTAATTTTTGGATTGACGCGTCCAAGGGCCCTCATGAATACGACGCCCTGGTCGATTTCATCCTCAAGGACCAAATTCTTGCGTCGCTCCCTTCAGGAATCAGATACTTCGTGAAGGATCGGAGGTGCCATATACTTAAGGAATGCATTGAGGGGACAGACGTCTACGTGGCTAGCCACAACTGCTATCCGAAAGAAGGGAAAAATCAGAACTCACATCTCCTAAATCCAAAACCAGCAAGAATAAATTTTGTTCCTAATAATGGAAATGTGTTCGTAAAGGTGACTGGGCCTGCCAAACCCGAACCCCTCTTCTCGTCGGACCACCGTGATGATAAGCCCTTTTCTCCCAACCTCCCTGTTTCGTCGTTCCCGAGGAGGACCATCATGTGCTATTCCTGTCAGTTCCTGGCCACGTGAGATCTAACTGCCTTCAAAACTCGCAGCTTAGAAGCACCCCTCCTTCCCACCATGTACATCAGGTCAGTGCCACTTCTACGCTCCCATCGTCACAAAATGAAGCCCCTCATCTTCGAACCCGCCGAATACGGTTGACCACCAGATGAACATTTTGTTCGATAAAAGTACCCCTGGTGCCCTCCAATTATAAACTGGAGCCGTGAATGGGTGCCAAATCTCCACCCTCGTCCGTGATACAGGGTGCACGTGTATTGTTGTATCCAATGCGCTACTCCTCTTTGTGGCTCCGGACCACAATAAGTTTGCCGTAGTTCATGATTACTTGGGGCGTGCCAATAAATTACCCATTGCTCACTGCTACATTGAGTGCGCGTATTTTACTGGTCGGGATGAAGTCAACGCAGCTCTCATAAAGTTTTTCTCTTTCCTAATTGGTCAGTCCCCCTTGGTTTCTTCCGCCCCCGTGGCTCAACCCGTTACTACCTGTTCCCGCGCGAGCAAGGGACTTAAAGATCCTACACCTCTGGAAACTACGTGTGCTGCCGAATTCTAGAGTGCGATGACCTATAACTTCACCAAAAGTCAGAGGAAATGTGAATCTCTTCGTCCCCCGTGGACCAAAATGCAGAATAAAACACGCGAAACCGTCAGAGGGAATAAGGCGATTTCTTCCCTCGTCAGGGACGACTTCCTCTATCGAGTGTGTACCGATGTAAACGACACCGAGTCCCGCACACTATGCGTACCCCGTTCCCACGTCTCTCCAATCCTGCAAACGGCTCACGACAGCCTATTTTCTGGTCATCTTAGTCACCCGAAGATCACTCATAGGATCTTCAAATATTGCCACCGAGATTGGGATTAACCCTTAACTACCCTACAAGCCCTTCTGTATCGATTCCGGGAACACGATATGACAATTTGCCCTGGCAAAATGCCACTTCGTTTTGGCACTATCGATTGCCTCGGCTTCTATATCGGGAATAATCGATTTCCCCGCCCAGCAAGAAAAGATCAGAGCCATTTACATTTTTTAATCCATGTATTCATTTTGTTCATGAAATAAATTTGTATATTTAACCATATTATAAGAAAACGCGTATCCGTAAATGTATATATATATATATATATAATTTTTGGTTTGTTTGTTTATATATGTACAATGAATTCCTTTTATCTCCTAAACTTTTTTTTGTGGTGTTTTGTATAATCGTAGGATAACTCACCCTTGGGCTAGTGAGCCATACTTAATGGTATCATAGAGAAAAATATACTTTGGCAACCATGCCGTAGCGTTGTATAACCTTGTGTACGTGTATGGTATAGCCCCCAGCTCCCCACTAGCTCCACTATTTTGTATTTTAGCCCCATTTTGAAATTGTGCCCTAGGTACTCTCAACTTTAGCCGCTATTGTCATGCGACTTTAAGTTATATTTCTCCCCCACTAATCATTGTTCGATGTCACTTCTTCCCCTGAAGTTCCATCTGAGGATGGAGGAGTGTCAGAAATCACAGAGAGAGAGAGAGACACAGTGAGAGAGAGAAGAAGATACGCGCCACCTCGCCCTTCAATAGAGAGAGAGACTCTGTCCCTGGAGGATTTATAAGGGGCGAAGGGTGTTTTCCCCCCTCCGTCCGAAGGGGTGGGTTCTAGGCTCAGACGCATCGCTAGACGAAAATAAACTGCCTTTTAGCGCGAAGGCAAGAAGGTTCTTAAGCTGGCGAGGCAGACTTTGTCCGACTTCAGCTGGGACCTTCTGGGCTCTCACACTTTTTGCCAGTTTCTGCTAAGGCGGCATTTCAGGTCATCGCGGCGTCTCACGACGTCTCATCATTTCGCACCTACATTAGCGCTAACAAAAAGAATCACGTGACGTAGGACTCCACACAATTCTCGCCGAATCCCTCAAACTCCCAGTATTCTCGTTAATTCACGTGAGCCGACCTCGATCCACTTCTCACGCTCCTCGAACGCGGCTCGCTCAATCTCGATTCATGTTACTCGAAAGCAAGATATAAGTTCTCCCCCCGTAATAGTCATTATCCAGAGACTATTGTTTGAACTTTGCGCCAAAGCAAGGATTACTCCTTCGAACCAAATCTTCGAGGTAACAGCAACGCGCAACTTTCCTGTGCAAGTTTCCCCCCCCCCCCCTAGTGTAAGCCAAATCGTCGGCTTCGTTTACGCTCAAGGTCATTCGAGGGTCCCTCGGTAAATATTGTCCGTTTGTTTGTATGGTGACCGTCCTCACCAACTCTCCCTCGCACCGTTAGCCGCTGAGATCCGTGTAAATCTAGTGTGTGTATAGCTCATGTTAAAACTCCTTTTAACCTCGTAAAATAAGATTGATTTATATATTAGTAAAGTTATTTTTGTACCCGCTTTCTGTTATCCCGGAACTCCAACATAGTCGACTATTGGCTAACCTACTTTCAATTAATTTGCACTCTGCTTATATTGTAAACTTCCCACGCACTCGTAAAGCAGAAAGAGTGAACTTGACCCAATTCTATTACATCTACGAGGGGCGATCAATAAGTTTTGCAATTCGGATATAAGGAAACGAGATATGAGGAAAAGTGTTTTATTATTTTTCAATATAACTACCCTCGACTTCAATGCACTTACGCCACTTGTCCCTGAGGCTTCGAATTCCCGACAACCAGAAATCTCCCGACTGCTGTTCAATCCATTCCTGGACGGCGAGCTGGACATCTTCATCGTCCCCAAACCGGCGTCCATGCAGTGCAGCCTTGAGCTGGCGGAATAAAAAGGAGTCTTTAGGGGCCAGATCTGGACTGTAGGGGGGATGGTTGAGCTCCTCGAATCCGCAGTCGCGCAGGGCAGCTTGTGCAACTCTGGTCTTGTGGACTTTGACGACGTTGAAGTCAATCATGGGGCGTGAGGTTTCTAGGGACCCAACGAGCAGAGACCTTGGTCATGGCCAAATTGTCGTGGATGATGTTGATAACACTTCCATGTGATATTCCAAGTTCTCACTCGATTTCTTTGACCTTCACCCGTCGATTGTCGAGAATCATCTTCTTCATACGGGCCACATTGTCCTCGTTGGTCACGTCTGATGGGCGTCCTGGACGGGGGTCATCTTCAAGGGACTCACGAGCATGGCGGAACTTCCTATTCCAGCGAGCAAGGGTTGCATAGGAAGGGGCGGTGTCGTTGTATACTGCAACCATGCGTTCATGGATCTCTTTTGCATTCTTGCCTTCCTTGGTCAAAAATTTGATCACTGCGCGGTGCTCAACCTTCTCCATTGTTGAAAACTTTGTGACTGACGATCTGCGATCAGCTACTGCTTCTTAAATAGACGAGGCAGGAGCGTGCGGCTGCAGGTCCTGACTTGTCATAACTTTTCCTAACACCCCCACAAACAGCCATCCCCCTTCCTCTGTTTTGCACTACCGATTCGCAAAACCTATTGACCACCCCTCCTATATCGAACTGGTGTAACGTGTGTAGGGTTAACCTACGACATCTATATAAATCTGGTGTAAGGTGTGCAGGGTTAACTTACGATACAACGACTCCCAAATTTACGAATCTATTGGGTTATATATAGTCCGGGTTTTGAGACGGCAAGTCATTCTTGGTAGTGAATTTTGGTAGTATAATTCAGAAATGCCTGATTGATTTTGCCCCATCTTGTTGAAAACAAATCATTCTCTGGAGAGGGGGGAAGACGGCAACCCAATGGATTCGTCTTTTTATTAAGCAAAAATTTTTTAAAAGTGGGGGATCTTCCTTCTTTATTCTGGCTTGGACAGACAGTGTACATCACTGGCGAAGTTACCCCCCCCCCTCTCCCTCTCAAGTTATGAAAATTTATTGTATTGATTAAGTTTGTTATGCACTTAAAGTTTAAAGAAACTTTGCTGCAGCCTTCTCGTTTTTCTTTTGTGAGACATCAAAGTTTGTTTTTGTAAAGACCACCAATAATCCCCAATCATATTTGGATTAAATTTTTCTTGCTACCTCGTCTCCATAACCAAAAGTTTTTGATGAAAACTTTCACCATTTTCATCACTAACCGTTCCCTAATTTTCAGGAATAAAATCGAGATGAGAATGCAGGAAATAAATTTTAATTGACATTCTACATCCCATCTTTTCATAGGCTTCCAGCATATTGTTTACTATTTCTCGGTAATCTGGAGATTTAAAATTGCCGAGAAAGTTTTCAGTGACTTCCACAAAGGATGTCCATGCTTTGCGTTCCTTTTCATTGAGACACAAAGTGAAGGAATCATCAAACAACTCTGCAAATTTGTGGTCCAGTGAAAACTCCAGCTTCTATTTTGCATCAGTTAATGATCCTTTGAATCTGTTTTTGAAATATTGAAAGCCTTTACTTCTTTGATCCATACCCTTTACTAAATTTTTCATTAACCCTAATATAATGTGAAGAGTGGAAGATGAACGGTTTTCGGATCTACTAGAGCATCATGCTCAACATTATGTTTGCCAACAATGTGTTCTTATCTGGCTGAACATTCTCGCTTTTTAGTGATTTAAGAGCTCACACCATATCATAGAAAGCAAATGGCATTGCCTTCTTCTTTCCATTTAACCAAGCTGCCCACATTGTGTTATACTGCGTGCAACAAATATGAGGGGCTCAATCATTAACCTGGTCCCCTACTTTGCATCCAAAATAGTATCTGTAGGCTTGCCTTATAGTTACTACCGTTTGTAATTTTCTTCGTTGTGCCATTGGTGTGAATTGCACACAAACATAACAAAATATGTTAGGGCTGTTTAGATATCCGCGTCTAGACCTTGAAGCCATGACTAGATTCCAAATACTAACTTGAGCAAGCAAATGATACACAATGTGAGATCCTTATCATAGGGTTCTTATCAGAGCAATATTTTGATAAACGTGTTATCTTCCTTACCAGTTATCAGTAGCAGAAAAGTTATCATAAATAAGTATGTATTAATCTGAAAATCTGAAAAAAAAACAGTAATTAGAATCCAATGATATTTGAACTTCGATATAGTCTACTTTTTATATATATTAAAAATGTTAATATATATTAAATATATATATTATTTATTAATATATTATATATATATATATATATATATATATATATATATTAATTATATATATTAATATATTAAAAATGGCATATTGGTACAATATTGAGCAAAAGTGTGAAATGGCTTGAAAAGGAAAATTCAAATTACACAAAAACTAGACGTGGTATGCTAATTTGAAAGACAAATTTGTAATCAGCGCCTAAAACTCATCTAGAATCACTTATTTCCTGCTCTGTAACAAAACTCTTGTCACACAGTGTAATCTATCCCACCAACCTCTAGCAAAGATAAGCCATCCCGAAGTTTATCTGGTAAAGATAAGCCATCCTGAAATATACTTGGTAAAGATAAGTCATCACTAAAAGAACAAGTAATGTGAAGGAAATCAAAAAACGTAAAATAATATTTAATAAATTCACATTAAAACAGGTAATTGCTTCGCAAAAATTTAGATTAATTAATCAATAAACTAACATTTAAAAAGGTATTGACTAGCAATTTCTTCCCCAAAATTTAGGAATAGACGCTTTTACTTCATAAAATTAATGATTTGTAATAGATCTCGAATAAGAGCAGCCCATAAGGGGTTTGATTGTCTGTTTTTTTTATAAAGGATAGATAACTGAAGTGAACTGTCTGTCTGAATCAACTTGTAATATACTGAACTTATGCTTAAAAATAAGTAACCTCGAAATGTCGGTTTTCGCCGTTTGAAGATAACCTTTTAATTAACAAATATAAGCCATCCCAAGATTCACCTGGTAAATATAAGCCATCCTGAAATCCACTTGTTAAAGATAAGCCATATTTGGGGGGTAGGGGTGGCTTATCTTTACTCGATCCACCAAAAATTATCGTGCACCTAGAAAAATGTACTGAGCGTGAATTAAATGACAAAATAATACAATTATGGCAGTAAATTGACAATACTGAAGTACAGTGAAGCATATGAGTGCATAAAATGCCTGCTTAGTTAGCCACAAGAAGGTAGTCTAATCAATTATTTAATTGTTCGAAAATATTCACGTTTAGGATTTGTTGGCACTAATTTATATCTTTTGATAAATTCATGAGAATTAATAGATGATATCGTTACCGAGGAATGATTAATTGAAAAATCAAAACATTTTTTGAGCCATCAGAAATACGAGAGCTCCGGCCTATCTGAGTGGAAAATCGGTTTTACGTGTTGAACGATGTTATGCCACATTAGATAATGTTAGTCGCTCTATGATACGTCCGATTATGGTTGGTTTTCCATGAACGCAAAAGAAGCTGAACACACAAAGGTGCACCTGCACAACTTCAGGCAAAAGCCGACCGACATTAAAGAAGCTTATGGTTTTGTGCCTGGTGGAATATGAAGGAAGTGATTTACTAGGACATGTTGGAACGCACTCAGTCTATCGACGCTCAATTACGCAGTCAATAACTGCAACAGCTGGCAGATGCAATTGCACTGAAATGCTCAAAATTGACGGATGCTATGTTTCTTCATGATAACACGCGACCACACGTTGTAATTTATTCCCGTGAAAAATCCTGGAGCTGAGGTTGGAAGTTCTCCCTCACCCACCGTACTTGCCAGACTTGGCACCGACAGACTACCATATAGTCCGGCCACTTCAGAACTTCTTGAATGGCAAAACGTTCGCAAATTATAGCGAACTGAAAACTGCACTTGGAGACTTCTTTTTATAGTAAACCAGTTGAGTCTTACAACAAAGGCATTCACAGAGAAAGTTAACCCCCTCCTAGAACCCAAACTCTACCTATGGTGCCTGAAAGATGCACCTGCACGGCCAGACAGCTCCAAGGGAGCATTGAGACTTCGCGCGGTCGGCTGACCCGGGTTGGGTTCTCTTTATCTTCCCGTCTCATCGTCTGACCGATGCTAGACCCACGGCGCCAAGAACCTTTGTGCACAGCTGTGAAACCGCCGAGACTATCGTCCCCCTCTTGGAACGCCAAGTCTAATGAGATCCCTGTCCCCCTTTGGGGGGCCCCTGGTGACCCACTTCCGTCGAGGCAGTATAAATACATGAGAAAAGCTATGAGAAATCAGTACCATACAGCCCCGCCTTAGTTAGTAGCCACGTACAGTCTCGTACACCCTGTTTCGCCTCCGAACGCGACGCGTCATCTCTACCTGGCCTTACTTGGATCTAAGGCTAGAGTTCCCGCCGACATTGGCTAGTGACCACGGGTTCTCTCAACTCCGTGACCCAACCCGTGGTTACCCGTTCGCAAGTGGTAAAAGATTCGCAGATGCCCTCGCCCATAGAAACCTGACGCTCTTTAGAATTCAAGGAGGTCATAACTGAAAACTTCGCAAGGAACCAAAAGAACTGCGATTCCCTCCGATCCCTGTGGGCTAAGGTCTAGTCAAAAGAACAAGAAGCCACCCAAGGAGACAAGGTGATCTCCTACCAAGTTACTGATGCCTTACTTTACCGTGCGTGCTCAGAAAATCCCCAACGCAAGTATTGTGTGTCCCGCTGTTTCACGTTGGTTACATTTTATCCACTGCCCATGACAGACTATTTTCAGGCCATTTTATCCACACGAAGACCAACCAGAAGATCTTAAAATATTTGTTTTGGCCAGGCGCCCATGGAGAAATCCAAAATGTACAAATTTGTATAAGTACTCGAATATCCAGTCCCCTGGAAACTTTATTTTCATCCTTAAACTTATGTGCTTTCTCTCATCTCTTTAAACTTCTTATTTTCACAACTTTAGAGTAATTATCTTTTACGTTTTAGGTAAAATCTGCTTGTTACTTTTCTCATATATTAATAAAATTTTGACATTTTGTGGCTTAACTTTGCTAAATTCGGAAGCGGTATTTCGTCAATTAAAGATTTCAAATTTCCCACTTGACAGTATCCAGTATACGGAAAGACCAGCGGCGAATATAATTGATGCTGAAAAATCGTCAGTTTCAATCAAGTAAGATATAATATAGCCTAATTGAAGAGATGGGGAAGATGCTGGTAATTTGAAGGGTGGTGGGGTGGTAACGTAATCTGCCTAGCCGAATTGCGTTATACTAAAAGTTGGGTTTTTTTACTTTAGAGCAGGGGCGGGTAACCCCTCACCCTAGCTCAAGCATGAACCAGCCCACAGCCAGGTGATAAAATAACTTAAAAACTCATAGAATGTCAGATAAGAAACGATAAACGAAGACATATCATATAAGATAAGATACGATAGGGTACGGTAAGGAAAGACAAGGTACGATAGGGTCAGATGAGGTAAGATGAGATAAGATGAGGTAAGATAAGATAAGATAAAAAGAAAAGGTGCGAGAGAGCAAAGGTCTAGAGCTTCCGACCGCCACTCATCCTTACTCGCAAGGTGCAAGGGTGTGGAAGAGGGAGCTCGAACTCACCCGCTTTCCCATGCGCCTTCCTCCCTGTGAAACAGAAACATGAAGCTCACAGGTACATCAGCCGCTATAATGATTCGGTCACTCGGTATTTCATCACAAAACTTAGTCTAGCTTCAAACAAAATAATGGTACGTAATGCATTCTAAATTACATATATATGTAAAATAAGCATGACTATAAGTTGTATATGTACATTGTACATATTAGGATGAAACTGCAAGTTACGTGCAAAAGAGCATATTTATTAAAAAAAAATGGCGGTCAAAATGATCCGGATAGATAACATAATAGACGCAGATGGGGAGGTACAATGATATAAGTTATTCAACAAATAATTTTCGGTTGTTACAATATATTAGGACTTAGTATGTAGACCTTTACTTTTAATCACGCACTGGCATATTCTGCCACCGGAGCCAAATAACCAAAGGCATTCTTCTGGTGTTATTTTTCTCCATTCCTCCTGTAATATTTCCCAAAGTTCTTCCACGGGGGTTGGGTTTCTCTTCTTAATGCTCTCTCTTACCGCCTTTCATAAATTATTAATCGGATTGAGGTCCGAGCTCTGAGCAGGACAGTCCATGACACTTACTTCCTCCTGATCCAGGAAATTCTTTACCAAATTTACAGTGTAGCAATATGCATTATTCTCCATAAAAAATGGCAGGTTGATAAGAGGCAGCTCCCATATGGAACCCAGCATGTATTTGCAGAAGGTTTGTATACACTTGAACATTCGTTCGGCCCTGCAAGCGGCATATGGACTAGTACCTTTCGCCGAAATTATGCCCCCAACTATAACGTTTCATCCAGCAAACTTGACGCTGCTCTTCATGAGGTTCAAGGAGAAACTTTCGCCAGGATTTCGGCGGACGAACATCCTGCCATCGGAACTAAAAATTGTACTTCGATTCATCGCTGAAGATTACTTTGAACTAGTGGACTCCTCTCCATAGAACTTGTTTAGCGGGAAAGGATAAGTTTACTTTCTTGTTTCAAGGACTGAGATTTTTTTTAATGCATCGGGCACCTGGCGACTGTCTATTTGAGCATAAGTTGCCGTTATTCTTCCAAATCATACTGTTAGGCTAGATTAAAAACAAACGCGCAAAAGGCACGCAAAATAAAAAACAACAACAATAAAAAAATAAATAAGCAAAAAAGAAAGCACGCTCCGGGGTCGTGGGGAGGCCCGCCTCCGCCCGGCACAGGAAAATGCGACCTACATCAAAGAGGGCCAAAAGAATGGAGGATGCCAGCCTTCGCCAAAAAATCAAATAGTCCACAAGTCTGTGTGCACGGATCCAGCGTCACAAGGGACAAGTGGTAGCGACCCCGCTCGTCCAGATAACGTGAGCCAAGATTACCCAGAGTGGGACATTCAACAAGAATGTGCCGAACAGTCTAATGGACAATGCAATTGTTGCAGTAAAGTGAAGAGGAGCACTCCATCAAATGGCGGTGCTTCTCGCGAAGGCGCCTAATTCGAAGATGCCATAAAGCGACGGGAAACCGTCGCGTCATTGAGAGTAGGTATGTAGAGGAATTACAACATAAAGCCTACCGGAGGGCCAGGCGGAGGTATACATCAATGCCCCCCCCCCGCCTCCTTCCTCTGCGTAGAAAGCAAGAGAATCGAGCCTAAAGGAGGAGAGTCGTGGGAAGGTTAGCCAGCGAATAACCATATAACTGCCTACCCTGTTTGATCTCCCCGCCGCATAGATAGTTGGAGCGAGCCGCTGTGGTAAGGTGATCACGAAAGGCCCTTAAACGGTGCTCAAAAGATCTAATTACCTACGAGATCCGTAGGCCCGTGGTTAAATCGCCAAAAAGCGGTGCCAGTCAAAAGGAACACCAAGGATGATGACGGATGGTGGTGTCTCAAATTAACAAGCCGACTCGGGCACCGTGGTGCCACCATCCTCACCCCTCGCTCTCCCCGATGCAGCCTCGCCCCTTCCCCCTTAGGTGGGGCGGTCGCTAGCCTATAAATAAGCATCTGAAGGAAAGAGAATGAATTAATTCGAGGAAAGACGATAAGGGATCAGTTCGAGAAGATTGATCCTTCCCCCAGTGTCGAATAAACTGAAAACGTCACGTTTTGTATCGGTACCAGACAGAACCATCCTGTACAGTCTTAGAAGAAGTTTGACTGGAAAACTATTCCTTGTGCCAAACCAGGAATTTCGGCAGAAAGAGAAGAAGGATTATTTCGGTGCTAGTCCAAAGCATCCTGCACAGGCTTAGTAAGAAGCTTAGCAGGACCAATATTCCTAGTGCCATTCAGGAATTTCGGAAGTAAGATAATAGAAGAACCAGTCACCCTCGAGTCACTCTCAAATTGCGATCTTAAGACAAAAGAATTAGTCATCGGATTCCCTTACCTCCATCCCATCTCGAAGAAAATCTACCATCGGCCTCTCCAACACCCTGAAGCGCAAGAAAAGCCATCTAGTGAGATCCGGCAACCCCTGATCCTTTCTGTCATGTAAGTTAGAATGACCATTTATATTCGTATTGCGTTAGTATGAGTTTATTACGGTACTCAAATTAACTGAAGTAGAAAGAATTGTGCGTGAACCCCGTCATATTTACTTGTAGAAAAGTGAAATTTAATTGGATGTTTAATGCTAATCTAAAAGGGTCACTATAAAATAACTAATCGGCAATTGGTTTGTTTACGTGGGGCCTACTATTTTTGATTTGGTCAAGAATAGATTCTGTAATAGGCCCAGTTTTAAGTATAGTTAACCTCGTTAAACTTATTAAGTAAATATAAATATTTTTACCGGGTTTTTTTTTGTAGTAAATTGATAAATTTAAAATATATGTTTATTTGGGGATAATTTTGGTGTTTCATTGGACCCTTTACGTGTTTAACGGGCTCTCTCCTTAAAATGGATTAAACGCTGTGACACTCTCTCAACAATAAAGTAATTAAAAAGTCCACTCAGTCAATATTGAAGTATTTTTGTCTTTCGTAATTAATAGGAGCAGACCGGCTTCTTTAAAACAACATATACAATATGACTATATGACAAGGTCCATGGGAATAGTCTCGGCGTAATGGCACACATCATTAAGTTTCTCACGACCGTCTCCCATCTTTTTTTTACCAAGTATGCCCTGATTCCTACCAAGTAGTCGGTGTAAGAAACAGAAAAACGCTGCTCTGGTTGCCTAGTGCTCGCGGACTCTTTAGGGTCATAATCGTACCACTCATTACACGCATTTCCAAAAAATCCAAAAACCCAGCAGAAGATATCTTGACATCCACTCGGCTAGCGACAACCGTTGTGTCACGGATACCGTGAATCAGGGGTTTTGAGATTACAATGCCCAGAGAGTAGACAGGGCATTTTGATAGTCGCTAAAGATCAATATCTGGTCTCCGAACCGGGCACAACGCGTTATCTCCCGTACCGAACAGTGTATTGCAACCGCTCGACGCGAAGACAGACGCAGAACCTAGTAGAGCCGCGTTGACTTTAAACAGAGGGGATACGGCATAGAAACTGACCCCCTCCTAGGAGTTGGAGCCATCCGTATACACTGGCACGGATCTAGCGTCACAAGAAGTATGCTCCAAAAAGGCCAAGCGCAATACTTTCGGAATCGTGGAAGCTTTAGGAGCAAAGGCGAAAGATAAATAGCCAAAGGTATCCTAAGCAAACCAGATGCGTGACCGGCCTAAGAGCTACGGTGAGCTCTAGAAGGAATTTTCTGGGGTTTAGGGTTTGGTTTAGGGTATGACTGGCGCCTCTCGGCGCTATAGACACCGTCGAGTTCGGCTGCGAATATAGTGAGACCCGTTAGTGACTGAGGGAGACGTTGGGCTCGTGCCTACAGGCACATAATGCACTGTGCACGGCGCAAAGCGAGTGACATTGCCCAGGATCGATAAGTAGGCCCTCAATGAGGGATGTGCAAAAGGCACTGCTCACTAGGCAGAGACCAGTGTGGTGGATCGAGGTCACCTTGTGCAATACACACTTGGTTGCAGATGCATGAAACTCGCCTCCGTAGTTAAGCGTCCAACGAACAAATGATCGATATAAAAGCAGGGCAATATCCCTATCAACATTCTAGGTGTTGAACGTCACGGAATGAAGAATTCCCATGGCCTGAGTATGTCGAGAATTTTTTTATTCCCACTACACAAACGTAGCCTCCTCTAGCATTGAAGCATATGCGGGAGAAGGTGGTGATCAATTTTTCTAACTTTACATTTACAATATTTACACACTATGTATTTACACTCACTAACTTTAACCTTATATGTTGTCGAGGTATGCCTGTGAAGACCCGTTCAGCCCAAGGGCACATACACAAGCATGGGCAGAAAGCCGACTCTAGGCCGCCTGTTATATATATACTTTTGGGCAATTAATACGGAGTGCGATTTACGGTTGACCTGGATTTATCTAAGGGCTTGCCAAGTTGCAGTTCAAAGGATATATAAAGAACAAGACCCAAAAATATAATTTTTAATATATATAATAAATGGGGCAATATATACAGGGTGACCCCCTAAAACGGGACTGCACACACTTTTTGTGATATATCCTTAATTCATTTATTCACTAATTACCCTCACTTTGCAGAACATGACAAAAACAACGTCAGTAAACACAATTAGATCACAATGAGAGCTCCAGTCAAGAATATATTGCGTCAAACATTACTACAAGAAAGGGTCGTCCAAGAAAGTACAGGACACTTTCATGCATCAGTTCAAATGTAAAAAAGCCCCCTTCAAGAGCAGAATTCAGGACTGCGGGACCACTTCGAGAACTATGGGACAGTGGAGAACCTCAATGCAGCCAGTGACAACCGTCCAAGCCATTCAGGACGCCCCAGAAAGCGTACAGCTGAGCTGGTCAAGAACGTGAGTGACTCAATTCAGAAGAGTCCAAAACGTTATGTTCGCAACCGAAGTCAGTCCGTCAGTATATCCCGTGAGACTTACAACAGAGTGCTAGTAATGGATATACAGGCCTACCCATATAGAATACAGACGAAGCAGATCCCTTACAGCCTGAGATAAGGAGCAGAGAAAGGCTATGGCAGTCAAGATATTGGAGAAGATTCAGGAGACCCCAACTTTCCTTAACTTCCTTTGGACCACAGATGAAACTCACTTCCATCTTGAAGGAAAGGTAAACTCGAAGACAAATGTCTTCCGTGGTAACTCCAGACCAAATGAGGTAGCCACCACACTCCCCTAAGTGCACGCTATGGTCTGCAATCTCAGCCAGAGGCATCATCGGACCATTCTTCTTCGAGGAATCTGGCGCGACAGTGACAGTCACCAAGGAGTGCTATGTTGAGTTTCTCAAAACCTTCAAGAGGGAGCTGCAGACCCTGTCCCCGTCGCTTATTGGGAAGTTCTGGTTCCAGCAAGATGGAGCAAGTTCTCACACCTCAAACCTGTTCCGAGATTGGCTGAAAGAGAACTTAGCCCCCCAGATTTCTTTCTCTGGAGCTACCTGAAAGATAGAGTGTACGCGGTGGGGCCCAGGACTATCACGGAACTCAATGAAGCCATCAGGGAGGAGGTCAGAGCCATTAGTCGGTCGGTTTGTAAGGACGTCATGGACAGAGCTAAATGGAGGTCACCTCGAACACGTGCTCTAGAATAAAGAAGAAAAACCCAGACTTTTATGTTTTGATATGATGTTTTTAAACACACTAAACTAGTTAGCACCAAAGTTTCATTCAATACTTGCAGAAAATTAAGAAATGAGGCCTATCGAAAGTTGTGGCCCGTTTTTTTTGTTTTTTTTTGGGGGGGGGGGCACCCTGTATATATACAAAAAAGGGAGAACAAACTACTTGATAAACATAGTTAATTGTGACAATTTATAATATGACAGAGTTAAGCGGGAGGAGCAAAATTAACATTAACTCGAACAAGAAATATTAATTACGATTGAGCGGGAAGTCAATTCAAAAGTGGATGCGGGTGACAATTAAGGAGGTAATCAGGCGATGACAACACAAGATCGCTTTACCTTGAACAGCGAGGTGAATTCGAGTGGGGTGGAGCAAGAACAACGGCACAGGTCTTTGAGAAGATACTTCTGGGAGTCCTAATGAGGAGGACTCGTAGATGGGGTTTGATTACTCTTTGTTGAAGAATGAGATTTTCTCTGCTCCAGAGAGATGTGATCTCAACTAGAGACGATTCTGCGGATCGGCAGGGAGTCTCAGACTCGAAAGAACGGGAATCTTGAAGGGGGTCCGAGATGAGGGGGCTGCGTAATTCTCTGGGAAGAAGGGGGCTTGATAGCTTTCCTCTGAACAGTGGCCAAAGCTTCACGAAGGGAGATCTGCTGGTGAGATCTTACGACGAGGTACAACTCGAACAGGGGTTGCGGGACTTTGATGGGGAACAGACAAACGGTCTGAACGGATGGACTGGCGGACTCTCAATCTCCTCGAGAAATGGCGAACTCAGGGTTAAATAGCCAGGTGGCTGGTCGATGGATAGCCTCAGGGCATGGCCGTCCCTAGAGGATCCTCGACGTCAGTCTATGTAACCTTACTTCGAGATAATGAGTCGGATCGGATAGCGAAGCTTGCCTCATGATATGGGGGTATGGTTAGTATGGCTGCCCTCGCGGGAGAATAGACATGCCTGAGAAGCATGGGGTAGGGATAGTACGGTTGTGCTCGGCGTTATCGCAGGAAAGCGCGGATAGTCCGAAAACAAATACAGCTGGGTTGGGTGACTCAGCGTGGGACTGCTTCCTTCTCGAAGATTCTAAACTTACCACGCCAAGGAGCACGTGGTTTAGAGCAAAGGGGCTGAAAGGGGTATTCCGAGGGGGTCTTCCTTTCACGATGGTCCTTCGAGGGCATCCCCTCACATATGTAAACGTAAAATTCTGTGTAGACCCTTCAATGATATATTATTTTAATCTTATATTATCACTTGGTTCAATTCCAAATGGAAATTACTCCCCACGCAATTTAACAACACCGGGACAATTACCACTAAACGTGTTTAGATTTGGATCGCAACTACTTAACTGACAAAAGTACAATTAATAGATTTAACCTCAATATATCAAGTATAGAATAAACCGCTAAAACTCATAAATAAAGATTGGGAGGCGTCCCCTCGTCCCCTATGTTATAATAGGCCGTCTATGGATTGAAAATCACAGTGGCGTAGTGCTCTCTCCAAAGGAAGGCCTCGCAGATGGCATTTTCCAGTCGGAGCAGAGCATCCGACGTAGAGTGGAACTTGAGGAAGAAAAATGGCCTCTGCAGTCCAGAAAAAGACAAGTCTAACATTTGCCAATTTCCCCATCAAGTTGCACATGCCGGAGGTCAGAGAGATTGGGAGCAGACTAACCGGGATAGAGTGATATTTATCTAATTTGGGAAAAGTGAGCAGAGCTGTAAATCGAGAGGCATCTGAGAACAAACCCTCTGGCCAGATCCCTTTGAGCAAATAACATAGAAATGCCCTGTCACGTTCAACTAGATGAGGAAGCATATCATGGGAACATCCCCCGAATAAGGGGCGATGTACACGCACGAAGCGAGAGCAGAACGGGACTAACTCAATGTAAACTTGTTATTGAAGGGTTCTCCGCCTGTGGAGGTAGCGTCCAGTTGGCAGGCTTTCGCGACATCACGACCCGCATTAAAGGCTGGTGAAACAGCATCCCGGCTAGAGAATACGGAAGGAGGGGTCGCGAAGGAATTTTTGGCATAACTGCAAATAACTTGTCAGTAGCTTGAGTTTTGAGCTTTCATAATGTTTCGTTCAGCCGCAAACATAAACCTCGTTATGATTATATATAGTAAGTCGGTTTAATTTGAATAATGACCGAAGAATTTCGAAACGAAAACTTAAAAACGCCATTGGCACATTCGTAATTTTACTATTTTTAAATAAATATTTTATAAACATTTTATTAGTATTCTTATGAATAAATATTTAAATAATTAGATATTTCTTTCATTTTCAAAGTAAAATAATCCTAAAAAAATTACTCACTTTTAACTGATTTGACAACAATTGTGTGTGAATGTGTTTCTCATTCCTCGCAGCCTAAGCAAATTAAGCCATCTTTCAGTGTCAATTTGCTTTCTCTAAAAGTATTTTCTTGTCGCCAATTTTATGAATATTTTGAATTAGGTTGTAATCATTCTTTTAAGAGTGTGTAAATTATAACCCATAAAAAATGACGATAACACTTCAGTTTCAGGGCGCACGGTAGGTGGCGCTGTTTATAGGATACAATTTTGGGCTACAATATATGTCTTATGACGTCAGACGGTAGCGTCAGATGTGAACAATTACGGCGTTATATTTTTTTGTATATGACTATATACTGGGGGCTGCGCCCTCCAGACCCCTCCCAATTGATTGAAACTCAAAATCATCGCAGGGTGGTCCCCCCACAGTGATATCTACCCCACGAGCAGTCCCCTTGAATTTACTGGGGGGGATGGTCTCCAACAGCTTTTTACTGGCAGACAAACCTAACCTAATGACAAACAATACTTACTTCTATAGGTTTCTTGATTAGTTTATGCAGCTCTAAATAATCTTAAAAGTTTTTCGCGGTCATGCAAAATAAACCAGAATTCGAATAACCAAGAAGCACAACTAGAGCACGAAAAAGCCATAACGAAAGAGAAACAAATGCTAAGCGGGTTCTATTTATAGCCACGACGTTGCCAGTAAGAAGTTGTTATCGTTCACTGCGAAACAAATAATACGAAAACAAAAAAAACAACAATAAAAGACATCAAGAAACCTTACCTAACTTAGAAAAAACTATAAACGAGCAAAGGCGCAGTTATTTAGTAAATAATACAGACTAAAAGTTACAAATCCATAAAACAACAAAAGAATATAATGCTGTAATTGGTCACACCTGAAGCTACCGTCTGACGTCATAAGAGATATATTGTAGCCCAAAATTGTAGCCTACTAACAGCGTCACCTACCGTGCGCCCCAAATCTGAAGTATTACCGAAATTGACTACAAAGTAAAGGAAAATTAGTTTGAAATGTAGTGGAATTGGGAAGTTATTTTACGAAGAGTGGTTTCAGATATGATGTTATTGAAGAAAATAATAAGTTTTTTTACCGTCTTCGAAAAGAAACAGTTGTAGCTCTCTCATATAATATTAAACGCTATTTTAAAGGCAATCATCAAAATTTGTGCTCAATGACAGATGATTGAAAGGAATGAAATTATTCGGAAACGAGTAAAGCAACAGGAACAATAATGTGACAATTTCAAAAAGATGTTTAATCCTAATACAATATTTTATCTAGTTTCCAGTTATCATCTACTATGGCTCAAAACAGAAAGCCACTTTCTGATGAGAATTATTTAGAAGAAACTTTTTTTAACTGCTCAAAAATTTTATTTGAAGACTTAGAAATAAAGATGAGATACTTAAACGGATTAATGAATTGTCACTCGCTAGAAATACGGTTAAATATAAAATAGTTGATATGATATAAAGATGTTGAAGGAGGTCGAGGTTAATAGCGTGGTCAAGAGTATAGGGGCACCGAGCGTTCTCTTAGTAGGCTTCGGCGCAGAGGAAAATTCGTTTGACCGCTGGCTTTGATATTAGATACGCTGAGTTTACTGAAGGTATTTTCGTATTCACTGCGAGAGAAAGGGCTTCGAAGGCACGCAGCCAAACATATAAACTGGATTCTCAAACGGGGCAAGCAAAAACGTCTTGAGGTGTTCGCAGTCAGTGATTAAGCTTCGACAGGCCTACATCACGACGGATGGACGAGAGGAATGAGTGATTGACTCTACCTTTTAATTTCTGATTACGTGCTGACTTCTAACTCTGACTGTGACGGTCTACTAACTTATGTATGACTATCCCGAATGACTGACTCCTTAGTGTGTGTCGTAGAATGGACTCTCGACGATATACCATATATAACTATTCGTTGAGGGAACTATTCAATTATATTTAGAGTGCGTGGTTATCTGGTTGACCGATATTATTTATCTTCAATATGCTTAAGAAGTGGAACTGAGCTCAAGGATAATAATATGGCTATCATTAATAAAATAGGGTTTTATTAATTAAACTATCAACAACACACAAAACGGAAAATGTTTACATAACAGAGAATGGAAAGGGTCGTGGAAAATATCTGGCTAATCAGAGGATTAAGATTTGGGAGAGATTTAAAGAGGTAAAACAAATAAAAATTAAAGGGATGGGATGATTCGCTAAACCATTTAAAGCACAGGATAGGGTTGACAAAAAGTTAAATATTCAAAGGTAATGTTCAGCTTACGTAATTAAAAGTTTTTGTGCAGAGGAAGGCGACGCGAAGGAATCTTCGGTCCGCTGGCGAGTTCCTGCAGAAGAGGTGGGGGGGATTAAATGATCCTGACGTGACGTCTTGGGAATGAGAAAGGTTTCTTGGCGAATGGGCTTGAAGAACAATGGCTGTTCTACGTTGTTCTCTTCTGAACAACAGGGGGGTGAGAACCGTCTCTTGTCTACGGGTTCAAAGAACAATGGCTGTTCTAATGTTGTTCTCTTTCTGAACAACAGGGGGAGGAGGGTGAGAACCATTTCTTGTCAACGGGCTCAAAGAACAATGGCTGTTCTAATGTTGTTCTCTTTCTGAACAACAGGGAAGGCCTTGTGGACTTGGCGTCTTGGAGGCTCGAACCTTGGCACTCAAGGGATATTGTCCTCTTCTGGACAAAATAGTGGATCTCGAGGTAGAGGGCCCTGGTGCACAAAGTGAGACCAGATCGGCGGGATGTCTCACGAAGATAATTTGGATCTCGAATCTGCTCTTATTGGTAAAGTTTCCATATAAATAGTCGAGCCATCCCCTTGGCGTAGGGGACAATGGAGTGTGGCTTCGAGGGAATGCCCAGCCATGCCTGAGAACAATACCTTATCTGCCCATAAGCCTAACTCAATCTGGCGAGGTCGGCGCTTGGTGCGAAACGGGGGGGGGGGGTGAACCTCCTTGGTTAAATATTGACTCAGGTGGGACGATAACGCGCCCGGCTTCAAGGCGAAGATGCACGTGGGTAGCAACGTGTTTCTAAGCAAGCATGTGATAGCGGTTGAAATTAAGCGGCGTCAACCCGTTCTATCACAGTGTGAATTTCGAGGTACTCGTATATATTTGCCTTCGAAATAATGGGTGTGACCTATTGTTTTCCATTCTTGCTTTGGGGAGTTGTTCACCCTTTGTTTTGGGAGGAGCCTATTCCACTTCATGTTATAGAGATAAGAGATTTGTTTATGATCAAAATACTAAGGCACAACTGAATTTTTGGCAGTTCTTCGCCATGCAAACAATGGCCGTTGTTAATTAAATAATGACCACTGATACCCTGTTTTAGTCCGCACCTTCCTCCCAAGCTTTGGTTAAACCTTGTATCGCGGCAATAGAACCACTTTTGTTTGTTTGTGTGTATATGTTTGCTTGACTGTCAACCCTTTGAAAGCTCAACGAATTGCTTGCCCTAGATTAATTGACGTACATTTATATATATATCTACATTGACTGATGTACATTTATATATATTTTGTTTCATTTCTTAATTCTCTTTAGTGGTATATTATTTCTTTAATTTACTAAATAGCCTTTTAGGGTTTGATAGATTCACCGAGCGTCCATTTGTGGAGTTTCTCGCTGGGCCTATTAAATCTTACAATTTTGGTGCCTAAAGCCTACTGCCACAATGTAACCAATCAACCTTTACTAGTTTTGAATAATGCATGAATGTTTTCAATTTGTTTTTTATGAGAGTAGAGATGCTACATCACTCACCCGTCTAGCAATTATTGCAATATTTCCTTCCGGAAATCTAATGACATCTGAAAAAATCTAGAGGTCAAGATATTATAAATGAATTTAAGAAGGAATTTATTGAAGTTGGTATTATTTTCGGAAATATTGCATCTGTAGTAACTGACGAAGCTCCAAGTATGATTGGAAAACATGATGGATTTGTGCAATTACTGATACGGCAGTAAATCACAATTTAGTTGAGTTTCATTCTATTTTGTATCAACAATTCCTGTGTGCAAAAGGCAGTTTGAACTCACTAGAAAATGTTATCTCCATTGCAACAAAGATTGGGAATTTTATAGTTGCTCAAGCTCTTAACTAACGTAAATTTAACATGCTACTTGATGAGGTCGACACTCAATTTTCTGAGTTACAGAAGTTCTTCTTAACTTTTTAATTGACAATGTAGGAAAGGAATAAAATGTACTCAACAAATATTCTTCGGTAATAAAAGTTGCCAAGCATTCACTATCAGAGAGGTTTACCCAATTTCAAAAACTAAATGCCACCTTACAAGTCATCCAATTCCCCCATTCTATTCTGTTTGAAGATCTTAAGCTATCAAAATTCGATTGGCTTGACCTTAATAACTTGGAAATGGAATCAGTTGACTTCGAAGAAAGTGCAGTGTGGAAAGCAAAATTTAGTGACCATACCTGAAGTGGCAAGAAAGGGAAGAATAGGCATCAGTTTTAAATGTAACGAAAGAAAATGAATCCTTAGAAAGCAGGCTAGAGAACTTCATAAGTGCAGAAAGGAACTATTTACCAAACTCTTTTGCGTCAATGAAAATGTTGGCCTTATTTATGTGAAACATAGCCTAAAAAAAAAAAATCTAAACAACTTATACCCCCACCTAACCCAAGTATTATTAAGAGAATCCAAAGCAAGCTATCAATGACAAGATGGATGCCAAACTATTTTTCGTTAAGCAGCAAAATTAGAAATTTGCGCGACTTAATTAGTGAAAATGTTATATACTACATCGCATTTTAGGTTTTTTTCACAATATAGATATTTTTAACAAATCACTTTCGATTGTGTTGGAGTTGGTAATCTGTAAAATTACCATACTTTCCAACCTTTCCCCACTCCCCTGATCTGAGTGACTTCTAGTGAAATCATGTGGTCCAATTTGAACGGAACTTTCGAATACCCAACTAAAACGCAATGACTAGAATTCATGCCACGAAGTCTCCACTCTCTGATGGATGCAAGAAAGTTTCCTACGAAATATTAATGGTTTATGTACGCGGTGCTTGCTGTTTAATTTACAAGTGTTGAAACAGGTCTAAGGTGTTCTAATACTTATTTTGTATTTATTTTTAGATTATTGTAATGTAATATTTTGTGCATTAGGCTCGATGGACCTTAAGAGACACCTATTGCATCACAAAAACGTATATAAATGTTCACAGTATATGTAGTGTTGCTTAATGATCCTATACCCATGTTATAATTTAGGTAATAAATTGTGCTCAAATACTTTTTTTTACTGTATATTGAAGATAATTAGCCTCGACTTTGAAGAATGTCGAATTTTACCATTATAAGTACTTGTTATAATTGCTTTAATGTAAACTTTAGCCGAATACTTTGGTTAACTTTGCTTGTTATTGAAAGCCTATTTTTACAGAGTTGGAAGAGGCTCTCGCCAATTTGGAGAGTTTCTACGAATAGTTATTTTTGGACAAGCCATTGGTACGCTTTGGCCTACGGTGAATTAAACACAAAAATAGTTTAACAGTCATGAAAAGGTTGAATATTTTCCGGGGCTACAAGAAAGGGAAAATTTGAATAAGACGGTCGCAAGGCGGAGATCGGAGTGGTGGAGCGAGTCCCTCTTCCGCAATTCATGCTCGGCTGTGGATGTGTAAAACGCGTATCGGCAGTCAAGCTTCGAACAAACAAATTAACGGGAGAAAAGTAAAGCAGTAATCCTATCAGTTTCCCAAGTGCTGATCATCACGGAACGAAAAATTTTAATGGCATGGTACCAGAGATTCTAAGACTGCGAATGTGTCTCCTAGGTGAAACGTCGGGCAAAAACAAGACAAAAGAATCAGTACGAATCGACCACTTCATGGCGCACCGCGTTTAGGAAAAAGTTCGGGTCGGGATAGAGCCGTACAGGGCGGCAGAAGTGTACCACTCTAGTCTTATCCAAGGAAAATCGAAACCTGTGCGATTCAACATAGCGAGAGATGCGGTGCATTGCCTGTTGGGGTCGACGATCCAGAATTGGCATCTTGGGCGTCCCAAAAGAGATCGTAAGGTTGTCCCAGTAGAGCGTAGAGATAACATCTTTTTGGATCACCGAAGTGATACCGTTTATGCTACGAGCAAAGAGTTTGACAGTGAGGACAATTCCTTGTACGATGCCATCTTTCTGCTCAATTGGGCCAGACTGGGCTCCCCATACCTGTAGAAAGTATCGACGATCTAGCACAAATTCATCAATAGAGATTTAGAGGCGTCTCTATGATGCTGTATCGCCATGCAGTATCATAGACCTTTTCCAAATCTAAAAACACCGTGGCTTAGTGCTACTGTCGTCTCGCAGATAGCATTTTCTAGTCGAAGCAGAGCATCCGTCGTGGAGTGGAACTTGCGGAAGCTGAACTTTGCAGAATACAGGTGGCCTTTGCTGTTCAGGATATAGATTAATCTAACATTTACCAATTTCTCTATCAACTTGAACTCGCAGAATGTTAGCGAAATTTGGCGGAGACAAACCAGAGTAGAGTGACTTATGGAGAACTCCGACGACGGTACCTACCAGCCATAGTAAAGGAACCCTCCACATCTTCCGATCAGCATTAAGGGCGGAGAATACCCGCCTTGGCAGAGGAGTCATCCACTACCTGAATGAGATAACTCCTCTACAGGTTGTAGAAAAGAATGTTTAATATTCGGATCTGCATTTTAACTAATTGTACTTATGTCATCACGGCATAATGACCATACCATCCATCGATCTTATAATCTATTCATTGCTTCAATTACCCATGCACTATCATTCCACAACTTAAATCACCCACTAATTGAATTTTAAATTGGTTTAACCTTGTTAAAAAACAGATATTACGCCACAATGACCTCGCAGTAACCACCAAGGGGCTTGTGCAATCCACCCATACATAAATTATTATCAATTCCCTTACGTTAATTCTGACGTTTTAATGCTAGGAACTTTAATTTGCTAGGGCTAATTACTTCCGGATTCCGTAAGCCGTTATTTTAATCAGCTGAGACGTTTCATTTGCCAGCATTTCGGTCTTGTGGACCGTAAGTGTCGGCATGCACCCATATGTGTCAATTGTGCCTCTGGTTACCATGACCCTGACTGCAGAGATCTCCACGCTGTGCGAATTGTGGTGGGTCCCACAGTGCCGCAGGCAAAACATGTACCTGTTTTATATTCGAGAAGGAAGTCCTTTGATACACGACTCGTTGCGCCTGGAAATTAGGAAGCCGCACCGTCGAGTTATAGAACAACTCTCTCTGTCGGGGCAGCTTTACTCCGACGTTTTCCGCAACGCTGGGAGAAATCGACTTCAAGACCGGCTACTTGCTCACACCTAAGATTCTTACTCCAATAATAATACGCAGCGCCGGCTTCCTCATGATTTTCGGCATCTCGCCTCTAGAGTTTCTCTGACCCAGCAGCGGCATGGGCTCGATCCTGATGAGACATTAGCTGACATAAAGTATTATTTGCTAGAGGTTCTCGGTTAGTCAGGTGCACCTAAGACGAGTGACAGCATACCTAATCTATAGCGCAAGAGGAAGAAGTAGGCTTCCTAAGCGTCATTGGTTGCAAACAAGCGTGCGACAGATGATGCCGAACAAATACACGATCATTCACCTTTGGTTGTGGTAAATAACCCGAATGGTCCTTCATCCGATATTAACTCCGCTGTGGATATCCGCCCCTCCCAGGATGAAGGTCCTGCCGTTCATCGCACTACTTTAACTCCTACTAGTTTTTCGCGTGACTGAAGTTAATTTTTTCCTCCGCCTGGCTCTATAGGACGGTCTAAAACGGCTGTCCCAGCTTCTTCCACAAGCCTCACCAAAGTAACCAGTTGTCTTCACTTGTAAAACATAATCGATTCTATCTTGCAGTGTAAGTGTCAAGGTGTTCTTCATAAGTGAGAAGAACTGGTCTTAATCATATCAGACCTCCTGGTGCTTTTGGACCACATTCCCTCTCCGTTTTATTGTTGGGTTACTTTAATGTCAGTCATCCATTTTAGGATTGAAGTTTTTTTTAATGTTAAACGTCGTACTGTTGAATCTCTTTTAATGTCGAATCCCTTATGTATTCTTAACCGGTGATTTTACTTCCTTATCACATAAAATTGGATAACTTTAATTGTGTCGATTTTTCCTTGTGTTCCTCAAATTATTTCTTCGACGACTTACATGGGAGTGATCATTTTCTCATTGTTTTAACCCCTGTTCTTCCTGGGCCTTAGTTTAATCGTACCTCACAATGGGACTTACGGAAGGTATATCTGGATAATTTTCGAGAGGCTTCGTATACTAACGCCACGCTGTAAGTTTTTAATGACTTTGACTCAGCGGCGGACTTATTAACGTTTCTTTTCTGTAAGGCTGCTGAGCGTGCCATCCCAAGACGGTCTCCTAGAACCAAAAGATCATATGTTCCTTGGTGAAACTGCAATTGTACAGCATCAGTTCAGGCCACTTAACATGATTGAAAGAACTAGAAGTAGAGATATTCGCCCTAGGACTCTACGGCAGACCCGTCAAACTTCTTGGTGAGCTTATGTCTCACCTAACCCTCTTCGACCCATCCCTCGTACTTGATGGTCTGGAAAATGGTTAGTAAGATTTGGGGCCGATATGCTGTTCAGACTACAAACGGTGTTCAGTATGGAAGGGTCTCTAGTATTCTCTCAAATCTCGCTAGCTAATTCATTGGCAGATTGCTTTCATGAAGTTAGTAGTGTTTCTCGCTATCCAGAAGAACTTTAAACATTTTAGATTTTCAGGAAATTCACAACTTTTTTCACAACTTCTACTCTCCCATAAAATAAATTGTTTACAGTCGTTTAACTTGGTTCTGCTCTTTCACAGTGCGCATCAATGTCTCGCTGATTTGACGAGGTTTACTATAATTTTATCTGTCACCTATATCCCCATACTGAATTATTTCTATTGATGATTTTTTTTAATTTAATCTGAATAACAAGCTCAACCACCTACACACAGCGATTTTTGGTGGTGTTGCTATTTCCAAAACCAGGAAACGATTCTCTGGATCCTAATATTTACCGTTCACTCGCATTAACTAGCTGCCTTAGTAAGTTGATGGATAAAATGGGAAACATTTGATTTAATATGTTCTTGGAGTCAAATGTTCAGCTGTTGCCTTTTCAATGTGGGCCTCGTAAGCACCATAGCACTGGAGCTTCTTGTTCGTTTAGATAACTCTATACAGGAGGCTTTTTTCAAACTACAACACGTTCTGGGGATGTTCTTTGAAATAGAGAAAGCTTGTGATACCACCCTGTACGACTAGGATAATAAGGGCTTTTTTCCCAATATTATCTATTATTTTTTATAACCTCGTAATTTTAAGGTTCGCATCGTTAATTTCTACTCTGACACAAAGAGACAGGAGAAAATTGTCCCAGAAGACAGCGTATTAAGCGTTACTTTTCCACTGTCGCGATTAATGGTCTAGTCTCCTCTCTACCAGAGAGAATTTCAGCCATTCTTTATTAGGATGAATTGGCACTCGCTGTGCATCCCCATGGCTTTCATCGGCAGTCCGCCGCTTACAATTAACTGTTGATGCAGATATAGTTTCTCAGTTAGTAAGACTAAGGCGATGCACCTTGTGGAAGCATGAAACTCAATACGCCATTATCACACATAATTTCTCTGGTCAAGACAGATCAACGCCGCTGTGTTCAATTTGAGGTACTTTATCACCGTCTTCCCCCCAGTTTGATAATGCTTTCCCGCTTCCAGGTGGCAGACGTGTCCATCTCTTCCCTCTTGTGGTATAAAGGAATCTCTCTTAATTCCTTCTGCCTCGTCGATGCCCAAGATTATCAAGATTCATGTTTGCTTAAGCCGCGTCCGATATCCCTTGGGAATTTCGCTTAATTCCCTTCGTCTTGTCGATATCCAAAATTATCAAGGTCCATGTTTGCTTAAGCCGTGTCTGGTATTCCCTTGGGAGGCCAGCGTGCGCGAAGCCCTCTCTCGACCATGGATGTGGCTCCTATTTAAGTTGATGTCTGCAAATCCTCAGCAGATAAAGAGAACTTGAGCTTCCTGCCGTCCAGACCTTAGTAGATGTCACCCGTGAAGTGATCTCCTCGCCCTTGTGATCTCGTCACAGATCGTCTTTGTGTAATCCGCCCTGATCAAAGGAAGATTATGGAAACCCTTTTATACTCCGGAAGATTGTCTTGGGTTTCTCTCGTCGCACTACATTGATTGAGACTTCCGGCCGTCCGCAGATGAATCTAGATTTCGTGATTACTTCTTCCTAGAGCAGAGGTAATCTCAATCCCCTTCGGAGTCTCTCTGGACACCTTCGCATCAAGACTCCATCGACGAAGACCTGGTCATCAATGTTCTACATCCCCAGTTCATCCTCCAGAAGTAACCAGGAGTCCTCTCCTCGTAAGTCCCACCTCTTCGTTCCCAGTCTTAAGAAGAATTACCCATTTGGTGTAACGCCAATAGACTTGCTAAATCTTTCATTTAATTCAACTTATTGGATCACTTATACATTTTCCCGGACCTAGTTCTCTTAATTTTTGCGTGTTATAATATTCTTTTGTCATACTGATTATTATTTAGATTTCCATATTTTTCTGTGCCCTTGTTCTTATCAATTGTATTAAACTTTATTTTGGTAGAGGTGTTTATCTTTCAAATAAACCTTGAGACGAACCCGGCAAACGTATTTCCTTTTAAAGAGCAAACCTATAATATCGCACTCTAAGTAGAAGGTCCTTACCTTTTTTTTCCAATTTAATTGTACCCGAGCGCAGCTCCGATAGTGGCTGTCTTGTTTAGAGTAGTGTGTACCTTTAGATACTTTTTGGTCACACGCCTCCGTCCTTCGATATATATATATATATATATATATATATATATATATATATATATATATATATATATATATATATATATATATATATATATATATATATATATATATATATATATATATACATATATATATATATATATATATATATATATATATATATATATATATTATTATCATTATATTAAAAACTGGTGTCAGGTAGAATTGGGTTATTTTTATTTTTATTTATTTATTCAATTTTTGCTTAAGAACCCGTAAAATTTCAATTTTAATTATTCTTACCAAGTTTGCCTAAGTTCGCTTAAAGTTATTCAAAAAGTGTGGAACTAATTATCAACTTATTTTTTTTCTAACTATTTAATTGTATACTCGCGAGTCCATAAGTTTGCTCTTTTTCCTGAGCTAGATTAAGTGGACGGAAAATTTTTAATCCGATTGGGATTAAATTTTGACTGCTGTGTTTCATATTTCATTTTTTTTGGTGTGCATTTTTTTTTGTAGGTAAATCTAGTAGAATTAAAAGAAAGAAGAAAAATTTCCGTGAGAGCCCATATTCTATGCCGTGTGTTCCGTGTACGCTCGAGCTTTTACACGCACACGTACTGTCAAGGATGTTGTCCTTTGATAGATTCCACAAACAAGGTCAAATCTTGGGATCAACAGGCAAGGATTTAATTACCTATATCCAGAACGTAGAAAGAAATGAAGAGAAAGGGAACAAATAGAAGCAGAAGAACGAAGAGAAATAGATCAAACAGAAGCAGAAGAAAGAAGAGAAAGAGAACAAACAGAAGCAGAAGAAAGGGAAAGAAACCGTCAACATGAGCGAGAGCTAATTCGGGATAATGTTGAAACCCTTTCCGTTAATTCAAGGAATGAGGCCCCTCAAACTCTTTCGGTTAAGTTACCCGTACTCAAGGATGGCAAAGACTTTAGTGCCTACCTCACCCACTTCGAAAAGATTTTTGAAGTGAAGTCGTGGGACATCAGGGAGAATGGAGTCGCACGCTTACTTCCCTTGCTCAACAGTCATCTTCGGGAAATTTATATATCTCTTCTTGCCGAGGCCACCATTAATTATTCGACTCTCAAGGCCGAATTGCTATCGGAAATCAATATGAATCCAGATTTCTATCGGGCTAAATTTGGCCAGGCAAGAATATTACCTTGCCAATCTTACCGCCAGTTTTGCCTCATCCTTCAGAGAAGCCTACAATTCTGGCTGGACTCGGCTTAAGTAGGGCACGAATACGAGTCTCTGTTTGATTTCGTCTTACGTGATCGTTAATGGCTGCGATATCCGAGATCCATGCATTCGTAAAAGATAGACGAGCGTCTACCTTCAATGAATGCCTGGAAGAGGCGGATGTACACGCGTCCAGCCATAATCTGTATCAGAATGACCCCAAGAAATCGCATCCCCCATCTCCCAAGAGTAAAAGTAATTCTTCTAAGTCCTCCCATAAAAATTCGCCCCATTTTGTCAAGGTCACTGTTCCCCCCAAACTTAGATTCCCTCCCCCGCAAAAACCGCGGGATATTAAGCCCCTTCTAAATAATCCCGCGCCATTCAATTACCCCCAGAGGCACATCGTGTGTTTCACGTGCGGCGTGCCCGGACATGTAAAAACCAATTGCCCAAAAAACTTTTTACGTTTGCTCTTCCCCCATCCAACAAGTCTGTGATAGAACGAGTTCAGAGCTGCATTCATTTCAACTTCTATCTCATTTTATTTAAAACCATGAGGCTACCCACGTGCATCTTCGATTCGAGGCTTGGAGTCTTATCAACAGCTACCGGACGCCAATGTTTAAACAAGGAGGTTATCGTCCCCCACGTTCGCCCCCATACGCCGACCTCGCCAGATCGAGTTAGGCTTATGGACAGATAAGGCATTTTTCTCCGGCCCAGCTGTGCGTTCCCTCGAAGCTTCCACCCCATTCTCCCCCACGCCAAGGAGATGTCCTGGCTATTTATATGGAAACTTTACCACTAAGATCAGATTGGAGATCCAGATTTTCGTCGCGAAACATCACCACGACCCTCTCTCCCTTTGTGCGCCAAGGGACCTCGACCTCGAGATTCACCATCACCTGTCCAGAAGGAGGACAATATTCCTTGAGTGCCAAAGGTTCGAGCCTTTAGTGACGCCAAGTCCCCAAGGCATCCCCCCCCCCCGGTGTTCAAGGAGAACAGCATTAGAACAGCCATTGTTCGTTTTGAGCCCTTCGCCAAGAAACGGTTCTCATCCCCCCCCTGTTGTTCAAGGAGAACAGCATTAGAACAGCCATTGTTCGTTTTGAGCCCTTCGCCAAGAAACGGTTCTCATCCCCCCCCTGTTGTTCAAGGAGAACAGCATTAGAACAGCCATTGTTCGTTTTGAGCGCTTCGCCAAGAAACGGTTCTCATCCCCCCCCCCCCTGTTGTTCAAGGAGAACAGCATTAGAACAGCCATTGTTCGTTTTGAGCCCTTCGCCGAGAAACGGTTCTCATCCCCCCCCTGTTGTTCAAGGAGAACAACATTAGAACAGCCATTGTTCGTTTTGAGCCCTTCGCCAAGAAACGGTTCTCACCCCCCCTGTTGTTCAAAGGAGAACAACATTAGAACAGCCATTGTTCTTGAGCCCGTAGACAAGAGACGGTTCTCATCCCCCCCCTTTGTTCAGAAGAGAACAACCTAGAACAGCCATTGTTCGTCAAGCCGTTCGTCGAGTAACGGTTCTCCTTTCCAAGACGCCACGTCAGGATCCTTTTATCCCCCCCCCTTCGGCTGGAACTCGCCAGCGGACCGAATATTCCTTCAAGTACCTTCCACTGCACCCTAATGAAGTTACGTAAGCCAAGCGTCACCTTTTGAGTATTGATCCCTTATTTGTCAATTCTATCCTGTGCTTTAAATGGTTTATCGAACCATCCCATCTCTTTAACTCCATATTTGTTTTACCTTTTTTGATCCCTTAAATCCTTGGATTAGCCCGAGTCTCCACGACCCTTTCCATTCTGTTTGTCAATATTTTCCGTTTTTGTGTTTCCTGATAGTTATTATTAATAAAACTCTATTTTATTAATGATAGCAATATTATTATCCTTGAGCTCAGTTCCACTTCTTAAGCATTTTGAAGATACATAATATCGGCCGCCAGACAGTAAAAACGCACTCTAGAGATAATTAAGGAAGTTCCCTCAACGAATAGTGTTATATATAGTATCGTCGGGAGTCATTCTACGACATATATATATATATATACTATTTAAATTTGGTATCAGGTGTGTAAGGTTTAACGCTATATCTTTGCATACACTGGTCTCAGTCGAGTAAAGCATAGTGTTATTCGTTATAATAATAGAATATAGTAGTTCCCTTTTGTTTTAACGATTGCTATCCCCTTTTTTTTTGAAACTTAAGAAGCTGGAGTAGCTCAAGGAACGGTTATAATAATTTGTTTGTTTTTTGTGTGATTTTAGTCAGTGGTTATTTAGATTGAGAAACCAAGTACGAATAGGTCAGTGCCCATATTTAGGTAGGCTAATTCTATAGAGGCATAATTCTTGTTGCAAGGAATTTTAGTTGGTTGACTAGTGCGCCCCCAAGTGCAAAGATGACTCAGTTTGAAATCTTTAAAGCGCAAGTAGAGTCCTGTGGACTTTCCGGAAAAGAACTAACTGAGTACATTCAAAGAGGAGCAAAGAAAAGAGGAAGAAAGAAAAAGAGAGGAACGGATAAGACAAGCTGACCATCAGATTGAGTTAGCTCGGATTAAAGCAGAATTTCAAAGAAAAATGGAAGTAATAGAAAGGGAAAGAGTAATCCAACGAGAAGAAAGAAGGAAGGATTCGCGCCCCTTCCCAGGAAAGCTGACAAAGTTTCCGAGCCCCGTAAAACCCCCAAACTTCTTTCCCCAAAACCAACAACGGGACTCCAAACCTCCCGTTAAGACTTCTCCTCCATCTCTCTTCCCGAAGCGACCAACCATATGCTTCACCTGTGGTGTAGAAAACCACATGAGCTGGAATTGCCCCCAAAATTCTAGGCTTAAAAGCGGACCAGCCCACCAAGTTCACCAGATTAATGCAACCCCGGCTCCCCCGGTGGTGCAGACCCAAGCAGAAACTTCTCCCCATCCGTCAGGCCACCAGGTAAATTTTTTTTTTGATAAAAGTTCAGCGGGAACTTTGAAATATGAGGAGGGCAGCGTGAACAACTGCCGAGTATCGACTCTCGTCAGGGACACAGGATGTACGTGCTTCATCGTGTCCGACGAACTCCTCCCAGTGGCCTCTAACCACGAAAAATTTGCGGTGGTACGTGACTACCTTGGGCGGGCGAACAGATTCCCCGTCGCTAGATGTTACCTGCAGTGTCAATATTATAATGGCTGGGCTGAAGTCATTGTAGCACCCATAAAATTCTGTTCCGTACTTATAGGACAGAGCCCCCAAGTAAGTTTCGACCCAGTGTTTCAGGCCGCCCTTCCTCAAGGCCGAGATAAGAAAGAAGCCCAGGAGCCCGTCCCCATCAGAACCCCGATACCGTCCGATTTCTCGGAGACCCCTAACCAGGACTTTAGGACGGAAAAAGAGGAATGTGATTCACTAAAACCCTTAGGTGATAAGGCCCCAGACAAGGACACGGAGACTGGCTTTGGACCCCAAGAAATAAAGAACCCCCAACGCGCCCATGGAGATACCTTCGTAGAACTGGACGAAGCATCGGCGCTTGAAGAGGACTGCCCCGCGGAGTCCCTTAAGGTAACCCAGACAGTGTGCATCCAACCTGATGCCGAGTACCCTCCTCCTTTTCTACCAGGCGAGTCTTTGGAACCCTCTGACCTGGATAGTGACGCGCAGCTGACACCACGTCAGAAGAGTCAGCTCCAAGAACTAATTAAATGGAATCACCATTTATCCACCCTATTAGCTCTTTTCGAGCAACTGCGTGAAAATGGCCTCACCATTGGCCCCAGCAAATGCCAGTTTGCCCACGAAACCATCAAATATTTGGGTTTCAAAATAGGACAAAGCAAGTCAGGTCCCCACGAGAACAAGATTAAGGCAATCGCCGACATGCCCCTCCCGATTACAAAGAAGCCATTAAGATCGATCCTAGGATCAGCTTCTCCCTATCAGCGATTTGTTCCGAATTTCGCTGCAATTTCGGCCCCCCTATGCCCCCTTCAGGAAAAGAATTTCTCCGATCGTTTACGTTGGAATGATGTCGCTGTTTCCCATTTTAATCAGCTCAAAAGTAAGTTCATTTCTGCCCCCATTTTTAAGTTGCCCAACCCGGAAAAATCCTTTGGGGTTAAGACCGACGTGATCAACGAAGGCATTGGAGGTGTACTCCTTCAATACGTGGATGACAGAACGAGTCATCCAGTTGCATATGCTAGTCGTCAATTATTACCACGCCGAAAGAGATATGCCACTAGAGAAAAGATAGCTCTATCAATTATCTGGGTCATAGACAAATTCAAGCTGTACTTGATATGTAAAGATTTTCAAATAGGAACCGACCACCGTCCGTTAGCCTATATTAGGAATTTGAGACACTCAAACGGCCGCATCATGCGCTGGAGTTTACTCTTGCAAGAGTATCAATTTAAAATAAATTATATCAAAGGTTCCGATAACCAGGTCGCTGACGCACTCAGTAGGAATGCGATACCGAATAGCGTAGAACAATTGTATTCATAGGATTAGTATCTCCATGTAGGTATATACCGTCTTGTACGACTTAATTTAAGATTCTTTTGTAATATAATTAATTAATGTATATGTCTGAATTTTGTAACGCTCAATGTCTAATTTTTTTGATGTATATATATTTGTTCTTATTAATTTACGTATAAATTATTTTGTCCCGTATGTACTAAGTTTATATCATTTCATTGTTCCATGCCTTTTTTTTTATTAAGTTGTATTAAAGGTTATTTTCCCCTGTAATCTAAAGATCAAAATAATCATGTATTGAGGTAATAATAGTTAGGTGCAGGAAGATACGGTTGGTACAAGAAAACGAGTTCCCTACAACGGAGCTCTATCGTTGTCCCTTCTCTCTTTTTTTTTCGAAGTGACAACTTTTCCTGGAATGGAGGGGTGTGATAGAACGAGTTCAGAGCTGCATTCATTTCAACTTCTATCTCATTTTATTTAAAACCATGAGGCTACCCACGTGCATCTTCGATTCGAGGCTTGGAGTCTTATCAACAGCTACCGGACGCCAATGTTTAAACAAGGAGGTTATCGTCCCCCCCGTTCGCCCCCATACGCCGACCTCGCCAGATCGAGTTAGGCTTATGGACAGATAAGGCATTTTTCTCCGGCCCAGCTGTGCGTTCCCTCGAAGCTTCCACCCCATTCTCCCCCACGCCAAGGAGATGTCCTGGCTATTTATATGGAAACTTTACCACTAAGATCAGATTGGAGATCCAGATTTTCGTCGCGAAACATCACCACGACCCTCTCTCCCTTTGTGCGCCAAGGGACCTCGACCTCGAGATTCACCATCACCTGTCCAGAAGGAGGACAATATTCCTTGAGTGCCAAAGGTTCGAGCCTTTAGTGACGCCAAGTCCCCAAGGCATCCCCCCCCCCCCCCCGGTGTTCAAGGAGAACAGCATTAGAACAGCCATTGTTCGTTTTGAGCCCTTCGCCAAGAAACGGTTCTCATCCCCCCCTGTTGTTCAAGGAGAACAGCATTAGAACAGCCATTGTTCGTTTTGAGCCCTTCGCCAAGAAACGGTTCTCATCCCCCGCCTGTTGTTCAAGGAGAACAGCATTAGAACAGCCATTGTTCGTTTTGAGCCCTTCGCCAAGAAACGGTTCTCATCCCCCCCCCCTGTTGTTCAAGGAGAACAGCATTAGAACAGCCATTGTTCGTTTTGAGCCCTTCGCCGAGAAACGGTTCTCATCCCCCCCTGTTGTTCAAGGAGAACAACATTAGAACAGCCATTGTTCGTTTTGAGCCCTTCGCCAAGAAACGGTTCTCACCCCCCCTGTTGTTCAAAGGAGAACAACATTAGAACAGCCATTGTTCTTGAGCCCGTAGACAAGAGACGGTTCTCATCCCCCCCCTTTGTTCAGAAGAGAACAACCTAGAACAGCCATTGTTCGTCAAGCCGTTCGTCGAGTAACGGTTCTCCTTTCCAAGACGCCACGTCAGGATCCTTTTATCCCCCCCCCCTTCGGCTGGAACTCGCCAGCGGACCGAATATTCCTTCAAGTACCTTCCACTGCACCCTAATGAAGTTACGTAAGCCAAGCGTCACCTTTTGAGTATTGATCCCTTATTTGTCAATTCTATCCTGTGCTTTAAATGGTTTATCGAACCATCCCATCTCTTTAACTCCATATTTGTTTTACCTTTTTTGATCCCTTAAATCCTTGGATTAGCCCGAGTCTCCACGACCCTTTCCATTCTGTTTGTCAATATTTTCCGTTTTTGTGTTTCCTGATAGTTATTATTAATAAAACTCTATTTTATTAATGATAGCAATATTATTATCCTTGAGCTCAGTTCCACTTCTTAAGCATTTTGAAGATACATAATATCGGCCGCCAGACAGTAAAAACGCACTCTAGAGATAATTAAGGAAGTTCCCTCAACGAATAGTGTTATATATAGTATCGTCGGGAGTCATTCTACGACAAAGTCCATCAATTCATTGTTTCTTTCTCTTAACCACCTGCTAGCCCAATATTTCCAGGTTCTGCCCCGACTAACGATTCCCCAGGACATCACGTCAACCTTTTATTTAATAAAAGCTCCCCCAGTGGTCTTGAACTTGAAAAAGGAACTGTGAACGAATGCCGAGTGTCAACCTTGTGAGAGACAACGGGTGCACCTGCGTCGTAGTGTCGGAATAATTGCTTCCCCAATTAGGTCCCGACCACGATAGGTATGCAGTAGCCCACAACTACTCGGAGCGCGCCAACCGGTTCCCCGTGGTTTGCTGCTATCTAGAATGCAAATACTTCACCGGTTGTGTGGAGGTCGTTGCAGCCCTAATTAAGTTATGCGCTGTGTTGGTCAGCCAGAACCCCCAGATCTCCCCTAATCCTGCCGCCCAGCCCGTTCTAACGAGGGCTCAGGCCTTAAGAGAGGTTGCAACCCTATGCCTTTAGAAACCCCTTATACACCCGAATTTGCATCCCTTCATAATAAGAAGTTCGCAAGTGAGCAGAAGAAGTGCTCTTCTCTCCAACCCTTGTGAGAAAAATCCCAGCAGGATAATCAAGTTTCTAATTGTAGCCCAAGGAAGGTTATATATCTCGTTAAAGATGACCTCCTTTTGCCCCTTTTGCACTCCCCGTTCTCTCATTCCCTAGTTTCTTCGCCTTGCCCATAATGGGTTAATGGCTGGCCATTTCAGCCACAATAAAACGGCCCAGAGAATCTTTCTATATTTCTTTTGACCTGGCGCTGCCAAAGAGATTGCAAAATTTTGTCGATCCTGTGATATTTTCCAAATGACGACGGCAAAAGGACGGATCACACCTGCCTCCCTTTAAAGGACCCCCATTATTTTTTTAACCCCTTTTTAGACTTAATTGGCCCAATTTACCACCGTCAAGCGAAGGACACTCTTATATCCTCACGCTCGTGGACTTCGCTACGAGGTTTCCTGATGCAGTTCCCTTTAAATTAATCAATAGCATAACATGCGCGGAAGCATTAATAGCTATCTTTTCTTGAGTCGGCATCCCTAAAGAGATATTGTCTGACCAAGGCAGACAATTTTCGTCCGAACTCATGGGATACGTGGGAAAACTTCTCCTAATAAAACCTCTCCTCACAACCCCTTTCCACCATGCGGCTACCGGAGTCTGCGAAAAATTAAACGGGACTCTGAAGACCGTCCTAAAGAAGCTTTGCCACGCTCAACCTCAAAAGTGGCATCGGTATCTGCCAGTCGCTCTCTTTGCGTGCCGTAAGATTCCTCATAGAACTTTAGGGTTCGCCCCGTTCGAACTCCTTTATGGGCGAAACGTCCGAGGCCCTATGAATATTCTCACCGAAATACGCAAATCCCCGCCTCGATGAAGAAATTAAAACCTCATATTCGCATGCATTTGACCTGAGAAATCGCTTAGAGGAATACGCCTAGATCACGTATAAAATACGGATGTTACTTTGGAGAAATACCGGACTTATGTCGACGTAAAAGCAAAGGATCGACGCCTCCGACCCGGTGATGAGGTACTGCTCCCCCCCCCCACTGAACCTAATAAGCTCGTTTCACAGTAGAAACACCCGTTCCCCGTTTTAGAAGCACGAGGACCCGTGGACTACCTTATAAAGACTCCCCACTGGTATGGTAATTGCTTGCAGTAAATATAATAGAACGATGCGGTGAATCCTGGATGGCCTAGATGACATGTCGTTTTTCGATAATGTGCACGTTGCCACACGTACATGGGAACAACACCTAGTCTCCCTTCGCTCCTCTCTCATGAGGTTACGGGAATGCGGATTGACCATTGAACCTCCTTATAAATGTCATTTTGGCTATAATTCCATTCGTTATTTAGGCTTTCATATCAGGGAAAACCAGATGACCCTACCCCCTAGCAAGATAAAGTAAAGGCTATTGACAGCCTGCCTCTTCCGCGTACAAAGAAAGAGCTCCGCTCCTTTTGGGGATCCATCTCTTTCTACCGGCGTTTTGTCCCAAATTTTGCTGCCTTAGCTTCTCCACTTAGCGCCCTGTTAAAGAAACAATCCCCAGATCCCCTCGTGTGAAACCCAATGGCATCCACCCTCTTTCATAAACTTAAAGATAGGCTCACTTTTGGCTCACTTCTGGCTCACTTCTGACTCCATTCTAAGAGTCCCCAATCCAGCCAAGCCCTTCGGAATATGGACCGAAGCACGCAACGAAGGATTAAGAGGCGTTTTGCTGGAATATGAAGATGATTGCATCCATCCTATTCCATACGCGAGCCGGAAGCTCTCGTAGCGTGAGAAGAACAACGCGACCATAGAACGCGAGGCTCTCGCGATAGTTTAGGGGATACAAAAATTTGACATGTATTTATTGGGAAAGGAGTTCGTGATCGAAACGGATCAGCGCCTATTAGCCTATTTAAAAAAACAATAAAAGTCAGAACGGTAGAATCATGCGATAGAGTTTAGTGTGGCAACTGTGTTTAATTTGGGGTGCTTTATCACTTTCTTCCCCCCGTTTGATAACCCTGTTTCGCTCCCAGGTGGTAGCCGTGTCCATCTCCCCCCTCTTGGGGTAGAAAGGAATCTCTCTTAATTCCCTTCGATGCCAAAGATTATTAAGGTTCATGTTTGCTTAAGCCGCGTCTGATATCCCTTGGGAATCTTGCTTAATTCCCTTCGTCTCATCGATACCCGAAATTATCAAGGTCCATGTTTGCTCAAGCCGTGTTCGGTATCCCCTTGGGAGGCCAGCGTGCACGAAGCCCTCTCTCAAACATGGCTGTGGCTCCTATTTAAGGTGATGTCTGAAAACCCTCAGCAGATACACAGAGAACCCGAGCTTCTAGCCGTCCAAACCTTAGTATCTGTCTTCCGTGAAGTGATCCCCTTGCCCTTATGATCTCGTCCTTGACGACGGGAGAGGGCAGACGAGAGATAAGGTGAAGCCTCGAGGTTTAGGGCTTTGTAGGTGATGAGAATAATTTTATAATGGGTACGGAAGCGAATAGGTTACCAGTGTAGCCCCTTTAACAGAAGCATAGAAGGAGAGAACCGGGGGCGGCGAAGGAGGAGCCGGGCAGCATAGTTTTGAACTAGTGGTAGCGGACGAAATGACAAAGAAGGGGGATTCACTAGAAGAGAATTGCAGTAGTCTTAGCGTGAGGTGACGATCAAAGGCTTCGTCAATCAAAATGGGATCGAACACGTGAGAAGTTGCGGAGGAAACCGAGGAAAGACTTACAGATACGATGGATGCGCGGTTTAAACGAAAGTTGCTCGTCGAAAATAACACCAATATTACTGACCATATCAGAGAAGGCGATATTGGTTTCCCCAAGGTTAAGGAGGAGAAAGAAAGCTTTAGATCTCTATACCATCGAAGCGGTACCAACAAGGAGAACTTCAATTTTAATGTGGTTAATTTTAAGAAAGTTGGCACACAGCCGTTCGTTTATGGACGTGTAGGCTGAAAGGAGCTCGGTAATTGATTGAGAGAAGGGCACAGAGGATGAGGAAAGGTATATCTGAGTGTCATCAGCATAGAGGTGGAAGGACAGGCCCCAATCGCCAGGAAGGGAGCCAAGAGGAAGTAAGTAGATACGAAAGAGGAGGGGACCATGGACTGAGCCCTGAGGTAGCCCAAAATAAATGGACGCGGGCTTGGAGGAGAGGTTATCGAGCGCGACCGTCTGAGTGCGGGGGGAGAGGTATGAGCGAAACCAATCAAGTGCAGTGCCCGAGAGACCAAGGAAAGTGTGAAGACGATCAAGGAGGACATTTTGACCGATGGTGTCGAAAGCAGAGTTACAATGAGTTACAAGGAAAGAGAGTACCCTAGGAGACCTTACCGTCCATTCAAAGAGGGTACTTTTCGACTAGCAATCGAGTGGGCATATGACTGCTCAATTGTTTTGCGTCCCTAAACGGCCATTTTTCAAGACTTTGTCTAGTCTTAACTTGAACTGTTCAACAGATTCACTGTTGACAACTTCCACTGGAAGTGCGTTCCACTTACCGCAGATACTGTAGGTGAAAAAGTTTCCACACAGATTGCGGTTGTAACGCTTCAGTTTAAGTTTGAAGCCGTGATTGCGCGTTCTGTTCACACTCAGTGTGAAAATATCCTGGTAGTCAACATTGTCGAACCCTCGAAGTATTTTGAAAACTTCGATGAGCTGACCACGCATTCTAAGGGTTTCCAGCGAGAACAGATTTAATTTCCTTAGTCTATCCTCATAACTTTTATGTCAGATAGAGGGAATCAGTTTGGTTGCCCTAGCTTGTACGCGTTCCAACCTTGCGATGTCCTTTCGAACCGAAGGAATCCAAAATTGTACGGCATACTCCAGGTGCGGCCGAACGAGGGAGCCAGAGGAGAGGTCTAGGAGGACTAGAATGGACGTAAAACCTCTATCGGCTGCTCTACGTAAACCGTTTGAAACACAGAGTGCTTCGCTTTGAGCCCGATTGGTACATTTCATCGATATTGCAGTTATAAATATGGGAGACGGCAGACGGGATCTTAAAGTTTCATGCTATTGCGCTGCGACTGTTTCCATGAACCTAAACCCCCAATGCCGCGACGGCTTAATGTCGCTTTCAGTCGTTTTTAAATTTGGTACACTATTGTGACGCATCGCCATTTGATGGAGCGATCGTCTGTACCTTATTGCGATAACTGCGTTGTTCCCCAGACTGTTGGGTACATTCTTATTAAATGTCCCAGTCTGGGTAATTTTTGCGCACGTTACCTTTCCCCGTATCGGGACGAGCGTGGTTGCTACCGCTTGTCGAATGTACTCAGGACGAGTTCGTATACATGTGGACTATCTGATGTTTTGGAGGAGGCTGGCCTACTCCATTTTATTTGGCTCTCTGTTGTAGGTCGCACGTTCCTGGCCAGGGTGGGAGGCGGACCTTTTCTTGATGTTGGAGCATGCTCCCTTTTTCTGTTTTTTGCTTTGTTAATTTTGTTTTTTGGTGGTTTTAGTTTAGGTTTAAGTTTGGTTTTTGGCTTATTTTATATTTTAATATAACCTAGTATTAGGCTTGTAACTAATTAATTACGGCGACCTATGCCCTTATTGACAGTCGCCCAATGAGTGTTAAATAAAAACGAACAAGGGGGAGCAGTGATTCCAATGGCTCGAGAGAATTCAGGGCTATCTCCCGTACCGACTAGTGCAGTGCAAACAGCTCGTCGTGGAGACAAAGGTAGCGCCTAGTAGAGCCCTGCTGAATTCAAACAGAGGAGATACGGCGTGGAAACCGATCACCTCCCCCCCCCTCCCTTTCTCTCTCTCTCTCTCTCTCTCTCTCTCTCTCTCTCTCTCTCTCTTTGGACTTGGAGCAATTCATATACACTTGGACGGATCCAGATTGACACGAAAGGTGCTCCAAAAAGGCCGAACGCAGAGGCGTGGCGATAAATAGTGAAATGTGGTACCCTCCAGGGTGGCATCCTGGGTAGAACCAGAGTAGCCACCAGCACTAGAGCTACACCGAGCTCTCGAAGGAGTTTCTTAGCAACTCTTGGGGAATGATTGGGGTCTCTCGGTGGCATAGGCACCGTCGAGATCGGTTGGGGATGAAGTGCGAGCCGTTGGTAACTGAGGGAGTGCCGTGCGCACGTGTAGTCACCCATACTTCACTTTGCACGCGGCAGAACGAGTCGTATCTCCCCCGCATAGACAATTAGCTCTTAATGGGGGACGAACGGAAGGTAACGCTCGCTGGGCGGATGCACAATTCTTGCATCCGTCCTCAAGCTTCAAACAAAGAAATAATCGATAGAAAATCAAGGAGCAGCCATATCAGCTCCCCAGGGGCTAAATGGCAAAGGTGAATAAAGTCCATAGCGCTTGTTTAAGAGACGCCAAGGCTGCGAATATTATCCTCCCAGGTGAGGCGTCAGTCAGAAACAAGACAAATGAAATGGAAACCACTTCAAGAAAGTCGTAGTCGGCTGACGCTTGAATGTAGGCATAAATAACACAATACCTCCACCCCAGGTGCAACTGCACTGCTACGACCTGAAAGGGGCTATTTTAAGCAAAGACAAGAACGGGAACATCATGCCGGGTGTAAATAACGCATCTTCACAAAATCTTTATTCCCCGGAAGGGTGTGGGCAGGGAAAACGCCCCCAGCATGGGCTCCTGCAAAAAAAAATAGCTAAGGGAAAACGGGAGGAGACGAGCCTGCACAGTTTTTCCCAGTTGGTGCGGAGTCCGTGGCAATTCCACTGATGGAAAATGCCTTCCAGGCCTAGGTTGGAGGAGATTCGGGGAACCATTTCGAAGAAGACCCTCACGGGAATGGCCGTACGCTTACCAGAGGCAGAACTCCTGGCGCTGTTGGCCGAAAAAGACGATGAAGGCAGTGTGGCCTTCGAGCCCCATGAGGATGGTGCCGGCGTAGCCACCTTATACGCCTACTAGGAGAATGTGAGCAGAGTCGACGGACGAACACACTCCGTACCTAATACTTGCCCTAAGTCAGTGGGCTTTCGGCCCTCTCAGCAAGTAGGGACCTCACGGTATACACTACACCTCGAATAAGGCTCATAAGAGGACGAAAGTGTGCCGGGAAACCAGAACCACTGTGTAAAGGAAAGCAAATGTGGAAAGGGGTATGAAAGTATGTAATAAATAGGAGTAGAGAAAGGCGGGTACACTAACGAGTAGAGGGGGTGATCACCTAGTATTATCATACCCTAGTGCAAGGTGATTAGAGGATGGCATGCAGTCCACCAAGGTACCATGGCTACTGGACTGACCGAATTCTGTCCAGGTGACAACAATCCTCCTGGTACAGTGAATATAGAAAAGGTTGAGGGAATAGCTTTAATAATAATAGTAATAAATAATAATGACATGTACTAACCATAATAATTAATACTAATAATAATATATAATAATAATACCAAAAATTATAATACATAATAATAAATAACGAGAAATAATAATAATAATAGTAATGATAATAAAAATAACCATAACAAATAAAATGATGATAAATAATCATAAAAAATAATAATACTAATAAATAATACTAATAAGGTAAAGTAGTGCTGAGTGGGGGAGAGACGAGGAAAGGGCACCAACAACTTTTCCATTCCACATCAGACTGTTCAATGTCAACCCAGTGCTGTGGCGTCCCTAATTTGCGCTCAGGCCGGGAGATCGTGCAGCTCCCACAGGTACCAAGCGTACCAGGCTACAAAGGGTACTTCCCTACGTGGTAGAGGCAAGTAAGTAGTCATTGGGACCTCACGGCCCAACGCCCAAGTCCTCTCAAATCCTGTTCTCCCGCGACCTCCGGGTGTGAAAGGGCGTTGTTTATAGAGGTTTCAAAGCCTTTGTTCTGCCACGCCATGAAACAGTTGGTCATATCCCTTATAGTCGATAGAGGGAGGAATTAGAAGATATTTTTTTAAAGGAGTTGGATGATAGAGTGGAAAGGGGGCAGGCAACAGCGTTCTCTGGCCCTGTCTAAAAGTGGAAGTCAACCAAAAGAGCTAGCTAGACCTTCTCTTGTTAGCACTCGGGCTGAGAGAAAGTGTAATCCTCTAGGTGGAAGGCGTAGCAAAATACACAGGGTACTCACTCTGCGGGGTCGCTCATGCCTAGGTCCTAGCCCTCTCTCACGTACGAGAAATAAGATAGTTTTAAGGCAGTGGTTCTCAACCAGGGAAATATCCACATCCCCTCCGATTCGATTATATGGGTTTCAAGGGAAGAACTGGGCAAATTTGTAATCCGTATTGAAAGGGGGAAAATCCCATTCTCCCCTTTAAGGAATTCAACCTCATTTGGGAGGTTCTTAGTACCAACTATAATTTTGCTCCACAAGAGCTTTTCAACCTGTTTTTTTTCGCTACTTCATTTTTTTTTGTTTATTCACTGGTTCCTTTCAACTTACCCCCCCCCCGTCTTCTGTAATCCACTATGTGACAATGCTGTGTTTGTTAACACTACCTTCCTTACTATGTTCCATATAAAAAAAAATCTAGAGGAGCCATCCATCTAAAGTGAACCACCTCATAAAATAGAAGGATAAAAGATCAACAAAATAAAAACTATATCCCAAAACCTCAATGCGGACTTCAAACCGTTGCAAAAAAAAAACGCTCTAACGATGTGTTTATATAACAAAAATGGTTATTTAAGAGCATTCAAAGCCAGCGGCGGCAAATCTTTTCCTATCTTTATTATTCCATAAGTTGCGCATCGTATGAATTTACTCTTGCCTTTTTGCTTTTCGACGAAGAATGCGGAATTTAGGTCTCGTTTGCCATTCAATACACGAGACTAAAACACTAAATTCTTCCAAAAGTTCTATGGTTTGGGGACGAGAATAGCGCCCAAGCTTTTTACATCCTTCCAAAAGGCGTAAATGGCCGAATACATACATTTTGAGGGCTTCTAATTCGTCCCTACGCAAATCAGTAAAAGTGGAGCTTGTTCAGATAGGGCCAATGATAAAGCTCCAAACATTTCTTCCTTTTTGAGGTTTCTATTACTTTTGACTCTCTAATGACAAGCAAAATCCTTCATTTATAACGAGTTGATTTTCTTATTTGGCTTCTCATATCGGGTTTTCATTGCGCCAATAAAAAAGTTAAAATAAAGTACATTTTCCTCTTGTTAAACCTAAAAAGTATCATACAGTATCACCGTAGTGGGGTCAATTTGGAGTTTTAAAGGTGAGATGATATTATTAATAATCATAAATGACAATAAAAGCCTTAATTTGTATTAACAAAATTCGCCATAGGAATTTATGCCAACGACAGAGCGATGAGGTTGGGGCAGTCATTGAAAGGGTTACTTACGCATTGAATAAGCCTTGTTGATAAGACGTGGTACTTTCACGCCTGAATGCCCTTCTTCGATTCCCAGCGAGAGCGGACACAAAAGCAAATTGGAGCTCGCTGTGTGCAGCCACCAATTTAGCGGCTGAGGAATACGCGCATACAGCTCTGTCCACATACATCTTCTCAATGCCAATCACCCACATCACATTTCTGTCTTGGTCCGCACTCCCGAAGGCGTTTTCATATTCATACACTCTTGACTTTTAACGGGTGAACCTTCCATGTGCCACGAAGGGTCTCCTGCTCGGTCAGGTGGAGGGGGGCTTACACACAATAGTACCGCTCTGTCTTCATCATCTCCACAAACTCAAGCAGGGGTGTACCTTGTGCAGCCTGTTACACTTGGTACCTGGAAGAGCTGAAACATCCTCCCAAAATGAGTGCAAATTAGGGAAGCCTCGTCTGTCACTGGGTTGATATTAACTCACTGAATGGGCTTGGGAGAGCTGTTGGTGCGCTCATTCCTGGTTCGCCTCAACATAACTGGGTTTTTGGGATGTATTTTTTTGTTTTCTAAGGCTATCTCCTCAACTCTTTGTCTACCCGCACCTGGTACTAAGAGTAACTGTTCTCACCTGGACAGAGTTCGGTTTGTAAGATATGGTGCCTGGGTGGACTGCACCTCATCCCGGGATCTCCTAGCACTGGGGTATGATAATAATAGGTGATCACCCACCCTACTCGTTAGTGGATCAGCTTATCTCTACTTCTCTCTATTACATACCCGCATACACTCTTCCGAGCTTGCTCTTCTATCCACAGAGATTCTGGCTGCCCGACGCACTTTTATCCTCTTATGGATCTTTAGTCGAGTAGCAGCGTATACCGTGAGGTTACTACCGGCTGCAAGGGCCGAAAGCCGCTGGTTAAGGAAAGTATTAGGCACGTGGTGTGATGGGCCGTATACTCTGCTAACTTTCTTACAGTAACATATTAGGTAGCTACACCGGCACCATCCTTTATGGTCAAAGCTTTTGGACAAATTGACCTGAATGGCTGACCGGGTTGTCAAGGTCCATCTTAGCTCGAACCAGTGGGCCGAGTATGTGTAAATATCACATGCTGGAATTTTATGATCCCATAGATACATTTCTCAACCTCCTAAGGAATTGGAAGGTCATAGTACTTACTTTCGAGGCATTTGTCTTATTTCCTGTTATTATGAAGAAAAATTTAAAAGATATTGAGTGACTCTAGGCACCTGTGGATCTGTAGTGGTCGGTCTACGCAGTAAATAGGCTTGTAGTAATCGGACTACGTAATAGGTAGGCTTTTGGCACCAAATTTGCTAGATTCAATAGGCCCAAAAGACACCTCCACCAAGTGGACGCGAATTGGTCGTATTAAGTTTAAGCATGCCTGGCTAATATATATATATATATATATATATATATAATGTAAAGATTCAATATTTGTATGAGAAATATGATGGGATTTGTAAATGTACATATATATTTTTATATAAGCAAGCGAGCGTGAAACACAAGAAGGAACAAAGGAAAATGGTTGATAAAACTGCGCAAGTTGTGTCTCAAGATAAAATTATCAAAGACGGATGTTTAATGAGAAGTCCGTGTAAATACAACTGTTGACCGTAAGATGTGGTACAGCGAAAATTGTATCAAATTACACAAATAAGAGTTAAATCATGTAAATGTTAATACCGTGCACAGGCTTCCTAGCTCCACTCAGGGGGTGGAGAAATGCGACCACAACGGAGGTAGGGCATTCCACGGTCATTTACAGGTCACGCCTTCTGCATCAGGAACGCATATATAAAAAAGAGAAGGAGAGAGTAAGAGAGATTTAGATTTCATTCATTGATTAAGCCATTCGATCGAAACGAATTCACTCGCGTCCACGCTCCCGTTTTAATCCACTGAGTCTTGTCTCGCCCTTAACTCGTACTATTAGTTTCCTACCTAGTACGCTTCGTGTCACGCCGCTTGCACCGTAATATTCCGTTATTAGAATAAAGTGTTTATTTTCGTATGTCCATTTTTGCCTTAAAACCTTCGGTAAGCCCAACCAAATAGAAGACCGCCTTAAGATCATTTATCTTTGGAGTCAGATAAATAAATCGCTGTAACGCCACCCTTAACCTATAAACTGGAGACCATCGCGCCCTTATAATGTGGTGGTTACGGAAACCTCCTTCATTAACATACAATTGATTCGTCGTCATCCGGACCTACATAACTGGTAACCTTGCCGTCTACAATACCTTTTACCTAACACCCCATAACTGGTGACCCCTCATATCTGCTCCCAAGCGGCCTCGCCTTCCCTAGTTGTTAGAGATGACGAGGAAGGAAAATTAATACACCGCTTCACTCAGTGGAGATGTCCTCCTCTCACCACTTATATGCGGTAAAGGGGCTTTCTCTTTAACATTTTTAGAGCCCCCTCTGGGCAACTGGTCCTCAATAAAAGGAGGTGCCCCCATATGCAATTTAGGTGCCCTTCCAACTTTCTTCGAGTGAACAGGAGAGGAAATCATCTCCTAAATCAATTGGTGAGGTGGCTGGCCCCTCATTCCCATCCGTTGAATCACCCTTGTACGACTGCATCTCTGCAAGCGGCGATTCCCCTTTCATTTCACTGCCAAGAAAACAGGCTCGATAGGACCAACTGCATTAGAGAGGAAAAGGATAGCGAGGCCACCGGGCCATACCCTCCTACTGACCCGTAGGCATGTGGTTTGAGCTTGCGGGGGCGGGCGTGGCTGCCTCCTTCTCTTCCCTGATGGAGATCGGTTTGCCGGCCCAAACGAGTAGAACCACGAGATCCGGCAGTCTTGCATAATAAACCAACGAATACATTATCCATTCGGAGACTCGTCGGCCTTCGACAAGCTCACGCCCGGTTTTTCGATCTCAGGAATACTGCCAAGGCCTTCTTATAACCTCCATTCCCGGCACACTCTGCGAAATTTTTTTTAACGATTTTCCTTTCACCTTCAAGACCAAAATGGGTCTTCTACTTCCAGGTCCATTGGATATGATTTTTTTCCTCCTCTTTTCCCTTCCAGCTCAAACTTAGCTAGGGCTGAAGTCACGCACTCATCTACTTTAAAGTAGGAGGTTAACTATATTCATACACTCACAGCCGTGACTCTAAATAGTTAATCTCCCCCGCATGGCCAATTCCCTAAAGATGATTCTAAACCAGGTATGTTCTTATGGGCGATTTCTCCCACTCACCCTCTCGCTTTGGCATTTAGATAAGTGTTGGGGGGGACAAGGGATAGAAAAAGGTTGAGCCAGAAAAAAACGAATATGAAAAAGATTCTGGATAAAAATATTCGGTGCAGTTGCCTTCCTTCATCTTTCCTAGATGCTGGGGTTGGAACGGCATGCTCCACGACTCCATATATGGATCTTTTTTTATTTTACCAGCGGTCGGGCGCCCACCGATAAGGAAACAGACGCCGAGATTACAAAAATAAACAATTTTTAGGCTATAATAAAAAAATGCAAAATATAATATATATATATATATATATATATATATATATATATATATATATATATATATAAACAAAACAACGACAACAAAAGAGGATAAAGAGGCCATTTTGCGGATCTGCAGGTAAGGTCTGCATCCCTTAAAGGCCCAAGCAACCAACTAACAATTTATAAAAATAGTATGAAGGAGGTCTGCCTCCTCTAAAGTGTCCATCGCGGTACAGTCCTCTGCAGGAGCTCGCCTCCAATTGCCAGGTAGAAGCGGTAGCGAGCTCACTTGCTATGGTACTGTGCGCGTTACCCCTCACAAATCTCTCCAAACTAGAACATTCAACCTAAAACATGGCGTACAGTTTAAAGAACCGAGCAGTCTTCGCAAAGTTCGGGCAGCACTCCATTAGATGGCGTTTCGTCCAGCGAGTCTTATTCGGAAATAAAAAAAAAAGAGCAGGTCAAATCTTTGGGAAATAAACCCATGGGAATTGTCTTGGTGCTGTCTACCAACTTTACCATGCAGCCTTAATATGTGACCCAATCCCTTCCATTTGCGAACGAATGAAACACCGGTCGGTCAGGTTACTTAGTCTCTGCAGGCAGCCTGATCCATTTATGAGCGTGCTCTTTTTCAGCAATCCATACATGTCGGGAAACACAACAGAAGACAATATCGACGTTCTTCCCGACTCGTAGCAGCAATAGCGAACCAGCTGTTGCAAACCAGGAGATGAGGATATTGAATCGCATGACGGAATCTCTCCCTCTAACTTACCTTGGACTATCAAGGGAACTGCCCTCGGGTAGCTCCACTGAAAAAAGGGAGGGCCTTCCATGATGTATTTTCACATGGGACCCTCCGAAATTCCCTGACTAGAGAAGAGGCTAATTCCTCTCCTGTGCCATTGGGTGCAGGGGACTCACCCTCACCCCCTTCCCTGGACTTGCCCTCGAGCAACTCCCTTTCTCCAGCGGCAGTCCCCCCTTTACTTTCTAAGGGGACTGATAAAAAACAGGCAGGCAGCCCATAATTGACCGCTCCCAGTGAGAGAGGCCCGTAAGAGCCAATCCCTTTAGGGGAGCAAAGGATGGCAGAGCCCGTCGGCCCCTACCCCCAGATGTTCTGGATGCTTGCGAGAGTAAATTTCAGGGGGTCAGTAAACTCTCCCCCTACTACCAAGAAAAGAAAAAAGGTTCATCGAATGGGATCAGTGATGTCTCGAAGGGGATGGCCACATGGAAGCCCCCACTGATATGGACATGGTCCCTGAGGTGACCCAGCCCCAGACGATAGGATCTTCAATGGGGTCGGACCCGGTCTCGCTACCAAGCACAGAACCCGTGTCTGCCCCTATGCAAGCTCCTTCTCAGACGGCTCGGGTCCCCGATGCCTCACAAGGAGAGAAGGGATCTGGTCCCCCGGCTGGTGCCCCTGTGTCAGTCAAGAACTTCTTCATTTCAAAGAAGGATCTTGCTGAGGCCGGTTCATCTGGCTTAGGGGCTCCTGCCGGCGGAGGGGAGAAGCGGGTTCATTCCCCGCCCTCCTCTCCTAAAAAGAAAGAAAATAGAAAGAAGACGAAAATGACTAGGGCTCTTCTCCCTCCGCGGGAGCCACAAGGAAGGACGGAGCCACTGCCGTTTCGGTATGCGACCAAGCCAAGATAGTCACATCCGGCTACGGTGCTTCCCCAGGTGGGAGGTCACAGACTAAGACCAAAATTGCGCAGAGCGGAACCTCTATTACGTCGGGGCTCCTCATTCAGAGATTACCTGACTTTTTCGAGCCCGTTTGTTTCAAACGCTTCCTTGTTATTCGCTCCACTGATGGCCGCATATTGGCTAAGGGCTTCATGACCCCTCAGAGGAGAGGATTAGCTAGCGTGATTGGTGAAGAGCCGAAGGTGACCCGTTTCTCGGACGGGAACCTTCTGGCAATGCGTCGAATCCCTTCGAGGCGGCCATGATTAGTGCCCTTCGTACACTCGATGGCACGCCGGTGAGTGTTCCGCCGCACGCTACCATAAATATCGCGAAAGCAATAGTTTATGCGAGGGAACTTGTGGACTACTCCAAAGATCACATCACCTTAGAGCTAGTCGACCATGGAGTGGTTAAGGTCGAACGTATGATGAGGAAACAGGAAGGGCCCTCGAGACACAACCCTACACTCTTCGTTATGTTCAACTGTGACAAGCTCCCTGAGTCGGTGCGTGGCGGTTGGTATCGCTACCGCGTGAAAGCATTCTTACAACTGCCGCGGAGGTGCTATAACTGCCACCGCTTCAGCTATACTAATCGCTCGTGTAGACATGCAAAGTCGGGGTTAGCTGAAGCCTGTGTAAGATGCTCCAAGTTCGCACACGATAAATCTAAATCGTATGTGGCCAAGTGTGTCAGTTGTACAGAGCCACCCTCCGCTTCTTCGAAGCAATGTAGTAGGTATCTCCTGGAGAAAGAAATCCTGGCCGTTCAGGCCCAGAATCGTCTCTCATTTCGCCAGGCTAAGGATTTGGTCCTGACAAGCCCAGCGCTGCCTGGGACGTCATATGCATCAATGTTAAGAAAGACACCCTCTGCTTCTGGCCCTCCAGGCCTATGAGCACGGTCGTTTTCGTGCCCCTTTGAAACCCTTCTTCTGGTTCTACCCACTCAGGGCGCTTTCCTGGTAGATCTGGTGGCATAAAGAGTTCACACCCACACCCAGCTAAAACCAAATTCCCCCTCCTTCCCCCCAGCGTGACCGTTTGCCGTTAGCCTGAAAAAAGACAACACCCCTGAAGCTGGTCGTGAGGCCATCTTATGGGGTTCCTAAAGTCCTCGAACGCGACAGCACCTTTAGCGAATTCCTAGGCCAACAGCGACCGGGGTTCTGCTTTCGGGAAGCGTACTGCCATTCCCATGAGGGACTTCTCTTCAAAGAGGGCCTCGGCTTCTCCTCCGAGCTAGGCCTGGAGGGCATATTCCTTCAATGGAATTACCTTGGACTCCGTGTTACTTGGGAGGAACTGCGAAGGCTCATCTCCTCCCGTTCCTCGTTAGCTATTTTTTTGCAGGAGATCATGCTGGGTGCGTGCCCCTGCCCACCCTCCCGGAGTATAAGGGTTTTTCCACCCCATCCCCATGGAATGGGGGCTGGGCAGGAGGATGCATGATTTACATCCTGCACGTTGTATCCGTTCTTCACTTTGCATTAGGTACCTCTTTTCAGGCAGTAGCTGCGCAACACACCTGGACAGGAGATATACTGTTATTTCCGCGTACATTTTCCTGTCACCCGACTTCGACGCGGGCGGGACTCCCGCCACGTCGTGGAACGGTTGCCGAGGCTATTTATCTTGCTCGGAGATCTGAACTGTAGACACCTTATCTGGGAAGACTACTTGATTAATCCCAGGGGTCAAGTCCTTGCCGACCTGATCGACGAGCTGGAGATGGATATCCAAAATGTGGATGAGTTTACGCATCACTGCCCGAGAACCGCTTCTTTTTCCTGTCTCGATCTATCTTTGTGCTCTTCGGATGCACAGTCTGGATTTTGGTGGGGCTGGTCGATAACGTCCATGGTAGTGATTACTTGTGGACCTTATGACTTTTTGGAGGAGACTGGCCTTCTCCACTCTTTTTGACTGTTTGTTGTTGGTCGCATGTTCCTGCGCTGAGGGGGTCCGGGTCTACTCCCAACGCCGAAGCGCGCTTCCTTCTTGCCTTTTGGGTTGTTTTTTGTTATTTTTTCGCCATTTTTCATTTTTTATCGTTATTTTTTATTTACATATTGTTCTTTGATTTTTTTATAATATAGCTTAGTAATAGCCTGGGTCGAGTACAGCAACTTATGCCCAAGTAGACAGTCGCCAGATGGGCTCCTAAAATATATAAAAAAATTGGTAGATCCACGCTGACTTCAAACATGGGGGATATGGCGTATGAACCGACCCCTTCCTGTGAATTGGGCCCATTCGTATACACTGGCACGGATCCAGTGTGACACAAAATGAGCTCTAAAAGGCCAAATTCAATACTCCTGTCTCTGTGGAAACTTTAGGAGCAGAGGCGTGGTGACAAGAACTTTCCCAGGCCCCATCAGAGATTTCATATCAACCCAGTGACAGGGCTTCCCTAATTAACACTCAGGCTGGAAGGAGTGCACCTTATCTGGGTATCAAGTGTAACAGGCTACACAAGGTACCCACCTGCGGAGTTACTGAAATTGAATTCGACGATTTTTTCTCTCAAAATAGTGAAACTATACATGTTGATCTATGTAATTATAAATCACATTGATTGGCTGCTGACGAAGGGCAGACACTTCTTGGAGATTTGTCCCGGAAAGCCAGTTCGCGAAATCATCTATATATAGGGAGCCCTTGACAGGGGGTGGGATTTGTAAGGGTAAGTCGTTGATGGCTATGATGAATATGGTGTTACTCCCACGCTTTTCTGCGGTACCCCTTGTGTTAGACATACCACTGAGAAGGTCTGTCGGTGAGGAAGCTCTGGATGAAGGATGCGAAGTTATCTTTGATTCCATCTTCGGCAAACGACGGGCCGATATCATTTTGTAATAACGTTTGAGGTTCAAGAAGAGAGATAGGTGGTTGTTAGCTTCCAGGAACCATTAAGTCTAATATTTACTATTCTCTTTAATAACTTGCTGAGAGACGAAGTTAAAACTATTGGTCTGTAATATTTGGGGTTCAAGGGGTCATTTCCAGGTTTGAGGAAAGGCAGGACTGCAGGTTAGCATCATTGGTGAGGAAGTGCCTTAATACCATATGCGGTTATATACATAGGTTGAGATGGAAACGAAGGGTAGTTGGATTGATTATTTTTTAATATGCAGTATGATATGTTCTCTCTTCTTGATGCAGCGTCAGAACTGTCGGCGAGGGATGATTCTAGTTCTGTTATGGAGAAGGGCAGGTTGTATAGGAGGGTTGCGATTGATCTAAAAGTATAGGCTGGATGCTCTGCGTTAGCTTTGTGGGCAAGAAAGATTTCTTGTGAGCTCATTGACGTTAAGCTTAGGGCGTTTGTGATGATGTTTGAAACTTCTTCCTAGTTGCTGATGGTCTTGCCGTTGATTTTAAGAATTTGTAGGTGTAACTGGCTTTTTTTTCCTTCATAGTTTTAATTATTTAACAGACTTGGGAGATTGGAATGTTTGTGTTTATACTCGATGTGTATTCTTTCCAAGATTATTTTCTTGCCTGTTTGAACTTTCTGCGGGCGACAGCACATAGATGTTTGTATTCGATATAGGTTTTTGCCGATCGTGTCGCCCTAAAGATCATGTTTGTTATATTGCACTTTTGTTAGCCTTTTTGAAATCTTCGTTCCACCATGGTGTTGGGTGGTGTCAGTGTTTGCAGGAGGTCATAGGAATGTGAGTGAGAGCAGCAGTTTGGAGTGTTTTGGTTAACGAGGAGATGCTTGCATCTTCTGAATTTTCTCCGATTCGACTGTAGCTTCAGTCAAGGTAGTCCAGTTGGCTCGTTTATAGTTACGTCTACTTTTGGAGTTAAGATACTTTGCTCTGGAACTTCAATCACTATGGGATAGTGGTCACTCCTACATAAGTTAGGGTAAGTGCTCCAGTATGTTTCTATAGGATATATGGGTTAACTAAGGGTTAAGTGTGTATGGGAAAAACTGTTGCTTTATTTCTAAAAGTGGGTTGGTTTGTTTCGATTAAGGATGTTAAGGACTTTGTTTTCAATAACATTATTTACTATGCGTCCTCGACTGTTTGTTTTGTAGTCTTTCCAGATCTCACTTCTCGCATTAACGTCTCCTAGTACCAGATATGGCTTGGCAGTTGATCTATGATTTGTTCTAGATCATGATACCTTAAAGTAATCTTGGCGATAAGTAGACGAAGCATATTATGGTTAGGTTTCTGCATTGCTTTTGGATGGCTATGGCGTTTAAGGGCGTATGTAACTTATGTATAAGAAATGTGAGGTATGATTCTATTGGTAAATACCGAGTCATCCAAAAGTCTCGCTACACTTTTAAATCTTAATTAAATGAAAACAGCTTTATGGATTTAAACAAAATTAGTCGTGAACTCGCTAATGACTGCTAGAACTAGTCCCATAATGAAAGATTTCTCTTCTTCTGTCTTCTTAGGCTCTGTAGCCTTCAACGTGAGCGCTTCTTTTTCGAGGCGCATTGCCGACCTCTTCATGCATTCCTCTCCAACTTCAGTTAGCATCTACATTGGAAGAATACTGTAGGTATTCTTTATACGTTCCTCTAACTCTTCAATACTCCTGGGCTTTGATTCATAGACTTTGTTTTTAAGGAAGCTCCACATAAGGAAGTCACATGGTGTGAAATCTGTAGAACGTGGCTCCCACTCCAGAGGTCCTCGACGACCTACCTAACTATCAGGGAACTTGTGATTCAAGAAATCGCAAACTGCCTTACCACAATGTAGAGGAGCAGTATCTCGTTGAAAAAACACCCATCAACATTGGCTACAGATTCCAATTCAGTGAAAAAATTTTCGAAGCATCGCTAGATAATTGACCCCTGTCACATTAACAGTCCGTTGCTGATCATCTTTGAAGAAAAATGGTCCAATGAGCTTTTAAAAAGAAATAGCCCACCATACAACGAGCTTTGGAGTGTCACGCTCGTACACTTCAACAATAACTGGGTTGCCTCTGCCCAAAAATCGTGTATTATGTCAATTCACGTGACATAAGTAAAAAAATGCTTCATCACTGAAGAACATGTTATCCAAGATAGAAGGGTTATTTTCGTGATGGTGTATGAATGTCTCACATAGTTCTACCCTTCGATCAAAGTCCTCTTCCATAAGTTTTTGAACAACTTATATCTTAAAAGGAAACATTTTCAAGTCTTTGCGTAGTATCCGTTGGATGATTGAAACATGAATGGCTAATTCCCGCAAGGCTCTGTTTATGGACTTCCCTTGGCTTCTGTAAAAAGCTCTTTCAACGATAGCAATGTTTACCTTAGAACGGCTACTTCTAGGTCTTCCTTCATATGCGGGGTCTATCAGCCACAGAGCCTGTTTCCATAAATCCCTTATGAATATAATAAATTGTATAGGGTGCTGGGCAAGTCGGCGTCTTATAGAAAGCACGGAATCGTCTTTGGATTTCAGTTGGAGATTGGTAAACTTCCTGTCAGGCAGCGATTTTACACTTCATTTTCAAAGTTAAATGATCATCCATTTTAACCAGATATAGGGTCTAACTTATATACCAAAAGATTCTGATTTATTAAACTATATTTGCTATGAACTTGAAGTCTTCCGTTTAAAATCTGAAAAAATAAATAAAATGTAGCGGGAGTTTTGAATGGCCCCGTACCGTAGGTATGGCATTGCCCTTGGTTGTTGCAGAAGGTAGAGAATGGCAGTTATACTTCTGTTTAAGATAGTATTGATGATGGTCATGCATAAAACCCCTGAGGCAGATGCATGCAGGATCTTTTTCAGCTATTATTTTTTTGAAGTGATTTAAAGTTGTCCCGGAGGCCGCTGATATTCCTTTGGAGGATTATAATTTTAGGGAAGTATTCTGCGTGGTTAAGATTCATGGATGTGTTCTTGTGTCCATTGCTTTTGCAGGGATGTCTGTGCGGGTTTAGTAGACGTGGACGGGATTGATAACAGAGATTTTATGGAGACTCTTGGGGTCTGTAGTTGTCTGGACTTCTGTAATTCAAGTTTAGTTTGGGAGGGGGAAGGAATGTTCGGTTTGGTATCATGTTCTTGAGAAGCGATGGTCGTCGGTGCTTCTGTTTCAGTTGAGGCCGGCTCATTTTGAAGCAGTGTTTGATTCTCCATTCTCTCTGGCTGGAGAGTGGTATGGGCTTTTGATTCAAGTCTGAGGTTGGACCTTTGGAGCCCTGGCTTGATCGTGGAATTCAATTAACGGTCTATTTCTGGGGTGGATTTTTCTTTCGCGTTACTTTCGCTAGTTGAGTTTCTTTTTGGTTTGGTGATGTAAAGAACAACATCAGGTTGCTCATCGCTGCTTGGTACTGGTCATGTTAAAGTGCTTACTTTTTGTGGGCTGTGGTTCGGGTATGTTCGGTGATGTTACGGTCTCCATCCTAAACGTGCTGTGGGCTCGAGCTAGCTTGGAATTCAGGCTGGGAAAGGGCGACTCGGATGATCTTGGGGGACGTCTTCTTTTGTCGCCTCTGCCCTCAGGTGGAGAGGTTGTCGTGGTTGTAAGATTTTAAGTAATAAATTTAAATGGGTATACAAAGTTCAAGGTACTATTTGACCAGGGATGCTAGAAAAATTTTATAAATAAGAATTGAATTTGGTCAAGAAATTGAGTTTACCAGCTATCTGAAAGGTTACAATCTGGAGAAGTGGGTTTGGAGAGAAAGGTTCATTAAAATAATACGGTTAGGTTTTATTTAAGGTTAATGAACATAATTCCATTAAATTTAAGGCCCGGGTTGAAGAAGGCTAAGAATAAACTAGTAAAGCTAAACTTAAAACTGCCGATCCATCTAAGAAGGACACAGTTAATGATATTTTATTTTGGTAGGTACTGACTAGTATTTCAGATTTATTAATGAGGTTAGCATAAAAGTGGTGTAACATTCCTTAACTCAAAGGTCGGAATTTTGCCCTCGAGTTTGCTACCTGACGACATAAATTCTTGTATCGAGTTCATATCTAATGTTGTAGCCATCCTTAAGGCTAACGTAGATGAATTGAGGAACTTCGTGGTACAACTGTCATGAAGCCTAAGGCTGATATTAACGCCATATCGAAGATTGACTTAATGCCCTGAAATCTTTCTATCATTGATCGTAACCTTTATGTAGATTTTAAATCTACAGGCGACTTATTGTTGGATTACCACGGAAATCTAAAGATCTCGACTTACCTGACAATAATTGGATTTCCAAGACTAGACTATACAATATGACGCCTCTATTAAGACAGAACAACCCGTCAGTAATGAAGATGTATGACGATATCTTTAATCAACATCTATAAAGATGTTATATAGAAGAGGTTAATCCGAGGAGGCGTCTTATTAAAGGGTGAAAAATACATTACTTAGCCAACCATGTGGTTCTAAAGAACTTTGCCACTACTCCTTTGAGATTAAGTAGTATTCGATTGTTTCAGAGGGAGTATAAGTTTATATGGTTGTTTAAATCCTGGGCCATCTCTTATTAGCAATTTATTCCATGCAGGCGAAGGGCTCTTCGCCTGCATGGCAGACATTGAAAATACTAATTTACAAAACCTTCTTAAATATAAGAATAAAAACTCGTTTTCCTTGGGTTGAAGCATCCCATGGATCCAAATAGTCTCCTTATCAGTTATCGATACAAAGTGATCTTTTTTTATTCAACGAGCAGCCAATTCTTAATGAAGTTCATCCCCGTGAAGGATCATTAACGATTTAGTTATAGGTGGTACATGGGTGGGTTCGGGATTTGTTACATATATAGGGGAGAGAGGTGACCTCATTCGGTGTCTGCCTCTTCGATGGTTGTTCCTGCGATTACGGGGAGATTCGTATTTTGAATATGAATGAACAACAAGTACTTCAGGAGAAATTGGTACTCTGCGAAGGGGAGAGATATGTTGCATCTAATCAAGATTGAGAGGTGATACTGGCTTTTCTATCACGTCACCTTGTTTGGGAAGGTGTAGCTGGTTGTGTTCTTAAAGGTTTCTTAGTGCGTTTTTCAAGGGATGGGTGAGCGTTAAAGATAAAGAGGCTGCTGTCAAGTGGCCGGTTCTGAGCGCCGATGCGCTAGATGTGGGTATAGTACCGTGAATGCTCGGAGCCCCACTCTTCACAGCATAAAAGGTGGGTATTGACAATGTAAATGCCTTCCTTCTTCACGCATGACTAGTTTTGCATGTCCTATAGATATACTGTATCATAGGGAGCAGACGTAGATCTCGTGGTGGTGGTATAAGTAATGATAACATTTCTTTTGGCGTGCATGATGTGAACCACTACTTTTAAGGCAGTGCGTCTTTTCTGTGCAATCTCTGGTATCGTGCCCCTATTGTCTATATTGAAAGCACGGATTCCTGGTGTTCTTACTATATTAACGCCCCTAAACGGATTTGGAAGAACGAGAAGATGGTTTTTTTTTAAATACTGACCGACTCAACATTATGTTGAGGGAAGCGATAAACTCGTATATGGCGTCAACTCCAAGGAAGAAGTTATATACTAGGACCGTGCAGGTCCTGCTAGAGAGAATGTAGACCAAACAGGCGTTGGTAACCGAACTCACCAGTAGCTCGAACTATTATCTCCAAGCGTGAGTCAGCAATAGAGAAGTGAGTTGCGGATTTAAGGAATATTTCTCTTAGGGCGTGGTATTTATGTAAGCCACACACCTTATGTTCTTCTAGAACACGTAGAGATATAGAGCGAGACCGGTGAAAGTCGGGGTACTGTTGAGCACTATAAGATTGGTTAATATTCCAAGGGGGTGACCTCTAATTGGTTACTGCGACGAGTTCCGTTTGAGGGTGGGATAAAGGATGTCACGTAGGCATCGAACTCACCTGATCCGAAAAGACATCCATAATCGTATCCAGTGGTGGAGCAAGGGTCGGGTGATCAAGAGTTTTACACAAAGTTTTCATCGATGGGCATGGGAACCCTATTATCATCACAGGATGAAAACGCTAATCATCTAGCACAGTAGCCCACTCTGCGAGGGGTGAATACGAGGCTAGCTAAGCCACCCGACACAAATAGAGGCCACTCATCTCACCAGGTGGCCAGGCAGCCTATTAGTATGGCTGCTCCAAGTTAAGTTGGCTGTGAAATTGCATGTCGGTGGAAAGAGGGATAGATTGGGGTATGCGAGGAAGGTGGAGGTTGTGGTGAAGCAGGTTGTTGAAGCCCACATAACCCAAACCGACGCTCAGAATGGAAATACAACGACCCCTTCTCACCCCCTCCTGATCCAGGATGGCTGGGTAAGAGGAAGCTTGTTGGTGTCTACCTTGCAAAATTAGAAGCCGACCAGAGAAAGTTGCTGGGGAAGTTGTAGGGAAAGTGAGGAAGAAGAATAAGAAGACAGGGTGTCAGAAAGAAGAAGAAGAAGCTAAGCTGGGACCAGACGGCGATTCCGACAAGAGGTAGATGGGAAAAAGTAGCAATGAGTTCGACTCTGCGTGAATCTCGAAAAGGATTAACTCCTACCATCGGTGACATTTTGCTCATCCACGATGATTTCCACCGCTTACATAATTTAGAAGAAGGGTCAAATTACGGATTTAGACCATGTTCAAGATAGAAGAGTCCGATCTGCATTACTGCGTGTTAAAGCCTGAAATATCACCAGACCGATCACTAAGATTTACCGAATCGAGATTGGGCCTGTTTTGCAAACCTTGGCTACTACAACATCGGCCTCTTTTGTCAGTCAGTCAACCGCAGGCAGTGGTCCCAAGGCCCATTTCAGCGGACACGCTAGTGCATAAGTCAGCCACAGGTTTGGTCTCAACACTCATCTTATTGGATTCACCGTCGGGTCAATCAATCCCAGGCATGATCATTCTATTTTTGCATCTCGCTGCGCAAGTCCAAGTGCAATATTCTTGTCTCTATTCGTTATCAGGACTCGGTTACTCTTATTTAATTCCAAGTGTGAATCATTATCGTATTTGGAGGTTGGTGGCGTGTATCTATCTATCTCCCTCTACCTCTCTCTCTCTCTCTCTCTCTATATATATATATATATATATATATATATATATATATATATATATATATATATATATATATATATATATATATATTGATAAAGAGAGAGAGAGAGAGAGAGAGAGAGAGAAATATAGATAGATAGATATAGATATGATTTGTGCTGTCTATATAGTGCTTACACGTCTTGGGTGGGGGCGTAGGAGCCCCCGAAGACGGTCTCACGACCACCTTAGTAGGGTTTGTTTTTTCTAATTGAGGCGTAGGACGTCCCAGGTGGCACTTGGCGCTCAGGACAAAGTCCTTAGCCTGGCGAAAAGAGACTCTCCACAGCCTGAAGGGCCAAGATTTCCTTGGCCAGGAGATAGGTGCTACATTGCTTCGATGAAGAAGGGTGCAGCTCTCCGCATTTGACACACTTACCGTGTATGATCTTGGTGCAATTTACACAAATTTCGGGTAAAACCCACTTTTCACATTTACATGAGCGATTCGTATGGTCGAAACAATGAAAGTATTAGCAGTTTGGCGGCAATTGAAAAATGCCTTCATGTGTTAGCGATATCACCCATCACTCACCGACTCAGGGAGCCTGTCACGATCGAAGTTGACGAAGAGTGTAGGGCTGGGCCTCGAGCCCAACCCCAGTTCTCTTATCACACGCTCGACCATGACATTCCTTGGTCAGCCAGCAATTCGGTGATGTATTCGAAGGAGTAGTTCACTAGTTCCCTCGCATAAACCACTCATTTCGCAAAATTTATGGTAGAGTGCGGCGCCCCGTCGAGCCATTGAGTGTCCGAAGGGCACTAATCATGTCCACCTCGGAACTGTCAGCCGCATTCGACAGAATGCTCCCGTACGAGAAACGGGTCACCTTCGGCTCTCCACCAGTCACTTTAGCTAAAGTTCTTCTTTGATGGACTATGTAGCCTTTGGAGAACGCTAGTATTGATGAAATCAAGATAGCTAAACATTATTTACCCCTAATATAAGTCACTCTGACAAACTGAAGAGGTCAAACACAGCATTTGCACTTTTTTAGAAAAACATCAGATTAAATTGTGACTGTAGAGGCAAATCATATGATAATGCGTCAAACATTAATGGCAAATACTCGGGATTGCAAGCAAAAATTCGGGAAAAGAATCCTCTTGCCGACTTCATTCTTTGCTTTGCCCATTCCCTCAACCTGATCATTCATTACGCTGAGTACAACATTTCTGGTGCTTCAAAGTTTTTTGAATTGATAGCGAACGTCTACTGCTTTTTTCATGCCAAAATTTTCATTAAATTATCTCGTTTACTAAAACCTTTAAACATAAATGTTATTTTTAAATATGAAAACACTATCTATCGCCTTTTCGTAAAAAATTTCCCCCTCACCAGGTATTGTATATTCTATTAGTTGCAATAATTGTGAAAAATGCTATTATGGACAGACCTTTAAAGAATTGAATGTTAGAGTTAAACAGCACCAAACTAATGTTCGTAATCATTGTCAACAATCTGCATTATTTTTACATATCTATAGTCAGGATCATACTATTATTTGGAATAGTGCTAAACTTGTTATTAAATGTACAAACTACATTTAAAGAAATATTTTGGAGTGTATCTCTATTCATATTTTCCCAAATTTTAATATTAGCTTGGATTGTTTAGCCTAGATCCTATCACATCTAATTATATTAAATCACAAATTAAAGTTTTTAAAGAATTTGTACCCCCGAGTTAGGGTTTTGGTGCAGGTAGCCGTATTAACCCCCCACTCCTTACTATTTAAGACATTGTCTGTCCTGACATATGTTATTCTATGAAGAGGTCTTTTAGAATAAAGACGAAAGCGCTCGGAATCGTTTTTCCATTTTTCTTGTGGGTGTTATTTATCATAATTTTGACTCACGTGCAAGTTGTGAGTTTCTTTTCATATATATATATATATATATATATATATATATATATATATATATATATATATATATAACATTTTGCGGTTTTTTAAATATTCCCTATGATTATACTATATGCTACAATTATAATACAGAAGTAGTATTTGGTACGAAATATTAAGGCGTGCGGACAATGTGCTTCTTTCTCTGAAATGATAATAGACCGTGGCAATGAAATCAACGCGTACATATTATTTTCTTTAGATCACCCTATTTTACCATACAACTGGTTTTAAAAATTAAAGAATGACGGATCTTTAGCGAACGTAACCCGTCTCCCAGATCGCTGTTCTCTCCGGTGCTTGGAGAGGTTTTTCTTCGATTTCCTTCGCCTCATTGTTCTCTGTTTCATCTTTTTCATGATCCGAAGTGCAAAACGTCGTTTTCATATTTCTTGCATGAGTCTTCATGAGTCGCTGATTACTCAGTATATTGTTATTATACGAGTAAGAAAGCTTCGCTGGTTAAAACCTGTCTACTGAGACAGTATCTTGTTTGCCATTAGGGAACTCCAACTTGTAGACCTTGTCGTCACGCTCAACCACCGGGAAAGGGACAGCATATGGCGCTTCTAACGGTTTACGAACACAATTGATTCGGACCCACATATTCATTGCCTCACGATGAGCTTCGGTCACGAAAGACTTGGGCGCCGAGTGCAGGTGTCCTTTTGATGCCTGTGTGAAGTCGACTTGTGCCATGGTTGTGGCTAATTCTTTAATTAATTTGAATTGGTTTTTGACGATGAAGATGAAATAAAGGGCTTCGGATACAGTAGAAACCTAGGGCTTTTTACTTAGGCGAAAAACTGAGTCATTAGGTAGGGAGCGAATGGCCAACAGGATAATCGGAGGGCCATCAGTCAACCTTGTTGATGGGCCATTATGGAGCACTTCAGAGTTCTGTGTGCCCTTTCCGCCATCCCGTTTGTGGATGGGCAGAACGCCGTGGTGCGGAGAAGGTGAAAACAAACGAGAGCCAATAATTTTTTGAACAATTCGGACTCGAACTTGGCTCCTCTGTCGGTTACGACGTATAACGGGACTCCAAATCTGGAAAACCATCCGTCTAGGAAGGCCAAAGCAACCGTTGCAGCACTTATGTCCACAATCGGTAATGCTTCGATCCATCTTGTAGACGGAAAATGCCACGGATAGGATTGCCCAGGCAACGTACACGGCGAAGTGGTCCGAGGATGTCAATGAGCACGGTTCGAATCTTGACGAGGCAATATTAATGGGCAGGATTGGCGATTTCATGTTGCAATTGATCTTGAAGGACTGACATGAGAGGCATTCCCGTGCCGAGGAGCGAATGGCCCTGTCCATATTAGACCAAATATATCGAGATTTAATTAGACGGAGGGATGCTTGAATGTCAGGGTGGGACAAATTGTGTAATTGACTGAAAATAGTCATTCTGCATTGTCGAGAATAGAGGCTCCTTGCCGCTATGTGCCCCGTCGAAAGCACGAGGTCAGGCACGAGGTCAGTCCACGTGAGCGATGACCGTGAGAATAGTCAGAATATCAAACTGCTTTTGGCGATAAGCAAGGGATTGGAATTGCAAACGCGCATTTCTGTCGTCTTCCAGGGCGTTATAAACTCCTGCTGGAGTAATTTCCATCTCTCAAGCGAAGGCTAGAATTATACCGAAGGATCTGAGCCTCAGTCAATTAGCCCGTTCTTGGTTTCGGTACATTTCGTTTGGTACGAATACTCCACCCAGTTAGTGTTACTACTAGAAGTTAAACTCTCCGTGGTTAAAGTCCCTCAAATAACAATCCGATGCCCCGTTTCATCTCTTAAAGCCTTGAACCTAAGCCAGGCTGAGACGAATCATCTGTGGCTACCTTGCCAGTCATCCCTGCATATTTGGTTCCTACCTTTTCATAAGCTTCATAGCCCGCAGCCTTCAGTACTTTAATGTCGGCCAACTGCACTCAATCGTTTTGAATTAAAATCTTTCACATTCGTCCCCCACACTTCTATCCCCCATCTCGGTCGTGATCAAAGTTGAGTCTGGATTACGCGTTCGACCTTGAGCGTCCACGCATATTGGGTAGAAGTGACGTATATGGCGGAGTCATTCTACGACATAATGTATATATATATATATATATATATATATATATATATATATATATATATATATATATATATATTAACTGCCGTCAGGTTTATAGGGTCTTTAAACGGTTCCTTTTAAGGTCTTTTAAAGGTTTTGTGGCTGAAGGCTTGGCTATTGGGAAGGTAAGCAGAAATATTCTTGCTAACTATTTTTTCCATTTGTTTTGTGTACCCGCATTTATACATACCGTGTGTAAGTTTTGAGACTACGCTTCTCATTTATTCCCCCCAGCAGAATTTTACCCTTTCATATCAAGAAAGGCTCAGTCTATTTTTTGTTCTCGGTGTTGTGAGCAAAGTTAAAGGCTCTATCGTTAATTCTGGTATTTCCGAGTGCTCAGACGGAAATTATTAATTGCGCCGTGTGTATACCGAGTCAATTCGTGTCGACAATCCCGTTATGTTTTTATTTTTAAAAGGTTTAGTGCGAATTCGCAACCATCATGTCTTCATTCAACCAATTTAAATTACAAGGCGAATCTCTTATTTTATCCGGAAAGGACCTTCTGTCCTATATACAAGAAAAAGAGAGAGCCGAGGGAGCGGAAAGAAGAGAAAGAGAAGAACGAAAAAAAGCGAAAAGGAGAGAAATAGAAGAGAGAGAAGAAGAAAGATGAACATCGGTCAACATGAGCTGGAAATGACTTCGCTTTCTCCTGCGATTCAATCTTTGGTGAAGGACCGAAAGTGTCCCACCCTCGAGGAATACTTCGAAGAAGCCGATGTATTCGCTGCGAGCCACAATTGCTACTCTAAAGAAAGAAGAGAGTCTGATCCATCGTTCCCAAAGGTAAAAGTGTCGAAACAAAAATTTACACCCCGGGACCCTAGCAAGTTTGTCAAAATACCTGGCCCCTCCAAGCCCAGAAACTTTTTTTCATCGAAACCCCGTGACGTTTAGCCATTCCCGTCGAATCCTTCTTCGTCATACTTCCCCAGGAGGCCCATCGTGTGTTTCTTCTGCAGTATTGAAGGACATTTGAGGCCAACTGCCCCCAGAACTCCCAATTCTGTCCTAGTTCTCTCAATCAAGTGCAGAAAATTTGTGCTTCCCCCGCGCCACCACCATCGCAAGTCAAACCGCCTCCCTCACCGTCTGCTCCTCTTGTCGCTAGCTATCAGGTGAACTTCTTGTTCGAGTCGAGCTCCCCAGGAAGCTTGAGACCGAATCAGTAAATGGCTGCCGGTCTCCACCCTTGTTCGGGATACAGGGTGTACATGTATTGTGGTGTCGGACGAGCTGCTACCCCCGATCGCTCCGAACCATGATAAGTTTGCGGTATTACATGACTACCTGGGAGTGCAAATCGATTCCCCATCGTGAAATGCTTTATTGAATGCCGGTATTATAACGGCTGGGCTGAAGTAGTAGCGTCCTCAATAAAGTTCTGCGCTGTTCTGGTCGGACAGTGCCCACGGGTTACTTCCACCCCTAGTGTTCAACCCATCATCACGTGTTCCCAGGCGAAAAAGGAAGCAGAGCCACCAGCTCCCTTTGAAACCCCCTGTGACTCCGAGTTTAGCGGCATTCTGAATAATGAATTCGCTAAAAGGCAAAAGGACTGTGATTCACTCCGCCCCATCTGGACCAAAGCTCATAATAAGATTCAGGAAGCCACCTGCGAAAATAAAGTTGTTTCCTTCGTCGTGAAGAACGACCTCCTGTACCGCGCCTGCTTGGAAAGCAATAGTTCCGAGGCCCATGCATTATGCATCCCCCGTTCGCAGGTCCCCCTCATATTAAAGACGGCTCATGATAGTCTTTTTTCTGGCCATTTAAGCCTTACCAAAACGGCTCAGAGAATCTTTAAGTATTTTTATTGGCCCGGTGGGCCAGATGAGATCCTCAATTATTGCCGTTCGTGTGATATCTGCCAAAGGACAGCCACAAAAGGATGTGTCAGACCCGCTCCGCTGCTGAAGGGACCCATCATATCTGAACCCTCGAATAACCCTCCGATCCTCCATTTCATCTCTTAAAGCCTCGAACTCAAGCCAGGCTGAGACGAATCATCTGTGGCTACCTTGCCAGTCATCCCTGTGTGCGTATGTACAGAAGCTCGTATCGCTTCTCGACCCATCCCCCCCGTAGAGCTCACACCGAGTAGCTCTGTTAAGTTCGGTTCTTGTATACATCGAGTATCTATTGCCATTATTCTATTTATAGTGTATAACCCTGTAAATATTAAAGTATATTTGGTTCCTACTTTTTCATAAGCCCCATAGACCGCAGCCTTCATTAGTTTAATATTCGCCAATTGCACTCAATCGTTTTGAATTAAAATCCTTTGCACTCGTCCCGTCCCCCCCCCCCCCCCCGCCACATCTGCCGTGACCAGAGTTGAGTCAAGATCACCCGTTTTACAATGAGCGTCCACGAATAGTGGGTAGAAGGGACGTATATGTCTGTCAGGTTTATTTTACGACGTGCATGCTGCAGGGATGAACGGTCGTGAGCATCTTGATGTTACTTCACAACATAGTTGAGCTTCTCCAGGAAGAGGGAATAATTTTAATCGCGACCGCATTTCTTCTGTTTCTTCATCGTTATCCTGCGCTGCCGCAAAAGCTCAGAGGTTAAATGAATCAATTTGGACAGAAATGACGTCCCTCGATATGCAAAAAACAACGACGCTGTCTTGACCACGCACGTAGGTGAAGGCATTGATGTATTCCGAAATCGCCGTCTGATGGCGTTGTTGCCTGTCCGTTTTGGCTTTCAATAGTGACGAGAAATCCGAAACTAACAGTTTGCGGTATGTGCATTAGGTAACATGGCGACCCTCAATCATGTTCCTAAGGTGGATCACAGCAAGATACGCCGCCAGGAGATCTCTGTCGTTTGTGGAGTACGCTTGGTGTGTCTGGCTTAGTTTGCTCGAGAATAATGCCATTGGTTACGGTGATCCATTCACCATCTGGTGAAGGGCATCGCCTGCCGCCTATTGGGAGCAGTCCGTCACCAGTTGATATGGTGAGTCATTGGGCAGCGGATGACAGAGCTTGACTGAGTTGATCAAAGTTGATTTAATATTAGTGAATGCTTCTCATGCATCATCGTTCCATTCGAGCTCACGAGCCTTGGCTCGCAGGCGTGTAAGCTCGGTCAGCGAAGCTGCAATCGCCGCAAAATTTGGAATCATCCTTCAATAGAATCCCCACCTTCCCAAGTATCGTCGCAGTTCCTTATAGTCTTTTGGTAATGGAATGTCCCAAAATTCCTTTATTTTCTTAGCCGGCGGGCGAATTCGCGTGGGCGAAATATGATTCCCTAGAAAATCATTCTCTTCTTTTGCTAATTCGCATTTCTTCAGGCATATCCGTAGGCTGTTTTCGACCAGGATTTTGAAAACTATATCCGTGTGTACTTCCACCATTAACCGTCGTAATGTTTACACTATATTTATGTAATTTACCCGTTTGCACAAATTCAATCACAATTATCGACACCCTCGCCCCGGTATTAATTAAAAATTCACACTTTATTTTATCTACTTTCGCGGCGACAGTGAATACTGACGGCTGGCGAAGATGGCCTGGAAGACGGTTGCATTTGAACATGTTCCTCTCTTTTGGCCATCTGCATCAAGGCTTGCAGAATTTCGTATTTTCACTGAAATACAAATGGGATCGGCATACCACAGGTCTTTGGTTCCTGCGAAGAGGTCGCACTATTATTGGTACACTATTAGCACTATATTCGTTATTACGTGGTACAAAGTTAGAACGGTTTCCATTAGGGTACATACCTATAGGCACTGAGCGCGCAGTTCCCGTATTCTTCACATTATTTATAGGATTATTACACTTATTATTTAAATCGAGAACACTCATATCGGGAAAAGAAATGGCACTGTGTTCTATTGTATCAATGCTAATTGGGGCGGTCAATAAGTTTTGCGAATCGGTAGGGCAAAACAGAGGAAGGAGGATTGCTGTTTGTGGGGGTGTTAGGACAAGCTATAAAAAGTCAGGAACTGCAGCCGCACGCTTCTGCCTCGTCTATTTAAGAAGCAGTAGCTGATCGCAGATCGTCGGTCACAAATTTTTCAACAATGGAGAAGGTTGAGCACCGCGCAGTGATCAAATTTTTGACCAAGGAAGGCAATAATGCAAAAGAGATCCATGGACGCATGGTTGCAGTGTACACCAACACCGCCCCTTCCTATGCAACCATTGCTCGCTGGAATAGGGAGTTCCGCCATGGTCCTGAGTCCCTTGAAGATGACCCCCGTCCAGAACGCCCGTCAGACGTGACCAACGAAGACAATGTGGCCCGTGTGGAGAGAATGATCCTCGAAAATCGACGGGTGAAGGTCGAAGAAATCGAGCGAGAACTTGGAAAATCACGTGGAAGTGTTATCAACATCATCCACGACAATTTGGCCATGACCAAAGTATCTGCCCGTTGGGTCCCTAGAAACCTCACGCCCCATGATCGACTTCAACGTCATCAAAGTCCACAAGGCCAGAGTTGTATAAGCTACCGTGCGTGAGTGCGGATTCGAGAAGCTCAAACTTCCCGCCTACAGTCCAGATCTGGCCACTAGCGACTACTTTTTATTTCGCCAGCTCAAGGCTGCACTGCGTGGACGACGGTTTGGGGACGATGAAGATGTCCAGCTCGCCCTCCAGGAGTGGATTGAACAGCAGTCGGGAGATTTCTGGTTGTCGGGAATTCGAAGCCTCAGGGACAAGTGGCGCAAGTGCATTGAAGTCGAGGGTAGTTATATTGAAAAATAATAAAACATTTTTCCTCATATTTCGTTTCCTTATATCCGAATTGCAAAACTTATTGACCGCCCCTCGTATTATGAACACTGAGACACTGTGCCCTATAAAATGGCATTAGTTCGCCCGCAAGCTTTCCTAGCTGGTCCAGGGTTAGGTATCTTCTGGGTGGCGATTATAGGCGCGATGTTTGATGGCAGGGGTTGAATAAATTTGTTCTTCAGACTAGTTCTCCGTAGTTTCTCCAGGTTGATTAAAGGTCGACCAGTGAGTGTCTAGGAGGCAATAAGTTTCTCGAAGAGCTCTCTCTGGTTTTGTTCTTTCGAAGAGACGATTACTTCGTTCCTTATGAGCTGGTAATTTGAGGCAGACAAGACTGTAGCTGGAAGTCGGTCGGTAGTACCGGGAGGTAGTGTAGACAGGACGTGATAAAATTTGTCTTCCTTGTTTGTTCTCGATATATGAAACTGGGCTTCTACAATCTTAAACCAAATGGAAACTGCTGTATCATTAAAGATGGGTGGCTTGATGGTGATGGCATTCACGAGTTCCATCTCTCCCTGTCCGATGTGTCCATATTTTCTTCTCTTGTTACTTTACTGTCCGTTCAAAGGAGTCACCAGTTTATGGTAGCTTCACTACCAGTTTATAGGGGTGAGTTTATAGGTTACCAGAGGAGGAGGAGGCAAAAGTGTCAGGAAAAGGTGGTTAAGATCTTACTGTCGAGTTTGGTCCGACTTCAAATGTTCTTAACAGATAATCCGCTCGCTGACTAGGTTCGAAAGGTAAATTGGTTATCTCTTGGTAGAAGAAAGGACTCGAAAGAAAATGGCAGAGTTTTTAGGCTTTAATCTTGGCTGAGGACTACCTCACTTCGGGCAAGCGAAATTGTCAAGTCTTAGCTCTCAGTATTAAGTTTCAGTGTTTCGTGTACGTCTCCTGCGTCAGATTTTCGGGGCTATAGGCGGATGATCGAAGACGAAAAACGGACTCGTAACGCAAATAATAATAATGCTACTAATGTACAAATCAGAAACGAGAATCCAGAATCATTACAGGAGTGTTTTTGTCCATCTTCGTTCTGAACTAAAAAAAAGTTAACTACTATTAACATTCAAAACAAACGTCAGGAACGTAACTTAAGTCGTCACATGGAATTTAAAGATGCACATGTAACTTAGTCTGACTCTCAACTGAATAGTAAAACGCGTGCGCGAGTGTTAGTCCGACTCATAGCATTTAAGATGTCGTCGTAGAAGAATTATTGTTTCAGCATTATATTGAAATATTGTCTATTCGTGACTTTATAACCTGCAATAGACCATCTCCACCATTGAAATATTACTCCTATGACACTATTACAACGATGCGAAGCTGATTACATGTTTTAGTAGCCTAAAACGAGTGCGCCAATTTTATTCAAAATTACCTCGTTAATTTGTGGAATTACAGTTTGTTTATAATGAAACGAGTCTTTAAAATACTTTAAATTTTACTAATTATTTTAAAGGCCGAGCTTTGAAAGTCAATCTTTTCGTTACACTTACGATTCTTCATTACTATCATTAAATATCAACTAGAAGATTTAACGCATTTCAAGGATTCGTAAAACGAATTGATTTTACTGAAGATTGAAACTGCCAATAGAAATTCTTCAGTTCATTCAATTAAATGCGGAATAATAAAAAAAAATATATATATCTTTTCTCTTATTATGGCGCAATTTCGTCTCCTCAGCCTGATTAGGCTGTGTCATCTTTAGTGTTCCGATATCGTTTGTTGTTATTTTTAGAAGCATAATCATTGTTTTCACCCTTTAAAAAGTGACAACGTACGAGTTTGCTAGAGAAAGAACAATGTCTGGAGGGTTTTATCAGTGCAATGGGTTTTCAGAGAGATTTACAGGAAAACGTGCGAGTGTTTCAGGTATGCAGTTCCTGATAGATCGCTAGAAACATTATTAATCTACCAGGCAGTGGCTCTGCCACTCCTCCCTACGGGGGTGCTTGCTCTTCGCTACTAAGATTAAAATCTTTAAAAAAACAGCCATGGTTAAATTTTTATAAATTTTCTGAACTTCGCCAATTATAATAATTTTAAAAAGGAACTCTCAACTAAATTTCCCCCCCTTTCAAAATATCGCGTTACTAAAATATAGAGTTATAGAAGATATATAAAAATAAATTTTCTGAACTTCACCATTTGTAATTCTTTGGGTTTTAAAACTTCACACAATTTCGATACTTATATTTATTTCTGAACTTCACCATTTTGTTTCTTGATATTATAAAAGAATTATTAGAAATTACTTTGATAAAAAACATGTCATAACCAAACTAAGATGAAATTATTATTCAAATACTCAAATAAATCCCGTTCTTAAATTATAGAGTTAGTGATGATGATGATGATGATGATAATTAATCCTTGCCAGAAATGCGGTATAAACATTTGACTCTTAATCACTCGCAAATCTTTAAAGATACAGAAACAGGTGTCCACACAAACCAAATAGAGTTGCTTTGGGCTAAAGCGAAAATGGGAAATATAAAAGAATGTGGAGCCGCTCGTTCTCTGATCGACTCCTTTAATACTCGTCGTATGTGCGAGTTTTTGTGGACGCAACGATATAAAGGGAAATAATTAGTTGCTCAAATTTACAAATACATTGTAAAGTTTTATCTATCAAATGATGTTTAGCTTTTGCTTTTGTTTACTTTCCTTAACTTTTATATTTTAGTTTTTTCTCATTCGACTCCAAACCCTCAAAATACTTATAACATAGGAATGATCCCATCCTTCGATTCCCACCCATGAGAAAAGCAGTTCAGCCATCTGGCTTAAGAGACGAATTTGCGCCATAATAAGAGAAAAGATAAAAAAAAATAATAATTAACTTTACATACAATCAATAAAGTTTGGAATTAATGATAAACTAATCCTGACTCTCGAGGTAAACAGTAAGCTGTTGCGGAATATTGGAACCTCACATTTTAAAAATGGGAATTTTAACGTACTTTAAAACAATATGGAAATTCTGCAATTTGGTTGTCCCGAATATCGATAAAATCTTTTCCAGCACAACTATCTTTACTTTTATAGGAAAGGCACGCAAATAATAAGAACTTTCCGTATCTTCCCTTTGAAGTTAATTAAAATAAAGTATGTAAATATGATTTTTTTTATCATATAAAATAGGTTAGAAGTTTAAAAAAAAATCCCGTTTGAATTTCAATGAGACCTTGTAAATATCGGTAACTCCAGTGTACCCATGTAAAAATTAGCTACTTCACATATTAACTTGTAAAGGACAGCAACCCTTTTACTTAGCTTGTGAATAAAATCTTCAAACAGTTACGATTAATCAATCAAAGATAGTCAAATAACAAGGCAATAGAGCATTTTTAGTAAAAACATTTCCAGAATTAAAAAAAAAAAAGCGAACATGTAACAATAAAACGTTAAGGATCAAATAAAGATAAGCCATCCCTACAAAAAAGGATGGCTTATCTTTATTTACCAAATCAATTTCGGGATGGCTTATCTTTACTAATTAAAAGGTTATCTTCAAACAGCCAAAACCGACATTTCGAGGTTACTCATTTTTAAGCATATTTCAGTATATTACAAGTTGATTCAGACAGACAGTTGACTTCAGTTACCTATCCTTTTTTAAAAACAGACAATCGAACCCCTTATGGGCCGCTCCTATTTCGAGAAAGAAAATAAGCCTTTGTTTAATTAAAATCCATTACCAATCATCAATTTCACGAATCAAAAGCATCTACTAAAGAACGAACATTTTGTGGCCCCTGCAAGTGGTTTTCACACGTAAGCCATAGAAAGTTACTGGAATAAGCATAAGCTGAGAGTAAAAAAATGGTTAGCTGCAAACGTGATTTTCTCTATTCATATTTACAAGAGTTGATGTGGCGTGAACGAAACACAGGAAATTCATTCCTAAATTTTTGTGAACAAATTGCTACTCAGTGCCTTTTTGGATGTCACTTTATTCATTAAATAATCGATTTTTTTTTTCGATGCAATTTCCAGTTTTAATGTCAGTTTATTAAATATTTTTTTAGAATGTTTTTGGTTTTCATTTATGTACATTACTTGTTCTTTTAGGGATGGCTTATCTTTAATATAGGTTGGTGGGATAGTTTATCTTTACTTGATCCAAAGTTAAATTTAATTAAATTCATCAGCAATAACCCTGCAGAATATGTGAAACGTGTCATGTTTATTTCTTTCTCTCCTCATAAATTCTTGAAGCTAAAAATTCCCTTTGGTAACCTTGCATGCTTTTGATAGCTGATTTATGCCTTCCCGCATATCTTTCGGTTTGTCAACTCCCGATGAGGTGACCTACCTTCATTACTTAACCTGAGCAGATTCAGGAGAGTTGCGAGCTCACACGCTATCTTGCCCTCCAAGTTGTTTACTTTGGCTATGTACCACCCACACACACTGCCAGTGCATGATAATAATAGATGATCACTTACCCTACTCCTTAGTGGACCCGCCTATCCCTATTCCTTTTTATTACATACCCTTATCTACTCACAAAATTTCTTCTTACTATTCAGAGAGGTTCTGGTAGCTCGGTGTACTTCTGGCCTCTTACCAGAACCTGGCCGATTTGCAGGCGAAACAGTGAGTTCCCTAGCTGCTGCGAGGTATTAGATGCAGTGTGTGCTGGGTTACCGACTCTCGTCATTCACCGCTTCAAATGCACTTATGAGCTAGCTACGCCGGGTCCATTCTTAATGGTTTAAAGCGCAAAGAAAAAGTTTCCAAGTACGATGGTCGGGTTGTCAATGTCAATCTTATCTCACATCTACAGACAGAGTATGTGCAAATGATCACATTCTGGATTTTTCTGATCATATGAGGAATTTCTTCTTAACCTTCTAAGTCATTGAGACGTCATAGTATGTTTTGCAGGTGTCTTTTGTTCTTACAAACCTCTGCTATGGCCAAAAGTAAAAATAAATTTATAGTAATAGAGTGCAATGGAGAAAATAGAGAGCCGCTTCCAAGCACAGTCTCGTCCCATCTAAGTGCTTGAGAGGGCCAGGTGACTTGAGATAACCTTTTACTAGCAGAACGACTCTCCATTACCTCCAAGACAACTACAAACCCTTGCATTGCCTTCAGAGTAATCCGTGGGCAACTGCACTTCCTTAGGAAATACCCCTCTCCCCAGTTTTATCAGGGGGCCTCGAACGTCCTTCTAGCGAAGAGAGGGGCTTCCTTCTCCACTACCTCTACCGATAAGAAATTTGAAATTTTTGCTCTTATCCATTTTCACAGAATTGCCCTGTAGACTCTAAGTTAAAAGCCACCAACCCTCCCGCTTCTCTTTCGCAGTGAGCCGCTAAAAACTGACAATATTTCGCGGAACCATTGCAGCCGGATGGCGCACTCCCGATGAAGACGTCTAGTCAGGGCAAAACCCCACTGTAAAAGAACAACCTCTGACTCCCCTCCTAATATTTTAGAGACTAGGTGTGAGTCTATCTCGCCATGAGGAACGTAACTTCCTGTTCGAACATTCACGAATGTCCTACTCCTGAGCGCATTGGGGAAATATTCTCCAATCCTGCGAACTCGTCCCAAGCCTCCTATCCCCGGTGACGAGGTGAGGAAGATCCGCTGTTTCACACACCTCGCTGTTAAATGATGAATCTACTCCGCCCCCGGACTAAGATGTCTGGAGCTTGTGACTCCTTTCTCCAAACACTCTCCCCCGCATAATCGGGCATATAAATACTCGGGTTATTACGTAGTTCGGGGAGTCCAGCCCGCACCTCAAGGGCGTCCTCACCGTTCGTCTCAAGTCTTAAGTTAGCGTTCGTCAGACAGCAAGACTTTCTCCGCCGTGATTCTACCCCAGTCAATTGGAAGCTTCTCTGATCGGCAAGCCTTTGAATTTTCGCAACAGTCTTCTTTTGTTTAATCGAGCAGAAGAAAATCCCACACGATTTCCTTTGAGGAAAATAAGTTTCCTTTTCCAGTGGACTTACAAATAATCCCACATTTCCTGTCGAACGTCATCTTTGAAGATTGGCTATCTTCATCGGAAAGTTGGTTCGGATCGTGCCTCACCTGCTTCGTTCGGACCGTGCCCCACTCGACTCATTGGATCGTGCCCCACTGGCCTTATCGGATTGTTCCCCACTGGCCTCTTCGCAAGAAAGACCTTCCTCGAAGTCATCGACCCGTAAGACTGAAATCCCCTCTATTATTAATATTGTCAAGTTCCCCCTTTTGATCTGAGCCTAGAGACATTAATCAATTAATTTTATATGAGAATCCCTCCTCATAATAATTATCAAGAGACTATTTTAATTTAAATAATTCCCTTTTGCCTATTATTATTCTTTATTTTGATCTTTGTAAATAAAATTATATTTTGTTGTTTTATCTTTAACTAACCTTGAACGATACTCTCGGCCTATTCAAGTAAATCTCGCAAACCAATTATGCACTCTCTCTGATCATTAAGGATTTGAAACCCAACGCCTCAAGTTTGACCTCCTAGTCGATCGTTAATCCCTGCGAACAGTCATTCAACGGTTCGTGTTGCAGTAGGTGATTAAGTCACACCTTACATAATATAGGAGTAGTGTATGGTATAGAGTGGTGTTCCACGACATATTTTATATATATATATATATATATATATATATTACTTCTATATTATAAAAACTGGTGTCAAGTGTGTGAGGTCTATTACATAGTAAATCACTTTAGTTGATTGACATCCCCTTTTTTGAGTTTTAGTAGTCCCTCTCATTACTGAAGTTCCTTTATTTTTCTATTTGGGCCGAAATACGTTCAAGTTAGATCTAGATCAGTGGAACTTAGAATTAGGTCAAATGGTGGCCACGTGTCCCCCTGTACCCACGTGGAACCGGAGATCGCTGCATGGAGCTGGTGAAAGCATGGGAGCCTAGGCAAGGAGGCGGCTGACACTGTTATTACTCGCCCCAGCTTTATTTGCCTAGGGACCAATGTTATCCCCCTCCCCCTCTCCTACGCGGACACCTCTCCGCGAGCATTCGGGCCTTTCTACTCAAAGATTTAAATCCGTTGGACATTCCATCGAGCGTTATCAAGATAGCCCTCTTCCCTCGAAGGAGTCGTCGACTTTTCCACAAGATCGCGCGCGCCTCCTTTCCAGGCGCCTATATAAAAGCTTTGATTGAGTTTAGAGAGCAGGACTGTTAGACTTTCACCTACTCCGAGAAACGAGCTAAAGGACGCTCTCCCCCTCCTTACAGCGGCCATTTCGATTCAAGTGAATTCTAAATCGATCCGTGAACTCTGCCTTAGTCAATTGGCAAGCTTCGACATCGAGGGGGAACTCTGCCCTAGTCAATCAGCAAGGACTGACAAGGATCCCAACTCCGAAGACGACTAGTGCTCCCTCGTATGAAGCCAAAGGTAAACCAACTTCTTCCGCGTCATTTACCGTACTCCAAACTGGCCCCTTTTCGGCAACGAGCACATAAGGTATTCGTAACCGTTGTCACCTGCAGATTGATCTTAAATCTGGCATATCCAATTGCTCCATTATTTGTGTGAACGCCCCAGTTTAAAATCCCCTTTTAAACCACCAATTGTATTAGACTTCTTTAATCCTTTAATTAACCTACCTGATCGCGTGTAGATCTTTAACCCCGGGGGTCTGGGCGACCATTCCATTTATACCCAATTTCTATGTAAATAGATATATATCCTTTGGTTGTTAGTAAAGTTATATTTTCGTCATTGTCTTTCTTTTGCAACCCCAGCGCGTATCAGCTACCTGTTAATCTTTGGCTAACTTGCACTCTGAAATATTTGGTTAAAAGGACCCGGCAAAGTAATAATAAACCATCCCCACTGGACTTCTAACAATTTCCCCTTTCACTATCGGTCATCAACCCACTTTGGGCCAAGCCCTAAAGTACCTACGTATATATAAATATATAGTCTGGCCATTCCAGGACATATATTTATATATACTTTACTCTATTATAAAATCTGGTGATCAGGTGTGTCAGGGTCTTTCAAAGGTCTTTGGAGAGATTTTTTAAAGGCAACCTTTTAACTTTATTCTAATTTTCAATGCTGAGTACCATTTGAGTTGCAAAGACAAAACGAAACAGGAAAAAACCCTGCCATATTTATTTTTCGCTTACCGTTTGGATGTATGTTTGGACCGACATCTTTAATAGGAAAATTTTGTTAAGCGACAGAATTTCCCAACGGTAACTTTAATCCCCCACGGATTAGTAGAGTCTGAGCCCTTCTCATCTCAACAAGACTCCATTATTTTATTTTTTTTATTTTCTTTAATCGTATATTATATTAGTGTTAGTATTTGGATAGTAAAGCTTCCGCGTTTAAACAAGCATATTCTTCCGTGTGTCAGTAATGTGTGAGCCAAGCCTCCTCCGTCCCGAGCTGGCATCCCATTAAAACACTTTTCTTTCGAACAACGTACTCTCCATGTTACGAACAAAATTTCGTCGTTTAAGAGATTTAAACTCCAAGGAGAAACCCTCGGCTTAAGGGCCAAATACCTTGTCACTTATTTACAGGAAGAAGAGAGAAAAGAGAAAGCTGAACATAAAGAGATTAGAGAATTAGCTGAACATAAAGAGATTAGAGAATTAGCTGAACGTGAACAAAAAGAGATTAGAGAAAGAGCCGAACGTGAACAAGAGAAATTATAGGGAGGGAAGAACGTGAGAGAATTCGCCAATATGAACTGGATTCGAATCGTGATCGACTCGAAACTCTTTCAGTAAATTCCCGTGTAGAAACCCCTCAATCAGCCTCCGTTAAACTCCCCACGTTTAAAGAAGGAGATGACTTCGGATCTTTTCTCACTCACTTCCAGAAAGTTTTTGCAGGTAATCATTGGGACATAGAGACGAACCGTGTAGCTAAGCTTCTTCCTCTACTAAGCTCTCCACTACGAAACCTAGTCGTATCGCTCCCCTCTGAAGTTACGATGGATTACTCCACTCAAGTCCGAACTTCTCGCGGCGTACAATATGACTCCTGACTTCTATTCCACCATATTTCGCCACGCCCGCATCCGACCAAATATGACCTTCCGTCATTTTGGATATACTCTTTCCCGTACTTTTAATTTTTGGTTAGACGCATCAAAAGTCCCTCACGGTTATGAGTCGCTGGTAGATTTTGTTCAACGGGATCAGTTGCTGGCATCGCTTACACCAGAGATCCGCGACTTTGTGAAGGATCGTCGGTGCAACTCCTTCAAAGAGTGCATAGAAGAAGCAGATATATATGCGGCCAGTCACAACTTATACCCGAAGGAAAATATAAAGCCTTTCCCTTCATCCCCCAAGAATAAATTTCGTAACTCGTGGTTCCCTTCTAAGAACTTCCCAGAATTCGCCGAGATTACGGACCGCTTTAAGCCCAGAATTTTCCTCCATCGGAACCCTGTGACGTCAAACCCGCCATAACTAATCCCCCGGCGTCAACTTTTCTCCGTAGGCCAATTATCTGTTTTGCGTGCGGTGTCGAAGGCCACACTCGCCCAAATTGCCACACAAATTCCGAACTCCGTGGTAATCCCATTTACCAAGTCCACCAGATGAATGCTGCTCCCGCTTCCCCTCCATCGCAACCAAAATCCCCAGATCCAATCTCGTCTCCCGGTGCCCCAGGGCACCATGTAAATTTCTTCTTCGACAAGAATTTCCAGGAAATCTTAAATTGGAAAACGGAAGCGTTAATGGGTGCTGTGTCTCCACCCTAGTCCGCAATACCGGGTGCACGTGTATCATGGTATCGAATGAGCTTCTTTCCCCGGTGGTTCCAGACCACAAAAAGTTTGCTGTAGTCCGTGACTACTTGGGAGTTGCAAACCGCTTTCCCAATGTCAACTATTACCTCGAGTGTCAGTATTTTTCTGGATGGGTTGAAGCCGTGTCAGCCCCTATCCAATCTGTTCTGTTTTGGTAGGACAGTGCCCCCAAGTCTCAGCTAACCCTGGGGCTCAGCCTGTTATCACGAGAGCCTAGACAGAGAAAGGGCGTGTTAAACCGGCCCCCCTTCATAAGGGCCCGAGCATATCGAAATCCGTTTGTTCACGACCTTACCCCCTTCCAATTCATCCAAGAAATGATTTTAACGCTGAGGTTAACAATCCGCTCAACTCCCATATCCTTGAACCCTACACGACAAATTATTGTTCCTCAATAGTTCTGGTACGGAAACCAGATAACTCTTACTGCATGTATGTATATTTTCGTAAATTAAATCCCGTGAGTGTTTCGATGCTGAACCGATTCAATTAATGGGCCACAACCTTCACTTGTTCGAAAAAGTAAAATTTATTAGCGAACTCTACACTAGCTATATTTTAATTATAATTGCTATATATCGATTGTCCACCTTGTAATTATGTAACCGATAACTAGAGATTAGCTTATATGCAATTAATTATGTTATGTCCTTATTTTTTCTCGGTGTGTACGTCTATGATGCACACTGCCCTTGTATATGTGAAATTAGTATTTATAAACCTGGTCCGGCACCAAAAGATGTGTATATTTACTACCATAATCTTTAGGTTATTTATGTAAAATGTATCTTTGAATTTCCATTTCATTTTTTTTCATTTTTTTGCTTTGTATAGCTTAGTGTATAAATATTATTTTTTTTTTTATGTCCCCTTTATTGCTCTCATGGTCGGCAATAATTAATTTTCTTTTCCCTTCATATGTACACGCAGTCGGATAGAATTAGCTTGAACACTTGCTCGACGACAGGTTAAGTATTCGGTGATGTTTTTTTTCCCCCTTTTTCCATTACCCCGTGACCACCAATTAGTCTAAGGGGATGTCACTTTTCTCCCCCGACTCCAAAAGTGCAATCTTTTTGGATAGGAGGTATGTAGTAGAATGAGGTCAAATGGGGGCCACGTGCCCCCTTGTACCCTCGTATATCCGGAGATCACCGCATAAAGCTGGTGAAAGCATGGAAACTTAGGCAAGGAGGCGGCTGACACTGTTATCACTCGCCCCAGCTGTATTTTCCTAGGGACCAATGTCATCCCCCCCCCCCCTGCCTCACGCGGCCACCTCTCCGCGAGCATTCGGGCTTTTCTGCTCAAATATTGGAATCCTTTGGACACTCCAACAAGCCTTATCACGATTCCCCTTTCCCCCGAAGGAGTCGTCGACTTTTCCTCAAGATCGCGCGCGCCTCCTCTCCAGACGCCTATATAACGTATCGATTAAGTTTAGAGAACAGGATTGTTAGACTTCCACTTACTCCGATAAACGAGCTAAAGGACGCACCCCCCCATCCTCCACCCCACCCGTGGCGATTTCGATTCAACTGAAGGCTAAATCGATCCGTGAACTCTGCCTTAGTCAATCGGCAAGCTCGACATCAGTGAACTCTGCCCTAGTCAATCGGCAAGAACTGATAAGGATTTCCAACTCTAAAGACGACTAGTGCTCTCTTGTATGAAGCCAGAGGTAAACCAACTCTTTCCGTCTCATTCACCGTACCCCCAACTGCCCCCTTTTCAGCAACGAGCACATAAGTTATTCGTAACCGTTGCCACCTGCAGATTGATCTTAAATCTGGCATATCCAATTGTTCCAATATTTGTGTGAACGCCCCAGTTTAAAATCCCCCTTTAAACCACCAATTGTATTTGACCTCTTTAATCCTTTAATTAACCTACTTGATCTTGTGTAGATCTTTAACCCCGCCTGGGCGACCATTTCATTTAAACCCAATTTCTATGTAAATATATATATATATATATATATATATATATATATATATATATATATATATATATATATATATATATATATATATATATATATATATATATATATATATCCTTTTGTTGTTAGTAAAGTTATATTTTCGTCATTGTCTTTCTTTTGCAACCCCAGCGCGTACCAGCTACCTGTTAATCTTTGGTCAACTTGCACTCTGAAATATTTATTTAAAAGGACCCGGCAAAGTAATAATAAACCATTTCACTATCGGTCATCAACCCACTTCGGGGCAAGCCCCAAAGTACCTACGTATATATAAATATATAGTCTGGCCATTCCACGACAGGCAGGAATGAGAGAGTTGCGTGACAAATATTGCACCATGTTTTGTCAACTCATCCAGATATATGGGAGGACATGCGCTGCGTGGGGCAGTTAAGGGAAGTCACAGAACACCCGCTAGTTTAGAAAGGACATGGACAGGAACAAGTAAATGCTCAGAGAAGATTATAGAACTGCTGTGTTTGAGAAGAATAGCTACCACCACGGAGACATATAAAATCAACTGTGTAATAAGATTGTTCTACGACATTCTTCCACTATTTTTTGGCTTAAATAGTCAAAGTGTTACAGTGAAGAGAGAGATGCCATTCTTTTGGTGTGTGTGGGATGCCTGCCTGGCTTTACACGAGCTGAAGAGTCACAGTGGAGATAATAATGAGGCTGTGTCTGTCTACCAACGCATGGCCCACAAATCGCAAACAAAATTAAAAAATACTCTCACATCTCATCCTTGCCCAGACATTAGGCTATTGCACAGTCCAATTTCATTCACCATTCTATTCTCTTCACATTCTGTACGTTATATGCACATGCAACAGTGTGTTGTGTGCATACAACGCACACACTCCATCGGTTAACTAAAACTATAGGTTCAGTACATATTTTTTTTTTTCAAGTATAAAGGAACGAATTGACGAGGTCAACGAGTAAGAAAGTTTCCAACAATAAAGCCTTCCTCCGGTGTGGATTTACCATTATATTGGACAAATTGGTTGAAAAGTCCCATGTGCAATATGCTTTAAGGTTTTGATGACAAAAAGTATGAAGCTAAAGTACCACTTCGATCGATGTCACGGTGAATTAATAGAAAAGGTTATTGCCTATGTTGCAAGAAATTAGCGTAGCTTAAATTCAACGAGAATTGATTCACGTGATCAATATGCAAGGCGAAATAAATCTGTTTGTTTGCAAGTTTTTTGCACATTGCCATAAACAAAAAAAGTTGCACTATTAGTGATGACATCGTTGAACAATGCTTGCTCAAAGTCACCATGCTTGCGCTTGGCGAGAAACAAGCAAAATAGATGAACCATATTCCACTCTCTAATGACACAGTGAAAAAACGCATCGCTGAGATGACAACCGAACTTATCAGCAGCCCTTCCTTTGTTATTCACCTCGACCAATCTACTAATGTGTCTTCATGTTCACAACCGCTTGTATATGCATGCTACATGAAAGAGCATTCAGTTAAAGAGGAATATTTGTTCTCGCAATCTCTTGCTACAACCACATGGAGCAAGAATTTGTTTGAAATATTTGGGTTTTTTTAAATAAATATTTTGACTGGACAAAACTAACTAGGTTTTGTACAGACGGAACACCTTCAATGCCAGGAGTCTATTAAGAGTTTCAAGCGTGTGTGAGAAATATCATTCCCACGTTGTTTACGTACTGTATGAAAGTCAACGCACCACTTTTCTAACTGGCATGTGGCACAGTTGTGTTTTAGACGAACGGGTCCTTTTTCGCCTGTCATTCTGAGCGCTTTCTCTCTCTCTGAAAACTCGTGACCAATCAATGATAAAAAATGGGGTTAATGAGTTCTCCCCGCGTGAGTTGCTCCCGCCTATCGATCGGAGACGTTTCGGATCTTTCAGAAGGCACGCTCCATGTGCTGCTGTTCGTCCGACCGAGTCGTCAAACCTCGGCGTGCCGTGGCTCCCAACCAAGCAGCACTGACGGTCCCCGAAGGGGCCATCGAAGCACGCCCCGTACTAAACTCCTACTAGTTCACTTCACAACGGCCAGGATCTCGGAGTAGCGTTCAATGGATATCCCGCCACACCAAGGAACTCGACCCAAGGCTTTTTATTGGCATGGCAACCAACCTGGGATCAAAGGGCCGTCACCTCGGACCGATGCTACCAGAGGCACCCGCCAACGGGCACTTGGAACGGTCAATAATTTTGCGCCAGGGAAGGGGTTAACGGGGCCCTACCCTCATCCCATTCATCGTGCCCCAACGCCTAGGACACCTCTAGTCCTAGTCTCTCGCAACCAGTGAGCGTCGATTAGCGTTGTTTATAGAGGTTCCAAAGCCTCTCTTCTGACGCATGGGGTAGCTGCCAGGTCCTTATATGTAGATAGAGGAAGAAAGGAAAAAAGTGACATGATAAGAGTAGTTTTTTGGGTTTTTTTTTCCTTTTTGTATGAGTGGGAGATAGGATAAAAGTAAAAAAGGAGAGGGATAGAGTAGAAAAAGGAAGGAATGACGCACTTAGTCCGGAACCTCGTTTCCGACCAAATCCACAAGGGAAGCCCTACCAGGGGTACCCAGAAGAGGTACCCCCACCGACATAGCTCGAAAAGTCCAAGGTCCACACAAGCTCTCTTCCCGCGACAAGGGGGCGTCACCTCTCCCTCAACTTTCGTTATTAAAAGAGAGAGAGAGAGAGATACAGCATCATGAGCATCATTAATAATGTATCAATAAGGCATTCTTATAATATACCTTGGAGAAAATACCAGTGCCACCATTTCAGCCATACTAATAGAACACGTCGGAGTACAAAGTTGGGCCAACCAGAAGTTTGTATTAATTTATCTTAGGCGTTACACAATAAAGCTGTATCGTGTCAGACCATTTGGATTGTGGTGAGTCACAAAAAAACTTCCTCGAAGCAGTGTTACTCGTAATTATTTGAGAAGCAGGTCTTAGCCTTCTAGACTGCGCACAGATTATGTTTCCGATAGGCCAAGGAATAGGCCAAAGCTGATGACAATATAGGCTTCCGCTCCACTCTGACTAAAACCAGCGCTGCTTCGCCCCCAAACGATCCCTTTCTATAAAGTGAAACGACTTAGAGCCTCTACCGAGTCACTAAACTTACAGGAGGTAAATCCCCAGAATGTGTTTGTGAGTCTATACCTTGGCATGCAGATTCTGCCGTCGAAAAGAGGGTAACAACAAGGAAACTTCAGCTCCCTCACTCATGTTTGACTCTTGAAGGTACGCCTTAGAAATTTAGAACCTTCCAAAGGACCAGGGACCCGTATCCTCAAAGTCACCATGCTTGGCAAAGGTTTCGAGGGAGAAGAAAAAAAGTTTGTACGGCTAGTCTTGCCTCCACCAGTAAGCAATCGAAGACAGCAACGCCTTCAGCGATTTATGCGGCCAACATCCCCAGAATCTCTTTGTTTTGGAAGGCTACAGTCATTCTGGCCATCCGCGACTCCACCCAGACCTGGACTTGTTTCAAAATGGGGTACGCCTGGGAGTGGTGGACTCGCATAGTTTTCTATGGTCTTGTATTTGACCGAGACATTACCTGGGAGGCTCATATTCGCAGTGCCTGGGGCGCTTATAGGGCTACTGCCTTACTTTTTTTCAATCCTTTGTTCGTTCGAAGCTCGACTACGGATTCGAGACTTATGAATCCGCCGCAGACCGTGTATTGCGGAAATTGGACTCGATCCACCACACCGGCATTCATCTGGCGACAGGTGCCTTCCGCACGTCCCTCATTAAGAGCGTACATACGAGTATCAATGCTTGGGAGATACAACTCGATCTGCACCATGCATAGTGCATTATTGTGCAGTATACGCCGGCTTGACGCCTCACTCAGTCGGCAAAATCTCTCACTATATCCAGAGCTGATCTCGACCGTGCCTATGTTGCCAAGATACGCCAGTCATACACTAAACCGTTTGGGCTTAGAGCTAGAAAACTCCTTCGGGAGCTCGGTATAGCTCTCGGGCAGGTAGCACCTCTGGTTCTGCCAATGAAACCACCCTGGAGGGTACCACCTTTGACTATTTGTCGCCACGCCTCTGCTCACAAAGCTTCTACAGCGCCGAGAGTATTGTGTTCGGACTTTTTGGAGCACACTTCGTGCCATGCTTGAACCCTGCCAGTGTATACGGATGGCTCCAATTCCAAAGAGAGGGTCAGTTTACACGTCGTATCCCCTCTGTTTGAATTCAGCGGGGCTCTGCCAGACGCTTTGTCTCTCTTCATGGGCGAGCTGGTTGCAATACACCGCTCGTTACGGGAGATAATGCAATGTGCCTGGTTTGGAGATGGGATTGGGATTTATAGCGACCACAAAGCGCACTGTGTGCTCTTAAGGCATTAGAATTTCCGTATCCTCTGGTTTGTGATATCCATCACTCTACGGTTTTGGCAAGCCAGGCTGATGTCGAGGTAATTTTCTGTGGGTTCCTGGACATGTATGAATTGCGGGCGATGATCGCGCCGATGAAGGAGCCGAAGAGTTCGCAAAGACAAGGTGTCCAGTCCAGCGTTTCGCTCTTCCTCATAACGACTACCTGGCAGAAATACGGGCATCCCTCCAAGCTGCTTGGTAAATAAGATGGGAGACGGCCGAGGGAAAATAAAGTTGCGTGCCATTGCGCCGCGACTGTTCCTAAGGACCTACCCTCATATGATGCGACGGCTTCAGGTTGCTTTCTGTCGTCTCTGAATTCAACACACTCAATGGACGAACCGCCATTTGATGGAGCCCTCCCCCGTAATGGGCACGGTGATTTGCCGTAAGGCGAAACGGCCTTACGGGAAGTTGGTTGCCAGACCATTTTCCAGGGTTCCTAAAGCTATTCCCCAAAAGGAAGACAGCAACAAAGGAGCTTCGGCTCCTTCGCGCACACCTAGAGGTAGAGCAAGTGGCTCGGAGGCGGTGGTTCTTCAAAAAGAGGGCCACCCGCCTCCGAAGCCGCAACGCCCGCCAAGGGTTTTGAGGTGGAGGGAGGAAAAGACTCACATGGTGAGCCCAACCTCCCCCAATAAGTCCTCGAAGGCGACAGCGCCTTCAACGCTTTGTCCGGCGAACAGCACCCGGAGTTTTGCCTCCGGGAAGCGTACGGCCATTCCCCTGAGAGTCTTCTGTTCGAGGAGGGCCCCCGCGTCTCCTCCGAGCAAGGCCTGGAGGGCACATTCCCTTAATGGAATTGCCGTGGACTCCGTTAGCTATCTTTTTGCAGGAAACCATGCTAGGCGCGTTCCCCATGCCCTCCCTCCTGGGGTATAAGGGTCTTGCGACCCCACCACCACGGGATGGTCGGGCTGGATGATGCGCGGTTTACACCCAACATGATGTCTCCGTTCTTCCTTTCTCTTTATATACCTCCTTTCAGGCAGTGGCTGTGCAGCTGCACCTGGATAGGAGGTATACTATTATTTCTGCGTACATTCCACCGTCAGCTGACTTCGACGCGGTGGACTTCCTCCGCGTCGTGGTACGGTTGCTGAGGCCCTATCTCTTGCTTGGAGATCTGAACGGCAGGCATCCTCTCTGGGGAGATTACTCCATAAATCCCAGGAGACAAGTCCTTGCCGATCTGATCGAAGAGCTTGAGATGGGTGTCCTAAACGTGGATGAGTTTACGCATCACTGTCCGAGAACCGTGTCATTTTCTTGCCTTGACCTATATTTGTGCTCTTCGGATGCACAGCCTGATTTTGATTGGGAGGTGGTCGATGACCTCCATGGTAGTGATCACTTTCCCATTCAAATATCATTTTCAGGGCAACTGCCGCCTGAGAGACCACCTCGGTGGTGCTTGGCGCGGGCGCGGTGGCCTGCATTTCAGGAATTGACTGAATTCTCTATCTCAGTCGAGGAGTTTACGTCAGTAGATGAGGCCGTTGAGTTCTTCTCCGGCAACCTCATCGCGGTGGGCCTGACTACTATTCCTAGGACGTCTGGCCGTTTTGCACGCCGACCACTCCCATGGTGGTCGGCCGAGTGTGAGACGGCCCTCAAACAGAAGCGTTATGCCTACATGCGCTATAAGCGCCGCCCGAACGATTTCACTGTCGCTGAATTTCGTCGGGCTAGGGCTAGGTTCCGTTATATTTGGAAGCACGCCCGCCACTCTTCTTGGCGGGCATACGTGTCTTCACTTAACGGAAAAGACCCCTTTAGCAGAGGTGTGAAAGCGAGTCAAAAGGATTCGGGGCAAGTTCTCGCAGGACCCCCTCCCGTTCTCCAGGAGAATGGGACCGCAATCTCGGACCCCGCGTCCGTGGCGGAATCCTTCGCGACCGCTTTTTTCGCATTCTGTTGCTGGGATGCTGCTCCGCCAGCATTAAATGCACGTCGTGATGTCGCGGAAGGCCACCGGCTGTACTTTACCTCCAGAGGCGGAAAACCCTTCAACGACAAGTTTAATGTGAGTGAGTTGCGCTCCGCTCTCGCTTCGTGCGCGGACACCGCCCATGGTCCGGATGATGTACCGTACGCTATGCTTCGATACCTGGGTGAGCGAGGCATGGCCTTTCTCTTACATTTGTTCAAAAGGATCTGGGTAGAGGGTCTTCTCCCAGATTCATAGCGAATCGCTACTGTGCTCGCCTTTCGCAAACCAGGGAGATATCACTCTACTCCGACTGGTTTCCACCCAATCTCTCTAACCTCTTGCGTGTGCAAGTTGATGGAGAAATTGGTAAATGTTAGACTAGCCTTTTTCTGGACAGTGGAGGCCATCTGTCTTCTGCACAGTGTGGCTTCCGCAAGTTCAACTCCACGTCGGATGCACTGATCCGACTGGAAAATGCCGTCTGCGAGGCTTTCCTTCGTAGACAGCACTACGCCACGGTCTTTTTCGATCTGGAGAAGGTCTATGATACCGCTTGGCGATACGGTATCATGGAGACTCTCCACACGATGGGGGCGAGGGGACGCCTCCCAATATTTATATCTGAATTTTTGTGAGATAGTCGATTCCGCGTACGGGGAAGGGGAGCTCTCTCTGGCCCAAAGGAACAGAAAGAGGGTGTCCCGCAGGGAAGTGTCCTCAGTGTCACACTCTTTGCCCTGAACATCAACGGCATCACCTCGGTGCTGCCGGAAGATGTTCTCGCTACGCTCTACGTGGACGACCTTTCGATCTCCTTTGGCGCGGCCCAGATGCCAACTCTGGAGCGTCGACTCCAACAGGCATTGAACCGCGTCTCTCGCTATGCCGAAGCGCACAGGTTTTGGTTTTCTTTGGCCAAGACTAAGATAGTGCACTTTTGCCGGCATCCAACCCAACCTAGATTTGTTTCTTAATGGGGTGCGCCTGGATGTGGTTGAGTCGCACCGTTTCCTTCGTTTTGTATTCGACAGACGCCTCAGCTGGGTGGCTCATATTCGCAGCCTTAGGGTCTCTTGTAATCGCACCATGGATATTCTCCGTTCCGTGACGTTCAGCGTTTGGGGCGCTGATAGGGCTACTGCCCTACTTTTTTATCGATCCTTTGTTCGGTCGAAGCTCGACTACAGATGCGAGTTTTATGCATTCGCAGCCGAGCGTTTATTGCGGGAGGTAGATTCGATCCACCACACCGGCCTTCGCCTTGCGACCGGTGCCTTTCGCACTTTCCCCATTGAGAGCCTGTTGGTCGATGCTGGGGAGATGCCACTCGCTCTGCGCTGCGTGCAGTGCATCACTCGACTGTACGCGCGAGCCCGCTGCCTCCCTCAGTCGCCAACAGCTCTCACTGCATCCGCATCTGATCTCGACGGTGTCTATGCCGCCGAGAGACGCCAGTCATAACCTAAGCCCTTTGGTTTTAGGGCCAGGAAACTCCTTCGAAGCTAGATATAGCTCTCGGGCCGGTGGCTCCCCTGGTTCTGCCCAGGACGCTACCCCTGGAGGGTACCACATTTGGCTATTTGTCGTCACGCCTCTGCTCCCAAAGCTTGTACGGCGCTGGGAGTATTGCGTTCGACCTTTTTGGAGCACACCTCGTGTCACGCTGGAACCGTGCCAGTGTATACGCATAGCTCCAAGTCCAAAGAGGGGGTCGGCTTCCACGCCATATCCCCTCTGTTTGAATTCAGCGGGGCTCTGCCAGGCGCTGCGTCTGTCTTCACGGCTGAACTGGTGGCAATACACCACTCGGTACGGGAGATTACGCGACGTGCAAGGTTCGGAGACCGGATTGTGATCTATAGTGACTTACAAAGCGCCCTGAGTGCTCTCGGGGCATTGGAATCTCCGCATCCCCTGGTTCGCGATATCCGTGACGCTACGGTTTTGGCGAGCCGGGCAGATGTCGAGATTATCTTTTGCTGGGTTCCTGGACATGTAGGAATTGCTGGGAATGATCGCGCCGATGAGGGCACCAAAGAGTCCGCGAGGACTCTGTGACCGGACCAGCGTTTCGCTCTTCCTCACACCGACTACATGGCAGGAATACGGGCAGCTCTTCGGACTGCTTGGCAAAGAAAATGGGAGACGGTCGAAGGGAACTTAAAGTTGCGTGCCATTGCGCCGCGACTGTTCCCATGGACCTATCTTCCAATGCCGCGACGGCTTCAGGTCGCTTTCTGTCGTCTCCGAATCAGACACACTCGTGTGACGCATCGCTATTTGATGGAGCGCTCACCTGCGCCCTATTGCGACGACCGCGTCGTCCCCCAGACTGTTCGGCACATTCTTATCGAATGTCCCAGTCTGGGTAATATTCGCGCACGTTGCCTGTCCCGGTACCGGGATGGGCGGGGTCTCTACCGCCTGTCCTTTGTACTCGGGACAAGTGCGTGCACATTGACTGCTGGACTTATTGATTTTGGGGGGAGGCCGGCCTTCTCCCTTTCACTTAACTAGGTTTAGTTGTTGTTTTTGTTATTGTTTTGTTATTATTATTGTTATTGCTTCCTAATTGTTATTTCTTTTTATTGTTGTTTTCTGTTCATTTTTTTTTAAAGTAGCCTAGAACTAGGCTGTTTGTTTACGGCGACTTATGCCTAATGGGCAGTCGCCAGATAGCCCCTTAAAAAAAAATGATGGAGCCCTCACCTACGCCTTATTGTGATGACTGCGTTGTCTCACAGACTGCTCTGCATATTATTGTTGAATGTCCTATTGTGGTTGATCTTCGCGCACGTTACCTGTCCCGGTACCGGACGCGTGTGGTCGCTAACGATTGCACCTTATACTCTTTACGGGTTTGTACACACAGACTTCTGAACTAAACGACTTTTTAGAGGAGACTGGCCTCCTCCACTTTATTTTGTTGTAGGTCGCATCCTCCTGCGCCTATGGGAGGCTGGCCTACCCCCGATGCCTGAGCGTTCTTCCTTCTTGTTGCCATATCGTGTTTTTTATGTTTATTTGTTGCTTTTTTTCTTTTTTTAGCCAGTCTTAGCCTTGTTCCTTTTTTAAATTTGTTATTTAATTATTATTTTTTAATCTAGCCTAATATTAGACTGTGCTGTGAGTACGGTGACCTTTGCCCAATATGTAGTCGCCAGATGGGCTTTTATTTTTTTAATCGTTCGTTGGCTAAGTGTTTTTTGCTGGGTTGGGTTGATTGAATTTTACTTGACCGCTCAATGTGTCGCGGTCTAGACACGACCTGCTAAACCCGTGCTAGGTAAGTGTCGGGAGTCACAAGGAATAGTAATACCTCAAAGGACATATTTTACCATACCGAGGAGGTACTATTTTGGGAAAGCGCTAACATGTAGAATGAGTAAAAGCATCCCACAGGTGAAGACTCTCCCCTCTACCTCTGCCACTCCATTTGGGGGGGGGGCACAAAAAGCGGAAAAGATAACTGATTGTGATGTGAAAAAGGACAAAATCAGGAAATTTGGATAGCCGTTCTACACGTCATTCTCGAGAGGGCTCGAAGGGTGCTAGGTGACGGTTCAATTGTCGAAAGGATGGGCCCAATAGGTGTTCAGAGATGATCTATTGGGTGTTCAGGGAGGAATCAATATGTAATAATGGTGGGTCTAAAGGGTGTTCAAGTGTTGCTAAATGTGCGTTCTTTCTGTGGTTTTCTTTTTTTAATTCGCACATCTGGCGACCTCCTTCAAGGGCATAAGTCGCTGTAATTAACCTCCTCAGTCACGGGGAAGAAAAATACTTTTCTTTTTACAAAACTCCTTTTATTTATGACAAAATACAAGCATAAAACACATTTTTCAGATTTATTAAAAAAAAAATACTACAAACCTTACCAAAAATGAATGTCCCCTGGATTGGACACTGTGATCAAAGCTACACAAATTCACATCTGATGATATTTTTTAAAACAATTACTTATCATACTTTTCTGCTTACACCCCTCTCTGGCACACCTGGATGCATTTTTTTTTATTTAAAGGGATTTAGTTGCGGAACAACAGCTGGGTTTCTCGCCGGAGAATTGAAAATCCCTTGAACCTTTTCCAAAGATTTATTTCCTCGCAATAAACTATCCGTGATATCTTCGCTAAATGCCAAAAGGTCTATTATATTTTTGAATGGTATACCCCCTTTTAGTACTTTCTTTTTGTATTCAATCCATGAATTTGACACTGCTAAATCTACCATGTGGTAATTGCTCTGAAAGTCCATTTTCGAGACCTGACAGTTATTCTGTAATAGGAAATATATCTTCCACTCAGATCTACTCCGCCCATTTTCATCTTATAGGTATTTATAATTTTTGGCATTGACACATCAACATAGGTTTTGTAAACTTTGCTCCATCTTTGTACACTTTTGTCTTCATCTTGTCCATTTGAGAATGAACTAGCTATTGTCACTCCCTCTTAATTATCATAACGGCTTCACTGCCATCTATTCTATAGTCGCTTGTTCCTCTACTTTTCTTTTTTAGTTCATTTTCACTAGGTAAGGGACATCGCTCTATTCTATTTTTTACGATGGTCCCAACATAGAAAATACCCCTAGTTTTTAAATGGCGTATTAGCGACAAAGATGAAAAGTAATTATCAAATACCAATTTGAAATTGCAATTTCCAGGTAAAATTTTAGCAAGTTGCAAAACAATACTTGCTCCTAATCCATAAATTTTGAATTCATTATCTATTGGCGTAGTACTTCCTTGGTAAAACAAAATATCAGTGACTAAACCATCAGCAGTGTACAGAAGAAAAACTTTAATGCCCCAACGGTTTGGTTTACCTCTAATATATTGGATTAAATTTAGTTTACCAGTAAATGGAATTATCATCTCATCTATGCTGCAGTACTCTTCCCTTGCTATCTTCCTGCACCTCTTTTGAATGCAATCAATTAGTGGTCTGATTTTCAACAACCTATGATTTGCGTAGGGTTTTGAAACATCGACTAAATATAGATTTGTAAGAAGCTTAAAAAAAATCTGTTTATCGGAATTGCATCAGCAATTGCTGATATTCTGGTTCCTGATCTTGGAGACCAATACATCCTTAGCCTAGGAAATCTTAAGGTTCCTATTTTCTTATGCATGCCAATTAGCACTTCAATTCCATTTTTATTAGTACTTAAACTCTCCCCATTTATAAAAACCCCGTATTGATTTGTTGTTTTTTTTGCTGTTAGTTCCATTATAAAATCTGGCATGTATTCTTTTATAAATCATATGGCCTAGGAAGACTGGAAGCTACGCTTTCTTCAGGCTCGTCATTTTGAAACCTCCATTCAGGATAACCAGATCTCAGTGGTTCCTTTTTCCACGTTGTTTTTTTCTTTTCATACCTTCCTTCTTTTTGGCGGCATCTCGACCTTGTCTTTTTCTTCTTGTTCATCCTCTTGATCTACGTCGTTATCATCGTCTTCAGATTCATTTTCATGACATTCCTCTGTTATGTAGTCAGGATATTCATCATCACATTCTGCTAATACCTTTATCATTTCTTCATAATTCAATCCTTTGGAGGCTGCAAAAGTTAAACAATAAAAGTTAGGCTAATTATAAAACAAGGTACTATTGTCTAGAAGGGCTAATTATCCTGTAAAACCAATGAAACTTTGGTATATTATAGATTTATGATTCTAAATCACTTTAATTATATGGTATTTTACATCACAGCAAATAATTTAGGAGATATTGGGCCTAAAAAGCTCAATTGGGCATGAAAAACTACAATGGAAGTCTGGAGTCATGCTGTCCAATATAATGGAGCATATCTAAAACATCTATTTTACTAATGAATATAAACGTTTTTCTATTATTACTGGATTCTGAATTGTGCAGTATTCAATATACTTTCATTATTGCATACACAAAATGCAATATTGCTTACCCTACTTGTAAAAAATTATATTAATTTACATTGGCGAGTGGAATGAAATGAAACAGACATCCTCTATGAGCAGCAAGCACGCACTGAGTCTATAAATCGTGGCTGGCAACATTCCTACCGCCTGGAAACGTGTTAGGGGTTTCCAATAGATTGAGCACCGTGACTTAAATTGAACTATGGATTATATTGACTTAATAATTCAAGTTTAAAAATTGTCCAATATATTGGAGAAAGTGTCTGAGTAGGTTAATACTCGGTGTTCAAAGAGATCTTCTACGCACATAGTGTATAGGAAGTGGTGAAGTGAGGAAAGTGACTTTGTATGAAAGATCCACCTGATGACATGGGAGAATAGAGGGTACGCATTCCTCCCGATGTCTTTTGAAGCAGTGGCGGATCCAGGATAAAAAAATGGGAGGGGGGTAACCTGAATTCCTCTCTCTTAGTAGTTTGAGAAAAGGGCATTGATGATTAATAATGGTTATCTTACACACCATTGATAATAGATAACAGCATCTCATAAAGGAGTGAGCACCAACTCTTTCAAATCCGATGTTTTTTCACACATCAGAAAATTATGAATTGTGGTTTATTGTAGGTTTTGGACGTCAGCTCAGGTAAAATATTGAATTTAATCATTATTTTTGAGATTTACCTGTATTCTAGACACGTATCATATAAGGCAAATTCGATCTCAACGATTTAAAAAAAATTATATACTGTATATTCTATATTATTACATAACTGTTTCTGAATAGTAGAATATAAGTATGGTTTAAAAAAGAAATATAAACGGGTCTGAAACTTGGGAGGCTTCAGACCTCTAGTCCCTCGCTCCCTAGATCCGCACCTGTTTTGAAGCATGGTCAGCCTACATTGAATTTTAATAAAATTCAAGAGAATTACAATACATTATGCCATAATTACATGAGTTTCAGAGGGAATTTGTAAGAAAAAGTCCTTTATTTTGGGTCAGGTAAAATAAATCATTCTGGAGGTGAGCGACGCGGATTGGTTGATTGGATTCTATGGCGTTTGCCATACACTCAAATTATAGAGGAATAATTGAACCATAATATTACGAGTATGTTTATGCGGTTATGCTCGAATGAGTGAAGTGCAAGAGTGTAAGAGCCTAATAAAAGGACAATGAGTTGAGTCTGGTACCTGATATGACGAAGTTACTGTAGCCAACCTGCTAATTAGATATTCATAACTATATTATTAATGAGTTTCAAAATTATTTCGCAGACAAATAAAAGTAAAGAAAATAATTCATGTTGTATCATTAGTAAAGAATTTCTGAAAAAAAACATTAATTAAATGACCTTAACGAGCTTCTGTTCCTCGTTTACTGTTTGTAGATGTGCGGAGGTCATTTGGCCGTCGGCATTTTCTTCATCTTCTGAGCTGTTATTGGCATTGCTCTTGTTTTCCTCCGCTAATTGGGAGCAAATATCAATTTCCATTTTACCCGCATAAATTTTGCATTTATTTATCCACTGAATTTCAAACTATTTGGAATATTTCCATTTACGTGTTCTTTTAAAAGAAAATTCCTCATCCATAATTTTATTAGTTTGTTTACTTCTAGCAATTACACTAAACTTCTAGAATATATATATATATATATATATATATATATATATATATATATATATATATATATATATATATATATATATATATGATGAAAATTAATGCAATATCGCAAGAAAAGATGAGGAATTAAACCACATTCTCCAAAAACAATTTAATTCAGAACAGTTTCGGTGTATCTCACACCCTTTTTCAACTGACACTTAGAAAAGTGCTTACAAACATAACACGGAGTCAGGTCGTGAAAGATCCTCTCTTTTTTCCCCCAATCCCCTACTTGTGGCTAATCAGGGGGGGGGGGTAGGCCTAAACAAATTGAAGGGCTGACATTTTACTATTTTGTTTATTTGCTTTCGTATTACAGGATTAAAAGAAAATTGACCCTCAGATAAATTTAAATTAGGAACTGACGATATCAAGCTCGATTTTACGATTCTTCTCTTAACATAGTTAGCCGATTTAAATACCATTTTACTTCCATTGAAATCGATCGAATGATTCAATTCTCTAACATGGCAAAATATTCTACTGCTTTGGCTGCCCACTCTAATATCTCTTTTGTGTTCGTACAATCTTTTGTCAAGATTTCTCCCCGTTTTCCCTATATAAACTTTATTGCAATCGTTGCATGGTATTGCATATACTCCTATGTTATGATATTCTTTGGGTTTCCTGGCAATCATCAATTGGTTTAAGGAATTATTATATTTAAAGGCTAGATTAATACCCGCCTCTCCGAATATGTCCTTTAAACTATTTAATTTAGTATTAAATGGCAATGTTATACATTTGTGTGCCTTCGCCCACTGCAACCTGGCAATTTTGTGTGCAGCTGTTAGTAAGGGCCTCTTGCACTCCACTCTGCTCCATATGTTCATGCCATGGAGTTTCCTGAGTAATGTTCTTTCTGAAATGGGTGGTGAAGGATCAGAATTGACGAAATCTTGATTCATAAGTCTGTCAACACCTTCTTCCGTCCGCAATTCTGGCGAGAGTTATTTGCATTTAGTTTAGAGTTCCTTTTTAAAATTATTAGAATTGGCGAAGTTCAGAAAATTTATAAAAATTTAACCATGGCTGCTTTTTTTCAGATTTTAAATTTTAATCTTGGTAGCGAATGGCGAAGCAATTGCCTGGTAATTTTAAAAAGGAACTCTAAACTAAATTTCCCCCTTTTCAAAATAGCAGGTTGTTAAAATATTGAGTTATAGAAGATATATCAAAATAAATTTTCTGAACTTCACCATTTTTAATTCTTTGGGTTTTAAAATATTCACAAAATTTCGATACTTATATTTATTTCTGAACTTCACCATTTTGTTTTTTGATATTATAAAAGAATTATTAGAATTAACTTTGATAAAAAAACATAACCAAACTAAGATGAAATTATTATTCAAATACTCAAAAAAATCCCCTTCTTAAATTATAGAGTTAGTGATGAAGTGATGATGATGATAAAGATTTGAATTTCCTCATACTAGTACAACAAAATGAAGAATGGGATGAGTTGATCAACAAATCAGATAAGGAGACCTGCCCGCAATGAGCGCGACAAACAATCAAAAAAGATTAAAAGATCGAAGCTAAAAGAAAAAGTAGAGAATGAGGTTGAGGTAGGTAATTTGATACTAGAAAACTCAAAAGTTGAGAGCAGATTCAGAAGACACTGGAAGAAAGTATTTTCCATAACTCCTGGATACAATGCTGGGTTCGACTCGGACATAGACAAGGAGCAAAGAGGTAACGGAGCGGACATAACGATCGAATAAGTAAGTCAAAAAAGAATTTGATAATAATAATAATAAATCCTATATTTCCAATATTTACATAATGAAGCCATTGCCTGGTCTTTCAATATTTGGAGCCTGCGGTAAACTTGGTCTTTTGCCACATTCCTTCTTATATTATTGTATATTTCGTTGATTTTGTTCGCCTTCTGCTTCATTTCCTTTGTCCACCTTGGGTGGTGTAGGGTAGGGCAGGATATTTGGGGTACATTTTCCTTGTCAGTTTCTTTTAATGATCTTATGATGTTATTTAGTTCGTTGTCAATTGGGTTCTGGTCTCCTCCCTACAATGGTAACGGGGTGTAAGCCATTAATCTTTCTGTTATTTTTCCAAATTTTCTTTTTTGTAAGTTTTTTTCTTGGGATTGTTATCTGAACTGGATTTTTGGTTCACCTTAACCGGGATACTAATGCAATCGCGATATGGCACGATTGACAGGCTGCATGTGTATAGAAAATGTCATGTTTTGGCTGGTAAGTACTATGTCGGGTTTTGTTGCTGTGTTGTTTCTTATGTATGTTGGGAAATCTGGTTTCGCTCTTCTTAATACGTTTCCTTTTATTAAAAGTTCTAGGTTTTTGCTCCTGGTATCCTTGTTTGCGTACCCTGACTACAAGCATCGGATATTTAAGTATTCTAGGAGCATTACCGGGTGTCTTATGCTGATCATTTCCACTAATGTGTGAATTGGTAAGTAATCGTGCCTTGGAGGATGGTATCCGGCGGCTATTGTGAGTGGTGAACGCATTAATTGTATTGTTATTGTAGTGCAAGCCTCTTCCATGCAGCGTTTTTCCTCATACTGTACTGTATTCTTTTTTTATTCCAATTGCAACTCCATCGTATCTTTCGTTTGTGGGGTTTTAGCTATTATGTTATATCCGAATATTTTTATTTTATTGTTATCTTGGTTCACTGCGTGTTCTAATATTATTATCACGTCTGGATCTAATTCACGGAATGTGTTGCCAGAGTGAAATTTTCTCCTAACCATCCATTGATATTTATCGCGAGTATTTTCAGTTTATTTTGGAGATTTTTGTTCATTTGGGTGTTTGTTTTCCTGGTCTGCTCTTTTTACTTTTCTTTTTTCGCTTCTGTTTTTATCAACTTTCCATTCTTTATTTTCTCAAATTGGGTTGTTTTTAGGTTGAATAAATTCCTTGGGTATATTTTTATTCTGTTGTCAGCGGTTCTTCCACTTTTTCCTCGTTTTGTTGACTCTTTCGATGTTTTTTTAATATTTTCTATTTTCAAGTTTTTGGGAGTGAGGATGATTCATCTACGTATATTCTTATTTCTAAATCGTCGGCTTCGTAGATGCGTAGATGCGTTCATGCGTCTATTTTGTCCCTCATTTAGTTTTGTATTTTATGTTTTTATTGTATTTTCTTGGATTTCCTTTTCCTGATTCGTGTTCTGAATCGGTGGTGTCATTTCTTGCTTTTTTACATTCCAACTTTTCTTCATTATTGACTTGCTTTTCTTCTTCAAACTTGGGCTGCGTTTTTGTCAGTTAACTGCTCTTCTACTTTTACATGTTCTGTTTCTTCTTCTTCTTCTGTTGTTGTGCTTTCACTTTCATTTGTTTCTAGGCTTTAGTTCTCTGTGGGTTGCCACTTCATGAATTTCTGCGGATGGATGGTTCTAGGAAACCACACCTTTTGGAGGCCATTTTTCTCTAACACTAGGTTCATTGCGGTTGCAAATGTACTCGGTTTTGCGATTTTTCTGTATATTTAGCTACTTTATGCATACGTTACTAGCCAGGTGCCATAATTTAGGTGTTTATCACCACCTTTTTCTCCTTAGTTTTTTATATTACTGCTTTTGCAACCCTGGCGCATGTCTCATTTATCTGTTTCTCCTTTTTTTGGCAGTTAATCGCTATGGTTCGATGTGACCCATAACAGTTTATACCTTTCTATTCGGGCACTTCACAATCCTTCCAAATGTTGTCTGGCACTGAACATTCAGAACATATCCTTTGGCCTCGGGGGGAGGGGGAGGACATTAGTTCATTGTATGTTCCCCCAGTGCATATCACTGAAGTTTAAATAATCCACCTCCTTTTTTGATCGCAATGGCGGTTCCGTTTAATCTCTCTTGAAGGGTTAGTTGTAATAATATTATAGTTCCATATTTTTATATTTCTTTCTTTTAAGTTTATTCTTTGTCCTAAGATCAGAATTCTATCAAGATCTATCTAGATCGGAGGATAATAGAAAAAGGTGAGTGCCTAGATGGACGAGTGAGCCAGGGGTTACAATCTACACAGGATATCCATCTTCGGGTACTACTCGATGTCTCTTGAAAATAACTTCACATCGTTTGATTCACAATTCTAGGTCGCCTGTTGGAACGGTTGTCCTTCACGATTTTATGGACCATCGGCACTTATATCCGCGATGCAGGCCACTCTCGATCGCCCATCAAGACACGAATGACGCCAATTGGACGTTGCACAGAATACTTCCAATATTTGGCATGTCAAGGGGCAAGACAAAATTGTCACCGATTCTTTGTTTCAATTATTCGCTGTCAAAGTTTCAGTACTTCCAGATGTTGACTACTATGCGAGTGTAGACTATCAGACGAACAACCCATGACGTACTAGCCTAGTGAGACCCCCGAGATTTAAATGGTTCGCACTTTGGCTGTGATTCACCGGTTCATTGCTATGTGTCAAGAGGAAAGCCTCCGCAGCACATGTAGCCTTTCGAGAATGCGTTTTTGCTGCCCTGTATCGTCTTGCATTCACATAGATGAAACCTCCCAAAAAGGCCCTCACATCACTTGTCATCCCACAGGGATAAATACAGATGTTCGCCGTTGGACACGCACTTACGTACAATAGGGGCGCTTTAAAGTACGACACACCATTACACTTATCAATCAGAATGACGAAGTCTCTAAAATGTTCGAACAAATACATCTGGATATATTAGGCTTACTTCCTCACTCCCATGGTTAAGCCTATTTATTGAGAATCGTCGACTGATATAAGCACTAGAGGACGCTCCCATGGTAACCAGAGAACTAAATTTGTAGGTGAAGCTTTCATTGCTCATGGGAGGCAGAAATTTTGAGTTCTTTCTACGATTACCAGTGACAGTGGGCGTCAGTTTGAGTCTTCATTATAGGAGCTTACCCGTGCTCTTGGTACCACGCTCGTGGAAACCCCGAGAGTGACGAAATGTACATTCGAAGGCCGAGTCCCCGATCTCATGAGTGGTATGTATTTCTTCCCCTGGTACTCTTTGGCCTCAGGAACTCATGGAAGACCTTGGTGCATTACAGGCCGATATAGTGTATGGTGCCGGGCTGCGAATGTACGGTGATTTCATTTACTGCCACTTCGTATCCCACCTTTTGAATTCACTACCTTCAGGCGTACCATGAGGCAGATCCGACCAATTCCTGCATCACACAAGGATGCAGGAAGAGGCTTTTGAACCTCTATAAACGCCCTTTAACGCTTACATGTCGGAAAAGACCAGGACTTGAGTTATGGACATTGGGAAGCGATTAATGGGAAGTTCGGTTTTACCCCAATAACCCTGTCCCTGCTCCCATTCTCTGATGAAAAATGCTGTAGACCTTAGAGCGGGCAGCATGCAATGCTATGTTTATAAACTCAAGCCACCCTGTGGGGCAAGAACAAATAGCATGTTTGGATGTATCGCGCATGAGGTAAGTTGCAAGAGAATTTTCATTTCCTAGCCTTTTGCATGGATCGCTAGCACAAGGAGATGCTATAAAATTCCCAATGCATGCAACCGCCTCTCTGCATTCAAACCTGGTCCCTCAGGAGGGAGGGCCACAATTAGGATAATTCTGACCAACAGGAAAGGTTATAGGATCGATCAAAGGATTTCTCCTTTAATTCCCCAAGTGGTCCTAGGGAGCAAATCGTCTGCTATTGGGGAGCAATTAACAAAGGGGAAAGACTAGTTTATAGCACAAAAAAAAATCTACCATCTCCTGTGGTCTTCGAGGAGAGTGAATTATAAATCAATTGAAACGGCCTTTATCTGCTCGTTTTCAAAACATCTGACGTAGCCCAAAATTGTACATGTCATTTTGAACGAGGACAGTCGCTATCATCATTTGAATCACCTACACCAGAAGCCCCGGTAATGTTGCAATGCAATGGACCACACCGTCGCCAGGGTCGAACCTGTAACATTGCAACCCAACACGCTGGTCCTCTTTTGGCAAATTCATTTTGTCTCGAATTTCAGTGTGGGTGGGGGTTGTTTCCTGTGTGGATATAACTCCGCAAGGAACTTGAAAGAACGTACACAAACCTCAACACATGACAAGCGTACAGTCTCAGGCAAGGATGCAGCTCTGGTTTGCTGTCATTTTCACAGCTAGAAGGTTGCTTCGAACTATTTGACCCATTACAATCCGGGATAAGGTCAGGTTTGACCTCCCTTGAGCTGTAAAAGCAGCATCAGCCGAAATCAGAAAGAGGACCCTTCTATCTTTTCTTTCCCGCTGGGAGTTTCTATTTAAATAAATTACACCAACTTCAGGAAATCTACAACTGAGCCTGCGTAAGCTTCACACAAACCTCTGCATCTCCTCAATACGACAATTCGTTGGCCTGTTTCGCATTTCTAGTGTTTGCACTGGAGCGATAATCCACTGCGCCTGTTTCAATTAACTCGTTACGCTTTACTCCTGCATCACTTGGATACACTTCTCGTAATTTCCTCCTTTTCTCTATTTTGGCAAGGTGGCTACGCGCAAAATCCCCTTCAATACCAACTAAGTTCCTTCGCTAAAGAACTCCAAACTCATATGAAATATAAAAACCCTATATTTAATATCGATCTAAAGAAATATAATTTCAATCGGTGAAATAGTTTTGATATAACACAAGGTTGACTGATTTGTGCTCCCAGTGGGGTGAGCAGATCTTACTCATTGGCGCCAGAATTGGCTCTCTGAAATAGTGGCCTAAATCAGGGTTCAACTTTCTATTAAGAGCTCTTCTAACAGTTTTTCAGTATAGAGCACTCTACCCCCGATAGATCCCGTAAGGCACACGGCAATTTGTTATCCTGGCCACCATGCTGACGGGACTCAGCGCCCCCTCCGGCCCCAGCTCAGCCTATTGTCCTCTCTGACAGCATATTTTTACCCCATTTCCTCACTTTCCCTACAACCTCCCCCACAACGTTCTCTGCTCGGCTTCTAAGTTCACAGGGTCGACACCGACCAGCTTCCTCTCACCCAAACATCCCGGATCAGGGCTGAGGGGGTGGGGACAACGCCCACTCACCCCTGAGCTCCAGTTTTGGGTGCTGGGTTTTTAACAACCTGTTAACTCCCACCCCCACCTTTCTCACATACTTTTGGTGGAGCCGCCATGAAGAAGGGTGGGAGGAGTGGTCTCAATGGGGGCAGTTGGCTTTGCTGGCCCCGTACACATCCCCAGGGCTGGCTACTGCGTGGGGTGATTAGCGTTTGCGTTACGTTAATTTAGTAAGGTCACCATGCCCAATGATGAAAGTTTAAAAGAATACCTGTCCACTTTTCCTTTACCACCGTCGTTGCCGCTCCCAGGCAGTTCCATGTCAGAAAAGGACGTCCCCACATATGCTTCCTCAGGGGACCTTACAAATCTCTTCTAACGGGGTGGAGGCTAACTCCTCTCCTAAGCCTACGGGTGCGGTGGACACCCCTCCACCCCCTTCTCTGGAGGTCCCCTTGGGCGACTCCCTCCTTTCCAGCGGCAGTCCCTTCTCTGCTTTCACAGGTTTTGGCCAAGAAAGCACGGAGGCGGCTCAATATTGGCCGCTCCAGGTGGGAGTGGTTAAACAGGGCCAACCCCCTTAGGGGGAGGCAAGGAATGGCAGGGCCCATTGGTTTGTGCCCCCTAACGTCCTGTACTCGTGTATTATGAGTTTACAAAGGGGCGGCGTACTTGCCCCCCCTCTCTTCCACGATGGATGCTGGTGCGCCGGACCTAGACGAGACAAAAAGTACCTCGAATGAGATCCGTGATGTCTTGTGAGAGGTGTGTGATGGCCACATGGAGGATCCCCTGAGATGGACAGAGTTCCTGTGGTGACCCAGCTCCCAGACTGTATGACCCTCCAAGGGTGCGAACCCTGGCTCGGTGCCAAACACAGATTTTTTTTTTTATTAAGGGGCTATCTGGCGACTGCCAACTTAGGCATAAGTTGCCGTAAACAAACAGCCTAGTTCTAGGCTATTTTAAAAAATTGAACAGGAAACAACAATAAAAGGAAATAACAATAACAAAGCAATAACAAAGACAATAACAAAAACAACAACAACAATTAAACCGGGTTAAATGAAAGGGAGAAGGCCGGCCTCCCCCAAAAAGTCAATAAGTCCACCAGTCAAAGTAAACGCACTCGTCCCGAGTACAAGGGACAGGCGGTAGCGACCCCGCCCACCCCAGTACCGGGACAGGTGCCGAGCGCGGAGATCACCCAGAATGGAACATTAGACAAGAATGTGCCGAACAGTCTGGGGGACGACGCAGTCGTTGCAATAGGGCGCAGGCGAGCGCTCCATCAAATAGCGAGTGTGCCCGATTCGGAGACGACAGAAAGCAACCTGAAGCCGCCGGGGCATTGGGGGATAGGTCCATAGGAACAGTCGTGGCGCAATGGCACGCAACTTTAAGTTCCCTTCGACCGTCTCCCATCTTCTTTGCCAAGCAGTCCGAAGAGCTGCCCGTATTCCTGCCATGTAGTCAGTGTGAGGAAGAGCGAAACGCTGGTCGGGTCGCAGAGTCCTCGCGGACTCTCTGGCGCCCTCATCGGCGCGCTCATTCCACGCAATTCCTACATGTCCAGGAACCCAGCAGAAGATAATCTCGACATCTGCCCGGCTCGCCAAAACCGTGGCGTCACGGATTTCACGAACCAGTGGATGCGGAGATTCCAATGCCCTGAGAGCACTCAAGGCGCTTTGTAAGTCGCTATAGATCACAATCCGGTCTCCGCACCGGGCACGTAGCGTAATCTCCCGTACCGAGTGGTGTATTGCCACCAGCTCGACCGTGAAGACAGACGCAGCGCCTGGCAGAGCCCCGCTGACTTCAAACAGAGGGGATACGGCGTGGAATCCGACCCCCTCTTGGGACTTGGAGCCATCCGAATACACTGGCACAGGACTAGCGTGACACGATGTGTGCTCCAAAAAGGTGGAACGCAATACTCCCGGCGCAGTACAAGCTTTGGGAGCAGAGGCGTGGCGACAAATAGCCAAATGTGGTACCCTCCAGGGTGGCGTCCTGGGCAGAACCAGGGGTGCCACAAGCCCGAGAGCTATATCTACATCTCGAAGGAGTTTCCTGGCCCTAAACCTAAAGGGCTTAGGGTATGCCTGGCGTCTCTCGGCGGCATAGGCACCATCGAGATCAGCTGCGGATGCAGTGAGAGCTGTTGGCGACTGAGGGAGGCACCGGGCTTGCCCGTACAGGCAAGTGATGCACTGCACGCGGCGCAGAGCGAGTGGCATCTCCCCAGCATCGACCAACAGGCTCTCAATGGGGGAAGTGCGGAAGGCACCGGTCGCAAGGCGAAGGCCGGTGTGGTAGATCGACTCCACCTTCCGCGATAAACACTCGGCTGCGGATGCATAAAACTCGCATCCGTAGTCGAGCTTCGAGCGAACAAAGGATCGATAAAAAAGTAAGGCAGTAGCCCTTTCAGCGCCCCAAGCGCTGAACGTCACGGAACGGAGAATGTCCATAGCGCGGGTACAAGAGACCCTAAGGCTGCGAATATGAGCCTCCCAGCTGAGGCGTCGGTCGAATACAAGACTAAGGAAACAGTGCGACTCAACCACATCCAGGCGCACCCCATTAAGAAACAAATCTGGGTCGTGGTGAAGCCGTGGATGGCGGCATAAGTGCACCACCTTTGGTCTTGGCCAAAGAAAACCGAAACCTGTGCGATTCGGCATAGCGAGAGACGCGGTTCAATGCCTGTTGGAGTCCACGCTCCAGAGTTGGCATCTGGGCCGCGCAAAAAGAGATCGAAAGATCGTCCACGTAGAGCGTAGCGAGAACATCTTCCGGCAGCACCGAGGTGATGCCGTTGATGCTCAGGGCAAAGAGTGTGACACTGAGGACACTTCCCTGCGGGACACCCTCTTCCTGCTCCTTTGAGGCCGGAGAGGGCTTCCCACACCCGTACGCGGAATCGACGATCTCGCAAAAATTCAGATATAAACATTGAGAGGCGTCCCCTCGCCCTCATCGTGTGGAGAGTCTCCATGATACCGTATCGCTATGCGGTATCATAGGCCTTCTCAAGATCGAAAAAGATCGTGGCGTAGTGCTGTCTACGAAGGAAAGCCTCGCAGACGGCATTTTCCAGTCGGAGCAGAGCATCCGACGTGGAGTGCAACTTACGGAAGCCGCACTGTGCAGAAGACAGATGGCCTCCAACGTCCAGGAAATAGGCTAATCTAACATTTACCAATTTCTCCATCAACCAGCACACGCAAGAGGTTAGAGAGATTAAGCGGAAACCGGTCGGAGTAGAGTGATCTCTCACCGGCTTGCGAAAGGCGAGCACGGTAGCGATTCGCCAGGAGTCTGGGAGAAGACCTTTCACTTAGATCCTGTTGAACAAATCTAACAGAAAGGCCATGCCTCGCTCACCCAGGTGTCGAAGCATGGCGTACGGAACATCGTCCGGACCATGGGCGGTGTCCGCGCACGAAGTGAGAGCGAAACGCAACTCACTCACAGTAAACCTGTCGTTGAAGGGTTTTCCGCCTCTGGAGGTAAAGTCCGGCCGGCGGCCTTCCGCGACATCACGACGTGCATTGAATGCTGGCGGAGCAGCATCACGGCTAGAGAATGCGGAAAAAGCGGTCGCTAAGGATTCCGCTACGGACGCGTGGTACGAGATTGCGGTCCCATTCTCCTGGAGAACGGGAGGGGGGTCCTGCGAGAACTTGCCCCGAATCCTTTTGACTCGCTCCACACCTCAGCTAAAGGAGTCTTCCCGTTAAGTGGAGACACGTATGCCCGCCAAGAAGACTGGCAGGCGTGCTTCGAAATAAACAGGAACCTAGCCCTAGCCCGATGAAATTCAGCGACAGTGAAATCGTTCGGGCGGCGCTTATAGCGCATGTAGGCATATCGCTTCTGTTTGAGGGCCATCTCACACTCGGCCGACCACCATGGGAGTGGTCGGCGTGCAAAACGGCCAGACGTCCTAGGAATATTAGTCAAGCCCACGGCGATGAGGTTGCCGGAGAAGAACTCAACGGCCTCATCTACCGAACTAAACTCCTTGACTGAGATAGGGAATTCAGTCATTTCCTGAAATGCAGGCCACCACGCCCGCGCCAAGCACCACCGAGGTGGTCTCTCAGGCGGCAGTTGCCCTGAAAATGATATTTGAAAGTGATCACTACCATGGAGGTCATCGACCACCTCCCAATCAAAATCAGGCTGTGCATCCGAAGAGCACAAATATAGGTCGAGGCAAGAAAATGAAGCGGTTCTGGGACAGTGATGCGTAAACTCATCCACGTTTAGGACACCCATCTCAAGCTCTTCGATCAGATCGGCAAGGACTGATCCCCTTGGATTTATGGAGTAATCTCCCCACAGAGGATGCCTGCCGTTCAGATCTCCAAGCAAGAGATAGGGCCTCGGCAACCGTGCCACGACGCGGCGGAAGTCCCCCGCGTCGAAGTCAGCTGACGGTGGAATGTACGCAGAAATCAGAGTATACCTCCTATCCAGGTGAAGCTGCACAGCCACTGCCTGAAAGGAGGTATATAAAGAGAAAGGAAGAACGGAGACATCATGCCTGATGTAAACCGCGCATCCCCCAGTCCGGCCATCCCGCAGTGGTGGGGTCGCAAGACCCTTATACCCCGGAAGGGCAGGCAGGGGGCACGCGCCTAGCATGGTCTCCTGCAAAACGATAGCTAACGGGGATGGGATGAGACGAGCCTCCGCAACTCCTCCCAGTTAACCCGGAGTCCACGGCAATTTCATTGAAGGAATATGCCCTCCATGCCTAGCTCGGAGGAGACGCGGGGGCCCTCCTCGAACTGAAGACCCTCACGGGAATGGCCGTACGCTTTCTTGGGGCAGAACCCCCGGCGATGTTGGCCGGACAAAGCGTTGAAGGCGCTGTCGCCTTCGAGGACTTATTGGGGGAGGTTGGGCTCGCCATGCGAGTCTTTTCCTCCCTCCGCCTCGAAACCTTAGGCGGGCGTTGCGGCTTTGGAGGCGGGGGGCCCTCTTTTCGAGGAACCACCGTCTCCGAGCCACTCGCTCCACCTCGGGGCATGGGAGAAGGGGCCGAAGCTCCTTTGTTGCTGTCCTCCTTTCGGGGAACAGCTTTAGGAACTCCGGAAGATTGCTTAGCGGCCGTCTTCAGGGGTGTTGCCTCCTGTGAGTCTAACGACTCGGTGGAGGCGCGTGGCCGTTTCGCCTTCACGAGAAACGGTCATGCTGGGGGAAGAGGGGGTAGCCCTGGTTTTAGCTGGGGCAGGGTATGAACCCTTTTTACCGCCAGCTTTACCAGGGGAGCGCCGGGGTCAGGTAGAGCCCGCAGAAGGGCTCCGAATGGGCGCGGAAACAACCATGCTCGTTGGCCTGGATGGGCCAGGAGCAGAGGGTGCCTTTCTAACTATTAAGGCATATGACGTCCCAGGCAGAGCCGGGCGCGCCAGGACCAAGTCCTTTGCCTCGCGGAATGAGAGTCGATCCTGGGCCTGAACGGCCAGGATTTCTTTCTCAAGGAGATATGCACCACATTGCTTCGAAGAAGCGGGGTGCGGCTCTCCGCAATTGATACACTTGGCCTCACACGATTTGGACTTATCGTGTTCGACCTTGGAGCAATTTACACAGACTTCGGGTGACCCCGACTTTGCACGTCTACATGAGCGATTCGTATGGCCGAAGCGGTGACAGTAATAGCACCGCCGCGGCAGTGGCACGAATGCCTTCACGCGGTAGCGGTACCAACCGGCACGCACCGATTCAGGGAGCTTGTCACAGTCGAACGTGACGAAGAGTGTAGAGGTGGGTCTCGAGGCCCCTCCCTGTTTTCTCATCACAAGTTTCGTCTTTGTCATAGTCAGGAGCTCCGTACCCTGGGGGGCAGAGGGGCTGGATGTGCCGGTCTTGGCCTGGTCGCTTGCCAAAGTGGCAGCAGACCCATCCGTCCCCACAGCCCCCGCGGATGGAGAGGAGCCCCAAGTCTTCTTAGTCTTTCTTTTCTTTTTCTTCTTTTTTGGAGAGGAGGGCAGGGAATGAACCCGCTTCTCTCCTCCGCCGAGAGAAGCCCCTAGGCCAGATGGACCGGCCTCAGCCAGGTCCTTCTCTAAAATTGAAAAGGTCCTGGTGGTCGCAGGGGCACCGGTCAGAGGAGATCCCTCCCCTCCTTGTGCTGCCTCGGAGGCCCCAGCCGTTTAAGGAGGACCTTGCATATGGGCGGATTCAGGTTCGGTGCTTGGCGCCGAGCCCGGATTCCCTCCCATGGAAGGCCCTACCGTCTGAGGCTGGGTCTCCTCAAGGACCATGTCTATCACAGGAGGGGCTTCCAGTTGGGCATCCCCTCCCAGGACATCGCAGGTCCCGTTGGCAGCGTCAAGAGTCATTTGTGGGGAGGCACAAGCCTTAACCCCGGCAATGTTTAATATCCTCGCCAGCAGGTCTTTTGAAGAAGGCGACCGAAGGGGCCTGGCTTCCCTCTCCCCCCTAAGGGGGTTTTCCCTACCGAGCCGCTTTGATGTGGAGCGGCTGGCTAAGGGCTGCCTGCTGGCTTTGGTGGCTGTCCCCTTGGAAAGAAAAGAGGGGACTGCCGCTGCAAAAAGGGAGGTGCCCGAAAGCACCTCCAGAGAAGGGGGTGAGGGGGAGTCCCCTGCACCCGTAGGCGAAGGAGAAGAGTGAGCCTCCTCTCCGGTTAGAGAAATATGGAGGGTCCCCTGTGCAAGCACAGGGCAAGGGGGGCCTCCATTTTTTTTGCTGGAGCTGCCCGAGGGCGGCTCCGTCGATGTTTCAGGGGAAGTTGGGGGTTGAGGGTTTTTTTTTATCTTCATCATTGGGCATGGTGACCCTCTTTTTTTACCTCTCGCAGTAGCCCGCACTGCAAGAGGTGCTTACAAGCCCGGCAGAGCCAGGCGCCGCCATTTGGGACCACCCCTCCCGCCTGGTGGCCTGGCAGTCCATCGGCATGGCGGCTCCACCTTAGACACGGCGTAAAATATATATATTGTGAAGAGGAGGAAAAAGGATGTGAGAAAGGTATGGGTGGGGATGAAGCAGGTTGTTAAAAACCAGCCACCCCAGACCGGAGCTCAGGGGTTAGGGAACATTGTTCCCCATCCCCTCAGCCCCGATGCGGGACGGTTGGCTGAAAGGAAGGTCAGCATCTACCCTGTGAAATTAGAGGCTGACCAGAGAAAGTTGTGGGAGAGGTTGTGTGAAAAGAGAGGAAACAAGTGTTTTGAAGGAAGGAAGAGAGGCTAAGCTGGGGCCGGACGGGGTGCTGAGTCCCGTCAACACGGCGGCCAGATGGCAAATCGCCGCGCCCCTTACGGGGGCCGAACACAGAACCTGTATCCGCCACTGTGAAGCTTCTCCTCGGCCACGGCTTGGGTCGCCGTGGCCTCACAAGGAGAGGAGGGGCCTCCTCTCCCGGCAGGTGCCCCAGTGAAAGCCAAGGCCTCCATTTCAGAGAAGGATCTGGACGCGGCCGGTCCATTTGGACTAGAGTCTCCTTCTAGCAGAGGAGAGAATCGGGTTCATTCCCCATCCTCCTCTCCTAAAAAGAAACGAAACGGGAAGAAGAGTCAGGGATCCTCTCCCTCCGCGGGGGCCACGGGGACGGGCGGATCCGTTGCAGTTTCAGTAAACGACCAAACCATGATCAGAGACAACCTGGGTGTTTTAGGGCCTGCTGGATTCCAACGCTTTCTGGTTATTCGCTCCACTTATGGAACCATGTCGGCCAAGGGCAACATGATGCATGGGAGGAGAGCACAAACTAGCGTTATTGGTCGACAGCTGAAAGTGACCCGATCCTGTAGCCGTGAAAAGTCGGAGTTACCCAAAGTCTGTGTAAGTTGCTCCAAGGCCGCACACGATAAGTCCAAATCAATTGCGGAGAGCCGCACCCCTCTTATTCGAAACAATATAGAGCGCATCTCCTTGAGAAGGAAATCCTGGCCGTTCAAGCTGATGATGGTCTCTCATTTCGCGAGGCTGAGGACTTGCTCCTGGCACGCCCAGCACTCAAAAGGATTCAGGTTATACCTACATGCGCTCTAAGTGCCGCCCGAACTATTTCACTTTCGGTGAATTTCGTCGAGCTAGGGCTAGGTTCGTGTTTTTCGAAGCACGCACGCAGCTCTTCCTGGCGAACATACACGTCTTCACTTAACGGAAGTATCCCTCTAGCAAAGGTGTGAAAGCGAGTTAAAAAAAAAACTCTGGGCAAGTTCTCGCAGGACCCTACTCCTATTCTTCAGGAGAATGGGACCGCAATCTTGGACACCGCATCCGTGGCTAGGTCCTTCGCGACTGCATTTTCTAGCTGGAATGCTACTCCGCCAGAATTTAATGCGCGTCGTGATGTTGCAGAAGTCCGCGAACTGGACTTTACTTCCAGAGGCATAGAACCTGTAGCGTGCGAGTTCAGGCGAGCTGCTTAAATGCTTTGCTTGAATGAGTCTTTTTGGGGACTCAGAATGGCCGAGTGCTTTAAGGCTCTCGCTAACGGCTATCCAGCGACGCGGGAAGCGTGTTGGAAACTCGTTTCGCTACATTTATTTCTTTATTTTTCTTTGCCCACTATCGTGGACAAAGTTATCTACAAACCTTTCAATGACAGGTTTACAATGAGTGAATTGCGTTCCACTCTCCCTTGTGCGCGGAAACCGCCCTCAGTCAGGATGATGTCCCGTGCGCCATGTTTCGACAATTAATAGGACTAGGTTCTTGTATATTTCAAAGCACGCCCGTCGCTATTCCTGGCTGCATACGTTTCTTCACTTAACGCGAAAACCTCTGGGGAAAGGCGTGGAAAAAAAAAAAAAGAGTCAAAAGGATTCAGGTTTTCACCCAATCTCTCTTACCTCCTGCGTGTGCAAGTTGATGGAGAAATTGGCAAAAGTTAGATTAGCCTTTTTTTCTGTACAACGGAGGACGTCTCCAGCACAGTCTCTTCCGCAAGTTCCCCGTCACGTCAGATTCTCTGCTGCGACTGGAAAATGCAGTCTCCGAGGCCTTCCTTTATAGACAGCACTACGCCCCGGTGTTTTTCGATCTGAACAAGCCCTATGATACCGCATGGCAATACGGTATAATGGAGTTTCTCCACTCGATGAGTATGAAGAGACGCCTCCCAATCTTTACATCTGAATTTTGGCGAGATAATCTATTCCGCGTCCGGGTGGGTGGAGTCCTCTCCACCCAATGGACCAGGAAGAGGGAATCCCACAGGGCAAGTGTCCTCAGTATCACACTCTTTGCCTTGAGCATCAACGGCATCACCTCGGTGCTGCCGGAAGATGATCTTGCGACGTTCTACGTGGAAGCCCTTTCGATCTCTCTTGGTGCGGCCCAGATGCCAACTCTGGCGCCCTCATTCCAACAAGCATTGAAACGCGTCTCTCGATATGCCGAAGCGCACAGGCTTCGTTTTTCCTTGGCCAAGACCAAAGTGGTGCACTTTTCCCGCCATCCAACGCTCCACCCTGAGTCAGACTTAATTCTAAATGGGGTTCGCGTGGAAGTGGTGGACTCGCACCGTTTCTTTGGTCATGTATTTGACCGACGCCTCCCCTGGGAGAATCATATTCGCAGCCTTAGGGTCTCTTGTACCCGTGCCGTGGATACTGTTCGTTCCGTGACGTTCAGCGCCTGGGGCGCTGATAGGGATACTGCCCCTGGTGCCTTCGACCTGGCCAGCGAGTCATTCTGATTTTTATGTGAATTTCATTATAGGGTCGGCGGAGCTCGCTCAAGTCTCAAGCAATTAACTGAGCCTGTTAATTTGAAATAAATTAAAATTCTCAAGCGACATCCCTTTCTAGCTGTGGTTGGCTTATAAAAAATTCATTTCATAAAAATATAATCGCAAAAAGGAAATTATAAAGAATTCAGGCGCAATTTTATTTATTCCGCGTCGTAAAACTTTGTAAGCCACGACCAAATATTTGAGACGAGGTAAAAATGCACCACCAAACTCGATTAATTGAAACTAAAAAGTATCAAATTTCTTAAACAAATTTTACCGTTAATTCATTTCCTAAAGCGAAAACCAACGGCGCATCTCCGCCCGAGTATTAGGGAGAGATTCGTGGTAAAAATGGTAAAACTATGAGAAGTGAAAATTTAGAGTAGAAGAAGTAAGAAATTCCGAACTGGGCGGCGCTACTGTCCCAAAAGAGGGTGCGGCTTCCTTGTGGAACGGTACAAGTCAATTTAAACATAAAAATTAACCCAGGGGGTCTCAAAATGTATGTATTCTTGCAGATATGAGAAAACGCAGGACCTTTTGATGGAGACCAAAAATAAAATTCTAGTGTTACAAAAAATGCAGCCGTTTTGTGTTGTTTTTTTAATTAAGAAAAAAAAACATCAAATAACCTTTTCTGTTATAGAGACAAATGAAGAATACGACCCGAAAAAATCATCTTGGGTATGGACTTCTTTGCCGTTGCCGAAATCACCCATTTTTTGAAAATTTCCTTCGACTTCTTCAGAAAACCTCGATTGAGAGAGTTGAAACTTGGGGGACACAAAGCCCCTAAATTCACGTGGATGGTCTTCGGGAAAACTCTTCCGGTGATCTTCAATCAGTCTTCTTAATTCTTTGGGTGAAAACCAACCATTTTTCGAAAACGTTGTAGCCGACGGCGAAAACCATTCGGAACGTAAATGAGACGAGGGAATAGCGACATCCCTCGAATCGTCCCCTGAGTTAGCATCGCGAAGACACGCTGAAGACCACAGAGGATCATCATTTGAGCAAGAAACATTTCCCTGTTGAGAGAACTCACGTGCGTTTGCGGATGTAAATCGAGTGTTGGAGGACCGAAGGACGGAAGAAGGATTGGAGGGCGTCGGGTGGTTGGTGTGAAGAAAGAGTTCACCTCTGCTTTGAAATTCCATTTTTCTCCTAAGTAATAACATTTTCTTCCGAAAAGGGTGGATTCTCTTGCGTTTAATTTTCACTACTTTCCAACCCGTAAGATGGTTTTCATTTTTATCCTCTAAATTAGAACTCGAAGAAGACTTAGTTTTGTCCAGTCCGTCGTCGGCGAATCTTACATTTTTCTGCCCCGAGCATAAGCGTCGTCCGCTTCCCCCAGTACACATCTGCAAAATATGGCCCCTTTTCAATTCCGGGATGACAAGTATTATAATTACTCCTCACTAACCCAAATGAGATGGAGCCACCCAGGTACAGGAAATTACTCTTCACCAACGCACATGAGAGGGGGATGGGGATACACAGGAACAAGTGGAGCTATATTGTAAGAAAGGTTGCAAATAAAAAATCAACCTTAAAAGTAATAAGTAAACCAAAATATAAAGGAAAAAACATTTAAACCCAAATAACCAAAAACCTTTAAATATAATTTTAACTTTAGTGAAAGTTAGGAAAGAAATACCAAATGAGCAACCAAAAATTAACGAGGCCAGAAACCGAATGGGGGCAAAGAATCAGAAAACTAATTTGACCGCGAAGAAATTGGTCTATTCAAAAGGCGGGACGAAGGCGGTAATGAAAGTGAAAAAGAATATTAAGATGGAAGAACGGGTATAATGAATAGAACAACCAGAGACACCCCCCACCCCCGCCCACAATTCCTCTATTTAACTTTTTTTTCAGAGCCCATCTGGCGACTGACTACTGGGGTTAAAGTCGGCGTAATAATCTAGATTAAAAAAATATGCCAAAGAAACCTAAAAATACAAACAAATAAAAACCAAAAAAAAGGCAAAAACCAGAGAAAACAAGAAGCAAAATAGTAAAAAGGAAACACACTCCGGCGTCGGGCGAAAGCCCAGCGCAGGATCAGGCAACCAACATCAAAGAGTGAAATAAAATGGAGGAGGCTGGCCAGCCTCCTCCAAACACATAGTTGTACACAGGTTTGTATATAGGAACCTGTCCCGAGTACGAGAGACAAGAGGTAGCGACGCCACTCGTCCCAGGTAACGTGCGCGAAGATCACCCAGAGTGAGACATTCAATAAAAATGTGCCAAACTGTTGAGGGACAACGCAGTCTTAATAGTAAGGTGCAGGGGAACGCTCCATCAAATGGCGGTACATCCCACGTGCGCGTAATTCATAGGAAACGGAAAGCGACTTAAAGCCGCCGATGCCGTAGGGGTAGGTCTAGGGAAACAGTTGCAGCATGATGGCATGCTGCGACTATGTGTCCATGTCCCAACTTCTTTGCTAGGTAGTCGGTATGAGGAAAAACGAAACGCTAGTCTGTCGCCCAGTCCTCGCGGACACTGGCATGGATCCAGCGTGACACGAGATGTGCTCCAACAAAAAGGACGAACGCAATACTCAAGGCGCTGTGGGAGTTTTGGAAACAGAAGCATGGTGGCAAATAGTTGTGTCCTAGGAAGAGTCAGAGGCAACACCGGGCCGAGATATACCGAGCTCTCGTAGACAGTGTGCCCAATTCAAAGACGACAGAAAGCGACCTGAAGCAGTCGGAGCATTGGGGGTATGTCGATGGGAACAGTCACGGCGCAATGGCACTTAACTTTAAGTTTCACTCGGTCGTCTCCCATATTCTTTACCAAGCACTGATTCCAGCCATGTGGTCGTTGTGAAGAATGAAACGCAAGTCTGGTTACAGAGTACTCACGGAGTCGTTGGCACCCTCATCGGGGTGTTCATTCTCCGCAATTACCACATTTCCAGGAACCCAGAATAAGATAATCTCGATATCCATCCGGATCGTAGAAACCATGGCGTCACGTAAACCGCAAACCAGGAGTAGTGGAAATTCCAATGCCCTGAGAGCACTTAAAACACTCTGTGAGTCGCTAGAGATGACAGTCTCGTCTCCCAACAAAGCACGACGCGTTCTCTCCCGTACCGAGCGGTGTATTGCAACCAGCTTTGCCGTGAAGACAGATGCAGCACCTGGTACAGCTCTGATGACTTCAAACAGAAGGGATACGGCATGAAAGGAGACCCCTCGTGGGCTTGGAGCCATCCGTGTACACAGGAACGGATCCAATGTGACACGAAGTGCGCTCCAAAAAGGCTGAACGCAATACTCCTGACGCTGAGCAAAACCATATGCACCACCGACCCGAGATCTATACTGAGCTCTCGAAGGAGTTTCCTAGCCTTAAATTCAAAGGGCTTAGGAAATGACTGGCAACAATCTACGACATAGGCATTGTCAGGATCGGATGCGTATGCAGTGAAAGCCGGTGGAGAGTAAGGGAGGCGCAGGGCTTGCGCGGAAAGGTGCATAATGCAATACAATGCGTAGATCGAGTGGCATTTCTCCGGAAGGACAAGGTTCTCAATGGGGGACGCGCGGAAGACTCCGATTGCCAGAGGAAGACCGGTGTTGTGGATTGAGTCCACCTTCCGCAATACACGCTAGGCTGCGGAATCGTAAAACTAACATCCAGAGTCAAACTTCGAACGAACAGAGGATCGGGAGAAAAGTAAGGCAGTTAGCCCTATCACCACACGAAGTGCTGAACGTCAAGAAACAAATAATGTCCATGGCGCGAGTAGAAGAAACTAAAGCTGCGAATATAAGCGTCCCATGTGAGACGTCGGTCGAAAACAAGACTAAGGAAACGGTAAAAATCTACCACTTGCAAGCGGACCACGTTTAGGAACAAGCCCAGGATAGAAAGGAGCGGTGGATGGCGGCAGAAGTGCACCACCTTAGTTCTGGTCAAGGAACCGAGAGATGCGGTTCAATGCTGCTGGAGTGGTCCCTTGGGAGTTGGCATCTGTGCCGGACCAAAAGAAATCGACAGGTCGTCCACGTAGAGGGTAGCGGGAGCATCTTCTGGCAGCATGAGGTGATACCGTTGATGCTAATGGCAAGGAGTGCAACATTGAGGCGACTTCCCTGAGGGACACCCTGTTACTACTCCATTGCGCCATAGAGGGATCTCCCAACCCGTACGCGGAATCGACGATCTCGCAAAATTTCGGAAATACAGATTTCGAAGCATCCCCTCTTTCCCATCATGTGGAGAGTCTCCATGATAGCGTATCGCCATGCGGTACCATACACCTTCTCCGAATCGAAAAACACCATTGGCGTAACGGTATCTACAAAGGAAGGCATCACAGACGAAATTTTCCAGTCGGAGCAGAGCATCCATGTGAAATGGAACTTGCGGAAGACAGGTGGCCTCCGCTGTCCAGAAAAAAAAGTATAATTAATCTAACATTTACCAATTTCTTCATTAACTTGCAAACGCAGGAGCTGAGAGACCTTGGGCGGAACCCAGCCGGAGTAGAGATCTCTTCTAGGTTTGAAAAAACGAGCATAGTAGCCACTCCTTAGGAGTCTCTGAGGATACACTATACCAAGATTCTGTTGAACAAATCTAACAGAAAGGCCACGCCTCGCTCACCCACGTGTCGAAGTATGGCATACGGGATATTGTCCAGACAAGGAGCGGTGTCCGCGCACGAAGCGAGAGAGCAAAAAACAACTCACTCAATGTAGACTGTCGTTGAAGGGTTACACGTTTCTAGAGGTCAAGTCCAGTCGGCGGCCTTCCGCGACATAGCGACGCGCACTGAATACTTGCGGAGCAGCATCCCGGCTAGAGAATGTGGAGAAAGCGGTCACGAAGGATTCTGCACCCGGACGTGGGGTCCAAGATTGCGGTCCCATTCTCCTGGAGAACGGGAGGGGGAGGGGGGTCCTGTGAGAACTTTCCCTGAATCCTTTTGACTCGCTTCCACACCTCTGCGGACGTGCTTCGAAATATAACGGAACCTAGCCCTAGCTCGACAAAATTCACCGACAGAGAAGTAGTTCGGGCGGCGCTTATAGCACATATAGGCATAACGCTTCTGTTTGCGGGCCGCCTCACACTTGGCTGACCACCACGGAAGCGTTCGACGTGAAAAACGACCAGACGTCCTAGGAATATTAAGGAGGTCCACGGCAATGAGGTTGCGGGAGAACTCGACTGCCTCATCCACCGACCTAAACTCCTCGACTGGGACAGAGAAATCTGTCATTTCCTGAAATGCGGAGCCTAGCTCCTACGCCAAACAGCACATTCCCAAAATTAGGCTGTGCATTTGGAAAGGTAACAAAGATAGATCAAGACAGGAAAATGAAGTAGTTGTCGGGCAGTGATGCGTAAATTCATCCACATTTAGGATACCTATCTCCAGCTCGTTGAACAGGTCGGAAAATACCTGCCCCCTGAGATTAATCGAGTAGTCACCCCTGGTGGGGAGTGACACCCCCTGTCTCTCTTTCCCCGGGAGGAGAGACAGGGGGTACTCTATTTAACTTAAGTAATTAAATAATTTAATTTAATAAGTGTTTTACCAGTGATCTGAATTTGGTTTGAGGCCTTTTATTTCTCGGTGGGGACCAATTGATTAACGTAAATTCCGAACCACAGGTATTTACAGGGTATGGCAGCCCCCGGGAAGTAGACCCAATTCTGGATTCCATCCGACAACTTACCATATACCCGATATTCTTCAACTTCGCTCGAATCAGAGCGTTGTTTACACTGACAAAGACCGTAACCAAGAAACTTTACAACTATCCGACCTGAACATTCAGGGGTATTATTCCCCTTGTGATTTTTTCCTCAGAGAAAAGCCAACAAAACCAGCAGAAAAGAAAGAAAAAAAGCGAAGTTAAGCCACATCGTTCTGTTAAGTTACCGGATACGGTCAGCTTCGAGTCGCCTTCACAGTGGGTGACATAGACGTGGTTCGGATCCATTAAGATTGTAGGGTCTAATGAGAAATAAAGGGCACTCAAATGAGTGCAGATCAGTCACCAAAACATTACCAGTTTATTTATCTATTCCTTGGCATCTCAGCGGGTGGGGGTGAATTTTGAGTCATTTGTTTACCTCATCATCAAGTGGTGATTTCACGGAATCCTTTGACTCAATCAATTGTTCGCTCGCCGTCTTACATGAAACGAGATCTGGAAATGAAAAATATATAAATAATAAATGAAATACTAATTAACTAATGACAATTCAATTCTATTAGAGATTTATGGTAAATGAACTCAGTTTATGTATATACAGTCGCGGCTAAAAGTTTTCGGACACTTGGAATTTTTCTGTTTTCTTGGGTATGTCACTGAATATGTTGGTGCAGGTTTTTTGCATTCAAGTGCCAATACATTAGCATTTGAATCAAAATAAAAGTACAAGCTTCATTAAAACTTTTTTTTAAATATCTAAAAATGATGATGGTATTGAAATGTATGTACAGTCAAAATATCTTTATAAAAAATATTTATTGATTAATATGATAATCCATTTTTTGGAGAGCTCATCTAGCGACTGTCTACTAGGACAAAACAAACAAAAAAGCAAGAAGAAGGAAGCACGTTCCAGCGTCAGGGGCAGGCCCGCCTCCCACCGGCGAAGGAACATACGACCTACAACAAAGAGTCTGGGCAGATGAACCCGTTCGAATACAAGGGACAAGGGGTAGCGACCCCGCTGCTCATCCCGATACGGGGACAGGTAACGTGCGCGAATATCACCCAGATTGGGATTGTCGTATAATCGTATTGTATTTGTTGTTTTAAGGAAGCCGGTCTGCTCCTATTAATTACGAAAGACAACAATACTTCAATATTGGCTGAGTTTACTTTTTAATTACTTTATTGCTGAGAGTGTCACAGCGTTTAATCCGTTTTAAGGAGAGAGCCCGTTAAACACGTAAAGGATCCAATGAAACACCAGAATTATCCCAAAATAAACATATATTTTAACTTTATCAATTAACTATAAAAAAACAGTAAAAATATTTATATTCACCTAATAAGTTTAATGAGGTTGACGATACTTAAAACTGGGCCTATTACAGAATCTATTCTTGACCAAATAAAAAAAAATAGGCTCCACGTAAACAAACCAATTGCCGATTAGTTATTTTATCGTGACCCTTTTAGATTAGCGTTAAACATCAAATTAAATTACACTCTTCTACTTGTAAATAGACGGGGTTTACGCACAATTGTTTATACTTCAGTTAATTTGAGTACCGTAATAAACTCATAGTAAGCAATACGAATATAAATGGTCATTCTAACTTACAGGAGAGAAAGGATCAGGGGTTGCCGGATGTCACTAGAAGGCTTTTCTCGCGCTTCGGGGTGTTGGAGCGGCCGATGGTAGATTTTCTTCGAGGTGGGATGAAGGTAAGGAAATCCGATGTATAATTCTTCGGTCTTAAGATCGCAATTTGAGTCACTCGAGGGTGACTGGTTCTTCTATTATCTTACTTGCTAAATTCTTGTTTGGCACTAGGAATATTGGTCCTGCTAAGCTTCTTACTAAGTCTGTGCAGGATGCTTCGGGCTGGCACCGAAATAATCCTTCTTCTCTTGCTGCCGAAATTCCTGGTTTGGCACTAGGAATGTTAATCCAGTCAGACTTCTTCTAAGTCTGTACAGGATGGTTCGGTCCGGTACCGATACAAAACGTGACGTTTTAAGTTAATTTGACACTGGGGGGAAGGATCGATCTTCTCGAACTGATCCTTTATCGTCTCTCCTCGAATAATCTTTACTGGGTGAAGGATCGATCTTCTCGAACTGATCCTTTATCGTCTCTCCTCGAATAATAATCCTTTCTCTTTCCTTCAGGGGCTTATTTATAGGCTGGCGACCGCCCCATCAAAGGGCAAAGGGTCGAGGCCGCAGCGCGGAGAGCGAGGGGGTGAGGCCGCAGCGGGAAGAGCGAGGGATGAGGCCGCAGAGGAAAGAGCGAGGGGTGAGGAGGGTGGCTTGTTAATTAGAGACACCGCCAACCGTCATCATCCTTGGTGTTCCTTTTGACTGGCACCGCTTTTTGGAGATTTTACCACGGGCCTACGGATCTCGTAGGTAATTGGATCTTTTGAGCGCTGTTTAAGGGCCTTTGGTGGTCACCTTAGCAACAGCGGCTCGCTCCGACTACCTATGCGGCGGGGACATCAAACAGGGTAGGCAACTAGTTAGACGGTTATTCGCCGGCTAACCTTCCCACAATTCTCATTTGGCTCGATTCTCTTGCTTTCTCTGCAAGGGGCTGGGGGCTTTAAGGTATACGTCCGCCTGGCCCTCCGGGAGGCTTCATGTTGTAATTCCTCTACAGGGATATTCAACAAGAATGTGCCAAAGTCTAGGGTACAACACAGTCGTCACAATAAGGCGCGGGCCAACGTTACATCAAATGCTGTTGTGTCCCGAAGAGTGCATCTGATTCGAAGACGACAGAAAGCAACCTGAAGCTGTCGCCGCATTAAGGGTAGGTAACTCCATGGGACAATCGTGGGGCAATGGCAGGCCATCTACTATCTTCTTCGCCAAGCAGTCCGGACAGCTGCCCTGATCCCTGCCATGCAGTCGATGTGAAGAAGAGCATCATATTTCATGTCGACAGGATCTAATAATGAAAATCTAATGGCGAAAAACACGTAGCTATATCGTAGAAGAAGGAAATCTGATACATACGCTGCACGAGAAGGGTCTCAGCTGTCGGCAAATCGCCCGGAGGGTTTGGCGGATCACATTCCGGTTGCAGTGTTGAAGAAGATCAGAGAAAGTGAGAACATCGAAAACAGACCTGGACGACCTAGGGTTAGTACGCAACGTGATGACATTGTCTCTGCATCACAAGAGCCTTCGGGATCGTAAGAAAACCGCAGTCCAGCTGAAACATGAATCGACATAGGGCAGCCAAGTTAATGCAGCCCTCAGAACAGAGCATCATCAAATGCTTGCACAAGGTTTTCAAGTCATGTAAAACCCGCCAGAAGCCGCGTTTCAACGGTCTGACGACTCCACGTTCCAATTGTTCTCAACTCCAGGCCATGTTAGAGTCCACGGGGGAGCAGGTGAACAGTAAAATCGAGAGTACATAGTGCGAACTAATAGTAAAGCACGGTGGTCGCTATGTACTGGTATGGTACTGCGTGTCATGTTCAGGTGGCACCATAAATTTAGTTAAAGAGATGTACTAAGCTGGCCCGAGACATTACATGCTGCCCTCAGTCTGAGACTTCTCCAGAAATGCCCGGAATGTGATTTTCAAGCAGGAAAATGCCCCATGTCACAAATATGCGCCCACCTTACAGTGGTTCTTGGACAATATTACGGTGATGGATTGACTACTTCATTCTCCGGGTATGAATCAACTTTAAAAGCTGAAAGAGGCCATAAGAAATCGTCAGCCAGCATCCAATGAGCACCTGAAGGCAGTCATCACTGAGGAGTGTGCCAGCATCACAACCTCTCAAGTGTCGCACATTCGTAAAATAAATGCTTTCATCAGTGCCAAGGCACTCTTGACACGCTATTGAGTTTCCTGTATGTTTAGTGTTGATGTGATTTTTAACAGAGCTTCATCTGTTTATTTGTTATATGTTGCTGTTTCATGTTTTAGCAAATTTTATATTTTGTTAATTCTTGTTTATTGTTTCGGGAATAAATAACATATTGCTAGTTATTATTCCTTATTTCACTGTTATATTCACATTGATATGCAAGTAAAATCTTTAAGACCCTGCGTTTATCTAATTTCCTCAAATTGGGGATCGCGGCTGTATATTTATTTTAATTATTTTAGTCCTTAGTTGGAGCCCATTTTGCTTTCATTACACTCTTAATTCTTCATGGAAGGGTTTCATCCAATTTTCACCAATTTTTGACGCTATCTTTCCCCAGTTGTGTAATTTTTAATACACTTCTGATTTATTTGTACTTGCGGTACTTTTTATTCTTATTGCTTTTCCAAGACTCCTCACTAGTGTTCTAATGAAGTTAAGTGTGGTGCCCACTCCATTAAGTTGATCCCCATTTCTCCAAACCAATTCTTGGTGTGGTTAGATGCAAGGCCTGGGTCATTACCCTGCTCAAATATAACTTCATTTCTTGTTGTTATGGGATGCAATTTCTGGATAAATAGTTCTAAGACATGGGACAACATGGTGGTAAAGTTGTAGAGTTCATTCTTTTCTGGCATAAAAATATATCCCCTGGCCCCGATTAAGACATCCAGGCACATAATATAATAGAACCAACTCCGTCTCACAAAGGTAGTCCCCAAAATGCTGAAAATCTGCAAAATTGTTACAAAAAACTTAAATTTTGAAATATTTTTCTTCAGTTATATTTAAATGGAATAACATAAATTACATGTAAAACAACAATACAATAGTCTTTCTAACATACTGATAATTACTTTTATGACCAAATAACTTTAGACCATTGCTCATGTGGCCAATTTTTGTGATCTTTGGCCCATTGGACTTTTTTTTTGTTGTTGATCCCAGTTCAGATATCCATGGCTTCTTTCTCGTTTTGCATCCTTCTAGATGTTGATTTTTAACTCTCCTTCTAAACTGTTCTGGCTGATATCTTTGAACTTGAAGCTTCATTAAACTCGTCAGCAAATTCAGATGTTTTTCTGCAATTCTAGAGTGAAGTTTGAATGATTTATGTCTTCTCTAGGTGTTGCAAAAGGGTCTCTTGAGATTTTAAAATGAAGTTCGAATGATTGATCCGTGTTCTCTAGATGTTGCCAAGGTTCTCTGAGATTCTAGAGTGAGTTTCGAATGATTGATCCGTCTTCTCTAGCTGGTGCAAAAGGTTCTCTGAGATTCTAAAGTGAAGTTCGAATGATTGATCCGTCTTCTCTAGGTGTTGAAAAGGTTCTTTGAGATTCTAGAGTGAGGTTCGAATGATTGATCCGTCTTCTCTAGCTGGTGCAAAAGGTTCTCTAAGATTCTAAAGTGAAGTTCGAAGGATTGATCCGTCTTCTCTAGGTGTTGGAAAGGTTCTCTGAGATTCTAAAGTGAAGTTTAAATGATTGATCCGTCTTCTCTAGGTGTTGGAAAAGGTTCTCTGAGATTCTAGAGTGAGGTTCGAATGATTGATCCGTCTTGTCTAGGTGTTGCAAAAGGTTCTCCGAGACTTCCTTCATAGAAAGCTTCTGGTGTCTTGATATCGTTTTATAGCGGCTTGGATAGCATACTTGGCAATGCACAATACTTATAAATTTAAACTGAAACATAAAAATATTGATTAAATTCTGATTTTAGAAAAAATACTATTCTATTGAATGCACGCCCAGGGGGGGAGGGGAGGTTGTGGTTTTAAAGCTGTAGCCACCCTGTAGGGAGATATGACACGACCCGGAAGAAATCCTGGAGTGGGACCACGCCACTTGGATCTATTAAGTGTGAGGTTAAGTTGCAATTGAACTGCCAATTCCTATATGTTGCAGGGGCCTCTAGCACAGGGGATGGGTGCTGGAAAATCCCCACAGCATGCAACAGCATCCCTCCACCCTAACCTGGTCCCTCAGATTTTTTTTTTTTTAGCCCATCTGGCGACTGCCTACTAGGGCCAAAGTCGCCGTACTCACCACAGCTTACGACTAGGCTATATTAAAAAAAAAAAATAATAAGTATATAACAAATAACAACGATAAAAAATGACAAAGGCTAAAAAAAAATAACAAAAGAAAACAAAGCAAGAGGAAGAAAGCGTGCTCCGGCGTCGGAGGTAGGCCATCCTCCCCGCAGCCGGTCCCTCAGAAAGCGCAGCTCCACTTCATTGTGGGTAAGGGCGGGCCTCCTACAACACAGGCTGTAGGCTCAAGCCTTTCTCCCTTAATCTCCCAAGCGGTTAGGGGGGGGATCAGAGATGCCAGCTACTCCCGGGTAGCAATTAACAACATTTACTAAAATACTAAGTAATTCAAACATATTAATAAAATATTTAAACATATTACCATATTCATCAATACTATAATAAACTCTTTAAAAAAGTTTTGATTAAATAAGTTAAATATCCGAGTGTTTTATACTTTTGGCCAAGGTTGTATGTATATACATGGAAAAATAGGCTGCCTTGAGATATACACCGAAGGTGCGAAGCGAAAAGGAAAAAATATCCCCCCCCCCAAAAAAAAATAACCTTGGGATGTCATACCACAGTAGCAAAACTACTATCATCATAATGACAGCTACGCGTCGTAGATGTAAACAGGGTCGTACCCATATTAGAAACCTTCGGAAACGCTGGATCGAGAACCTAGTCGTGTATAATAATCCCAGGAATTCGTTAAATGGCCATGGATAGTTCGGAGGGATTTGTCCCAACGTGCCTTAAGAAGGCCTGTTTTATCTCTTAACTTATGGTAGTGGGGAGAGATGGTAAATCGAAGATGTGACACCTACCTTGTTGAAGTAAAGAAATGACCTTTTTTAACCACATCAGGTAAAGTTTTGGTGAATGTTTTGGTCTGAAAAAGAACCAAAATTATTGACTACAACACATTTTAGCTAAATGTAGCCGATCTTAAACCCGATTTCTCAATAAATGACTTCCTCCTCCCCTTTCCAAATTTCATGGTTGTGAATGTTTTCACTCAAGCTACAATGATCAATCTATCATTGGGGCCCTCAAGATGACAGGCATTAGAGAGAATAAAGCAATTTATGTAAGGGCAGCAGAAATCTATCGTTGCGCCGTCCGAGACTTTTTTCAGAATTTAAAGCGCAATAGCTACGAGGCTCTCTCATGCAAGTAATTTGTATGGAAAATATATAGCCGCGGATCCTCCTGATTACATTAATACAGGTTGGGTAACACTAAGGGTGTTAAGGTCGGGAAGTCGCATAAGCCTCCATATATCACCTGACATCAGCGGAAAAAGTCTTCGACATCAGCGGAAAAAGTCTTCCCTTTTACAGTCTATATTGACAGCACGGGCACTGCCGTAGAAACTACAAACAAACCTATTTATAGGTTAGTTTATAAACAAAAACAAAACAACAAACCAAAAACAAAAAAAAAGAACGCTCATGTTTTCCGGGATGCTGCGTTCCATGAGGGGCCTGGTTATGCGCTCAACACGAAATGCTATGAGGGGCCTGGTTATGCGCTCAACACGAAATGCTATGAAGGTCACCACTCTTCTAAAATAACTCCCAGCAATCGTAATCGAATACAAGTAATAGGGGATAGCGACCCTTCTAGTCACGGTACAGGGACAGGACACGTGCACAAAGATGCCACAGCCTGGGACATTTAATGAGCTCGGTCGTGGAGACAGACGCAGCGACAGATAAAGCTCCGCTGACTTAAGACCGCTGGGATATGGCGTGGAAACCGACCCCTTCCTATGGCTTGGAGCCATCCTTATGCACTGGCACGGATCGGCGTAACACAGTGTGCGCTCCGAAGAGGCCAAACGAAAATACTCATGACGCTGTGGAAGTTTTGGAAGCAGAGGCGTGGCGACAAATAGTCAAAGGTGGTACCATATATAGTGGCGTCCTGGGCAGAACCAGAGGCGCCACAGGCCCGAGAGCTACAGCGAACTCTCGAAGGAGTTTTTCCTAGCCCAAAACTCAAAAGGGCTCAGTGTGTGACTGGCGTCTCTCGGAAGCGTAAAAACCGTAGAGATCGGCTGCTAATGCAGTGTAAGGCTTTGGTGACTGATTGAAGCACCAGGGTCACGCGCACAGGCGCATAATACACTACACAACGCAGAGCAAGTGGCATCTCCGTAGCATCGACAAGTGGGCTCTCACTGAGGGAAGTGCTGAAGGCACCGGTCGCCATTAGTAGACCGGTGCGGGGGATTGCGTCTAGCTTCCGCAATACACGCTTGGTTGTGGATGGATAAAACTCTCATCCGTATTCAAGATCCGAACGAACAAAGGATCGATAGAAAAGCGAGACATTAACCTTATCAGCAGCCCAAGTGCGGAGCGAAGAATGTCCATGGAGCGGATAAAAGAGAACCTAAGGCTGCGAATAAATATGAGCCTCCCAGGTGAGGCGCCAGTCAAAAACAACAAGTAAACGGTGCGAATCCACCACTTCCAGGCGGGGTGGAACCGTGGATGGCGGCAGAAGAGTTTTACCTTTGTATTACGCAAAGAAAACTGAAACTTGTGTTTCGGCAGTGCGAGATCGAGGGTTAACTGGCTGTTGGAGTGCTCTTTCAGGCAGCAGCGGGAAAGAAAATATTTAAAAGGAAAAAATATCGCTACCATGGAAGTAATCGACTTTCTCACCAAAAATTAGGTTGTGCATCCTGAGAGCACGGAGATAGATCAAGACAGGTAAATGAAGCGGTTCCAGGGCAATCATGCGTAAACACATGCAGCTTGTCGATCAGTTGGGCAAGGAGCTGATCCCTAGGATTGATCGAGTAGTCTTCGCAAAAGGGGTGCGCACCGTTCAAATTTCCGAGTTGCAGAAAGGGCCTCGGCAACCGTGACACAGCACGGTAGAAGTATCCCGCGTCGAAGTCGGCTGACGGTAGAATGTACGCAGAAATAACAGTATACCCTCCTATCCAGGTGCATTGATACTGCCTAAAAGCTATTTAAAGCAAATAGAAGAACGGAAACATAGGCCGGAAGTAAATGGCACAACCTCCTGCCCGGCCGCGATCCCGTGATGAGAGGTCGCGAAACCCTTATAGTCCGGAGTTCGCGATAATTCCATTGAAGAAATATGCGCCCCCCGACCCCAAGCCTAGCTCGGAGGAGATGCGGAGGCCTTCTTCGAAGAGAGGACACTCACGGGAATGGCAATCCTCCGCTGTCGCCTTCGAGGACTTATCGGGCGAGGTTGAGGTCGCCATGCGAGTATTTTTCCTCCCTCCGATTGAAACATTAGGCAGGCGGAGGCTTCGGAGGGAGGGGGTCCCTCCTTTAGAGGATCCACCGTCTCCGAGCCATCAAACCCCAGCCCTTGATATGGAGCTAGGAGCCGAAGCTCCTTTGGTGCTCTCCTAGTTTCGGAAGGTAGTTTTAGGAAGCTCAGACGAGGGCCTCACGAATACTATCAGGTTTGTTGCCTCCCGTGAGTCTAACTCAGTGGAGGCGCGCGGCCGTTTCACATTACGGGGAATCGGTAACGCTAGGGGAGGGGAAAGCCTGGTTATAGCCGAGGCTGGGTGCGAACCCTTTGTGCCGCCCGCTCTACCAGCAGAGCGCCTGGGGTGAGTAGAACCCTCATAAGTGTGCCAAATAGACGCGGAAACGACCGTGCTCGTAGGCCTGTGGGGGCCAGGAGCAGAGGGTGCGTTTTAAAATTGAGGCGTAAGACGTCCCACGCAGCGCCAGCGGGCAAGGAACAAAGTCCTTACCATCGCGAAATGAAACGATCCGTAGGATGAACAGCCAGGATTTTCTTCTCCAAGATATACGCACCACATTGCTTCGAAGAAGCTGGATGCGTCGCTCCGCAATACACACTTGGCCAAAGACGATAGGGACTTATCGTTTGTGGCCTTGAAACAATTTACACAGAGTTCGGGTAAACCCGACTTTAAACGTCTACACGAGCAATTAACATGGTCGAAGCGTTGGCAGCAGTAGCACCTCCGTGGCAATGGCACAAATGCCTTCACACGGTAGCGATACCAAACGGCACCCACAGACTCAGGGAGCCTATCACAGTCGAACCTCACGAAAAATGTAGCGGTGGATCTCAAGGCCCCTACCTATTTTCTCAACACACTTTGATAGCTCCATGGTCGGCCAGCTCTAAGGTGATGTCATCTATGGGGTATTCCACGAGTTCCTTTGCATAAACCAATCCTTTCACGAGGTTGAGGATAGAGTGCGGCGTCACACTAACCGGCGTGCAATTAAATGTCCGAAGGTCATTCATTAATCATGGCCGTCTCGGAGACCTCTGACAGAGGTCTCTCGTCGCAGAAAAGCGACCCCTTCGGCTGTCTACCAATCAAACTAGCTCATGCTTTCCTCTGATGGATCATGTCCTTGGCCAACATGCTGCTATCACTGGAGCGAATAACTACCTGACGTTTTCGAACTCACTCGTTCAAACGCTTTCTAGTCTCTTAAAGATGGACCCCGACGTAATCGAGGCTCCGCTCAGAGCATTTGCGACTTTAGTCTTTGTATGGGACCCCACACCCGAGGGCGCTCTTAGGGCCGGACGTGCCGATCTTGGGCTGGCCGTTTGCCGAAACGACAAGGGACCCGTTCGACTCCGGAGCCCCTGCGGATCGAGGGAACCATTCAGTCATCTTAGTCTTTTTCTTACTTCTTTTCTTTCTGACTGAGTACGATGGGAATGAACCAACTTCCCTCCACCAATGAAGGAGGCTCTAGGCTGGAATAACCTGCCATCTGGGCTCCAAATGTGGGAAAGGGAAAGCCCCTTTGCGGCACTGCGATGGTGAGAGGGGATCCCTTCCACCCGTCGAAGGGTTGCCTCGATTTTCCTCATCCTCACCGACACCTAGGGAGGGCGAGGCCGCGCTTACCCACGATAACCTTTAGTTATTACCATGATCAGGGTAAAAAAAAAGCTTCATAGAAATTAGATACTATGACCTCCCTATGAGTTGGGAGGTTAAGACAAAATTCTCCATAGGAGGGTATGTAATAAAGAGAATAGGGATAGTCAGGTCCACTAAAGAGGTAGGGTGGGTGATCACCAATTATTATCATAGCCTGGTGCTAGGTGATCCCAGGATGACCTGCAGCTAATCAAGGCACCATGGCTACTGAACCGAACTCTGTACAGGTGAAAACACTCCTTCTGGTACAAAGTGCGAGGAGAAAAGTTTGAGTAAAAAAACGTAATGATCATAATAAATAATAATATTAAATAATAACACTAATAATAATTAATACTAATCATAGTAAATAATAAATGATATCAAAATAAATACTAATAATATAAGAATCATATTAAATAATAATATTAAATAATGATAAATCATTTTATTAAGACTAAAAAAATAATAACATACTAATGATAATAATGCTAATAATAAATAAGATAAAAATCACACTAAATAATAATAAACAATAATAAGTGATATTAACAATAATAATACCTATAAAAAGGTAAAGTAGGGCTGGGCGGGGATGATTGGAGGGGGAGGGGGGCACACTAACAACTTCCCCAGGCCCATCAGAGAGTTCATATCAACCCAATGACAGGGCCTACCTAATTTGCACTCAGGCCGGGAAGACGCGCAGCTCTTCCAGGTACTAAAAGTGGAGAATGAAGGGCATTGGCCTCTGTCGTGGTACACCACTTTATATCATACACTACTCCTGTTTGCAGGGATTAACGACCGACTAGGAGGTCAAACTTGAGGCGTTGGGTTTCGGACCGAGTGCATAATTGGTTGGCAAGATTTACCTGAATAGGCCGAGAGTATCGTTCAAGGTTAGTTAAAGATGAAACAACAAAAATATAATTTTATTTACAAACATCTAAATAATTTTAAAAATGGCAAAAGGGGATTATTTAAATTGAAATAGTCTCTAGATAATTATTATCAGGAAGTATTCTCAAATAGAATTAATTGATTAATGTTATTAGGCTCAGATCAAAAGGGGCAACTTGACAATACTAATAATGGAAGGGATTTCAGTCTTACGGGTCGATGACTTCGAGGAAGGTCTTTCTTGCGAAGAGGCCAGTGGGGAACGATCCGATGAGACAAGTGGGACACGGTCCGAATGCGGCAGGTGGGGTACGATCTGAACCAACCTTCCGATGAAGATAGCCAATCTTCAAAGATGACATTCGACGGGAAACGTGGGAATTCTCGTAATTCCACTCGGAGAAGAAACTTCTTTTCCTCAAAGATAATCGATGGAGATTTCCTTCGGTTCGATTAAACGAAGGGAGACTGTTGTGCAAATTCAAAGGCTTGCCGTTCACAGAAGCTACCAATTGACTTGGGTAGAATCAAGGCGGAGAAAGTCTGCTGTCTGATGAACGCTCACGGGACTTCAACAAGACGACGAGGACGGCCTTGAAGTGCGTGCTGGACTCTTCGATCTCCAGTCAAAACCGAAGATTTGTATGGCGATTCTGAAGGGGAAAGGGAAATTTGGAGAAAGGGGTGACAAGCTCCACACATCTTAATCCGGAGGCGAGAAACAAAGTGGTTCTTTCTCGCCTCGTCGCCGGGGTGGGGGCAGGGGCTCTGGACGATTTCGCTGGATTGGGGAAAATTTCCCCAATGCGCTCACGAGTCGAAACTTCTCGAAAGTTCCCGAACAGGAAGTGACGTTGTGCATGGCGGGATACAATCGCACGTGGTCTTCAATAAATGGGGAGGGTTTTTTTTTTTTTTTTTTTTTATGAGCTCATCTGGCGACTGCCTACTTGGGCATTAGTCGCCGTATTAAAACTGGCCTAGTTCTAGGCTACTTTAAAATAAATTAAAGAGAAAAAAAAAACAAACAAAAAAAAACAAAACAAACAATACCCCAAAAGGGGGAAAGGAAGCAAGCTGGTGCGTCGGGGAGAGGTCCCCCCGGCGCAGGAGCGTGCAACTAAAGGAAAAAAACAAACAAAAAACAAAAAAAACAACAAAAAAAAACAACAACAAACAAACCTTGCTTAAATAATAGGGAGAAGGCCGGCCTCTCCCAAGAAGTCAATAAGTCCACAAGTCAATGTGCACGAATCTGTCCCGAGCACAAGGGACAGGCGGTAGCGACCCCGCCCATCCCGGTACTGGGACAGGTATCGTGCGCGAAGATCACCCAGACTGGGACATTCGACAAGAATGTGCCGAACAGTCTGGGGGACGACGCAGTCGTTGCAATAGGGCGCAGGCGAGCGCTCCATCAGATAGCGATGCGTCACACGAGTGTGTCCGATTCGGAGACGACAGAAAGCAACCTGAAGCCGCCGCGGCATTGGGGGATAGGTCCATGGGAACAGTCGCGGCGCAATGGCACGCAACTTTAGGTTCCCTTCGACCGTCTCCCATCTTCTTTGCCAAGCAGTCCGAAGAGCTGCCCGTATTCCTGCCATGTAGTCGGTGTGAGGAAGAGCGAAACGCTGGTCCGGTCGCAGAGTCCTCGCGGACTCTTTGGCGCCCTCATCGGCGCGCTCATTCCCCGCAATTCCTACATGTCCAGGAACCCAGCAGAAGACAATCTCGACATCTGCCCGGCTCGCCAAAACCGTGGCGTCACGGATATCGCGAACCAGGGGATGCGGAGATTCCAATGCCCCGAGAGCACTCAGGGCGCTTTGTGAGTCGCTATAGATCACAATCCGGTCTCCGAACCGGGCACGTCGCGTAATCTCCCGTACCGAGTGGTGTATTGCCACCAGCTCGGCCGTGAAGACAGACGCAGCGCCTGGTAGAGCCCCGCTGACTTCAAACAGAGGGGATACGGCGTGGAAGCCGACCCCCTCTTGGGACTTGGAGCCATCCGTATACACTGGCACGGTACCAGCGTGACACGATGTGTGCTCCAAAAAGGTCGAACGCAATACTCCCGGCGCAGTACAAGCTTTGGGAGCAGAGGCGTGGCGACAAATAGCCAAATGTGGTACCCTCCAGGGTGGCGTCCTGGGCAGAACCAGGGGCGCCACCGGCCCGAGAGCTATATCTACCTCTCGAAGGAGTTTCCTGGCCCTAAACCCAAAGGGCTTAGGGTATGACTGGCGTCTCTCGGCGGCATAGGCACCATCGAGATCAGCTGCGGATGCAGTGAGAGCTGTTGGCGACTGAGGGAGGCGCCGGGCTCGCGCGTACAGGCGAGTGATGCACTGCACGCGGCGCAGAGCGAGTGGCATCTCCCCAGCATCGACCAACAGGCTCTCAATGGGGGAAGTGCGGAAGGCACCGGTCGCAAGGCGAAGGCCGGTGTGGTGGATCGAATCCACCTTCCGCAATAAACGCTCGGCTGCGGATGCATAAAACTCGCATCCGTAGTCGAGCTTGGAACGAACAAAGGATCGATAAAAAAGTAAGGCGGTAGCCCTATCAGCGCCCCAAGCGCTGAACGTCACGGAACGGAGAATGTCCATGGCGCGGGTACAAGAGACCCTAAGGCTGCGAATATGAGCCTCCCAGGTGAGGCGTCGGTCGAATACAAGACCAAGGAAACGGTGCGACTCAACCACATCCAGGCGCACCCCATTAAGAAACAAATCTGGGTCGGGGTGAAGCCGTGGATGGCGGCAGAAGTGCACCACCTTAGTCTTGGCCAAAGAAAACCGAAACCTGTGCGCTTCGGCATAGCGAGACGCGGTTCAATGCCTGTTGGAGTCGACGCTCCAGAGTTGGCATCTGGGCCGCGCCAAAAGAGATCGAAAGGTCGTCCACGTAGAGCGTAGCGAGAACATCTTCCGGCAGCACCGAGGTGATGCCGTTGATGCTCAGGGCAAAGAGTGTGACACTGAGGACACTTCCCTGCGGGACACCCTCTTCCTGCTCCTTTGGGCCGGAGAGAGCTCCCCCCACCCGTACGCGGAATCGACGATCTCGCAAAAATTCAGATATAAACATTGGGAGGCGTCCCCTCGCCCCCATCGTGTGGAGAGTCTCCATGATACCGTATCGCCATGCGGTATCATAGGCCTTCTCCAAATCGAAAAAGACCGTGGCGTAGTGCTGTCTACGAAGGAAAGCCTCGCAGACTGCATTTTCCAGTCGGAGCAGAGCATCCGACGTGGAGTGGAACTTGCGGAAGCCGCACTGTGCGGAAGACAGATGGCCTCCGCTGTCCAGGAAATTTGGTAATCTAACATTTACCAATTTCTCCATCAACTTGCACACGCAAGAGGTTAGAGAGATTGGGCGGAAACCGGTCGGAATAGAGTGTTTTCTCCCCGGCTTGCGAAAGACGAGCACAGTAGCGATTCGCCAGGAGTCTGGGAGAAGACCTTCCACCCAGATCCTGTTGAACAAATCTAACAGAAAGGCCATGCCTCGCTCACCCAGGTGTCGAAGCATGGCGTACGGGACATCGTCCGGACCATGGGCGGTGTCCGCGCACGAAGCGAGAGCGGAACGCAACTCACTCACAGTAAACTTGTCGTTGAAGGGTTCTCCGCCTCTGGAGGTAAAGTCCAGCCGGCGGCCTTCCGCGACATCACGACGTGCATTGAATGCTGGCGGAGCAGCATCACGGCTAGAGAATGCGGAAAAAGCGGTCGCTAAGGATTCCGCCACGGACGCGGGGTCCGAGATTGCGGTCCCATTCTCCTGGAGAACGGGAGGGGGGTCCTGCGAGAACTTGCCCCGAATCCTTTTGACTCGCTTCCACACCTCAGCTAAAGGGGTCTTCCCGTTAAGTGAAGACACGTATGCCCGCCAAGAAGAGCGGCGGGCGTGCTTCGAAATATACCGGAACCTAGCCCTAGCCCGACGAAATTCAGCGACAGTGAAATCGTTCGGGCGGCGCTTATAGCGCATGTAGGCATAACGCTTCTGTTTGAGGGCCGTCTCACACTCGGCCGACCACCATGGGAGTGGTCGGCGTGCAAAACGGCCAGACGTCCTAGGAATAGTAGTCAGGCCTACGGCGATGAGGTTGCCGGAGAAGAACTCAACGGCCTCATCTACCGACCTAAACTCCTCGACTGAGATAGAGAATTCAGTCATTTCCTGAAATGCAGGCCACCGCGCCCGCGCCAAGCACCACCGAGGTGGTCTCTCAGGCGGCAGTTGCCCTGAAAATGATATTTGAATGGGAAAGTGATCACTACCATGGAGGTCATCGACCACCCCCCAATCAAAATCAGGCTGTGCATCTGAAGAGCACAAAGATAGGTCAAGGCAAGAAAATGAAGCGGTTCTCGGACAGTGATGCGTAAACTCATCCACGTTTAGGACACCCATCTCAAGCTCTTCGATCAGATCGGCAAGGACTTGTCCCCTGGGATTTATGGAGTAATCTCCCCAGAGAGGATGCCTGCCGTTCAGATCTCCAAGCAAGAGATAGGGCCTCGGCAACCGTGCCACGACGCGGCGGAAGTCCCCCGCGTCGAAGTCAGCTGACGGTGGAATGTACGCAGAAATGATAGTATACCTCCTATCCAGGTGCAGCTGCACAGCCACTGCCTGAAAGGAGGTATCTAAAGAGAAAGGAAGAACGGAGACATCATGCCAGGTGTAAACCGCGCATCCCCCAGCCCGGCCATCCCGCGGTGGTGGGGTCGCAAGACCCTTATACCCCGGGAGGGCAGGCAGCGGGCACGCGCCTAGCATGGTCTCCTGCAAAAAAATAGCTAACGGGGAACGGGACGAGACGAGCCTCCGCAGCTCCTCCCAGTTGGCCCGGAGTCCACGGCAATTCCATTGAAGGAATATGCCCTCCAGGCCTAGCTCGGAGGAGACGCGGGGGCCCTCCTCGAATTGAAGACCCTCACGGGAATGGCCGTACGCTTCCCGGGGGCAGAACCCCGGGCGCTGTTGGCCGGACAAAGCGCTGAAGGCGCTGTCGCCTTCGGGGACTTATTGGGGGAGGTTGGGCTCGCCATGCGAGTCTTTTCCTCCCTCCGCCTCGAAACCTTAGGCGGGCGTTGCGGCTTGGGAGGCGGGGGGCCCTCTTTTCGAGGAACCACCGTCTCCGAGCCACTCGCTCCACCTCGGGGCGTGGGCGAAGGGGCCGAAGCTCCTTTGTTGCTATCCTCCTTTCGGGGAACAGCTTTAGGAACCCCGGAAGATGGCCTAGCGACCATCTTCAGGGGTGTTGCCTCCTGTGAGTCTAACGACTCTGTGGAGGCGCGTGGCCGTTTCGCCTTACGGGAAACGGTCACGCTGGGGGAAGAGGGGGGAGCCCTGGTATTAGCCGGGGCTGGGTGTGAACCCTTTTTGCCGCCAGCTCTACCAGGGGAGCGCCCGGGTGTAGTAGAGCCCGCAGAAGGGCTCCGAATGGGCGCGGAAACAACCGTGCTCGTTGGCCTGGATGGGCCAGGAGCAGAGGGTGCTTTTCTAACTATTGAGGCATATGACGTGCCAGGCAGAGCCGGGCGCGCCAGGACCAAGTCCTTAGCCTCGCGGAATGAGAGTCGATCCTGGGCCTGAATGGCCAGGATTTCTTTCTCAAGGAGATATGCACCACATTGCTTCGAAGAAGCAGGGTGCGGCTCTCCGCAATTGACACAATTGGCCACACACGATTTGGACTTATCGTGTGCGACCTTGGAGCAATTTACACAGACTTCGGGTGACCCCGATTTTGCACGTCTACATGATCGATTCGTGTGGCCGAAGCGGTGACAGTAATAGCACCGCCGCGGCAGTGGCACGAATGCCTTCACGCGGTAGCGGTACCAACCGGCACGCACCGACTCAGGGAGCTTCTCACAGTCGAACGTGACGAAGAGTGTAGGGGTGGGTCTCGAGGCCCCTCCCTGTTTTCTCATCACACGTTCGACCTTGACCGCCCCATGGTCGGCCAGCTCTAGGGTGATGTCTTCTATGGAGTAGTCAACGAGTTCCCTCGCATAAACTACTCCTTTTACAAAGTTCATGGTAGAGTGCGGCGTCAGACTCACCGGGGTGCCATGAAGTGTCCGAAGAGCACTTATCTTGGCCGCCTCGGCGGGATTCGCCGCATTCGCCAGAAGGCTCCCGTCCGAGAAACGGGTTACCTTCGGCTCTCTACCAATTGCACTAGCTAATCCTCTCCTCTGATGGATCATGTTGCCCTTGGACAACATGGTGCCATCAGTGGAGCGAATAACGAGGAAGCGTTTGAAGCCAGCGGGCTCGAAAACGCCAGGTAACCTCTGAATCAGGGGCCCCGATGTCATCGAGGCTCCGCCCTGTGCACTCTTGGTCTTAGTCAGGGGCTCCGCACACGAGGGGGTAGAGGGGCCGGATGTGCCGATCTTGGCTTGGTCGCCTACCAAAGTGGCAGCAGACCCATCCGTTCCCGCAGCCCCCGCGGATGGAGAGGAGCCCCGAGTCTTTTTCGTCTTTCTTGTCTTTTTCTTCTTTTTAGGAGAGGAGGGCGGGGAATGAACCCGCTTTTCACCCCCGCCGGTAGAAGCCCCCAGACCAGATGGACCGGCCTCAGCCAGGTCCTTCTCTGAAATGGAGAAGGTCCCGGTGGGCGCAGGGGATTCATCCGGAGGAGATCCCTCCCCTCCTTGTCCTGCCTGAGAATCCACAGCCGTTTGATGAGGACCTTGCATAGGGGCGGATTCGGGTTCGGTGCTTGCCGCCAAGCCCGGATTCCCCCCCATGGAAGGCCCTACCTTCTGAGGCTGGTTTTCCTCAAGGACCATGTCTATCACAGGAGGGGCCTCCAATTGGCCATCCCCTCCCAGGACATCGCAGGTCCCCTTGGCAGCGTCATAAGTCTTTAGTGGGGAGGCACAGGCCTTGACCCCGGCAAGGTTTAATATTTTTGCCAGCAGGTCTTTTGAGGGAAGCGACCGAAGGGGCCTGGCTTCCCTCTCCCCCCTAAGGGGGTTTGCCCTACCGAGCCGCTTTGATGTGGAGCGGCTGGCTAAGGGTGGCCTGCTGGCTTTCTTGGCAGTCCCCTTAGAAAGCATAGGAGGGACTGCCGCTGGAGATAGGGAGGTGCCCGAAAGCACCTCCAGAGAAGGGGGTGAGGGGGAGTCCCCTACACCCGTAGGCGTAGGAGAGGAGTAAGCCTCCTCTCCGGTTAAAGAGGTATGGAGGGTCCCCTGCGCAAGCACAGGGAGGGGGACCTCCATCTTTTCTGTGGAGCTGCACGAGGGCGGCTCCGTTGTTGTTATAGGGGGAATTAAGGGAAGATGTTTTTTTTTTTCATCATTGGGCATGGTGACCCTCTTTGTTTTACGGGACGCAATCGCTCACCACCTCTTGCAGTAGCCCGCACTGCAAGAGGTGCTTACAGGCCCGGCAGAGCCAGGCGCCGCCATTTGGGACCACCCCTCCCGCCTGGTGGCCTGGCAGTCCTTCGGCATGGCGGCTCCACCTTGAACACGGCGTAAAACGGATAGATTTTGAAGACGAGAGGAAAAGGGATGTGAGGAAGGTATGGGTGGGGATGAAGCAGGTTGTTAAAAGCCAACCACCCCAGACCGGAGCTCAGGGGTTAGGGGACATTGTCCCCTCCCCCCTCAGCCCCGATCCGGGACGATTGGCTGAGAAGAAGGTCAGCTTCTACCCTGTGAAATTAGAGGCTGACCAGAGAAAGTTGTGGGAGAGGTTGTATGAAAAGCGACGAGGTAGGATAGGAATACAGGCTATCTGAATGAAGGAAGAGAGGCTAAGCTGGGGCCGGACGGGGCGCTGGATCCCGTCAGCACGGCGGCCAAGATGGCAAATCGCCGCGCCCCTTACGGGGAAATGGGGAGGGGGGTCAGAGGTTGTTTTTTTAGTCTCCTCAACCAACCCTTTGGAATCCCAGAGCAAGTCCTCCTTTTGGCCTAGTAGGTTGATCGGAATGGTGAATCCAGCTTTGTAACTGACCTCGCAGAGGTCGGGGTCACCACGCCCGACATCTAGTAGAAGAGAAAATCAATGTCCAAAAAACGACAGTGGGAGAAATGGGCAATGGAAGGAACAGTCGTCGTGGAAAGGGTGAATAAAAAAACGGGGAAACGCAGCAGCTGAGCAGGACCAAGAGTGGTGGTGAACTCACTACTCGAGTACTTCCTGGCTCGCCCTCTGTTCGAAAGGGCTTGCAGTTCCTCCGGGAGGCAGGTGTAACAATCTACAAAAGGTATCCCCCTGCGGCTAACTGTCATCGGGAAGTCGTGTTTGCCCTCCAAGTTTCAGTTGTAGGAGTTGGTTTTAGCCCTGGTTATACCATCCGCTCTCTTGTGGGTAGAGAAAATAGAGGGGATAGTAGTAGAAAAAACTGGGTGCAGTGGACATGGAGGTAATGCCCGCGCTTCCCAAGCCATTGCCCACGTTCAAGTCAGCCCAGAGAGCTGCTGCTGTAAGTCTCCACAGGGTGGTTCTATATGGGTCCGGGCTTGTGAATAAGGAAGAAGCAGTTTGTAAAGAATGTGGCGAAAAGGGGTAAAATGGACGTCTAGAGGTAACGGACTGGTAATTTCATCTAATTTGAGACTGCCGCGAGGCACTGGATCCGAGAGGGGGCACCGATCGCCTGGATACCAGATATAAAAGTCTACACCGGGCACCTCTTTGAGGGGATCACTCTCAAAATAAGAAAAACCAAGTTTGTTTGGCGACCAGTACGCATCCAATTTTCGCTCGCACGTTAATCCTTCATGCCAAAGGTTAACCTCTATGTTCAACTATCAATTCTAAAATGAATGCCGGTGCTCTATCGATGAATCCTGGACGGTAGGTTCCTTAACCGCCGTCATTCTTATTTTTTTTTAATTTAAAGTCTATCTGGAGACTGGCAACTAGGGCAAAAGTTGCCGTAATTAGCGGAGAGCCTAATACTAGGCTATATTAAAAACATGAAAATAAGATAAAATCAGGAACAAAGAAATGACATAAGCGAAAAAAAACAACTAAAAGACAAAAGCAACAAGGAGACGCGCTCCGGAGTCAGGGGTAGGCCGGCATTCCCCCACGGCGCAGGAACAAGCGAGCTACAAAACAGTCAAATAGATCACCCAGGATCATTTTTTCTTTTTAAGAGCTCATCTGGCGACTGCCTACTTGGACATTAGTCGCCGTATTCAAATTTGCCTAAAATAGGCATCTTTAAAAGAGGATGCAAAAAAACTAATAAAAAAACATCAACAAAAATAAAACAAAGAAAAAGGTAATAAGAAGGAAGCAAGCTCCGGCGTCGGGGGGAGGTCCGCCTCCCCCCGGCGCATGAACATGTGACCTACTAAAGTAAGAAAAAACAACAAAAAAAGGCAAACTATTTAAATAAAGGGGAGAAAGCCGGCCTCCTCCAAAAAGTCTAAAAGTCCACAGGTCTGTGTGAAGGAACCCGTCCCGAGTACAAGGGACAGGCGGTAGTGACCCCGCCCATCCCGGTACAGGGACAGGTAACATGCGCAGAGATCGCCCAGACTGGGACATTAAACAAGAATGTGCTGAACAGTCTGGGGGACAACGCAGTCCACACAGTAGGGCGCAGGCGAGACCTCCAACAAATGGCGGTGCGTCCCGCGAGTGTCCAATTCAGAGACGACAGAAAGCAACCGGAAGCCTTCGCGGCATTGAAGGGTAGGTCCATGGGAACAGTTGCGGCGCAATGGCACGCAACTTTACGTTCCCTTCAACCGTCTCCCAACTTCTTTGCCAAGCAGCCCGAAGAGCTGCCCGTATTCCTGCCATGTAGTCGGTGTGAGGAAGAGCGAAACGCTGGTCCGGTCGCAGAGTCCTCGCTGACTCTTTAGCGCCCGCATCGGCGCGCTCATTCTCCGAAATTCCTACATGTCCAGGAACCCAACAGAAGAAAATCTCGACATCTGCCCGGCTCGCCAAAAACCGTGGCATCACGGATATCGCGAACCAGGGGATGCGGGAGATTCCAATGCCCCGAGAGCACTCAGGGCGCTTTGTGAGTCGCTATAGATCACAATCCGGTCTCCGAACCGGGCACGTCGCGTAATCTCCCGTACCGAGCGGTGTATTGCCACCAGCTCGGCCGTGAAGACAGACGCAGCGCCTGGAAGAGCCCCGCTGACTTCAAACAGAGGGAATAGGGCGTGAAAACCGACCCCTCTTGGGACTTGGAGCCATCCGTATACACTGGCACGGTTCCAGCGTGACACGCGGTGTGCTCCAAAAAGGTCGAACACAATACTCTCGGCATTGTAGAAGCTTTGGGAGCAGAGGCGTGGCGACAAATAGCCAAATGTGGTACCTTCCAGGGTGGCGTCCTGGGCAGAACGAGGGGCGCCACCGGCCCGAGAGCTATACCTAGCTCTCGAGCGTAGTACGACCATCTTCCGGCAGCACTGAGGTGCTACCGTTGAAGCTCATGGCACAGAGTGCGACACTTAGGACACATCACTGCAGGACACCGTGTTCCTGCTCCATTGGGCTTGAGAGGACTACCCCACACCTGTAAGCGGAATCTACGATCTCGCAAAAATTCAGATATAAATATTTGGATGCGTCTCCTCTCCCCCATCATGTGGAGTCTCCATGATACCTTATAGCCATTCGGTATCATAGGTCTACTCAAAATCGAAAAACACCGTGGCGTAGTGCAGTCTACGAAGGAAGGCCTCGCAGACGGGATTTTTTAATCAGAGCAGAGCAACCGACGCGGAGTGGAAATTGCGGAAGCCGCACTGTGCAGAAGACAGATAGCCACCGCAGTCAATAAAAAAAGCCAAATCTAACATTTACCAATTTCACCATCAACTTGCAAACGCAGGAAGTTAGAGAGATTAAGTGGAAAGCGCTCGGGATAGAGTGATCTCTCTGCGGTTTGCGAAAAGCGAGCACAGTAGCTATTTGCCAGGAATCTGGGAGGAGAGCCAATATCTAGATCCTGTTGAACAAATCTAACATAAAGGCGATGCATTGCTCACCCAGGTGCCGAAGCATGACAGACGGGACATCGTCCGGACTAGGCGCGGTGTCCGCGCACAAAACAAGAGCAGAACGCAACTCACTCAGAGTAAGCCTGACGTTGAAGGGTTCTCCGCCTCTGGAGGTAAAGTCCAGTCGGCGACTTTCCGCGACATCACGACACGCATTGAATGCTGGCAGAGCAACATCCCGGCTAGAGAATGCAGAGAAAGCAGACGCGAAGGATTCCGCTATGGACGCGGGGTCCGAGATTGGGGTCCCATTCTCCTAGAGAACGGAAGGAAGGTCCAGCGAGAACTTGCCCCGAATCCTTTTGACTCGCTTCCACACCTCTGCTAAAGGGGTCTTCCCGCCAAGAAGAGCGGCGGGCGTGCTTCGAAATATACCGAAACCTAGCCCTAACTCGACGAAATCCACCGACAGCGAAATCGTTCGGGCGGCTCTTATAGCGCATGTAGGCATAACGCTTAAATTTGAGGGCCGTCTCACACTCCGCTAACCACCGCAGGAGTGCTCGGCGTGCAAAATAGCCTGAGGTTCTAGGAATAGTATTTAGGCCCACGGCGATGAGGTTACCGGAGAAGAACTCAACAGCCTCATCAACCGACCTAAACTCATCATCGAATGAGATAGAAAAATCAGTCATTTCCGGAAATGCAGACCACAGCGCCCCTTCCAAGAACAACCGAGAAAGGCTCTCGGGCGGCAAAGGCCCAGAAAATGACATTTGAATGGGAAAGTGATCACTGCCATGGAGGTCATCGGCAACCCCCTACCCAAAATCAGGGTGTACATCCGGATACCAGAGAGATAGATCGAGGCAGGAAAATGAAGCGGGTATCGGGCAGTGATGCGTAAAAGCATCCACATTTAGGACACCAATCTCCAGTTCATCGATCAGGTCGACAAGGACTTGACCCCAGGAATTAATCGACTAGTCTCTGCAGATCTCCGTTAAAATCTCCGAGCAAGAGAAAGGGCCTCGGCAACCGTTCCACGACGCGTCGAAGTCGGCTGACTGTGGAATGTACGCAGAAATTTCATTATTCCACTCTATCCAGGTGCAGCTGCACAGCTACTGCCTTAGAGGAGGTATCTAAAGCAATGGGAACAAAGGAGAAATCATGCCGGGTGTAAATCGCGCATCCTCCTACCGGCCGTGATGGTGGAGTCGCAAAACCCTTATACCTCGGGAGGGTGGGCAGGGGGCACGCGCCCAGCATAGTCTCCTGGAAAAAGATAGCTAACGGGGAACAGGACGAGACGAACCTCCGCAACTCCTCCAAGTTGGCTCGGAATTGATCACAATTTTATTGAAGGAATATGCCCTCCACGACTAGCTCGGAGGAGATGCGGGAGCCCTCTTGGAAGAGAAGACCCTCACGGGTATGGCCGTACGCTTCCAGGAAGCAGAACTCCGGGCGCTGTTGGCCGGACAATCAAGGAAGGCGCTGTCACCTTCAAGGACTTATTGGGAAAGGTTGGACTCGCCATGCGAGTCTATCCATCCCACCGCCTCGAAACCTTAAGTGAGCGGGACGGCTTCGGAGGCGGCGGTCACTCTTTTGGAGGACCCGCCGTCTCCCGGCCTCCCAGCCCACCACTGGGTGTGGGCGAAGGAGGCGAAGCTCTTTTAGTGCTCTCCTTTCGCGGGGCAGCTTTAGGAAGACCGGAAGATAGCCTCACAACCAACTTCAGGGTGTTGCCTCCTCTGAGTCTAGCGACGTGGTGGAGGCGCACGGCCGTTTCGCCTTATGGGAAACGGTCACGATGGGGTAAGGGTAAAGGAGCCATGGTTTTAGCCGGGGCTGGGTGTGAACTCTTTGTGCCGCTAGCATTACCAGGAAGCGCCCGGGGTGGGTAAAATCGGCAGGTTTCCGAATGGGGACGGAAACGACCGCGCTCGTAGGCCTGGAGCGGCTAGGAGTAGAGGGTGTCTTTCTTAATATTGAGGCATATGATGTATCAGGCAGCAGCGGGCGCGCCAAAATCTAGTCCATAGCCTCGCGAAATGAGTGATGATCCTGGGCCTGAACGGCCAGGATTTCCTTCTCAAGGAGATAAGCACCACTTTGCTTCGAAGAAGCAGGGTGCGGCTCTCCGCAATTGACACACTTGGCCACACATGATTTTGACTAATTATGTGCGGCCTTGGAGCAACTTACATACTTTGCACGTCTACACGTGCAATTAAAATTAACATGGCCGAAGCGGTGGCAGTAGTAGCACCTCCGTGGCAGTAGCACGAATGCCTTCACGCGGTAGCGATACCAACCGGCACAAACCGACTCAGGGAGTTTGTCAGAGTCGAACGTGACGAAGAGTGTAGGCGTGGGTCTCGAGGGACCTCCCTGTTTTCTCATCACACGCTCTACCTCGACCGCCCCATGGTCGGCCATTTTTTTTTTTTTTTTTAATTAAGCGGCTATCTGGCGACTGCCGACTTAGGCATTAGTCGCCGTAAACAAACAGCCTAGTTCTAGGCTACTTTAAAAATTAAACAGGAAACAATAAAACGAAATAACAATAAAAAAGCAATAAAAAAAACAATAACAAAAAACAACAACAACAATTAAACTGTGTTAAATGAAAGGGAGAAGGCCAGCCTCCCCCAAAAAGTCAATAAGTCCACTAGTCATGGTGCACGCACTCGTCCCGAGTACAAGGGACAGGCGGTAGCGACCCCGCCCATCCCGGTACCGGGACAGATATCGTGCGCGAAGATCACCCAGACTGGGACATTCGACAAGAATGTGCCGAACAGTCTGGGGAACGACGCAGTCGTTGAAATAGGGCGCAGGCGAGCGCTCCATCAAGTAGCGATGCGTCACACGAGTGTGTCCGATTCGAAGACGACAGAAAGCAACCTGAAGCCGCCGCGGCATTGGGGGATAGGTCCATGGGAACAGTCGCGGCGCAATGGCACGCAACTTTAAGTTCCCCTCGACCGTCTCCCATCTTCTTTGCCAAGCAGTCCGAAGAGCTGCCCGTATTCCTGCCATGTAGTCAGTGTGAGGAAGAGCGAAACGCTGGTCCGGTCACTCTTTGGCGCCCTCATTCCCCGCAATTCCTACATGTCCAGGAACCCAGCAGAAGATAATCTCGACATCTGCCCGGCTCGCCAAAACCGTGGCGTCACGGATTCCGCGAACCAGGGGATGCGGAGATTCCAATGCCCCGAGAGCACTCAGGGCGCTTTGTGAGTCGCTATAGATCACAATCCGGTCTCCGAACCGGGCACGTCGCGTAATCTCCCGTACCGAGTGGTGTATTGCCACCAGCTCGGCCGTGAAGACAGAAGCAGCGCCTGGTAGAGCCCCGCTGACTTCAAACAGAGGGGATACGGCGTGGAAGCCGAACCCCTCTTGGGACTTGGAGCCATCCGTATACACTGGCACGGTACCAGCGTGACACGATGTGTGCTCCAAAAAGGTCGAACGCAATACTCCCGGTGCAGTACAAGCTTTGGGAGCAGAGGCGTGGCGACAAATAGCCAAATGTGGTACCCTCCAGGGTGGCGTCCTGGGCAAAACCAGGGGCGCCACCGGCCCGAGAGCTATATCTACCCCTCGAAGGAGTTTCCTGGCCCTAAACCCAAAGGGCTTAGGGTATGACTGGCGTCTCTCGGCGGCATAGGCACCATCGAGATCAGCTGCGGATGCAGTGAGAGCTGTTGGCGACTGAGGGAGGCGCCGGGCTCGCGCGTACAGGCGAGTGATGCACTGCACGCGGCGCAGAGGGAGTGGCATCTCCCCAGCATCGACCAACAGGCTCTCAATGGGGGAAGTGCGGAAGGCACCGGTCGCAAGGCGAAGGCCGGTGTGGTGGATCGAATCCACTTTCCGCAATAAACGCTCGGCTGCGGATGCATAAAACTCGCATCCGTAGTCGAGCTTCGAGCGAACAAAGGATCGATAAAAAAGTAAGGCGGTAGCCCTATCAGCGCCCCAAGCGCTGAACGTCACGGAACGGAGAATGTCCATGGCGCGGGTACAAGAGACCCTAAGGCTGCGAATATGAGCCTCCCAGGTGAGGCGTCGGTCGAATACAAGACCAAGGAAACGGTGCGACTCAACCACATCCAGGCGCACCCCATTAAGAAACAAATCTGGGTTGGGGTGAAGCCGTGGATGGCGGCAGAAGTGCACCACCTTAGTCTTGGCCAAAGAAAACCGAAACCTGTGCGCTTCGGCATAGCGAGAGACGCGGTTCAATGCCTGTTGGAATCGACGCTCCAGAGTTGGCATCTGGGCCGCGCCAAAAGAGATCGAAAGGTCGTCCAAGTAGAGCGTAGCGAGAACATCTTCCGGCAGCACCGAGGTGATGCCGTTGATCCTCAGGGCAAAGAGTGTGACACTGAGGACACTTCCCTGCGGGACACCCTCTTCCTGCTCCTTTGGGCCGGAGAGGGCTCCCCCCACCCGTACGCGGAATCGACGATCTCGCAAAAATTCAGATATAAACATTGGGAGGCGTCCCATCGCCCCCATCGTGTGGAGAGTCTCCATGATACCGTATCGCCATGCGGTATCATAGGCCTTCTCCAGATCAAAAAACACCGTGGCGTAGTGCTGTCTACGAAGGAAAGCCTCGCAGACGGCACTTTCCAGCCGGAGCAGAGCATCCGACGTGGAGTGGAACTTACGGAAGCTGCACTGTGCAGAAGACAGATGGCCTCCGCTGTCCAGGAAATAGGCTAATCTAACATTTACCAATTTCTCCATCAACTTGCACACGCAAGAGGTTAGAGAGATTGGGCGGAAACCGGTCGGAGTAGAGTGATCTCTCCCCGGCTTGCGAAAGGCGAGCACAGTAGCGATTCGCCAGGAGTCTGGGAGAAGACCTTCCACCCAGATCCTGTTGAACAAATCTAAGAGAAAGGCCATGCCTCGCTCACCCAGGTGTCGAAGCATGGCGTACGGGACATCGTCCGGACCATGGGCGGTGTCCGCGCACGAAGCGAGAGCGGAACGCAACTCACTCACAGTAAACTTATCGTTGAAGGGTTCTCCGCCTCTGGAGGTAAAGTCCAGCCGGCGGCCTTCCGCGACATCACGACGTGCATTGAATGCTGGCGGAGCAGCATCACGGCTAGAGAATGCGGAAAAAGCGGTCGCTAAGGATTCCGCCACGGACGCGGGGTCCGAGATTGCGGTCCCATTCTCCTGGAGAACGGGAGGGGGGTCCTGCGAGAACTTGCCCCGAATCCTTTTGACTCGCTTCCACACCTCAGCTAAAGGGGTCTTCCCGTTAAGTGAAGACACGTATGCCCGCCAAGAAGAGCGGCGGGCGTGCTTCGAAATATACCGGAACCTAGCCCTAGCCCGACGAAATTCAGCGACAGTGAAATCGTTCGGGCGGCGCTTATAGCGCATGTAGGCATAACGCTTCTGTTTGAGGGCCGTCTCAAACTCGGCCGACCACCATGGGAGTGGTCGGCGTGCAAAACGGCCAGACGTCCTAGGAATAGTAGTCAGGCCCACGGCGATGAGGTTGCCGGAGAAGAACTCAACGGCCTCATCTACCGACCTAAACTCCTCGACTGAGATAGAGAATTCAGTCATTTCCTGAAATGCAGGCCACCGCGCCCGCGCCAAGCACCACCGAGGTGGTCTCTCAGGCGGCAGTTGCCCTGAAAAGGATATTTGAATGGGAAAGTGATCACTACCATGGAGGTCATCGACCACCCCCCCAATTAAAATCAGGCTGTGCATCCGAAGAGCACAAAGATAGGTCAAGGCAAGAAAATGAAGCGGTTCTGGGACAGTGATGCGTAAACTCATCCACGTTTAGAACACCCATCTCAAGCTCTTCGATCAGATCGGCAAGGACTTGTCCCCTGGGATTTATGGAGTAATCTCCCCACAGAGAATGCCTGCCGTTCAGATCTCCAAGCAAGAGATAGGGCCTCGGCAACCGTGCCACGACGCGGCGGAAGTCCCCCGCGTCGAAGTCAGCTGACGGTGGAATGTACGCAGAAATGATAGTATACCTCCTATCCAGGTGCAGCTGCACAGCCACTGCCTGAAAGGAGGTATCTAAAGAGAAAGGAAGAACGGAGACATCATGCCGGGTGTAAACCGCGCATCCCCCAGCCCGGCCATCCCGCGGTGGTTGGGTCGCAAGACCCTTATACCCCGGGAGGGCAGGCAGCGGGCACGCGCCTAGCATGGTCTCCTGCAAAAAAAATAGCTAACGGGAAACGGGACGAGACGAGCCTCCGCAGCTCCTCCCAGTTGGCCCGGAGTCCACGGCAATTCCATTGAAGGAATATGCCCTCCAGGCCTAGCTCGGAGGAGACGCGGGGGCCCTCCTCGAATTGAAGACCCTCACGGGAATGGCCGTACGCTTGCCGGGGGCAGAACCCCGGGCGCTGTTGGCCGGACAAAGCGCTGAAGGCGCTGTCGCCTTCGAGGACTTATTGGGGGAGGTTGGGCTCGCCATGCGAGTCTTTTCCTCCCTCCGCCTCGAAACCTTAGGCGGGCGTTGCGGCTTGGGAGGCGGGGGGCCCTCTTTTCGAGGAACCACCGTCTCCGAGCCACTCGCTCCACCTCGGGGCGTGGGCAAAGGGGCCGAAGCTCCTTTGTTGCTGTCCTCCTTTCGGGGAACAGCTTTAGGAACCCCGGAAGATGGCCTAGCGACCATCTTCAGGGGTGTTGCCTCCTGTGAGTCTAACGACTCTGTGGAGGCGCGTGGCCGTTTCGCCTTACGGGAAACGGTCACGCTGGGGGGAGAGGGGGGAGCCCTGGTTTTAGCCGGGGCTGGGTGTGAACCCTTTTTGCCGCCAGCTCTACCAGGGGAGCGCCCGGGTGTAGTAGAGCCCACAGAAGGGCTCCGAATGGGCGCGGAAACAACGTGTCGTTGGCCTGGATGGGCCAGGAGCAGAGGGTGCTTTTCTAACTATTGAGGCATATGACGTCCCAGGCAGAGCCGGGCGCGCCAGGACCAAGTCCTTAGCCTCGCGGAATGAGAGTCGATCCTGGGCCTGAGCGGCCAGGATTTCTTTCTCAAGGAGATATGCACCACATTGCTTCGAAGAAGCAGGGTGCGGCTCTCCGCAATTGACACACTTGGCCACACACGATTTGGACTTATCGTGTGCGACCTTGGAGCAATTTACACAGACTTCGGGTGACCCCGATTTTGCACGTCTACATAATCGATTCGTGTGGCCGAAGCGGTGACAGTAATAGCACCGCCGCGGCAGTGGCACGAATGCCTTCACGCGGTAGCGGTACCAACCGGCACGCACCGACTCAGGGAGCTTCTCACAGTCGAACGTGACGAAGAGTGTAGGGGTGGGTCTCGAGGCCCCTCCCTGTTTTCTCATCACACGTTCGACCTTGACCGCCCCATGGTCGGCCAGCTCTAGGGTGATGTCTTCTATGGAGTAGTCAACGAGTTCCCTCGCATAAACTACTCCTTTTACAAAGTTCATGGTAGAGTGCGGCGTCACACTCACCGGGGTGCCATGAAGTGTCCGAAGAGCACTTATCTTGGCCGCCTCGGCGGGATTCGCCGCATTCGCCAGAAAGCTCCCGTCCGAGAAACGGGTTACCTTCGGCTCTCTACCAATTGCACTAGCTAATCCTCTCCTCTGATGGATCATGTTGCCCTTGGACAACATGGTGCCATCAGTGGAGCGAATAACGAGGAAGCGTTTGAAGCCAGCGGGCTCGAAAACGCCAGGTAACCTCTGAATCAGGGGCCCCGATGTCATCGAGGCTCCGCCCTGTGCACTTTTGGTCTTTGTCATCGTCAGGAGCTCCGTACCCGGGGAAGCAGAGGGCCCGGATGTGCCGATCTTGGCTTGGTCGCTTGCCAAAGTGGCAGCAGACCCATCCGTCCCCGTAGCCCCCGCGGATTGAGAGGAGCCCCGAGTCTTCTTCGTCTTTTTGGTCCTTTTCTTTTTTGGAGAGGAGGGCGGGGAATGAACCCGCTTCTCACCCCCGCCGGTAGAAGCCCCCAGGCCAGATGGACCGGCCTCAGCCAGGTCCTTCTCCAAAATGGAGAAGGTCCTGGTGGTCGCAGGGGCATCATCCGGAGGAGATCCCTCCCCTCCTTGTACTGCCTGAGAATCTACAGCCATTTGATGAGGACCTTGCATAGGGGCGGATTCGGGTTCGGTGCTTGGCGCCGAGCCCGGATTCCCCCCCATGGAAGGCCCTACCTTCTGAGGCTGGTTTTCCTCAAGGACCATGTCTATCACAGGAGGGGCCTCCAGTTGGCCATCCCCTCCCAGGACATCGCAGGTCCCCTTGGCAGCGTCATAAGTCTTTAGTGGGGAGGCACAGGCCTTGACCCCGGCAAGGTTTAATATTTTTGCCAGCAGGTCTTTTGAGGGAAGCGACCGAAGGGGCCTGGCTTCCCTCTCCCCCCTAAGGGGGTTTGCCCTACCGAGCCGCTTGTACGAGGGGCGGTCGGCAATGGGCTGCCTGCTGGCTTTCTTGGCAGTCCCCTTAGAAAGCAAAGGAGGGACTGCCGCTGGAGATAGGGAGGTGCCCGAAAGCACCTCGAGAGAAGGGGGTGAGGGGGAGTCCCCTACACCCGTAGGCGTAGGAGAGGAGTAAGCCTCCTCTCCGGTTAAAGAGGTATGGAGGGTCCCCTGCGCAAGCACAGGGAAGGGGGCCTCCATCTTTTCTGTGGAGCTGCACGAGGGCGGCTCCGTTGTTTTAGGGGGAATTAAGGGAAGATGGTTTTTTTTTTCATCATTGGGCATGGTGACCCTCTTTGTTTTACGGGACGCAATCGCTCACCACCTCTTGCAGTAGCCCGCACTGCAAGAGGTGCTTACAGGCCCGGCAGAGCCAGGCGCCGCCATTTGGGACCACCCCTCCCGCCTGGTGGCCTGGCAGTCCTTCGGCATGGCGGCTCCACCTTAGACACGGCGTAAAACAGATAGAATGTGAAGAGGAGAGGAAAAGGGATGTGAGGAAGGTATGGGTGGGGATGAAGCAGGTTGTTAAAAAACCCCCATCCCGAACCGGAGCTGAGGGGTTAGGGAACAATGTCCCCTCCCCCCTCAGCCCCCATCCGGGGTGGTTGGCTTGAGAAGAAGGTCAGCATTCTACCCTGTGAAATTAGAGGCTGACCAGAGAAAGTTGTGGGAGAGGTTGTATGAAAAGCGACGAGGTAGGGGAGAAATCGGGCTATCTGAAGGAAGGAAGAGAGGCTAAGCTGGGGCCGAACGGAGCGCTGGATCCCGTCAGCACGGCGGCCAGGATGGCAAATCGCCGCGCCCCTTACGGGGCCATGGTCGGCCAGCTCTAAAGTGATGTCACCTATAGAGTAGTCCACGAGTTCCTTTGCATAACTACTCATTTCACGAAGTTCATGGTAATGTGCGGCGTCACACTCAGGCGTGCCATCAAGTGTCCGAAGAGCACTGATCATGGACTCTTCGGAGGGATTCGACGCATTCGCCAAAAGGCTCCCGTCCGAGAAACGGATCACTTTCGGCTGGATCATGTTGCCCTTAGCCAACATGCTGCCATCAGTGGAGCATGATCCTTCTCTGAAATGGAGGTCTTGGCTGTCATAGGGTCACCGGCCGGGGGAGGAGATCCCTCCTCTCCCTGTAAGCCTCGGGGGCCCCGGTGTCTGAGGAGGTCTTTGTACAGTGGCGGACTTGGGGTCAGCACTTGGTACCGAGCCCAGGTTCAACCCCATGGAAGATCTTACCAAATGAGGCTAGGTTACCTCAGGGACCAACTCCATCTAAAGGGGCGCCTCCATGTGGCCAGCAGCACGGCAGCCAGGAGAGCAAATCGCCTTGCCCCTCACGGATAATCGTCGTCAGCAAACGAGTGGCCATTCATTTTACTTTAACCTGAAGCCGCCTCGCTCTCTCGCCTAGCCGACTCTGCGTCTCAGTGATCTCTTGTCACCATCAAATTCCAATGAGCGTTACACCGATTTAGTTTCTCGTTGTGAATAACGAAGTAGCAAGGAATAATTACCATCGACGATAGCGTTTTCACTTGCGATTCGAATTCCATTACGTATCCATTTAGGATATTTGGAACATATGTCATTCAACTTTAATATTTACGTCCATTTTGGGTCAATTGCGATTAATTGCGAGCCTGGATCCATTAATTTTGTTTCTCGTGAAGGCCACATTTTATTTTAAACATTAATTTTGTTCAAATTGATTATCGGTATTTGCTATGACAGTTCTATTTTTCTAATCAAACAAAACGTCCTATTTTCTCTCATCAAAGAGGGCAAATTCCACATGCTTCGTTAGTTAATCTTTTCCACTGGTTGTTAGAGCCAACAAATGGAGCCAGAATAATACCTTTTAACCCCAAATCATTTTTTTTCACTTCAAACTTACACTGTCACCACTTCAAAGGAGCGTTTGTTTCAGTCTAATAAATAAAAAATGCACTTAATTTCTATAGAAAGAAATCAGAGCAATTCCCTGGAGCCAAGGAGAGCCTATCTCCCTCAAACTATCGGTAGACGAGTTTGAGAAGAAATTCATAACTTTGGACAGGGAACAAAAGGGAGTCAAAATTAATGGGACATAATATTTTCTCGTCCACGAAATACCAAAATTAACAAAAACCATGATTATCACAGAAAAAAATAACTTCTTGATGAGAGAGCCATTAGAGTTTATGACAAAACTTTAGAGCAGCTACAAGAAATTTTACGAAGGATAGCTCGTGATTACTGATGGTAGGAGGCCAAAGGAAATTACCAGAACGAACTTAGGCCGAAGAGTGAGGGGAGAGCTAAGTTACACCTTAGGAAACTACATATTTTTAAGCTTAAAGCGTAAAATATTTAGCACCTGGGTTTTTTTTAACTCTTCTAACATTTGAAAAAAATGGAGGCAAGGCATTACCACTACTTCGAAACCAGACCTACATGGATTACAAAAAAAATCTACACATACATGCAATCCATCCAATCTCTGTTCAAAGCATGTAAACGCAACTTCGGGAGAAATCGATCGTTAAGAAACCCTTAGAAACGCCCATCGACTTTACCATCACTGAGATCAGAGGTGGCTGCCACATTCAGCCAAGGACGTCCAACACATTCGCATGCTCAATATTCCGCACCCAAAAAAAACGAACAGATACATGGAGTTCCAGAGCTCCGAAAGAACGTCGTCCGATCGGCAGAGTTCATCGATGCAGCTGGTCGCCGCGGGTCCGATTTAAGGCCAGGAATAACATCATAGAGCGAAAGGAGTAAAAAAAAATCAAATCAATGGAACATAATGTGAGATTAAACTGAGGAAAAGATAAAAGAAATCTCAAACTTAATATTTAATACAAAATGAGCTCGGAGATGACCAAGTAGAGATGTTGGAGGTATGAAATTAGATCAATAGCAGGAAACCATTTTTTTTTTTAAGCGCTCTTCAAGGCCAGGGACCTTTACAGAGCGGCCGTCGGTCGAGTAAAGATAAGCGAAAGAAGAGGTGCGTCTTAAAGGATTTTTTTAACGCGTCCATCTGGCGACTGCCTTCAAGCATATTAGTCGCCGTACTTAAAATTTCAGCCGAGTGCTTGTCTATTTTAAAATTCCTCGCGCTTGGGTGTCAGCGTAGAGGAGAGTCTCCCGGGTGGCGGCTGGGGGAAGCTCTTAAACGATTTGGTGGTTATGTACTTGTACATCGTGGCCCAGACACCCTGCAGCCCCGGCGTGAACCAGTCGTCTCGGACAGCTCCCTGCCACTGGACCCTCTGCGTCGGGATCGAGGTATTTTTTTTTATTTTTTTTTATAGAGCCCATCTGGCAACTACCCACTTGGGCATAAGTCACCGAAAAACACGACAGCCTAGAATTAGGCTACTTTAAAGTTAAAATATGAAAACTTAACAATCAATATAAATTTGAAAAACTTAACAATCGAAGCAATCTCCGGCAGCGGGGGGAGGTCCCCCTCACCCCGGTGCAGGAGAGTGCAATCTAAAACAAAACAATAACAAAAAAAGGAACCTTAAATAAAGGGGAGAAGGCCGGCCTCCCCCAAAAAGTCAATAAGTCCACCAGTCATGGTGCACGCACTCGTCCCGAGTACAAGGGACAGGCGGTAGCGACCCCGCCCATCCCGGTACCGAGACAGGTATCGTGCGCGAAGATCACCCAGACTGGGACATTCGACAAGAATATGCCGAACAGTCTGGGGGACGACGCAGTCGTTGCAATAGGGCACATGCGAGCGCTCCACCAAGTAACGATGCGTCACACGAGTGTGTCCGATTCGAAGACGACAGAAAGCAACCTGAAGCCGCCGCGGCATTGGGGGATAGGTCCATGGGAACAGTCGCGGCGCAATGGCACGCAACTTTAAGTTCCCCTCGACCGTCTCCCATCTTCTTTGCCAAGCAGTCCGAAGAGCTGCCCGTATTCCTGCCATGTAGTCGGTGTGAGGAAGAGCGAAACGCTGGTCCGGTCGCAGAGTCCTCGCGGACTCTTTGGCGCCCTCATCGGCGCGCTCATTCCCCGCAATTCCTACATGTCCAGGAACCCAGCAGAAGATAATCTCGACATCTGCCCGGCTCGCCAAAACCGTGGCGTCACGGATTTCGCGAACCAGGGGATGCGGAGATTCCAATGCCCCGAGAGCACTCAGGGCGCTTTGTGAGTCGCTATAAATCACAATCCGGTCTCCGAACCGGGCACGTCGCGTAATCTCCCGTACCGAGTGGTGTATTGCCACCAGCTCGGCCGTGAAGACAGACGCAGCGCCTGGTAGAGCCCCGCTGACTTCAAACAGAGGGAAAACGGCGTGGAAGCCGACCCCCTCTTGGGACTTGGAGCCATCCGTATACACTGGCACGGTACCAGCGTGACACGATGTGTGCTCCAAAAAGATCGAACGCAATACTCCCGGCGCAGTACAAGCTTTGGGAGCAGAGGCGTGGCGACAAATAGCCAAATGTGGTACCCTCCAGGGTGGCGTCCTGGGCAGAACCAGGGGCGCCACCGGCCCGAGAGCTATATCTACCTCTCGAAGGAGTTTCCTGGCCCTAAACCCAAAGGGCTTAGGGTATGACTGGCGTCTCTCGGCGGCATAGGCACCATCGAGATCAGCTGCGGATGCAGTGAGAGCTGTTGGCGACTGGGGGAGGCGCCGGGCTCGCGCGTACAGGCGAGTGATGCACTGCACGCGGCGCAGAGCGAGTGGCATCTCCCCAGCATCGACCAACAGGCTCTCAATGGGGGAAGTGCGGAAGGCACCGGTCGCAAGGCGAAGGCCGGTGTGGTGGATCGAATCCACCTTCCGCAATAAACGCTCGGCTGCGGATGCATAAAACTCGCATCCGTAGTCGAGCTTCGAGCGAACAAAGGATCGATAAAAAAGTAAGGCGGTAGCCCTATCAGCGCCCCAAGCGCTGAACGTCACGGAACGGAGAATGTCCATGGCGCGGGTACAAGAGACCCTAAGGCTGCGAATGTGAGCCTCCCAGGTGAGGCGTCGGTCGAATACAAGACCAAGGAAACGGTGCGACTCAACCACATCCAGGCGCACCCCATTAAGAAACAAATCTGGGTCGGGGTGAAGCCGTGGATGGCGGCAGAAGTGCACCACCTTAGTCTTGGCCAAAGAAAACCGAAACCTGTGCGCTTCGGCATAGCGAGAGACGCGGTTCAATGCCTGTTGGAGTCGGCGCTCCAGAGTTGGCATCTGGGCTGCGCCAAAAGAGATCGAAAGGTCGTCCACGTAGAGCGTAGCGAGAACATCTTCCGGCAGCACCGAGGTGATGCCGTTGATGCTCAGGGCAAAGAGTGTGACACTGAGGACACTTCCCTGCGGGACACCCTCTTCCTGCTCCTTTGGGCCGGAGAGGGCTCCCCCCACCCGTACGCGGAATCGACGATCTCGCAAAAATTCAGATATAAACATTGGGAGGCGTCCCCTCGCCCCCATCGTGTGGAGAGTCTCCATGATACCGTATCGCCATGCGGTATCATAGGCTTTCTCCAGATCAAAAAACACCGTGGCGTAGTGCTGTCTACGAAGGAAAGCCTCGCAGACGACATTTTCCAGTCGGAGCAGAGCATCCGACGTGGAGTGGAACTTACGGAAGCCGCACTGTGCAGAAGACAGATGGCCTCCGCTGTCCAGGAAATAGGCTAATCTAACATTTACCAATTTCTCCATCAACTTGCACACGCAAGAGGTTAGAGAGATTGGGCGGAAACCGGTCGGAGTAGAGTGATCTCTCCCCGGCTTGCGAAAGGCGAGCACAGTAGCGATTCGCCAGGAGTCTGGGAGGAGACCTTCCACCCAGATCCTGTTGAACAAATCTAATAGAAAGGCCATGCCTCGCTCACCCAGGTGTCGAAGCATGGCGTACGGGACATCGTCCAGACCATGGGCGGTGTCCGCGCACGAAGCGAGAGCGGAACGCAACTCACTCACAGTAAACTTGTCGTTGAAGGGTTCTCCGCCTCTGGAGGTAAAGTCCAGCCGGCGGCCTTCCGCGACATCACGACGTGCATTGAATGCTGGCGGAGCAGCATCACGGCTAGAGAATGCGGAAAAAGCGGTCGCTAAGGATTCCGCCACGGACGCGGGGTCCGAGATTGCGGTCCCATTCTCCTGGAGAACGGGAGGGGGGTCCTGCGAGAACTTGCCCCGAATCCTTTTGACTCGCTTCCACACCTCAGCTAAAGGGGTCTTCCCGTTAAGTGAAGACACGTATGCCCGCCAAGAAGAGCGGCGGGCGTGCTTCGAAATATACCGGAACCTAGCCCTAGCCCGACGAAATTCAGCGACGGTGAAATCGTTCGGGCGGCGCTTATAGCGCATGTAGGCATAACGCTTCTGTTTGAGGGCCGTCTCACACTCGGCCGACCACCATGGGAGTGGTCGGCGTGCAAAACGGCCAGACGTCCTAGGAATAGTAGTCAGGCCCACGGCGATGAGGTTGCCGGAGAAGAACTCGACGGCCTCATCTACCGACCTAAACTCCTTGACTGAGATAGAGAATTCAGTCATTTCCTGAAATGCAGGCCACCGCGCCCGCGCCAAGCACCACCGAGGTGGTCTCTCAGGCGGCAGTTGCCCTGAAAATGATATTTGAATGGGAAAGTGATCACTACCATGGAGGTCATCGACCACCCCCCAATCAAAATCAGGCTGTGCATCCGAAGAGCACAAAGATAGGTCAAGGCAAGAAAATGAAGCGGTTCTCGGACAGTGATGCGTAAACTCATCCACGTTTAGGACACCCATCTCAAGCTCTTCGATCAGATCGGCAAGGACTTGTCCCCTGGGATTTATGGTGTAATCTCCCCAGAGAGGATGCCTGCCGTTCAGATCTCCAAGCAAGAGATAGGGCCTCGGCAACCGTGCCACGACGCGGCGAAAGTCCCCCGCGTCAAAGTCAGCTGACGGTGGAATGTACGCAGAAATGATAGTATACCTCCTATCCAGGTGCAGCTGCACAGCCACTGCCTGAAAGGAGGTATCTAAAGAGAAAGGAAGAACGGAGACATCATGCCGGGTGTAAACCGCGCATCCCCCAGCCCGGCCGTCCCGCGGTGGTTGGGTCGCAAGACCCTTATACCCCGGGAGGGCAGGCAGGGGGCACGCGCCTAGCATGGTCTCCTGCAAAAAAATAGCTAACGGGGAACGGGATGAGGCGAGCCTCCGCAGCTCCTCCCAGTTGGCCCGGAGTCCACGGCAATTCCATTGAAGGAATATGCCCTCCAGGCCTAGCTCGGAGGAGACGCGGGGGCCCTCCTCGAATTGAAGACCCTCACGGGAATGGCCGTACGCTTCCCGGGGGCAGAACCCCGGGCGCTGTTGGCCGGACAAAGCGCTGAAAGCGCTGTCGCCTTCGAGGACTTATTGGGGGAGGTTGGGCTCGCCATGCGAGTCTTTTCCTCCCTCCGCCTCGAAACTTTAGGCGGGCGTTGCGGCTTCGGAGGCGGGGGGCCCTCTTTTCGAGGAACCACCGTCTCCGAGCCACTCGCTCCACCTCGGGGCGTGGGCAAAGGGGCCGAAGCTCCTTTGTTGCTGTCCTCCTTTCGGGGAACAGCTTTAGGAACCCCGGAAGATGGCCTAGCGACCATCTTCAGGGGTGTTGCCTCCTGTGAGTCTAACGACTCGGTGGAGGCGCGTGGCCGTTTCGCTTTACGCGAAACGGTCACGCTGGGGGAAGAGGGGGGAGCCCTGGTTTTAGCCGGGGCAGGGTATGAACCCTTTTTGCCGCCAGCTTTACCAGGGGAGCGCCCAGGTTGGGTAGAGCCCACAGAAGGGCTCCGAATGGGCGCGGAAACAACCGTGCTCGTTGGCCTGGATGGGCCAGGAGCAGAGGGTGCCTTTCTAACTATTGAGGCATATGACGTCCCAGGCAGAGCCGGGCGCGCCAGGACCAAGTCCTTTGCCTCGCGGAATGAGAGTCGATCCTGGGCCTGAACGGCCAGGATTTCTTTCTCAAGGAGATATGCACCACATTGCTTCGAAGAAGCAGGGTGCGGCTCTCCGCAATTGACAAACTTGGCCACACACGATTTGGACTTATCGTGTGCGACCTTGGAGCAATTTACACAGACTTCGGGTGACCCCGATTTTGCACGTCTACATGATCGATTCGTATGGCCGAAGCGGTGGCAGTAATAGCACCGCCGCGGCAGTGGCACGAATGCCTTCACGCGGTAGCGGTACCAACCGGCACGCACCGACTCAGGGAGCTTGTCACAGTCGAACGTGACGAAGAGTGTAGGGGTGGGTCTCGAGGCCCCTCCCTGTTTTCTCATCACACGTTCGACCTTGACCGCCCCATGGTCGGCCAGCTCTAGGGTGATGTCCTCAATGGAGTAGTCAACGAGTTCCCTCGCATAAACTACTCCTTTCACAAAGTTCATGGTAGAGTGCGGCGTCACACTCACCGGGGTGCCATGAAGTGTCCGAAGAGCACTTATCTTGGCCGCCTCGGCGGGATTCGCCGCATTCGCCAGAAGGCTCCCGTCCGAGAAACGGGTTACCTTCGGCTCTCTACCAATTGCACTAGCTAATCCTCTCCTCTGATGGATCATGTTGCCCTTGGACAACATGGTGCCATCAGTGGAGCGAATAACGAGGAAGCGTTTGAAGCCAGCGGGCTCGAAAACGCCAGGTAACCTCTGAATCAGGGGCCCCGATGTCATCGAGGCTCCGCCCTGTGCATTCTTGGTCTTAGTCGTAGTCATGGGCTCCGCACACGAGGGGGTAGAGGGGCCGGATGTGCCGATCTTGGCTTGGTCGCCTACCAAAGTGGCAGCAGACCCATCCGTCCCCGCAGCCCCCGCGGATGGAGAGGAGCCCCGAGTCTTCTTCGTCTTTTGAGTCTTTTTAGTCTTTTTCTTTTTAGGAGAGGAGGGCGGGGAATGAACCCGCTTTTCACCTCCGCCGGCAGAAGTCCCCAGGCCAGATGGACCAGCCTCAGCCAGGTCCCTCTCCGAAATGGAGAAGGTCCTGGTTGTCGTAGGGGCACCTGTCGGAGGAGATCCCTCCCCTCCTTCTACTGCCTCGGAGCCCTCAGCCATTTGAGGAGGACCTTGCATAGGGGCGGATTCGGGTTCGGTGCTTGGCGCCGAGCCCGAATTCCCCCCCATGGAAGGCCCTACCGTCTGGGGCTGGGTCTCCTCAAGGACCATGTCTATCACAGGAGGGGCCTCCAGTTGGCCATCCCCTCCCAGGACATCGCAGGTCCCCTTGGCAGTATTGTCACTAGTCAGGTGGTGTGGGGAGGCACAGGCCTTGACCCCAGCAAGGTTCAAAATTCTTGCCAGCAGGTCTTTTGAGGGAAGCGACCGAAGGGGCCTGGCTTCCCTCTCCCCCCTAAGGGGGTTTGCCCTACCGAGCCGCTTGCACGAGGGGCGGTCGGCAATGGGCTGCCTGCTGGCTTTCTTGGCAGTCCCCTTAGAAAGCAAAGGAGGGACTGCCGCTGGAGATAGGGAGGTGCCCGAAAGCACCTCCAGAGAAGGGGGTGAGGGGGAGTCCCCTACACCCGTAGGCGTAGGAGAGGAGTAAGCCTCCTCTCCGGTTAAAGAATTATGGAGGGTCCCTTGCGCAAGCACAAGGGGGGGGACCTCCATTTTCTCGGTGGAGCTGCCCGAGGGCGGCTCCGTAGATGTTTTTGGGGAAGTTGGGGGTTGGGGTTTTTGTTTTTTTTCATACATGGGCATGGTGACCCTCTTTTGATTACGGGACGCAATAGCTCATCACCTCTCGCAGTTGCCCGCACTGCGAGAGGTGCTTACAAGCCCGGCAGAGCCAGGCGCCGCCATTCGGGACCACCCCTCCCGCCTGGTGGCCTGGCAGTCCTTCGGCATGGCGGCTCCACCTTGGACACGGCTTAAAAAATATAGGTTGTGAAGAGGAGAGGAAAAGGGATGTGAGGAAGATGTGGGTGGGGATGAAGCAGGTTGTTAAAAAAACCCCATCCCGAACCGGAGCTGAGGGGTTAGGGAACAATGTCCCCTCCCCCCCTCAGCCCCGATCCGGGGTGGTTGGCTTGAGAAGAAGGTCAGCATTCTACCCTGTGAAATTAGAGGCTGACCAGAGAAAGTTGTGGGAGAGGTTGTATGAAAAGCGACGAGGTAGGGGAGAAATCGGGCTATCTGAAGGAAGGAAGAGAGGCTAAGCTGGGGCCGGACGGAGCGCTGGATCCCGTCAGCACGGCGGCCAGGATGGCAAATCGCCGCGCCCCTTACGGGGCGGGATCGAGGTAGTGGACTGCGAGATGAGCTCTCGCCTTCCACTTAAAAACCTTTTACACAAACTTCACTCCCAAGAGTCTAACGGCGATAGCGATGTGGCGAAGGGAGCGGATGTTGAATGCCACTGGAGGCTCCTAGTCCCTGACCTGCACGTGCGGCGGCTCCGAGGTGGTGGTCACTGGTGGGTTGGGTCTGGAACGACAGCTCACTTCGGCAGCACTCGGGGCGACTGGGCAGCCCTTTTCAAGAACCACACTGCCCACCGCGCAAAGGGAGAACGCGTGACTTCAGGCTTCTGGCGGGAGACAGAGCGGCCTGGGGAGTTGCTTGTGCCGCAGGTCTGGCCACGCATCGACGGAACCGATCGACAGGTTTGCGTCACCTGTAGACGAATATGAGGTTCGTGCATCGGACTTGTCAGTCACCTGCGCACCCATCAACTGCACCAACCTGGGAAGTGACGTCCTCGTCGACAACGACGGACAGCTTTAAGCAAGTAAGCACTTTAAAATTTTAAAAAATCAAACAAAACAAAAAAAAAATGAACTAACAAAAACCAAAGACAAAAATAACAAGCAAAAAGAAAAGAACCAAAAAAAAACAAGAAAAAAGAAGCACGCTCCGGCGTCGGGTAGAAGACGGACCCTCTCCCAAATGCAGGAACATGCGACCACCACCAAAGAATCAATAAGAATTGAGGCCATCCTCCTCCAAAAGGTCAGATAGTCCAAAAGTCTGTGTACACGAACCCGTCCCGAGTACAAGGTACAAGCGTTAGCGACCCCGCTTGTCCCGATACTGGGACAGGTAACTTGCCCCAAGATCCCACAGCCTGCGACATTCAAGAGGATTTTTTTTTTCAAGGGCTATCTGGCGACCGCCCACTTGGGCATAAGTCGCCGCAAACAAACAGCCTAGTTCTAGGCTACTTTAAAATAAAAGTTCAACAGAAACAACAATAAAAAGGGGATAACAATCAGGTAGCAAGCTCCGGCGTCGGGGGGAGGTCCCCCTTCCCCCGGCGCAGGAGCATGCAACCTACAAAAAAAACAATAAAAAAAACAAGTTAAATACAAGGGAGAAGGCCGGCCTCCCCCCCCCCCAAAAAAAACAAGTTCACCAGTCATGGTGCACGCACTCGTCCCGAGTACAAGGGACAGGCGGTAGCGACTCCGCCCATCCCGGTACCGGGACAGGTAACGTGCGCGAAGATCACCCAGACTGGGACATTCGCCAAGAATGTGCCGAACAGTCTGGGGAACGACGCAGTCGTCGAAATAGGGCACAGGCGAGCGCTCCATCAAATAGCGATGCGTCACACGAGTGTGTCCGATTCGAAGACGACAGAAAGCGACCTGAAGCCGTCGCGGCATTGGTGGATAGGTCCATGGGAACAGTTGCAGCGCAATGGCACGCAACTTTAAGTTCCCTTCGACCGTTTCACCATCTTCTTTGCTAAGCAGTCCGAAGAGCTGCCCGTATTCCTGTCATGTAGTCGGTGTGAGGAAGAGCGAAACGCTGGTCCGGTCGCCGAGTCCTCGCGGACTCTTTGGCGCGCTCATTCTCCGAAATTCCTACAAGTCCAGGAACCCAGCACAAGATAATTTCGACATCTGCCCGGCTCGCCAAAACCGTGGCGTCACGGATGTCGCGAACCAGGGGATGCGGAGATTCCAATGCCCCGAGAGCACTCATGGCGCTTTGTGAGTCGCTATAGATCACAATCCGGTCTCCGAACCGGGCACGTCGCGTAATCTCCCGTACCGAGTGGTGTATTGCCACCAGCTCGGCCGTAAAGACAGACGCAGCGCCTGGCAGAGCCCCACTGACTTCAAACAGAGGGGATACAGCATGGAAGCCGACCCCCTCTTGGGACTTGGAGCCATCCGTATACACTGGCACGGTTCCAGCGTAACACGAGGTGTGCTCCAGAAAGGTCGAACGCAATACTCCCGGCGCCGTACAAGCTTTGGGAGTAGAGGCATGGCGACAAATAGCCAAATGTGGTACCCTCCAGGGTGGGGTCCTGGGCAGAACCAGGGGCGCCACCGGCACGAGAGCTATATCTAGCTCTCGAAGGAGTTTCCTGGCCCTAAACCCAAAGGGCTCAGGGTATGACTGGCGTCTCTCGGCGGCATAGGCACCATCGAGATCAGATGCGGATGCAGTGAGAGCTGTTGGCGACTGAGGGAGGCGCCGGGCTCGCGCGTACAGTGGAGTGATGCACTGCACGCGGCGCAGAGCGAGTGGAATCTCCCCAGCATCGACCAACAGGCTCTCAATAGGAAAAGTGGGAAGGCACCGGTCGCCAGGTGAAGGCCAGTGTGGTGGATCGAATCCACCTTCCGCAATAAACGCTCGGCTGCGGATGCATAGAACTCGCATCCGTAGTCGAGCTTCGAACGAACAAAGGATCGATAAAAAAGTAGGGCAGTAGCCCTATTAGTGCCCCAAGCGCTGAACGTCACGGAACGGAGAATGTCCATGGCGCAGGTACAAGAGACCATAAGGCTGCGAATGTGAGCCTCCCAGGTGAGGCGTCGGTCGAATACAAGACCGAGGAAACGGTGCGATTCCACCACATTTAGGCGCACCCCATTAAGAAACAAATCTGGGTCGGGGTGAAGCCGTGGATGGCGGCAGAAGTGCACCACCTTAGTCTTGGCCAAAGAAAACCGAAACCTGTGCGCTTCGGCATAGCGAGAGACGCGGTTCAATGCCTGTTGGAGTCGACGCTCCAGAGTCGGCATCTGGGCCGCGCCAAAAGAAATCGAAAGGTCGTCCACGTAGAGCGTAGCGAGAATATCTTTCGGCAGCACCGAGGTGATCCCGTTGATTCTCAGGGCAAAGAGTATGACACTGAGGACACTTCCCTGCGGGACACCCTCTTCCTGCTCCTTTGGGCTGGAGAGGTCTCCCCCCACCCGTACGCGGAATCGACGATCTCGCAAAAATTCAGATATAAACATTGGGAGGCGTCCCCTCGCCCCCATCGTGTGGAGAGTCTCCATGATACAGTATCGCTATGCGGTATCATAGGCCTTCTCCAGATCGAAAAAGACCATGGCGTAGTGCTGTCTACAAAGGAAAGCCTCGCAGACGGCATTTTCCAGTCGGAGCAGAGCATCCGACGTTGAGTGGAACTTGCGGAAGCCGCACTGTGCAGAAGACAGATGGCCTCCACTGTCCAGGAAAAAGGCTAATCTAACATTAACCAATTTCTCCATCAACTTGCACACGCAAGAGGTTAGAGAGATTGGGCGGAAACCGTTCGGAGTAGAGTGATCTCTCCCCGGTTTGCGAAAGGCGAGCACAGTAGCGATTCGCCAGGAGTCTGGGAGAAGACCCTCCACCTAGATCCTGTTGAATCTAACAGAAAAGCCATGCCTCGCTCACCTAGGTGTCGAAGCATGGCGTACGGGACATCGTCCGGATCATGGGCGGTGTCCGCGCACGAAGCGAGAGCGGAGCAAAACTCACTCACAGTAAACTTGTCGTTGAAGGGTTCTCCGCTTCTAGAGGTAAAGTCCAGCCGGCGGCCTTCCGCGACATCACGACGTGCATTGAATGCTTGCGGAGCAGAATCACGGCTAAAGAATGCGGAAAAAGCGGTCGCTAAGGATTCCGCCACGGACGCGGGGTCCGAGATTGCAGTCCCATTCTCCTGGAGAACGGGAGGGGGGGTCCTGCGAAACTTGCCCCGAATCCTTTTGACTCGCCTCCACACCTCTGCTAAAGGGGTCTTCCCGTTGAGTGAAGACACGTATGCCCGCCAAGAAGAGCGGCAGGCGTGCTTCCAAATATACCGGAACCTAGCCCGACGAAATTCAGCGACAGTGAAATCGTTCGGGCGGTGCTTATAGCGCATGTAGGCATAACGCTTCTGTTTGAGGGCCGTCTCACACTCGGCCGACCACCATGGGAGTGCAAAACGGCCAGACGTCCTAGGAATAGTAGTCAGGCCCACGGCGATGAGGTTGCCGGAGAAGAACTCAACGGCCTCATATACCGAACTAAACTCCTCGACTGAGATAGAAAATTCAGTCATTTCCGGAAATGCAGGCAACCGCGCCCGCGCCAAGCACCACCGAGGTGGGCTCTCAGGCGGCAGTTGCCCTGAAAATGATATTCGAATGGGAAAGTGATCACTACCATGGAGGTCTCGACCACCCCTCAATCAAAATCAGGCTGTGCATCCGAAGAGCACAAAGATAGGTCAAGGCAAGAAAATTTAGCGGTTCTCGGACAGTGATGCGTAAACTCATCCACGTTTAGGACACCCATCTCAAGCTCTTCGATCAGATCGGCAAGGACTTGTCTACTGGGATTTATGGAGTAATCTCCCCACAGAGGATGCCTGCCGTTCAGATCTCCAAGCAAGAGATAGGGCCTCGGCAACCGTACCACGACGCGGCGGAAGTCCCCCGCGTCGAAGTCAGCTGACGGTGGAATGTACGCAGAAATGATAGTATACATCCTATCCAGGTGCAGCTGCACAGCCACTGCCTGAAAGGAGGTATCTAAAGAGAAAGGAAGAACGGAGACATCATGCCGGGTGTAAACCGCGCATCCCCCAGCCCGGCCATCCCGAGGTGGTGGGGTTGCAAGACCCTTATACCCCGGGTCCTTAGCCTCGCGGAATGAAAGTCAATCCTGGGCCTGAACGGCCAGGATTTCTTTCTCAAGGAGATATGCACCACATTGCTTCGAAAAGCGGGGTGCGGCTCTCCGCAATTGACAAACTTGGCCACACACGATTTGGACTTATCGTGTGCGGCCTTGGAGCAATTTACACAAACTTCGGGTGACCCGACTTTGCACGTCTACAAGAACGATCCGTATGACCGAAGCGGTGACCGTAATAGCACAGCCGCGGCAGTGGCATGAATGCCTTCACGCGGTAGCGGTACCAACCGGCACGCACCGACTCAGGGAGCTTCTCACAGTCGAACGTGACGAAGAGTGTAGGGGTGGGTCTCGAGGCTCCTCCCTGTTTTCTCATCACACGTTCGACCTTGACCACCCCATGGTCGGCCAGCTCTAGGGTGATGTCCTCAATGGAGTAGTCAACGAGTTCCCTCGCATAAACTACTCCTTTCACAAAGTTCATGGTAGAGTGCGGCATCACACTCACCGGGGTGCCATGAAGTGTCCAAGAGCACTTATCTTGGCCGCCTCAGCGGGATTCGCCGCATTCGCCAGAAGGCTCCCGTCCAAGAAACGGGTCACCCTTGGCTCTCTACCAATTGCACTAGCTAATCCTCTCCTCTGATGGATCATGTTGCCCTTGGCCAACATGGTGCCATCAGTGGAGCGAATAACGAGGAAGCGTTTGAAGCCAGCGGGCTCGAAAACGCCAGGTAACCTCTGAATAAGGGGCCCTGATGTCATCGAGGCTCCGCCCTGTGCACTTTTCGTCTTTGTCATAGTCAGGGGCTCCGCACCCGGGGGGGCAGAGGGGCCGGATGTGCCGAGCTTGGCTTGGTCGCTTGCCAGAGTGGCAGCAGACCCATCCGTCCCCGTAGCCCCCGCGGATGGAGCGGAGCCCCGAGTCTTTTTAGTCTTTCTTGTCTTTTTCTTTTTTTTTAGGAGAGGAGGGCGGGGAATGAACCCGCTTTTCACCTCCGCCGACAGAAGCCCCTAGGACAGATGGACTGGCCTCAGCTAGGTCCTTCTCCGAAATGGAAAAGGTCCTGGTGGTCGCAGGGGCTCCGGTCAGATGAGATCCCTTCCCTCCTTGTACTGCCTCGAAGGCCCCAGCCGTTTGAGGAGGACCTTGCATAAGGGCGGATTCAGGTTCGGTGCTTGGCGCCGAGCCCGGATTTCCCCCCATGGAAGGCCCTACCCTCTGAGGCTGGGTTTCCTCAAGGACCATGTCTATCACATGAGGGGCATCCAGTTGGCCATCCCCTCCCAGGACATCGCAGGTCCCCTTGGCAGCGTCACCAGTCTTTTGTGGGGCGGCACAGGCCTTGAAACCAGGCAAAGTTTAAGATTCTTGCCAGCGTCTTTTGAGGGAAGCGACCGAAGGGGCCTGGCTTCCCTCTTCCCCCTAAGGGGATTTGCCCTACCGAGCCGCTTACACGAGGGGCGGTCGGCAATGGGCTGCCATCTGGCTTTCTTGACAGTCCCCTTAGAAAGAAAAGGAGGGACTGCCGCTGGAAATAGGGAGGTGCCCGAAAGCACCACCAGATAAGGGGGTGAGGGGAAGTCCCCTACACCCGTAAGCGTAGGAGAGGAGTAAGCCTCCTCTCCGGTTAAAAAAATATGGAGGGTCCCCTGCGCAAACACAAGGGGGGGGTACCTCCATTTTTTCGGTGGAGCTGCCCGAGGGCGGCTCCGTTGACTTTACAGGGGTTAGGGAAATCAAGGGTTAGGGAACTTTGTCCCCTCCCCTCTCAGCCACGATCCGGGACGGTTGGCTTGAGAAGAAGGTCAGCATCTACCCTGTGAAATTAGAGGCTGACCAGAGAAAGTTGTAGGAGAGGTTGTATGAAAAGAGAGGAAACAAGTGTTTTGAAGGAAGGAAGAGAGGCTAAGCTGGGGCCGGACGGGGTGCTGAGTCCCGTCAGCACGGCGGCCAGGATGGCAAATAACCGCGCCCCTTACGGGGACATTCAAGAGGAATATGCGAAACAATCTTGGGGTGTACAACACAGTCGCAACAATAAGTCGTGAGACGACAATTCCACGCCGCAACAGTTCCGTAGCGCTACTAACATCCTGGAAAACGAGCGAATGCTTTCATCTTCCAAGTAAAGTTAGGTTAGGTTAAAAAAAAAATTAATTTAAACTTAATATTTTCTTGGAACTGAGGCTGTCTGCTGAGTCGCGGAATTGTCGGCCTTCCACAATAAGTATAGAGCAAGCGCTCCATCAAATGGCTGTGCTTCCCGCGAGGGTGCCCGATTCCAAGACAAATGAATGTGACCTGGGGCCGTTGTGGCATTGAGGGGGGGGGGGCCTGGGAACAGTAGCAGCGCAATGGCACGCAACTTTAAGTTCCCCTCGGCCGTCTCCCCTTTCCTTTGCCAAGCAACCCAGAGGGCTGCCCTGTTTTCTGCAATGTAGTCGGTGTGAGGAAGAGCCAAATGGTGGTCTGCTCACCGAGTCCTCGCGGACTATTTGACGCCCTTATTCCCCGCAATTCCCACATGACAAGAAAACCAACATAACATAATCTCAACGAACACCCTGTTCACAGATACCGCAAACCAGGTGGGGTAGAGATTGCAATGCCGAGAGAAGAGCACTCAAGGCGCTTTGTGAGCTGCTAAGGAACACAATCCGGTCTCAGAACCGGACACGACGCGTTATCTCCCGTAACGAGCGGTTGTTTATTGTAACCAGCTCGGCCGTCAAGAGATACGCAGCAGCACCTGGGAGAGGCGGTGCAGGTAGGGAGGGACCTCGCCACTCGACTAAGACTCATAAGAGGACGAAAGTGCGCCAGGCAACCCCAGAAATTCTGTGGAGAGGAGAGCAATTTGGGAAAGGGGTAGGAAGGTATGTAATAAAGAGTAGAGATTGGCGGGTCCACTAACGAGTAGGGTGGGTGGTCACTTATTATTATTATTATCATACCCAGATGGTAGGTGATACCAGGATGGCATGCAGTATATATATTTTTTTTTTTAAGTTTAGGAGCCCATCAATCTGGCATGTAAAAGCGCCATGGCTACCGGACCCCAGCTCTTTACGGGTGTAAAGATTCCTCCTCGTACAAGGGCAGATATAAGAAGTTGATGGGAGAGCCGTAATGATAATAATAAATATTAAAATGATATATAATAATAAATAATGCTAACACTAATAATAATACTAAAACTAATTAGTTATAATACATAATAAATAATAATACTAATAATAGTAATGCTAATACTAATAATAATTAATAAAACGGTAAAGTAGTGCCAAGTGAGGGCGAGGTGAAAGCAAGCCAACAACTCTCCCAGACCCGATCAAATCAACCCAGTGAGAGGGCTTCCCTAATTTGGACTCGGGCCGGGAGGACGTTCAGCTCCTCCGAATACCAAGAATAACAGGCAATCCAAGGTACCCCCTCTTGCGGGGCCCCGAAGTGATAACATTGATGCTCAGATCAGATTTGACACTGACGAGACTACACAGTTCGACGGCCTCTCCACGCCCCATTGGGCCAGAAAAGCCGCCCCTACCAGTACTCGGAATCATCGATCTCTCGGATTCGGAATAAAAATTGGGAAGCGTCCCCTCATCCCCATCGTGTGGAGGGTACCCATGATACCGTATGCGGTATCATGGGCCTCCTCCAGATCGAAAACACGTGGCGTAGTGCTGCTGTCTACGAAGAATGGCCTCACAGACGGCATTTTCCAGTCGCAGCAGAGCATCCGACGTGAAGTGGAACTTGCGGAAGCCGCACTGTGCGGAAGACAGATGGCCTCCGTTGTCCAGGAAAAAGGCTAATCTAACAGTTGCCAATTTCTCCATCAACTTGCACACGCAGGAGGTTTCAGAGAATGGGCGGAAATCAGCCGGAGTAGAGTGATCTCTACCCGGTTTGCGAAAAGCGAGCGCAGTAGCGACTTGCCTGAGGTGCTAATAGGTCTACTGCCTTAGTTTTTTATCGATCTTTTGTTCGTTCGAAGCTCGATTACGGGTGCGAGTTTTATGGATCAGCAGTCGAGCATGTATTGTGAAAGGTGGACTCGATCCACCAACACAGGCCTTCGCCTGGTGACCTGTGCTATCCGCACATCCACCATTCAGCCTACTTGTCAATGCTGGGGAGATACCACTCACTATGCGGCGTGCATTATTCGCCTGGCGTCTCCCTCAGTAGCCAACAGCTTTCACTGCATCCGGAACTGATCTAGACGGTGCCTATGTCGCCGAGAGACCCCACTGATACAATAAGCCCCTTGGGTTTAGGGCTAGGAAACTCCTTCGAGAGCCCGATATAGCTCTCGGACCGGTAGCGCCCCTGGTTCTGCCCAGGACGCCACCCTGGAGGGTACCATCTTTGACTATTTGTCGCCATGCTTCTGTTTCCAGAGCTTTTACAGCGCGGGGAGTATTGCGTTCGGCCTTTTTGGGGCACACTCCGTGTCACGATGGAACCGTGCCAGTGTATAGATAGGGAAGGCTCCAAGTCCCAAGATGGGGTCGGTTTCCACGTCGTATCCCCTCGGTTTGAAAGTCAGCTGCTGTGTGACAGGCGCTGCGTGTCATCACGGAACAGCTGGTTGCAATACACCGCTCGGTACGGGAGATAACGCAACGTGCCCGGTTCGGAGACCAGATTGCGATTTATAGCGACTCGCAAAGCGCCCTGAGTGCTCTCGTGACATAGGAATCTCCGCATCCCTCGATTCGCATTATCTGTGACGCCACGGTTTTGGATAACCGGATAGATGTCGAGATTATCTTCTGCTGAGTCTCTGGAGATGTAGAAATCGCGGGGAATGAGCGCGCTGATGAGGGCGCCAAAGAGTCCGCAAGGACTGAGCGACCAGACCAGGGTTTCTCTCTTCCTCATACCGACTACATGGCAGGAATCGGGGCAGCTCTCCGGGCTGCTTGGCAAAAAGATGAGAGACGATCGAGAACTAAAATTGCGTGCCATTGCGCCGCGGCTGTTCCTATGAACCTATCCCTCAATACCACGACGGCTTCAGTTTACTTTCTGTCGTCTCCCAATTGGACACACTCGCGGGACGCACCGCCATTTGATGGAGAGCTCGCCTGGACCTTATTGTGATGACTACGTTGTCTCCCAGACGTCGGCACATTCTTATTGACTGTCCCAGTCTGGGTGATCTTTGCGCAGGTTGCCTGTCCCGGTAGTGGGAGGAGCGGGATCGCTACCGCTTGTCCCTTGTACTCGGTACTGATTCGTGCACACATACTTGCGGACTATACGACTTTTTAAAGGAGGCTAGCGTCCTCCATTTTATTTGACTCTGTTGTAAGTCGCATGTTCCTGCCCAGGGGAAAAGCGGACCTATCCCGGACGCCGGAGCGCGTTTCCTTCTTGCTGCGGTTGTTTGTTTTTGTTTTTTGCTGTTTTTTTAGCTTATCTTGCCTTCCTTCCTTTTTATCTTTATTATTTTCTTTTTTTTTAAATATTACCTAGTATTAGGCTTTCCGCTAATTACGGCGACTTTTGCCCTAGTTACAAGTCGCCAGATTGGATCTCTAAATTTAAAAAAAAAATCTTCGGTACCGAATTGCAAAGATGAAAGAAAACTCACCCTTCGGATTTCCATCCAGCAACCCTTTCGCTGAGAAGCTCGTACTTACCATTGAGCAGTTTTGTTGTAGTTCTAAAATAAAGCCATCACCATAACATATTAAACTTACAATGTATTTATTGCGGGGACAGAGCATATTTCATGATGAGGGGCTTCCAAACATATATGTGAATTTTCTGCAATATGTATAGCATTTTCTTTGGCCATTTTTGTATTGTTTTTTTCTTCATATATTTCTGGATTTGCTTCCCTCTTGCAGTTGCCTTTCATTGTTGCCAGAATTGATACACTGATTTACTGGCAATCATTATTCCTGAAAGGAGTTGATCATTAATTAGTGCTAAGTGAAAGGAATATACTGCATCCAAACACGGGTAGTTCTATTTTTCCCTCTGGCCACAGAAATAATGGAAGAATCGAGGTGTGCATTCCAACCTTCTGCCACACAAATCGGTACAAAGCTGGCAGGAAGGCAAAGATAATTGGAACCGACCTGAGGGGTGAGGCATTACAAGCCATTCAATAGCATTCATCAGAACTACATCAGGTAGTATAATTCTTTGCGTGGCAGAGGAAAATTACCAGCGATCGATGCACGTGTGTCCTACAGAGCGATCAGAACAGTATCAAGGAGTAAGAAAACGAGCCTATTGGGAAGAGCGAAGAGAAGAACAAACACGCAACTCTATAGAGGAGAAAAACGAATTGAGATGAAAAATATTATTTAGGGAGGACCAGGTGTTCTAAGAGGAGAGAAAAAGAAATGAGCGGTCTTTTTTTGTAGGGCGCCCATTTAGCGCCTGCTATCAAGGGCATATTAGTAATTAGCCTATTTGTTTTTAAGCTAAAGAAAAAAAAGTCGATAAACCCCAAAAGAAACCAAATAAAAAGGATAAAGGCAGGTCCAGGGAACAAAAGGGAGGCCCGCTTCTTAATGGGCCCAGAGCATACACCTCCCCAAAAACTATATACAATGGAAGAGACCACACCTCCTCTGAATGTTCAACAATACTACAATCCGGAGTGCGTGAACTCCTCTGAGTAAAAGGTGTGTCGTAGAATGGACTCTCGACGATATACCATATATGACTATTCGTTGAGGGAACTATTCATTTATATTTAGAGTGCGTGGTGTCTGGGTTGACCGATATTATTTATCTTCAATATGCTTAAGAAGGGGAAATAAGCTCAAGGATAATAATATGGCTATCATTAATAAAATAGAGTTTTATTAATAAAAACTATCAACAACACACAAAACTGAAAATATTGACATAAACAGAGAATGGAAAGGGTCGTGGGAAATCTAGCTAATCCGAGGATTAAGATTTGGAAGAGATTTAAAAAGGTAAAAACAAATAAAAATTAAAGGGATGGGATGGTTCGCTAAACCATTTAAAGCACAGGATAGGGTTGACAAAAGGGTTAAATACTCAAAGGTAACGTTCAGCTTAAGGTAATTACACGTGTTGTGCAGAGGAAGGCGACGTGAAGGAATCTTCGGTCCGCTGGCGAGTTCCAGCCGAAGGGGGGGGGGGGGAAGGGGAATTGAATGATCCTGACGTGGCGTGTTGGGAATGAGAACCGTTTCTTGGCGAACGGGCTTGAAAAACAATGGCTGTTCTACGTTGTTCTCTTCTGAACAACAGGGGGGGGGTGAGAACCGTCTCTTGTCTACGGGCTCAAAGAACAATGGCTGTTCTAACGTTGATCTCTTTCTGAACAACAGGGAAAGCCTTGTGGACTTGGCGTCTTGAAGGCTCGAACCTTGGCACTCAAGGGATATTGTCCTCTTCTGCACAATGATGGTGGATCTCGAGTTAAAAAGCCCTTGGTGCACAAGGTGAGACTGGATCGTAGTGATGTCTCGCGAAGAAAATCTGGATCTCGAATCTCCTCTTAGTGGTAAAGTTTCCGTATAAATAGTCGAGACATCCCCTTAGCGTAGGGGAAAATGGAGTGGGGGCTTCGAGGGAATGCACAGCCGCGCCTGAAAACAATACCTTATCTGCCCATAAGCCTAACTCAATCTGGCGTGATCGGCGCATGGGGCCAACGGGGAAAGAATAAACCTCCTTGGTTAAATATTGACTCAGGTGGCGCGATAATCTTGCCCGGCTTCAAGGTGAAGATGCACGTGGGTAGCATCGTGTTTCTAAACAACATGTGATAACGGTTGAAATTAAGCGGCCTCAAACCGTTCTATTACACCCCTCTATTCCGGGGGAAGTTGTCACTTCGAAAAAATAGAGAGAAGGGACAACGATAGAGCTCCGTTGTGGGGAACTCGTTTTCTTGTACCGACCGTACCTTCCTGCACCTAACTAGTATTACCTCAATACATATGATTATTTTGATCTTTTGATTATAAGGGAAACTAACCTTTAATACAAACTTAATCAATAAAAAGGGCATGGAGCAATGAAATGATAAAAAATTGGTACATATAGGACAAAATAATTTATACGTAATTTAATAGGTACAAATATATATACATATAAAAAAAAATAGACATTGAGCGTTACAAAATTCAGTCATATACATTAACTAGTTCTATTACAAGAGAATCTAATTTAAGTCGTACAAGACGGTATATACATACATGGAGATCCTAATCCTACGAATACAATGAATCTACGCTATTTGGTAACGCATTCCTACTGAGTGCGTCAGCGACCTGGTTATCGAAACCTTCTATATAATTTATTTTAAATTGATACTCTTGCAAGAGTAAACTCCAGCGCATAATTCAGCCGTTGGAGTGTCGTACATTCCGAATATAGGCTAACGGGCGGTGGTCGGTTCCTATCTGAAATTCTTTTCCTATCAAGTACATTTTGAATTTGTCTATAACCCAGATAATTGATAGAGCTTCCTTCTCTATAGTGGCATATCTCTTTTCGCGTGGTAATAATTGGAGACTAGCATATGCAACTGGATGACTCGTTCCGTCATCCTCATATTGAAGGAGTACACCTCCAATGCCCTCGTTGCTTGCGTCGGTCTTAATCCCAAAGGATTTTTCCGAGTTGGGCAACTTTAAAATGGGGCAGAAATGAGCTTACTCTTGAGCTGATTAAAATGGGAAACAGCGACATCATTCCAACGTAGACGATCGGGGGAATTCTTTTTTTAAAAGGGAGCTGAGGGGCGCCGAAATTGCAGCGAAATTCGGAACAAATCGCCGATAATAAGCTGATCCTAGGAACGATCTTAATTGCTTCTTTGTAATCGGGAGGGGCATGTCGGCGATTGCCTTAATCTTGTCCTCTTAGGGAACTAACTGGCTTTGTCCTATTTTGAAACCCAAGTATTTGATGGTTTCGTGGGCAAAATGGCATTTGCTGGGGCCAATGGTGAGGCCATTTTCGCGCAGTCGCTCGAAGAGAGCTAATAGGGTGGTTAAATGGTGACTCCATTCGCGAGTAGCTACGTAGACATTATCGAAGTAAAAGGATACATTCGGAAGTCCATCTAACAACCTTCTCATGAGTCGGTTATAGTTGCTACAAGCAGTGACGAGGCCAAAAGGAAGGCGCTTAAATGGCATAAGGCCTTTCTCCGTTGCATAGGCGGTATATGCTTTCACCTCGGGCCGGAGGGGGATTTGATAATACGCCTGGCACAAATCGAGTTCTGAGATGAACTTGGCCTTTTGAAAAAGGTGGAGGTTTTGGTCTACCAACGGGATGGGCTCGGCGTCGAAAAACAGTTACCGAATTTAACTTCCAGAAGTCGATGCACATCCGATAAGAGCCATCAGGTTTCTTGACCATGACGATTGGGGAACAATAACTAGAGGTGGAAGGTTCTATTATGTCTAAACTAATTAAATTATCAACTTCAGCGTTAAAGGCTGGCGTAAATGAATCGGCATGGGATAGGGTTTTGAACGGACGGGTTCTAAGGTTGTTAATTTAATATCATGCTCGAAACTAGTAGCGCATCCAGGCTTCTCTGAAATAACGTCGTCAAACTGACATAATAGTTCTTGTAGCTGACTCTTTTGATGTGGTGTCAGCTGCGCGTCAATATCCAGGTCAGAGGGTTCAAAAAGCTCGCCTGGTAGGGAAGGAAGAGGGTAATCGGCATCAGGTTGGATGCACACTGTCTGTATTACATTAAGGGACTCCGCGGGGTAATCCTCTTCAAGCTCCGATGTTTCGTCCAGTGCTACGAACGTATCTCCATGGGCGCGTTGGGGGTACTTTTTTTCTTTGGGTCCACGGACAGTCTCCGTGTCCTGGTTTTGGGCCTTATCACCTAAGGGTGTTAGTAATTCACACTCCTTTTGTGCCGTCCTTAAGTCCTGGTTAAGGATCTCCGAGAATTCGGACGGTATCAGGGTTCTGGGGGGGACGGGCTCCTGGGCTTCTTTCTTAGCTCGGCCTCGAGGAAGGGCGGCCTGACACAGGGTCGGAACTTACTTGGGAGCTTTGTCCTATAAGTACGAAACAGAACTGTATGGGTGCTGAAATGACTTCAGCACAGCCATTATAATATTGACACAGCAGGTAACATCTAACGACGGGGAATCGGTTCGCCCGCCCAAGGTAGTCATATACCACCGCAAATTTTTCGTAGTTAGGGTCCACTGGGGGGAGGAGCTTGTCGGACACGATGAAACACGTGCATCCTGTGTCCCTGACGAGAGTCGATACTCGGCAGACGTTCACACTGCCCTCCTCAAATTTCAAAGTTCCAGGTGAACTTTTGTCAAAAGTAAAATTTACCTGGTGGCCTGACGGAGGGGGAGAAGTTGCTGCTTGGGTCTGCATCACCGGGGAAGTCGGGGTGGCATTAATCTGGTGAACTTGGTGGGCTGGTCCGCTTTTAAGCCTAGAATTTTGGGGGCAATTCCAGCTCATGTGGTTTTCTACACCACAGGTGAAGCATATGATTGGTCACTTCGGGAAGAGTGATGGAGGAGAAATCTTAACGGGAGGTTTGGTGTCCCGTTGTTGGTTTTTGGGGAAAGAAGTTTTGGGGTTTTACGGGGCCCGGAAACTTCGTCAGCTTTCCTGGGAAGGGGCGCGAATCCTTCTTCTTTCCTGGTTGGGGGGTTGGTGAGAAGTTCGATTCTCCTTTGGGTATAAATTATGGCTTGCGGCATAGACATCCGCTTCTTCGGTACACTCTTTAAAGGTCTGGCACCGACGATCCTTGACGAACGCGCAGATCTCCGTCGGGAGAGACGGCAAAAATTGATCCCGCAACACGAAGTCTGTTAAAGGACTCGTAGTTAGGATCAACCTTTGAGGATTCTAACCAGAATTTAAAATTCCTTTGAAGAATGTATCCGAATTGACGGAACGTCTGTCCGGGTTTAATACGACTTCCTCGAAATTCTTGGCGGTAGAAATCGGGAGTCATATTATGAGCGGCCAATAACTCAGCTTTTAAGGTGTTGTAGTTAATTGTACATTCAGATGGTAAAGATATGAAAATTTCGCGGAATTTACAATTTAACAAGGGAAGTAATCTGACTACACCTTCAGCCTCCAGATCCATGTTATTGATTTCGAGGATCTTTTCGAAGTGGGCTAAAAATGCTCCGAAATCCTCTCCATCCCTGAAATTAGGGAGCTTAAGTGGGAGATTGGGCGGGGCTTCTGAACGGGAACTGGCTGATTGTATTTCGGCTTCAACACGAGCTATTTCAATCTGATGTTGAAGCTCAGCTTGTCTTTTCCGTTCCTCTCTTTCTTCTCGTTGGATTTCTCTTTCTTTTTCTTCTCTTTCTCTATCTGTTCTTTGCTCCTCTTGAACGTACTCAATTAATTCTTTTCCGTAAAGTCCCAAGGATTCTCCTTGCGCTTTGAAGATTTCGAACTGAGTCATCTTTGCACTTGGGGGCGCAATAGTCAACTAACTAAAATTCCTTGCAACAAGAATTATGCCTTCTAGAGAATTAGCCTACCTAAATATAGGGAACTGACCTATTCGTACTTGGTTTCTCGATCTAAATAACCAATGACTAAAATCACACAGGGAAGCGATTCGAACCAGGCACACTTAGGCCTAAGTGTGCCTGGTTAGAATCACTTCCCTGCCCGGATTTTTTCAAAAAGAGGTAATAAAAATATTACTGCAAGGAAAAATTATTCCGTTTTCTCTTTCAATGTGGTTTAATGGATTTATATATATACATACATATATATACACACATATATATATATATACATATATATATACACACACATATATATACACACATATATAGACACAAACATATATATACACACACACATATATATATATATATATATATATATATATATATATATATATATATATATATATATATATATATATATATTATATATATATATGTATATACATACATATATATACATACATATATATACATACATATATATACATACATATATATACATACATATATATATATATATATATATATATATATATATATATATATATATATATACATACATATATATACATACATATATATACATACATATAAATATACATACATATATACATATATATATATACATATATATATACATACATATCTACATACATACATATATGCATACATACATATATACATACATACATACATATATACATACACATATACACATATACATACATTTATACATACATACATACATACATATATACATATATGTATATATGTCTCAAAGTAGCACGAGAGAATGATGAAAATGAATCTATTAAACCACATTGAAAGAGAAAACGGAATAATTTTTCCTTGCAGTAATATTTTCTATTACCTTTTTTCGAAAAATCCGTGCAGGTCAGCGATTCGAACCAGGCACACTGAGGCAGCGAGCACCGCTTTGATCACAGTTAAAAGTATGCAGTACACTGCGTAGCGTAGTGTACTAACGGCCTAAAATACAAAATACGAAACAAAATATTTTGCACTGTTAAGAGAGCACACTGCTAAATGTACATCTAGAACTTTACTAACTAGTATTAGCTTTGAATTGCCAATTTAGAGTTAAAGGGAATATTTCGAAATGGGGCTCAAATTTACAATAGAGAGACTAGGGAAGGATTTTAAATATTTAAATTAGTTAGCGAGTGTATAATTTCTAAAATCTATTAAGGTAGGGAAGATTTGATTTATGCATCTAATGATTATATAAAACTGTTTTAAAATGAATTTTAAACGAATAATTGAAGGAAAAATTGGCAAAACCTAATATACAAAATCACAAACCTTGCCAACGAGCGTGTTACGTGCTCCGGCAGACCCAAAAGTACCAAAACTGCGCCCCGCAACCCACATCCAAACGAATTCAGGTAACAAGGAGGGGAACCAACGAGAGATCATTATTTAAATTCGGGGAGAGCTGTTTTATATAAAGTGTTTCTTAGATTCGAAGGGTAGTAGGGCATTTGTGCGAATTCAGAATTTCAAATTTTTCTAAGGAGATATCACTTTTACACTTTATTACGTGATCTCTTATCGCTGAATTTTCTTTGGTTTCAAGTATCTTACCGGTTCTATTACTTATACCCATATGGGGAGAGAATCTTGCCTTCAGAGTTCTCACGGAGCTTCCGATATATTTGCCTTGGGAACACCCAGGACATTTAAATAAGTATATAATCGAACTCCGAAGACTCTTTGGAACCGATCCTTTATTGTAAAGAAAGATTTTATATTTATTTTGTTGACAAAGGCAATTTGAAATTTTATTTGACAGAAGTATTTCCTTAGCAATATGTGTAATTTTCGGCTAAAGGATTTTATTGTGAATGCCCAGCTCTGGCATTATTAAATAATGTTTGTCTTTTGCCACTGTTATCTCAGGGTGGCTTGGTTGATACAATCCACTTAAAAATGTGCGGATTGACTCTTCTACAATAAAAGAAGGAAAACTATTGTGCATAAAGAAAGATTTAAGGTACTGAAATTCTTTGTCTATAAAAATGTAGGATGAACAGAGATTCTATGCGCGGTGAAGAAGGGTCTTAATAGATGAGATTTTGTATTTCAAATCTAAGCAACTAAAAAAGTTTAATCCTAACCTCGTATTAGTCGGTTTCCTATATACTGATGTTTATAGATTATTTTGATTTTTTCTTATTAAAAGATCTAAAAAGGGGAGGGTGTTTGTTATCACTCTCAGTTTCCATTGTATATTTAATACCGGGGTGGATGGTGTTTAAAAAATTAAGAAATTCTAAAGCTTGATCTCGTTGTTTAAATATAGCTATGGAGTCATCTACAAAACGTCTATAGAAAGTTAGCCTACATAAATCAGGAACTTCAGAAAAAACCCTCTCCTCCAAATGAGTCATGAAAAATTCGGTTGCCAAAGGGCCGATTGGGGACCCCATACCAACTCCATCGATTTGTTGGTAAATCTGGCTATCAAAGGTAAACACCGCCCCACCAAAAACAAGGTCCAACAAAGACTTGAATTCTGATTTACTGAAACCATGGAAGGTTGGTGAATCCTTAAAAATTCTGTCTAAAATAATAGTCTTTGTTTCATTAACTGGTATGTTTGTAAACAGTGACTGAATATCGTAACTCACTAAAAAAACTACTGGAATTTGCTTTATATGCAATCAATTCTGCTTGAAAACTGTACCAGTTGGTAATTGTATATTCATTCCTTGATAATGTGGATAGTAATTCCACAACGTACTTTGCCAGTTTGTAGGCAGGTAAGCTATACGAGGCCAAAATGGGGCATAATGGGATTCCGGGTTTATGTATTTTGGGTAAACAATACAGTTTGGCTAAGCCAGAACCTGTGGCATGTAATTTAGAGTAAAGTTCATGGCTAATAATTGAGAGAGATTTACAGTTGTTAAGAAATCGATTTACTTTGTCCTCCAATTGAGTTACAATTTGCTCTTCGGGTTTTTGCATTTTTTGGAATTTAGAGGAGTCTGCCAAAATAATTTTTTTTTTTTTTATATGTTGTCTTAACGATTTAATATTACTACTCCGTTTCCTTTGTCTGGTTTTGTAATTATAAGTTTTTTATTTTTCCCCAAGTTACGCAGAATTCTTACGTCAGATTTCCGAAAAATAATTGAAGTGGACTTATTTATGTAACCTGAACTTCTGATATATCTCGTGAGAAATATTTGAAAGTTCCGTCAGAAATCTATTGAAAGAGCCATAGCCAGGGACAGCTTTTAAGTTCCTGGCAACTTCTCAAAGTAAACCATGAAAGTAGGCAAGAAAATTATTGATTAGTTTGTCAACCAAAGGTGGGGGGTAACAATTATTTTTAAAATAAGACTTTAGAGTCTGGAATTCATTGTGCATTAGGGAATAATCAGTCATTTACTGAAATGCAGACTACCGCGCCCGCGACCGTTTCGCCTTGCGGGAAACGGTCACGCTGGGGGAAGACGGGGAGCCCTGGTTTTAGCCGGGCTGGGTGTGGACCATTTGTGCCGCCAGGTTTACCAGGGGAGCACCCGGGGTGGGTTGAACCCGCAGAAGAGTTCCGAATGGGCGCGGAAACGACCGTACTCGTAGGCCTGGAGGGACCAGGAGCAGAGGGCGTCTTTTTCAACATTGAGGCATAGGACATCCCGGGTAGCGTCGGGCGCGTCAGGACCATGTCCTTAGCTTCACGAAATGAGAGACGATCCTGAGCCTGAACCTCCAGGATTTCCTTCTCAAGGAGGTACGCACCACGTTGCTTCGAAGAAGCGGGGTGCGGCTCTCCGCAATTGACACACTTGGCCACACAAGATTTGGACTCATCGTGTGTGGCCTTGGAGCAATTTACACAGGTTTCGGGTAACCCCGACTTTGCATGTCGACAGGACCGATTAGTATGGCCGAAGCGGTGGCAGTAATAGCACCTCGGCGGCAGTAGCACGAATGCCTTCACACGGTAGCGATACCAACCGGCACAAACCGACTCAGGGAGCTTGTCACAGTCGAACGTGACGAAGAGTGTAAGGATGGGTCTTGAGGCCCCTCCCTGTTTTCTCATCACACGTTCGACCAGGAAGGAAAATCACCGCGCCCCTTACGGGGACTCCTCGACTGAGACAGAGAAATAGGTCATTTTCTGAAATGAGGACTACCGCGGCAAGTACCACCGGTGCAAGCTCTCAGTGGGCAGTGGCCCAGAAAATGATATTTGAATGAGGAAGTTATTAGTACCATGGAGGTCATTACCTACCCCAACCCAAAATATCAGGCTGTAGATCAGGAGAGCACAGATATAGATCAAGACAGGAAAATGAAGCGGTTCTCTGGCAGTGATGATTAATTCATCCACATTTAAGATACGAGTATCTATCTCCAGCCCGTCGATCAGAACGGCAAGGACCTGACACCTGGGAGTGATTGATTACTCTCCCTAGGAGAGGTATCTCCCGTTCAAATCCCAAGCATGAGAAAGAGCCTAGGCAACAGTGCCACGACGCGGCGTTAGTCACTCTCGTCGAAGTCGGCTGATGGTGGAATGTACACAGAAATAACAGTATACCTCCTATACAGGTGCAGCTGCACAGCTACTGCTTGAAAGGACGTGTCTAAAGCAAAGAGAAGAACGCAGACATCATGCATGGTGTAAATAGTGCATCCTCCTGCCCGGGCTATATCTCGTGGGGGGGGGGCGCAAAACGGTTATACTCCAAGAGAATAGGCAAGGGACACGCACCAAGTATGGTCTCCTGCAAAAAAAAGATAGCTAACGGGGAACGGGATGAGACGATGCTCTGCAGTTGGCCCAGAGTCTGCAGTAATTCCATTGAAGGCATATGCCCTCCAGTCCTAGCTCGCAGGAGATGCGGGGACCCTCTTCGAAGAGAAGACCCCCACGGGAATGGCCGTATGCTTCACGGAGGCAGAACTCCAGGCGCTGTTAGCCGGAAATGGGCTGAAGGCTCTATCGCCTTTGAAGACTAATAGGAAGAGGTTAGCTTCGCCATAAGATTCTTTTGCTCCCTCCACCTCGAAACCTTAAGACAGGCTTCGGATGCTGGTGTCTCATTTGGACGGTCCACCGCCTTTGAGTCACACAAACTAATAATGGGTGTGGCCGTGGAAGCGGAAGCTCCTTCAGATTGAATTGAACATTATTGTTCATCAAAAAATTAGAAAGGGCTATGATCCTCAGAGAAATTCACATTTCCCGTTTTCTTTTAAAGTTCAACATTAGCTTATACAAAAGGCTTTTGAAATTTCTCTTTTAGAGAAATGGATGGTTGCCTAGTCATATATTTAACGCTCTTGAACAGGGTTGAGGAACTCCAGGAGACTTTTCTAGTGCATTAAGGAATTCTTATTATTACCCTTACCTAACTATATATATATATATATATATATATATATATATATATATAGAGGGAGAAAGAGAGAGAGAGAGAGAGAAAGAGAGCTACAAGGATAAAAAGTACCCTAGAAGACCTTACGGACCATTCAGAGAGGGTACCTATGGACTAGCAGTCGAGCTGGCACAGTTCTGCGCAACGGCTTACGTGCCCAAACGGCCACTTTTCAAAATTTTGTCCAGTCTTGACTTGAACTGATCCACAGAATTGCTGTTGACAACTTCCACTGAAAGTGCGTTCCAGCTACCGCAGATGCTGTATGTGAAAAATCTACCACACAGACCACAGTTGTAACGCTTCAGTTCAAGTTTGTAGCCATGATTTCTCGTTCTGCCCCTCACTAAGTTGGAAAATATGCGTGAGGTCTACATTATCGAAGCCTCGAAGTATTTTAAACACTTCGATAAGCTGACCGCGCAGTCTCCGGGTTTCCAACGAGAACAGATTTAATTCACTTAATCTATCATCGTAACTTTTGTGTCTGATAGAGGGAATCAGTTTGGTTACCCTGGCTTGCACACGTTCCAATCTCGCAATATCCTTTCGAAATGAAGGACTCCAAAATTGTACGGCATACTCCAGGTGAGGTCAGACAAGTGAGTTGTACAAACACAGTACTATTTCCTTGTTCTGATATCCAAACTGGCGTTTTATATAGCCTAACATCATTTGGGCCTTTTTCTCTGCCTATATGCACTGTTTCGAGAACTTGAGGTCACTAGTGATTGTTAGACCCAAGTCCTTCTCAGTGTCGGTGGATTCCATAGCAGTGCCCTTAAGGATATACTGGGATTGAGGGTTTCGGTGGCCGATATGCATCACTTTGCATTTTTCACGTTAAATGGCATTTGCCACGTGTCCGACCAATCCCCAATCTTCCGAAGATCATCTTAAAGGTGGGCAGTATTTCCTTCCTTTGCGACGTTCATACCAAGCTTGCGATCATCGGCAGATTTAGAAATCTTCGCAACCATGTCACCGTCCATTTCGTTGACGTTGATGATGAAAAGTAGTGGTCCCAGGACAGAACCTTGAGGAACACCGCTAGTAACGGGCACCCACTCAGAAGCCTGTCCATTCAACAGCACCCGTTGTCGTCTCCCACTTAGCCAGTTCTGTATCCAACTTGGTACATTTCCGCCTATACCCAGCGCACGCACTTTCCAAAGGGGGCGGCGGTGTGGTACCTTATCGAAGGCTTTTTGAAAGTCTAAGTAGATAACATCCACCGCCTTGTCCCGGTTCTGCTCACTGAAAACGAAGTGGAAGAATTCCACAAGATTCGTTACACATGACCGTTGCCTTCGGAACCCATGCTGGGAACTCCTCAATCGCAAGTTGGACTCTAAATATGACGTCATTTTGTCCACCAAGATGCTTTCCATGATTTTACCGACTATTGAGGTTAAGCTAATAGGTGGGTAGTTCGACGGCTGCCTAGGGTCTCCCTGTTTGAGGTTTGGAGTTACCTCCGCTTCACGCAAGTCTCTTGGAACGCATCCGGTCCGGATTGACATGTTGAAGATTGTGCTGAGATGTTGTGACACTTCATCACGCACTTCTTTCAACACTTTAGGTAAAAACCCGCCCGGGCCAGGGGACTTATTAGTCTTTAGATCAGTGATCTTTTTTTCTATTTCTCCTTGAGTGAAGTCCATTTCCTCCAGCTTTTCACCCAAGTAGGAATCTGTGGGCTTGGGGATGGGACCACTCTTTTCAGTAAACACTGAAGAGAAGTAGTCGTTCAGGAGGTTAGCATTTTCTGCATCTGAGTACTCTAATGCCCCCTCCTCATTCACTAAAGGGTCAATCGTGCGATGGATTGGTTTACGGCTATTTACATAACCAAAGAACTCCTTGGGATTCTCCTTGCAGAGTCTCGCCATTCGGAGTTCCTCGGCACGATTTGCCGCCCTTATGCTGGACTTCACCATCCTAGCTAGCCTACGGTACTCCTCAAAGTCTCCAAAAATCTTTGACTGCCGATACACCGTTCTCTTCGCCCTCAGCAGTTGACCGATTTCTCGATTAAACCACTTTGGTTGAAGGGAAGACCGACGACGGCTTTTCAAGGGGATGAAACGTGATCGAAGACTCATGAACGTAGTTTTGAATCTATTCCACGAATCTTCAACATCCTTGCACACTTCTAGCCTCGCATCAGTCAAGCCAGCACGAAGACCTGCGAAGTCTGCTCTTCTTAAATCAAGTTTCCTCGATTTACTAGTCGCAGACACTACTTTAGGGACCTTGACTATAAATTTGACTAATCGGTGATCACTGCTACCGAGCTCTTCGCCTACAGAGAGATCCTCAACGATGTCATCCTCAGAGGTGAAAATCAAGTCGAGGGTATTATTGCCTCTCGTCGGCTCTCTCACCCATTGAGTCAGGAACTCGTTATGCGCGAACTCCAGGAGTAGTGCGTTCTCGTCACAGGGTTCTCTGGTTTCCCAGTCAACTTGGGTATTGAAATCACCCATGGCGATACACACACAGTCTTGAACAAGTTCACCCAGTAGCCGGTACAGATCCCTGTCCTTTTCAACGAGTTGCGCAGGGGGTCTGTTAATCACCAGGGTCCTGTATCTGGCAGAACCTATATCTAGGTCAACACCTAGTAGCTCGTGGTCGGATACAATGTTGCAATTCGTCGATTTAAGTGGATCCTTGACATATAACATCACAAGGCCACCCTCTCTGCCTGGCCTATCTTTTTTGGAAGAGTTGCTAACCGGGAATCGTGAATTCACCTTCAAAATCTCGGTTTGAGGTTTTTACCCACGACTCCGTTATGGCTGCCATTTCAGGTTCTTCCATCGATACGAGGCCACGAAGCTCAAGAAATTTGTTCCTGATCGACCTCGCATTAAACAGAAGAACTTTCAGAGAGTCCCCGAATGTAGAACTCCTTACGCTCTTCCGTTTCCCGGCTTCTTTCTTTGCGAGGGGGCACCCCCCTTTGTAACCTCTGAGAAGGTGGTTCCATGAGTGAGACGAGCGTACTGGCGTACGTCTGCCCTCACTCTGGGCCGGACACTCCTTTGGGTCCGCTTCGCGACATCCTGTATCATGTTACAGTGTACAGCCTTTCCTTTAAAGGAAATATCCACTCCATCCCTTTGGTAGAGATCGTTTTTACCATAAAAGGTTCGGTACGGGTCCACAAAAAAGACCCCCTTCGCCGTACACAAATCTGCCAGGCGTCGGTTCAAGATGTTCCTCGAGTGAGCTATCCGAGTTGGACCTCTTCTTGGGAGCATCCCGACCACATCACGTCTGCGTGTTTTTAACCCACAGTCGTCCACGGCTCCCATGACCGTATGTATAATATTTCCTTCCTGACCTACCTTACCTCCTTTTAGGTAGTGGTCGTTGCTACTTACCATCAGGGCAACGACTGAGTTCTCAGAAATCTGAGATTTCTCCGCCTCTACCCTGATTCGGTGGTTTCCCCGTCCTGGCAGGCATCTTACCTTCACACTGGTGCGAAGGCAGGCCGCCAACAGTGGTTGGGGACTCCGTACTTGAGAGTTGTCAATAAGGTTCACTTTCGCATACTCGATTGCAGAAGAAAGAGTTTTCCCTTTCGGAACCGACTTGTCCGTTTTCTCTTTAATCTTCATATTTTTCTTCTTTTTCTATCTTCCTCTGGTTTCACTTCTGTTTCTTTCTCTTTTTTTTCTTTCCTTTCTTCCTCTTTCTCTTCTTCTTTTTGGCCCGTTGAGTCAGTCCCGCAGAAGCTGACTCCAGCTCTGGGTCGTTTGAAGGCTGGCGTGGCACTGCCGATGCAGTGCTACCTTCTTGGGCGAGGGTCTCGTCGGAGGATCCACCCACGTCGGTGGGAGATATATCATGGACCGACTGGACCTCTAGTCTTGATGACAACTCGACGATCCTGTCCCCGAGACGACGAAGCTGATGAGCGTGTTCAGACTCTAGGTTCTGCAGCTTCCTCTCCAGTTCTTTGGATTTTTCCTCAGATGATCGATAGAGAGCCTTGAGCTCTTGTACTTCTTCTTTAAGGACAGAGTCAGTGCAGATACTTGCCGGGTGGCAATTGGAGTAACACCCCTCCAGGAAGTCCACGCACCACTTGTCCTTTATGCACACTGAACATGTGTATTTAAGAGCAGCTGGTCCTTTATTTCCAGTCATGCTGAACACTTTATATCTCTAAATACTTTGTGACCACTCAATAAAAAAGAAAGGGGTTGGTGAGTTCACCCCGCGTGAGTCGCTCCCGCCTATCCATCGGAGAGGTTTCGGATCTTTCAGAAGGCACGCTCCTTTTACTGCTGTTCGTCTGACCGAGTCGTTCAAGCCCGGCGTGCCGTGGCTTCCAACCAAGCAGCACTGACAGCCTCCGAAGGGGCTATCGATTTCGCACCAGGTGAACAGCGGAACATGCCCCGTACTGAACTACTACTAGTTCCCTTCACGACGGCCAGGATCTCGGAGTAGCGTTCAATGGGTATCCCGCCACACCAAGAGACTCGACCCAAGGCTTTTTATTAGCCTGGCAACCAACCTGAGAACAAAGGGCCGTCACATTGGACC